>CM062815.1:756593436-757793436 GCA_031772625.1 Pinus tabuliformis | reverse complement strand
TAATTGTATGTTAAGCCTTTGTACAATATTTCTTTTTTTCGATTGAATAGAAAGTTCCGCTCTTGCCTTAGCAAAAAAAAATATAATAATTTCTCACTCAATAATAACAACTAAATTTAAATATTAAAAATATTTTCTGCAATAATCACATTACAAAATTTAAATTAATGCTTTTCGAATCAATCTATATGGTTCATTATGAGAATAATTTTCCAATATGATTTCTTCCAAAAATCACAGAAATTTGAATTCGAATAACAACTAAATCTTTTAGTATCATTTATATCACTTTTAAAATTAATAATATTCAAAATAAATATTTGAAAAACTCAAAATATATCTCTTTTGATACCTTGTATATTATTTTGAAATTAATATTATTGAAAATAAATATTTTGAAAAACCAAAAATCTATCTATCAGTCAATAGTCAACTAAAAATAAGTGTAACAATTAGTGACTAAATAATAATTGTTCTCTCTTTCAGAACCGTATTAGTGACTAAATAATAAGTGTTCTCTCTATCAATGAATATCCGACTAAAAATAAGCGTAACAATTAGTGAATAAATAATAATTGTTCTCTCTTTCAGAACCGTATTAGTGACTAAATAATAAGTGTTCTCTCTTTCAGAACGTATGTAGGGTATAAATTTGACGCGCACTACTATTCATTAAGTAATATTTTTATAATGAGTGTTTTTTTTTTTTTAAATGGTCTTCCAAATTTGTTTTTTATTTTTACTCATTTTTAAAATATTATGTATAACGGTTTTTTTTTTAATTTTTGTTGTAAATAAAAAAATTTGTTTTTTATTTTACTTTTTAAAAATATTATGTATAATGTGTTTTTAATTTTATTTTTGTTGTGAATGTAAAAATATTTTCTGTTAATTTAAGTTTTATGTTTTTAGTTTTTATTTGACCATAAAATAAGCTTCAACGAAGTAATATTGTAGATGTATATGTTTATATTATTTTAAAAAGATTAAACAAATTTAACGATGTTTATTTCTAAAAGTAAATTAGTCAAATATTTTGTATGACTATGTATCCTTTAAATGTTGTACAAAATATGCTAAATCATTCTCTAAAAAAATTCAATTAACTTGTTCAAATGCATTAAATATAATGTGTTTTGAAGAGGAAATCAATCTTAGCTTACAATTTAATGAGTTGGATTTAAGGATGACATTATAAATAATAACACAACGCTGAAGCCACTTTTAACTAAGAATTTGGGAGGATTCTAGTTATTAAAGCACTAACGAGCATATATTCATTTTAAATAAGGATTTAACATGAGGTTAGAGGGATCTAATTTCGTCACGTGCAAATTTTTTCTATGAGACGACATGAGCAAAATTTCAACTTTGATGACAGACGAAAATCCTTACACATCATATTAGGGTGTAGAATAAGCCTCTCCGCTCAATGAGCCTCTCGACTCAATAATATGTAGACATGGATTTTGAAGAAATTCATAATCATCTAAGGAGGCTAACACCTAAAAGGCACAAACCCAGTTGTGTTTAGATTTAAGTGTGAATGTATTAACATGATAGCTTTAGTAACCACACATTTGATATTTCCATATCCAACCGCAAAATTTATTTGTTTTCTAATCAAACTAACAAATAGACCCATTTTATAAAAACTGAGATCTATCACCAATGTATCAACCCTAAAGAAACTACATAAAACTCTCAAAATCAAACAAAAATCTAATGTTTCAATTACATAAAAAGGAAAGTGGATTACTGTTTTATATAGAATACCAATGGCCCATGGGTTTGGACATGTCATATGAGTGTCAACGTTTAAGCCTTAGGTGGCAATGTTCATGCTGTATGCTTAAGTGTGTAGAATGTAAGATCACATGGTGTGACTAAAAACTCAGCAAGAATTTTTTAATAAATTCAAAAATCCACTATGAATAAGTATATTCGCGTATTTTCTAGCATTTGGGCGCGTCACAATTTGTCTACGCATGTATTCAAGGCAAGCCACAATTTACGAACCAATGGAGCATGATCATGAGCAGGTTTCTTGTAGGTTTCTTGCGGACACTTTTCAAGATGTCGACACTCAACACAGTCGTGACATAGCGAAAAAATCGGTTGTATGACCGCGAATAAATCGGAGTAAAGATTCGAAAATTTACAAAACCTGCCAAATGCAATGAAGTGAGTGACAATTACTCCAACGAAATTTTCTCTCCTCCGCCCTTCCACGGACGGCTGAAATTTCATGGGTATTCCTGCGTAGATGTAGCCTACCGACATTTTCTTGGAAAGATTGTGACGGGACAGTGTATGTCTTTATCGCGTATAACAAAAGTGGATTTGTTGGACTACCTTGTTATTTAGTGTTGCAATATGTGAGAAACGTGTACCATATTTTTTCAATAAAGTTATTTCATAACTTTATTTATGGGTTAGAAACTATTATATTTCTAGAGATATCTTAATAAATTTAGATTAATTTTAATTTTGTACCAAGAGGGAAGTGTTTTGTTTTGGTTTTTGTCCTATCTTAATATTATTAATAAAAATAATTGTACATTTTTTTTATTAATCAATTCATTATTAAAATATTTTAATATAAACTTATATATATATATATATATATATATATATATATATATATATTAAAATTGGATATTAAACTGTTTTACTTATTTTAAATATTAAAATATTTAATTTATGATGTATATTAAAATAATCTTTTTATTATGATTTTATTTTCAGATATTATATATTAATTTTATATTAAACATATTTATATTGGAAACTTTCTCTCTTATATATAGGTTTAATATGAAATTATTTTAATTAAAGTAGAAATTGAAATATTTTATTTATGATCAATATTAAAAGATAAAAATAAAAATAATTATTATTACTTTTTTAATTCTATGTATTAACTCATGTTGAGTATGAAAAGAATTACATAACTTTTTATTCTGAATTATAAAATGTTTATTTGAGACCAATTAAGAAATCATGCAAAAGTTAGAATATTTGTTAATTAACTTTATAAATACTGCAATATGAATGATGCTTGTACAAGAAAAGTTGTGTTATTGGTTAATAATTAATATATGATTTATATGAAGGTTTAATATTTGATGTTTTGTAATTATATAATAATAATTTAAAATTCACTATGTCTCGTATCTCATTCTAAGATGATCACATATGCCTTAGAGTGTGGTCATGTGACACATCATAAAATTATAGATGAAAATAATAGTTTTTCAAAATGGAGTGTTCTAACACCCGAGGCTAAGTGAAAATCACTGTAGTTACTGAGTTTTAATTTTTATGTTTTACTGCATTAAATTCTTAATTTGTGTTGTTAAAATAACAATGACTCAGATTGGAAGGCCAATATACATTTGGTTACCTAATTAATGGATAATTAGGAGTTCAGATATGTTAATAAAAATAAAATTGTTTCCAGTAGTTAAAAGAAACAATTATCAAGAAACAGTTATCATCTGCCCTGGAAAGGGAAATATAGATGGGGAAAGAATCCAGTGAGAGATCCTAGAGCTGGGTGGAATAAACCAGTGGGAAAACACTCAAGGATAGTCTCAAAAGGTACAGACTTGAGGCTAGACAGTGAAGTCCTGAGGCCCAAGGTACCCGACTGTAGCTGCATATATTTACTCACTGTAAAGAAACGAAAGTGCTCGGGGGAGAGTCTAGACGTAATTGCCACACTCGCCGCTGGGAGGAAAGACTTTCCAGACAAAATTGGAGTTATATGTTTACAAGCAATAAGTAGATAAGTAACATAGAATTATTTCATAAATAATAGTGAGTTATAGGAATTATTCATTAAAGCACTGGAACAAATTAAGGGAGAAACTTCTCGAAAGTATATCAGAATAGAAAACAGAGTTGAAGATACTAATCAGGAATAAACAGTAATGCCTAAAAGATAACCAATATACAAGCATTGCATGAACAGTGTTTCCCTATATTAAATAGTTACAATACATAATCTTGGAGTGTAGAGAAATCCCTTCCATTAAACTGTGTGAACAATTCCTTAGATAAATTATAACAGAGAAAAGAACGATCTTGGTAATAGTAGTTCTGGAGTTTCTGAACTAATAGCATAAGAAACCATGCATAAAATCTATAAAGTGACTATCTATCTATCTTCTAATATGTTGCTCAAAATAGGAAAGAAACGGGAATAAACATTGCAGTCTTTCGAAAGAACGGACACCAAAATAGAATATATATATATATATATATATATATATATATATCTATATATATATATATATATATATATATATATATATATATGTATGTATATATATATAATTTCCATTCCTTTAAAAGTATAAGCATGTACATCGATGGTAGAAACCAGCCTGAATGTGCCAATATTAAAACAAAAAGAAAAATATCGGATTGATAACCCTATTGGGATATTTATCAATAGAGAAACCCTATTCAGCATCGGTTCTCAAAAATAAAAAGGCAGCCATGTAAACTAATGTCTGGGACTCATATACAGTCAAACCCTCGTGCATGCCGAGTAAACTGAATTTAACTTTTATACACAAAATCTAAATAAAACAGGGAGTCGACAAGCTCAAGCATGAACCTCTGTCGACAATCAAATCATCCACTTAGTATTCCATAGCACAATCATATATGGAACCAGAGGAGATGTTACCTAACCTGAAAGAAACCACGAAGCCGACAAGCCTTAAGAACTTCAGCATACATTGTTGTAACCACGAACAGAGCCGGGTCTTGGTGGTAGCTTACTTGCAAACCAATACCATCGATCACCGAGTGGTTAGGAGTGGAAAACTTGCTAAGAAAGCCAGAAAAATTAATGACCAAAGGGCGGTAGTATTACTTGAGCTTAGAGTGCTTCCATCGATGGCGGTCCGCCTTCGTTGTAGCAAAAGTTATTATTCAGTTAGAGCTAGAATCTAGACTGTAAAGCACTGTAAAAGACGACCAGAGGAAACAAAAAAAATGTATGCTTACCTTCATTAAACCAACATCGGTCCCAGTCACCTTCCATAGAGCCAAAGAATCCTCAAACCTCTCCTGAATGGTGAAAGCCATTAGTTAGCCACCAAACCAGTCGAAATATGGAAGAAGAAACTAAAATCAAGTCGCATGGGAAACCTGAACAATGTGAAGGTAGGTGGTTAGGGATACCTTGCGGTGACAAGTTAACTGATGTCACCATAACCATCTTGAAACCCGCAGGCCAAACTAGTTACAGAGCGGAAAGAACCTCCAACATACAACAACAAATGACCTCCCATCTGGCCCGACGCGGTGAAGCGGGTAGTTGGGTAAACCCTAAACCCTTCTCACCGTCGGATTGCCTCCCGCAAATCAACGGATTAGAGTTAAGCCAACTGTCGCAGACAATCTTGTCTCACTAACAAATGCGGGTAGTAGGACAGGCCTTAGTTATGTAGCATGTCTTGGCGTATAGTGGATATTTAATCGTAAGTTGTGTTATGGGTTCAACATTCGGAGCTCCATGTGACCTTTTAATGCTAAGCATGCCCATATTTAACAACTGTGTAACATATTAAGTGTTTTAATTAGAAATGAAAACTTTAAACCTCGTATCAGCTACCCTGTGTATGTTTAATATATTTTGGATTTTCTTTTATTACTGCAATGATTTCTTATTTTTCGTTTAATAGGTGTAGAATAGGTGTGTAGGGTGTTACAAATTGTATTAGAGCTCAAGTTCGTACACTGAGACTCTTTGGGAATTATATGTACATGAAATGAATGTGATTTCTTAAAATTAACTAAGTAAATATGTATGTGAACACAGAGACCCGCAACAATACAAAAAGGGTCAGAATGCAAAGGAGCCCACGACCACCAAACCCACCAGAAACAACTTATGTGAATGCTAACCCTGATATTTGGATACATCTGGGAGAAGAATCGAGTCAAGCTAATGTTGTTTTACTCAAAACCGTTCAGCAGCTACGTGCTGAAATGACTAATTTAAGAAGAGATAATGAACGACTACGACTAGAATAGGAGAGAATTCTTAGAAGTTTATCCAATCGACAGAACCAACGAGATCCAGACCCCAGTGCTAAAGACAGAGAGAAGACCCCAACGGCTCAGCAGGTAGAAGAAAATGTTAAGTCTGTTGAAAAACATGGGGAAGATGAAGAAGGTTACTCAGACAATGTTTCCAACCAGCGCAAGACAAAAAGAAAGAAATCTGAATTACAAGGAGAATTTAAAAAAATTAAACTCTCACTCTTTGAGGGGGAATCTGAAGAAGCAGTTGAAGCTTGGTTAATTGATATGAGCAAATATTTCCAGATTTATGATTACACTGATAAACTGAAAGCACATTTGGTAGTTTATCAGTTAAGGGGTAAGGCTACCCTTTGGTGGGAAGAAATCAAAACACTAAGGAAAATTGATGAAGAACGTGTTACTTGGAAAGAGTTTCAAAAGAATTTCAAGGATAAGTACTAACTGAACATTATTATGACGAAAAAGCAAAGGAATTTCATGAGTTAAGATTGGGAACCTTAACCATGGACGAATATGTAAAACGATTCACCTCCCTACTGCGCTATGTGCCTTATATGCAAGAGGAAAAAGACAAAATTCAGTGTTTCATCAGTAGCCTACCAAATTTTATGAAGGAGAAGCTTGAGTTTGATTACCCAAGGAAAATGGATGATGTAGTGCGGAAATCCCGCATCTGCTACCATCAAATGAAACAGAAAAATGAGGGACCTAAATGAGGAGTGAACAGAAAGGGAAGGAACCTAATCCCAAATAGGCAAGCAAAAATTTTTGTTAATGGCAGAAATGTACAGAAAAAATGTCTAAGTAAATTCCCAGTAAGGAACCATACAAAAGTTGCATATTCTAAAAATAGACAGTCAGAAGGAGCAAATAAATTAGTTAATGACCATCAGTCAAAGCCACCGCTGCAATGCTGGGGATGCAAAGAACCCCACTATTACAAAAATTGTCTGCATAAAGCAAGAGCGAAACAACTATCAAGTATGTAGAAAGCGTCCACTCTCAAAGAAGTGGCGAGGAGCATGCCCAAAATTAATGCTGCATTGGATGATCATCAAGCAGAATACCAGCCCAACATGACCGAACATGAAGGTACGATCGCTGAGAAACCTGTCTCTATTTAGTTTGATCTTGGTGCTAGCCCAAGCTATGTTAGTCCTAAGGTGGCGGAAAAATGTCAACTGCAGAGCAGTAAGATTCCAAAACCTTGGGTAGTCTAGTTAGCCATCCGGACAAGAACAAGGGTAGTTGGAAAAACAAAACGCTTTCCTATAACAATCTTATGGCAACCCATTCACATTGATCTTAATATACTTCCTTTGGGTTCATACGACATTGGATGGATTGGTTGGAAAAATGTTGGTCCCTAGTTGACTGCAAGAAGAAAACCATCAGTTTTATCACTGAATCAGGACAAAGGAAGGAACTTCAAGGAATCAAGACAAATACCAAATTGCATCCTATTACTGCTAGATAGCTAGGAAGATGTATTAGGAAGGGTTTTCAAATATATGTTGTCTAGGTGGGATTTACGAACACCAAAAACAAAATGACCTCCTTGGAAAACATTCCGGTCATTCAAGAATTTGCTGATGTATTTCCTGAATCCATTCCTGGATTACCACCCAAGCGTGATATCGATTTCACCATTGAACTAATTTCGGGTGCAGCCCCTATATCCAAGGCCCCTTATCGCATGAGCATACCTGAGTTAACAAAACTCAAAATATAGCTCCAAGAGCTTTTGGATAAAAAGTATATCTGCCCCAGTGTGTCCCCTTGGGGAGCCCCCGTACTATTTGTACGGAAGAAAGACGAAACCTTGAGGTTATGCATCAATTATCGACAGTTAAACAAGCTAACCATCAAGAATAAATACCCCTTGCCACGTATTGATGATCTTTTTGATCAAGTACAAGGATCCAAACTATTCTTGATGAAAGGAGATTTTGGGGTATACCAATTTCCCCTTTCTTTATAAATTTCGATCCTGAGGCCTGTGGGTTATGGGCCCACAAACCTATCAGAAGCGTTATTGAGGCATTAAGCCTTTAAACTCGGCAACACATCCTTTCTAATTTACATGGATGCACACGGGAATACACAGAAACTCCGCTCCGAACCGTTTGACCGGACTTTAAAAGCATTACGGCCCCAACTATAAAACGTCAGGTCCGCTCCTCTAATATTTCCAACAGCGCTGCGTCGACCTTCGTTATCTCTGATCGTCGATCGACGCTTAGTTGACTATCGACGTATCGACCATCGCTTATCGGCATTCCTCCGTCCTTTGATCTTGGCCCCTCCGATTTGCGATCAACGATTAGATCACGACCGTCGATCCTGACTCTCGATCTGATGGTCCATGATCTATCGCATCATCGCAAGTCCTTAAAGCCTGAGGTCCACCCTTATGAAGCAACTTTGCCGATGCGATATAAAGGTTCTGCTCCACAACAATTGGATCTGGACCGTTGGTCTCTGAGATCCAACGGATCCTATGCATCACTCTTCACTTCTCATTCTATTGATGGACTTACGCTATGCTCGGGCTTCCTCTGCCTTACTCTGCCACTTACACTATTATCACTCCATACAACATTTATATAACACAATTATTCGTTTATCGATGGATCGCCATTGATCCTCCAGTGATCGATGGTCAATCAAACCTGCAACACTGGAACATTTAGATGGTTTATAAAATACACACAGGTGCACAAAATCAACACAAGGCACACTTTTTGTATTATACAAAACAATTACATGCTAAGGCGTTTCAGCCTTAGAACAAGCTCCCAATCGATTACATTTTGAATACTCTATCTCTCACTCTGTATTACTATATTACTCTCCCCTTGAACACGCAGGTTCATCATATATATATAAGAAATATTGGATCGGATCACTCAGAAGGATCCGATCAATCTTCTCCTTAATCTCCTATCACAAATATCTCAACAACCCTTAATTCTCTCTACATGCATACATATGAATACATATGGCAAATTACATTTAATTAAGTCCATCTAATTAGCTCTGTTTTAAATAGAGTTTCTCAGTTTTTCTCCGATGGTCCACATCATCTCATTCTCCACTTTGGATTCCTCTTTTGATTAAGGGGGGTCAGATGCTCCTGCATCAGAGTCCCGAGGCACAAAAATTTAGAACCTCTTGGTCATATTCTTCTCCTTATCCTTAGCAATTCTACCCACATGCTTGTCGAATTGCCTTTATGATCTTCTATGAGCTACAACCAAACCTCTGTAATAACAGTCTTCCTCTGCTACACGATACCTCACCAAGATTTCTCCTAAGCTTATTCTTTTGGCATCCTTCTGGTTCTCTCCTCTGTGGAACCATTTGAGAACTCCATTCTCTAGGCTTGCTGCAAGTCTTCTCACCTTCTGCTATCATTCTCTGCATGACAGTAAGACCATAAACTCTCCAGCTTCATCAATTGTACCTCTTCTCCTTCTGCTTGCACTCTTTCTTCCTTCTCGCAGGAAATCCTTTCCCTGCTCTGATACCACTTGATGAAAGGAGATTTTGGGGTATACCAATTTCCCCTTTCTTTATAAATTTCGATCCTGAGGCCTGTGGGTTATGGGCCCACAAACCTATCAGAAGCGTTATTGAGGCCTTAAGCCTTTAACCCCGGCAACACATCCTTTTGAATTTACATGGATGCACATGGGAATACATAGAAACTCTGCTCCGAACCCTTTGACTGGACTTTAAAAACATTACGGCCCCAACTATAAAACATCAGGTCCGCTCCTCTAATATTTCCAACAACGTTGCGCCGACCTTCGTTATCTCCGATCGTGGATTAGTGCTTAGTTGCCTATTAGTGTATCGACCATCGCTTATCGGCATTTCTCCGTCCTTTGATCTTAGCCCCTCCGATTTGTGATCAATGATTAGATCGCAACCGTTGATCCTGACTCTCAATCTGACGGTGCATGATCTATCGCATCGTCGCAAGTCCTTAAAGCCTAAGGTACGCCCTTATGAAGCGACTTTGTCGATGCGATATAAAGGTTCTGCTCCACAACGATTGGATCTAGACCGTTGATCTCTGAGATGCAACGAATCCTGTACATCACTCTTCACTTCTCGTTCTATTGATGGACTTACGCTACGCTCGGGCTTCCTCTACCTTACTTTGCCACTTACACTGTTATCACTCCATACAACATTCATATAACACAATTATTTGTTTATCGATGGATCACCATCGATCCTCCAGTGATCGATGATCAATCAAACCTGCAACACTTGAACATTCAGATGGTTTATAAAATACACATAGGTGCACAAAATCAACACAAGGCACACACTTTTTGTATTATACAGCACAATTACATGCTAAGGCGTTTCAGCCTTAGAATAAGCTCCCAAATGATTACATTTTGAATACTCTATCTCTCACTCTGTATTACTATATTACTCTCCCCTTGAACATGCAGGTTCATCATATATATATATAAGAAATATTGGATCGGATCACTCAGAAAGATCTAATCAATCTTCTCCTTAATCTCCTATTGCAAATATCTCAACAACGCTTAATTCTCTCTACATGCATACATATGAATACATATGGAAAATTACATTTAATTAAGTCCATCTAATTAGCTCTGTTTTAAACATATTTTCCCAGTTTTGCTCTGATGGTTCATGTCCTCTCGTTCTCCGCTTTGGATTCCTCTTTTGATTAAGGGGGGTCAGATGCTCCTGCACCAATTCTCAAAGATCGATTTAAAGTCTGGCTACCACCAAATAAGGATAAAGGAGGAGGACATCTACAAGACTGCATTCAGAACTCGTTATGGTCATTACGAGTTTGTGGTGTTGCCTTTTGGTCTCACAAATACCCCAGCTACTATTATGAGTTTGATGCATGGTATTTTCCAGCCTTATCTCGATAAATGCGTATTGATTTTTACTCCAAGAATCAAGAGGAGCATAAAGAGAATCTAAGGATAGTGTTGCAAACTCTACAGGAAAATCAGTTATATGCTAAATATAGAAAGTGTGACTTTTTCAAAGACTAGATTCAGTACTTGGGTCACGTTATATCAACAGATGGAATAACAGTAGACCTGGAAAAGATCAAAACCATTATGGAATGCACCACTCCAAAGAATGTTGTTGATATCAGGTCATTCCTAGGTTTGGCTGGGTACGACTATCGGTTCATCGAAGGATTTTCAAAAATCACTTTTCCAATGACCTCTTTACAGAAAAGGGACGTACTTTCCAATGGATAGTCGAATGTCAGCAAAGCTTTAAAAAATTAAAACACCTACTTACCACTACACCTGTGTTAAAGGTAGTAGATCCAAAAAAATATTTCGTGGTTTACACAAATGTTAGTAAAGAGGGTGTTGGCGGGGTGTTAACATAAGAAGGGAAAGTTATTGCTTATGAATAATGGAAATTGAAGGAATATGATCAATGATATTCAACTTACGATTTTGAATTAACAGTGGTAGTGCATGCACTTAAAATGTGGTGACACTACCTGTTGGGGAAGAAATTTCTGCTATTAACGGATCATATCAACCTTACCAATTTCGTCAACCCTTCTAACTTAAATGCTCGATAGGCCAGATGGACAACATTTTAAAGTTAATTTGACTTCAAAATGAAACATCTCAAAGGGAAGGAAAATCGAGTGGCCGACGCATTGAGCAGGAAAGTACATTGTATTTATGAGGTCCAAATCAGCGAGGTACACTCAAACATCCTTGAAATCATAAAGGAAGCCTCCTTCAAAGATCCATAATACACTTTTCTTTTTCAGCAAACAAAGGAAACTCTGTTAAAAGGGGCAATATCATATTTTGACATAAGCTCCAACAACCTCCTTACCTTCAAGAACAGAATGTATGTTCCTAACCAAAACGTGGGTAAACAAATGATATTGGATGAGTTTCACAGAAAACCATGTGCTGGTCACGCAGGTTACCAAATGTTGTTTTCAGCCATCAAGAAAGGGTATTTTTGGCTTGGGTTAAGGAAGGATGTGACTGAGTACTTGTCCAAATGTTTGGAATGTTAGTTAGTGAAGGTGGAACATCAACACCCTGCTGGTCTGTTGCAACCAGTGCCCATTCTGGAATGGAAATGGGAGACCATATCTCTAGACTTCATCACTGGCTTACCTCACATCAAGAAGCATCACGACTCAATTATGGTGGTGGTAGACAAATTGAGCAAAACAACTCCCTTCATACATGTGAAATCCACTTACAAAATGGTTGAAATTGCAGACATATTGATGAAGGAAATATTCTGTCTGCATAGAATACCTAGGGTGGTAATTTTTTATAGGGATGTAAAATTTACATCCACATTTTGAAAGACCCTCTTTTCAGGATTGGGTACCTAGATTCAATTTACTACAGCTTACCATCCTCAAACGAACGGATAAACCGAAAGAGTAAATCAAGTGATAGAGGACATGTTATGTATGCTTGTGATGCAACAACCACATAAGTGGGAAGAATACCTCCACTTAGTGGAATTTTCTTATAATAACGGACATCATGAATCACTGGGCATGAGCCCCTTTGAGGTGTTGTATGGGAGAAGGTGCAGAGTGCCCATAAACTAGAATAGATCAGTTAATAAGTTAGCCATGGGTCCTGACATGCTAGAAGAAATGGAGGAGATGGTTAAGAAGGTTCGACAAAATCTAAGGGCTGCCCAAGATAGGCAGAAAATGTACGCAGATAAAAAGCAGACCTACAAAGAATTTCAACGAGGAGACCACATTTATCTAATAGTAAATCCCTAGAAAATTTCCTTACAATGGAGGGGTTGTGCTAAGTTAGCAGCCTGGTACTATGGACCCTTTCAAGTTTTGGAATGGATTGGACCAGTAGCCTATAAGCTTGTGTTACCAAGCCATATCCAGGTCCACAATGTTTTCCATGTCTCTTTTCTAAAAAAATATGTGTACAACCCACAAAATATAATTAGCTGGGAAAATATTCAGGTAATCAGTTAAGGAGAATGCTTAACTTTTGGATAAACTAATTTGAAGAAATTATGACTGTGAATTGTGTATGTGGAGGTCGAACCGGAAGGAGAGTTTATGGAAGAACCTCTTTGTATTCTTGATTGGAGAGAAACCACCTTATGAAAGAGGGCCATCACCCAGGTTAAAGTGTAGTGGAAGCACTTTGGCTCGTACGAGGCCACTAGGGAAGAAGAGGGATTTATGCGAGAAGCTTACCCAATGTTATTTTCTTAAATCAGAAGAACACCAGGGACGGTGTTCCTCATATAGAGGGGGAGATGTAACACCCCAGGCTACGTGAAAATTACTGTAGTTACTGAGTTTTAATTTTTATGTTTTACTGCATTAAATTCTTAATTTGTGTTGTTAAAATAACAATGACTCAGGTTGGAAGGCCAATGTACATTTGGTTACCTAATAAAAATAATTAGGAGTTCAGATATGTTAATAAAAATAAAACTGTTTCCAGTAGTTAAAAGACACAATTATCAAGAAACAATTACCATCTGCCCTGGAAAGGGAAATATAGATGGGGAAAGAATCCAGTAAGAGATCCTAGAGCTAGGTGGAATAAACAAACGGGAAAACACTCAAGGACAATATGAAAAGGTACAGAACTTGAGGCTAGATAGTGAAGTCCTGAGGTCCAAGGTACCCAACTGTAGCTAGATATATTTACTGACTGTAAAGAAACAAAAGTGCTTGGGGGAGAGTCTGGACGTAATTGCCAGACTCGTGGCTAGGAGGAGAGACTTTCCACATAGAATTGGAGTTATATGTTTACAAGCAGTAAGCAGATAAGTAACATAGAATTCTTTCATAAATGATAGTGAATTATAGGAATTATTCATTAAAGCACTGGAACAAATTAAGGGAGAAACTTCTCGAAAGTATATCAGAACAAAAAACAGAGTTGAAGATGCTACTCAGGAATAAACAGAAACATTACAGTAACGCCTAAAAGATAACCAATATACAAGCATTGCATGAAGAATGTTTCCCTATATTAAATAGTTACAGTACGTAATCTTAGACTGTAGAGAAATCCCTTTCGTTAAATTGTGTGAACAATTCCTTAGATAAATTATAACAGAGAAAAGAATGATCTTGGTAACAACAGTTCTAGAGTTTCTGAATTGATAGCATAAGAAACCATGCATAACATTTATAAACTGACTATCTATCTATCTTCTAAGTTGTTGCTGAAATAGGAAAGAAATGGGAGTAAACATTGCAGTCATTCGAAAGAATGGACAGAAAAATAGAAAACTGTATCTATATATATAGATATATATATATATATATATATATATATATATATATATATTCCATTCCTTTAAAAGTATAAGCGTGTAATTCGGTGGTAGCAACCCGCATAACATAAGTACTCCGCAAACAACAGCTCAACAACCCGAATGTGCCAATATTAAATAAAAAAGCAAACTATCAAATTCATAACCCTATCGGGATATTTATCAATAGAGAAACCCTGTTCAACAACTGTTCTCAAAAATAAAAAGGTAGCTATGTAAACTAGTGTCTGGGACTCATATACCGTCAAACCCTCGTGCATGCCGAGTAAACCGAATTTAACTTTTATACACAAAATCTAAATAAAACAGGGATTCGACAAGTTCAGGCATGAGCCTCTGTCGACAATCAAATCATCCACTTAGTATTTCACAACACAATCATATATGGAACCAGAGGAGATGTTTCCCAACCTGAAAGCAACCACGAAGCAGACAAGCCTTAAGAACTTCATCATACATTGTTGTAACCACGAACAGAGCCGGGTGTTGGTGGTAGCTTACTTGCAAACCAATACCATCTATCACCGAGTGGTTAGGAGCACAAAACTTGCTAAGAAAGCTAGACAAATTAATGACCAAAGGGCAGTAGTATTACCTGAGCTTGGAGGGCTTCCGTCAATGGTGGTCCACCTTCCTTGCAGCAAAGTTTATTAAACAACCAGAGCTAGAATCTAGACTGTAAAGAACTGTAAAATACGACCAGAGGATACATAAAAAATGTATGCTTACCTTCATTAAACCAACATCGGTCCCAATCACCTTCCATAGAGCTAGAGCATCCTCGAACCACTCCTGAATGGTGAAAGCCATCAGTTAGCCGCCAAACCAGTCGAAAGATGGAAGAAGAAACTAAACTCAAGTCACATGGGAAACCTGAACAGTGCGAAGATAGGTGGTTAGGGATACCTTGTGGTGACAAGTTAACTGGTGTCACCATAGCTCACAGTAGCAGAGGTTGTGAGCCACCCTCGAACCCTCAGGCCAAACCAATTGTAGAGTGGCAAGAACCTCCAACATACAACATCAAATGACCTCCCATTCGGCCCGATGAGGTGAAGCGGGTAGTTGGGTAAACGCTAAACCCTTCTCACCATCGGAATGCCTCCCGCAGATCAACGGATGAGAGTTAAGCCAACTCTCGTAGACAGTCCTCTATCGCTGACAAATGCAGGTAGTAGGACATACCTTGGTTATGCCGCGTGTCCCTATGTGCAATGGATATTTAATTGTAACTCATGTTACGGGTTCAACATTCAGAGCTCCATGTGACCTTTTAATGCTAAGCATGCCCATATTTAATAATTGTGTAACATATTAAGTGTTTTAATTAGAAATGAAAACTTTACACCTCGTATCCGCCACCTTGTGTATATTTAATATATTCTAGGTTTTCTTTTATTACTGCAATGATTTCTTATTTTCCGTTTAATAGGTGTACAATAGGTGTGTAGGGTGTTACAAGTGTATTTTTTTAACAATGTCCATTGTTACATATATTTGAGGGGTTGAGATTTATTGTAAGTGCTTGTGTGTTAGACAGAGAAAGAAAGAGATGCAACTATTTACTTCAAACTACACCTTACAATATGCGAACTTACAAAAGCAAGGGAACACCAAGATCTACACTTATAACCCACTGAAGAGAAAAACTATTATTAAATAGTTAATTCTATATATATCCTGACTATTATACAAATTATCTGGCATAAGATATATCTTATATTTGGAAATTATCTCCACCATATCTCCTTTACTATCTCCTACGATATATCTCCTCAAATATTTCCATGAATTTCTCAATTTTCATCATCCTTAATTTCTCTCATATGTTCTCATCTCTCATTCCTAGGTAGACTTCTACAGTTACTCCCCTCATTACAATATTCATGATATTAGTTATTAAACATTAGGAGTAGGAAGTATTCCTCCTTAATGAGAAATCTTTATTAAACTAGTCCATTTCCTACCCTTTAGTTCTTTATGTCTTTCTTCATTTTATATCTTCCATGAAATTTGGTCTTCTTGATTCTCAATCTTCTTTACTTCCATACCATACTTGCAACCATAAACATAAGTTGAAGTTCATACAAAAAAATTCACCATCCACCAAAACACATAGATCGCCGACCACTATATCCGTTGGGTCACTAGGAAACTCTTTCTAATACATGGTTCATCAATCATTCTTCTATCACATGTCTTCATACATGTACTTATTATTCCTCCTATCTCATCCTTAGTCATTATCTTCACCCATGTTTTTGATGTTTCTGCATCAGACTCCTATGGAACAAAATTTATTCATTGACTCTTATCCATGTGTTCCCTGTCTCTCACAAACTTCTATTACATAGTTTGCATGACTCCATCACATTTTGAATGGTCATTTTTCTCCTACACAAGTATGTTTTGTATGGCTTGAAATTTTCCCAACTCTCTTTTCACTAAAATTGATAATTCTACTAGATGTGGGCTACCACAAATCGGTGGTTCTACCCATTGCTAAGCTTCTCTAGGACCCTATATCGTTAAGAGGTTTTTTATTACCATATACTATTATGATGAGAAGCGGTTTTTCGTTGACCACAAACAAAAGTATTTTTTAGGGACAAAATTTATGTGAGTACACATTTGCACATTATGCTACATTATCATTTACTCACATACCTATAATTTCATTTTTCATTTTCTGGTAATCTTAACCTTTACATTTACGTATGACAAAGATCATTTTAGTTCTATTATTAAAACATTGTTTAAGGACTAACCCTTATGCATATTAGTTTCATGGATTTATTACAGGAAGACATCATACTTTATTTGGCCTTGTATAATTTTTTTGTTTCTTCTTGTACTTATGTTTCCCTTCTCTTTGTGACATTGGAATCTTCCCTTTTCTTGTACCATTATCTATGATGTGCTTTTCTTATTTTAAATATTCTTTCCCATCTCTTTGTGACATGGGCATCTTCTCTTTCCTTGTCCCAATGTCCTTTTCATACTTTAAATATTCTTTCCCATTATTTCTTCTTTCTTGCCTTTGCCATTTTCCTTTTCATTTTTGCATATTGAACATCTTTAGAACCGTGGTGATTCACGAGTCAGGTCATTAGAGTACTGGCTGACAAATGCTCTCATGAATTTGTGAAGTATTTTCAAGCATTTGGGCGCGTCAAAATCAGTTGTATGACCGCGAAGAAATCGGAGTAAAGATTTGGAAATTTACAAAACCTGCCAATGGCAATGAAGTGACTGATGATTACTCCTACAAAATTTTCTCTCCTCTGCCCTTCCACGGACGGCTGAAATTTCATGGCTATTCTTGCGTAGATGTGGCCTATTCCAGGAAGCGTTAAAAAGGGTACATCTCCATTTCATTTCCACGATTCATTGTGCTACTTATCTGTTTCATCTCTGAGTTTTTTGGTGAATCCCTCTGAGTGAGAGGAAGAAAATTGTACCAGACAGTTTATAAATTAAAACAAGTTTATTTTGGTTGAGAAACTTTGCTCTGCTCAGAAATTTTTTTTAAGCTTCCCTGTGCAAAAGATCCTGTAGCAGAAACAGAGTATTTCCTCTGTTCAATATGTGTTTGAAATTACCAGAAATTTCCAACATGGTATCGGAGCAGATCCAGGCTCTTTGAAGGTGTTTAAGAAGCTGAAGGAAGGAGTTTTGTTGCAGCAGTAAATTTTCTCCAGCAGAGTGAAGTTTCAGGTAAAAGAACCCAGGTATTCCTCAAAGTTTTTTTTGTATTACTGCTGAAAGAAACAATCAGTTTTTAAACACACAGTTAAGATTTAGAAGCATATCTGAGAATGCAAGGAATGGCTAGCACAAGCACTAGCATAAGTATTTTTAATCCTCAGCTCCCACAGTTTAATGGGAAAAACTATGACTATTGGGCAATAACCATGAGAGCCCTGTTTGCCTTGCAAGATCTATGGGAACATGTTGAATATGGGTTTGAAGAACCAGGAGATGAAGAAGAGTTTAACAGTTTGATACAGGGAGAGAGAGATCTGCTAAAGAGTAATAGGAAGAAGGATTCAAAAGCCATTGTATTTTTGTATCAAGCAGTGGACCCAAGTGTGTTTCCAAGGATAGCAGCAGCTAAGACATCCAAAGAAGCATGGCAAACTCTTAAGACAACCTATCAAGGCATGGAGAAAGTGAAGACAACAAAACTACAGTTGTTGAGGAAAGATTTTGAGAACCTGTGCATGAAGGAGTCAGACAATATTGACTCATTCTTCACACATGTGATTGGTCTGGTCACACAGATAAGGACTCATGGAGAAACTCTTGAAGAAAGGAGGATTGTGGAGAAATTATTGAGGGTCCTACCCTTAAAGTTTGATGTGATTGTCACCACCATAGAAGAGACAAAGGATCTCTCAAACTTTTCAGTTGATGAACTCCATGCATCACTAATAACACATGAACAGAGGTTGAGCATAAATGAAAACTCATCTCTAGAGCAAGCCTTCAAGACCCAGATGTCCTTTGGAAGAGGAAGAGGTCAAGGCAGAGGAAACAAGAGAGGAAGAGGCAGAAGCCAAAACAGAGGTGGAAGGAACAATCCAACAAATGCTCAAGGAAGAGGCAGCAATCCAAATCAGAACCAAGGCCAGGGCAACAGCCAACAAAGAGGACAACATCATGCTCAAGGACAAAGGTATGAAAAATCCAATGTCCAATGTTATTATTGTAAAAAATATGGGCATTATGCAAATGAATGTAGGAAGAAGCAGCATGATATGAGTAATAAACCAAATGCAAATGTCACTAGAGAAAACATCAGTCAAGATAATGTGTTGTTAGCTTGTAACATGGCTGAAACAAACAGTGAAGACATATGGTTTTTAGACTCAGGTTGCAGCAACCATATGACAGGAAACCTAGCCTTGTTTTCCAATTTAGATCAAAATGTGAAATCAGAAGTCACACTTGGAACTGATAGCAAAATTTCTGTTATGGGAAAAGGAGAAGTCAAAATATTTACAAAGAAGGGTGAAAAGAAAACCATAGCAGATGTCTACTATGTCCCTGGAATGAGATGTAACCTCTTGAGTATTGGACAACTTGTCCATAAGGGGTACAATGTTTTCTTTGAGAATGATGTATGCACCATCATGGATAGAGCACCCAGCAAACGATGTATTGCTGAAGTGAAAATGACAAGGAATAGGATGTTCCCTCTCAGAATAAGGGCATATTTGAAAAACAAAGAAGTAATTGCAGCAGTTACCCAAGAGGCTTTCCAAAGCGTGCCAAAGGATGAAAATTGGTTGTGGCACTTGAGATTTGGACATCTCAACTTTGGAGGTCTTAACTTGTTGAGTAGAAAAGGAATGGTAAGAGGATTACCATTGATAGAGAAACCGGACAACCTTTGTGAAGGTTGTATTTTGGGAAAACAACACAGAGAAAGCTTTCCATCAGGGAAAAGCATAAGGGAAAAAGAACCCTTAGAGATTATCCACTCAGATTTATGTGGACCAATGCAAACCCCATCATTAGTAGGGAGCCAATATTTTCTAACATTCATTGATGATTTTACAAGAAAAACTTGGGTCTATTTCCTTAAGAACAAAAGTGAAGTGTTTGAAAAATTCCAAAATTTCAAAGCACTTGTGGAAAACCAAAGCGGGTTTCATATCAAAGTACTAAGAACTGACAGAGGAGGTGAGTATATCTCCAAGGAATTCCTACGGTTTTGTAGAGAAAATGGAATACATAAGCAATTCACAGCTAGGTACACCCCACAACAAAATAGAGTTGCCGAAAGAAAGAACAGGACCATCATGGATATGGCGAGGAGCATGTTGAAAGCAAAGCATTTACCAAATGATTATTGGGTTGAAGCTATACATTGTGCAGTCTACATTTTGAATAGGTGTCTTACAAAAGCAGTGATGAACAAAGTGCCGGAAGAAGCATGGAGTGGGAGAAAACAAGGAGTCACCCACATGAAAATTTTTGGATGTGTGGCCTATGCACACATTCCAGATCAGCTAAGGAGGAAGTTGGACAGCAAAGGGGAGAAATGTATTTTGATCGGATACAGTGAGGAATCCAAAGCTTACAGGTTGTATATCCCATCTACCAAGAAGTTTTTTGTGAGCAGAGATGTTCAGTTCATTGAGGAGGAAGCTTGGGATGGAAGCATAGAGAAAACAGTGAATGTTAAAAACTGTTTGTCTTATGATGAAGATGATGAGGAGATGGCTGAAACACATCCCCAAACAGCAGCACCAACATAAGGACAACAAGGAACACCCTTGAGGATAAATGAAAGTGCTTCTCCAAGCACACCATAAGGAGGAAATTCAAGTGCATCTTCAAGCACTTGCACACCAAATGAAAGAGGTAAGAAATTCAGAAACTTAAGTGATATTTATGATGAAGGAATGAATTCCTTGTTTGCCTTGTATTGTCATGTTGATGACTCTATTCATTTCGAAGATGCAATTAAGGATAAGAAATGGATAGAAGCTATGGATGAGGAGATCAATGCCATAGAGAGAAAAAAGACATGGGATTTGGTTGAGCTACCAAAAAGTAAAGAAGTTATTGGAATCAAATGGGTTTATAAGTCCAAGAGTAATGCTGAAGGCAAGATAGAAAGGCACAAAGCAAGATTTATTGTCAAAGGGTACAAGCAGCAGTATGGGAGAGACTATGAGGAGACTTTCGCACCGGTTGCAAGAATGGAAACCATGAGAGCAGTGTTGTCCATAGCAGCACAAAACAAGTGGAAAGTTTATCAAATGGACGTGAAGTCAGCATTCCTAAATGGAGTGTAAGTGGAAGAGGTTTACATTGAACAGCCTCTAGGCTATGAGAAGAAAAGTGAAGAGCACAAAGTGTGCAGATTGAAGAAATCTCTTTATGGGGTGAAGCAAGCGCCAAGAGCGTGGTACAGTAGGATAGATTCCTATCTACTAGAGAATGGATTTGAGAAGTGTGAGGGAGAACCCACAGTCTACATCAAAGATAAAGATGGTAAATTGCTAATTGTTGTATTATATGTTGATGATGTTATTTTTACAGGTAATGATGACTACCTCACTGAACAGTTCAAAACAGTCATGAAAGAGGAATTTGAAATGACTGACATGGGTTTACTGAGATACTTCTTAGGAATAGAAGTAGATCAAAATGAAAATGGAATTTTCATCTCACAGGCAAAATATGTAAATGAAGTGTTGGGAAGATTTAATATGCAAGAGTGCAAGGCAGCAATCACTTCCACAGTAATGGGATTAAAACTCAGCAAAGAGGACAGCAACAAGGATTTTTATCCTAGCTTGTACAAGAGCATAGTTGGCAGCCTTATGTATTTAACTGCAACTAGGCCTGACATAATGTTTGTTGTGAGTTTAATTTCCAGATTCATGGAGAGGCCAAAGGAATCACATTGGCAGGCAACAAAAAGAATTTTGAGGTATGTTAAAGGTACTAAAAGTTTTGGCATCTTATATAATGTCTCAGAACATTCAGATTTAGTTGGATACACTGATAATGATTGGGCTAGAAGTGTAGATGATCGAAAAAGCACATTCGGTTATGTTTTTCACATGGGTTCAGGAGCCATTTCATGGGCTTCTAAGAAACAACCCATTGTAGAATTGTCTACAGCAGAGGCTGAATATGCGGGAGCTACATCAGCAGCATGTCAAACAGTTTGGATGAGAAGGATGTTGAGGATCTTAGGCCAAGAGCAGGCAAAAGCAACAGTGATTTTTTGTGACAATAGCTCAGCTATTGCATTATCCAAGAATTCAGTGTTTCATAAGAGAACGAAACACATTGACACAAGATTTCATTACATCAGGAAATTAGTGAACAATGGAGAAATTGTTCTATAACATTGCAGGACTCAGGAACAGGTAGCAGACATTCTGACCAAGCCACTGGATCAGAAAAGCTTCAAATTTTTGAGGAAGTGTTTGGGTATGATTGAATGCCCAACAGCTGAAATTAAAGGGGAGTGTTGAAACATTAATTTCCCCTGTCGTGCGGGAGCATTAAACGGCAACCGAAAACCACTTCAGAAAACCATTGTCCCTTATCGCAACGCCTTTTGGCAAAGGTTGTTTTTCCCTGGAGGCATCCGACACAATCAGCTTCAGCCACGTGTCCTGTGTACGAACCAAATACTGCCCATCTCCCGAACATTAAAGTTCGTTTGGGTTGTGTGGCTGTAGGATCCGAAAAGCATCCGATTTGGTCAACCCGCTCCAACCTGCCAGAACATTAGTTTTTTATTTTACCACCGATTTTATTTAATGCATTTAATGAACTGTCATAGTCGTTGGTAAATGTTTTAATTTTTGTTTGCACAGAAGTATGGGGAAATTAAAATAGGTATGGGCAAGTCAACGCGTCATTAAGTTTTTTTTGGTTTTTGATATATGTAACTTTTGTGTTCATTCGTGTGTGTGAAATGAAGTGAAAAAGGGGAGCACAACAGTGCGATGAAAAAAAACCAGAGCTGGGGTTAATCTTTCACAGAAGGCATTTTGAAATGTGCAGACAGCGCATATAAAATTTTTATTGGTGGATAAGTAATGCATCAAGCGCAGAAGCGTGAAAAGGGTGAAGGAAGTTTTTTTTTGTTTGTTATTGAAATGTATTCTCCAGCAGTATGAATATAATGAAAATATAAGATTTTCTTTTACAGCAGTAAAAGTAAGTTTTCTTTTTCACACAACAGTGAAAAGAGTTATGTAAATTTTGTTTTGTTGGGAGTTTGAAATGTAGTGCGAATGTAATCAGGTTATGTAAGAAAATTTCTCTTTTTACAGCAGTAAATGTGAATGAAGATTTTACACAGCAGTGTAAAAATCATTTGTAAAAGAGGCAGAGTATTTTTTTTGTGAAAGTTTTTGGTGAATCCCTCTGAGTGAAAGTAAGAAAATTGTACCAGACAGTTTATAAATTAATACAAGTTTATTTTAGTTGAGAAACTTTGCTCTGCTCAGAAATTTTTTTAAGCTTCCCTATGCAAAAGATCCTGTGCCAGAAACAGAATATTTCCTCTGTTCAATATGTGTTTGAAATTACCAGAAATTTCCAACAGTATTTTGAAGCGTTTGGGCCCGTCAAAATCAGTTGTATGACCGCAAAGAAATCGGAGTAAAGATTTGAAAATTTATAAAACCTGCCAATGGCAATGAAATGAGTGACGATTACTCCTACGAAATTTTCTCTCCTCTGCCCTTCCACGGACGGCTGAAATTTCATGGCTGTTCCTGCGTAGATGTGGCCTATTCCAGGAAGCGTTAAAAAGGGTACATCTCCATTTCATTTCCACAATTCATTGTGCTACTTATCTGATTCATCTCCTGAGTTTCGGCCTTCAGCTTCTGACATAAACCATGATATCAGATGAAATGAAGCCGAATGAGAAAGAGAAAGGAGATGAAATAGTTTGCGTGACTGGGGCAGGGAGTTTCATTGCCTCGTGGCTTATCAAGTTTCTCCTCACCAAGGGCTATATTGTCAGAGGAGCAGTTCGCACCAACCCAGCTGGTATATCCACTAATTACCAGCTTTCCTACCACATCGCATGACTTAATTATGTTATTTGTTTTTGCATGGAATATGTATGTAGTTTTCTTACATATTATTGATTACCAGAGCTTGCTTGTCAAAGCTGATATTCTTAGTTATTCGAGGTTGCCATGGTGTCTCTCACATGGCTGCCGTTATCAACAACGACCCTGTAATTACTTCGTCGCTTCTTTCAATTCTCGTCATAATTCCAATTCCATGCACTTGGTTTCAGCTGAAACGATTCTGATGCCATTAGATATTGTTGATCATTGTTTTATAATTAATGAAAGCAGGAGAAAGTTATAGAGCCGACGACGGAAGGGACGAGGAATGTGATGGAGGCTTGCACAGAAACAGGGGTCAAGCGCGTTGTCTTTACATCTTCTATCGGTGCAGTTTACATGGATCCTCACAGAGAACCACTTGCCATAGTCAATGATGACTGCTGGAGCGATTTGGACCAAGGTATTAATTAACAGCAGTTCTTTTATCGATTATTACATATAGAGGCTGAATCGGCTTATGTAAATCGCGGAATGATAACTAATTGGCCTCTCTCATGCATTACAGAATTCGTATTGCTATGCAAAAACTTTGGCAGAGAAATCCGCATGGGAGATTGCCGAGAGGAGGAATTTAGAGCTCATGGTGATTAATCTAGGCCTGGTTTTAGGTCCGTTGTTGCAGAACGCCATGAACCCCAGCACTTCACATATTATGAAATACTTGACAGGTGGGTAATGTTTATAATTTATGTATATGTTATAGTCAGTGCGTAAGTAATTTGCATAAATGGCTTTTAATGATTTAAATAATATTCATGAACCTTGTTGTTGATCAGGATCTGCTAAGACGTATGCAAACTTAACACAGGTATATGTAGACGTGAGGGACGTGGCAAAGGCTCACATTTTAGTTTACGAAAGGGCGTCGGCCACTGGGCAAAGATATCTGTGCGCCGAATGCAGCCTCCATCGAGTAGACCTGGTCCACATGTTGGCTAAACAGTGCCCTCGCTGTTCTTACCCTACCAGGTATGTACTCACACACTAAACTCTCACATAAATCATATTTCACTTCGTTTCTGCTCAAACTATGATATATTTAGAAATATAGAAAATAAATGAAGCTTGCAACTTCATGCGCGCAGGTGCTCAGACGAGAAAAATTCAATGAAGCAGCAATACAAGTTCTCCAATGAAAAGCTAAAGGATCTGGGCCTTTCGTTTACGCCTATGAACCAGTGCTTAGCAGACGCCGTGGCTAGTTTACACAACAGGGGCTTTCTTCACTAAGATTGATGATTCTACTAGGTGTGGGCTACGACAAATTGGTGATTCTACCCATTGCTAAGATTCTCTCTAGGACCCTATATCCCGAAGAGGTTTTTTCTTACCATAAACAATATATGATGACAAACAGTTTCTGATGGACCACAAAACACTCATTAAAAAGTATCTTTTAGGGACAAAATTGATGCGGGAGAAAAAGAGTCTAACATGTAAATAATTCAAAAATCATAAAAGTATTGAGACCAAGGAATACTCCAAAGGAATAAGAATTTAAGAAGGTTTAAAATGTTTAAGGCTTGTAAGGCATCTGCATTTTATCTCTCGAAATATCTGTACTATTGCAAGGTGATCCAAGACTTTCAAAGAGAACCAAAAAGCTTATGTTATATTTGATATAAAGGCCAAACTTCCTCACTATGTTGTGCTATAAACTGAGGAGAAGTTACACCGAAGTTTTGATGGTTGTGAGTTTTGAAAGAACATTCTTTGAGATAATTACATTACCTCTACAATGTCCAAAAATAACACCTTTGTGAAGAATCATAATTTTGCTATGTCATCTCAATTTCTTTGAACAATGACATCTAAAGTACAAAAACATGACATTCTGTGACCTAACTTATTGATATATTTAAGGAATTTTTTATGACAACAAGAAACAACAATACATGTCCACAGTTTGAGCTATCTAAGGCATCTCAATTTCCCGAAGTTTAAAGTAGACATGAAACCTCAAATTCTAGTATAATGAAGCATTAAAGGATTGCGAGAAGAGTTTTATATATATGGGCTACATCAAGAATTCTCAAGTGTTTATAATGGCAAAGATAAAGAGTATACATGAAAAATATGAACTTGTGACAAATCCAAACTTGTAGCGGAATCTGAACCTCTTGTGACATTGTGACATAATCTCTGTGGCATAAAAACTTCAGTGACATACAATTTGCTTCTGAGGATCTAATTGTTTATGTGGAATTATACTTTTGAGGCACCTTCTCTCTCCCTGACATGTGAGCCTCCTATGTAATTTGTTTATGATATTACATCTCTGTGATCTAATCCTTCTATAATACTACACTTCTATGGATATGAGCTTCAGAAAGAACATCATATTTATGTAATGCAAGCTATAGAAATACTATCGTCTTTGTGTAATGAAGGCATACCACCATCTCTATGGAAAAAATCATTGTATTTCCCTAAACATGGAATTTAGGGATAAAATTATGGAACTTATGTTACTGGTTGTTATGCAAGCAAATAACAACCTACCTCCATAATAATTATCCGAGTACTCTTTGATAAAGAATCAAGGAAGAGGTTAAGATAAAGTATGAAGTATAAAAATAATTTAAAGTCTGGGGGAGTGTTGTTGTTAATTTGCCCCTCAAGATCGAATATCTTACAAATATTTACAGACTTACGTATATGGAAGAATGTACCCTTGATCATGCAATGGATTATGAGACTTATGTAAAGGACTATGACAATCATGCTACTCTATATGAATAAGAACCACTTCTAAACAAATTCACTTAATATTTCTAAGGAAATATGAAAAACAAACCTATATAAAGGTTTAATTCCCATTAAAGACAAATATGTGACAGCTTGAAGGCCAAGATTGAAAGAACTATGAGTATATAACTGAGAATTTATGAAGCAACCATAACTTCCTTCCTGTACATGTAAGAAGGACTAATCACATCAATGAAGTCGACCTGTATATCAAGTTTGAAAGAAACAAAAAAAATCAAGAAACCCAAAGAAACCCTATGGTGCATGTCGTAGTATAATGGCTGAAGGATTGAGGCACCTTTTTTGGAGTAAATGATACATGGAAACTAAAGAAAAATCAAAGGATCAAATCTCTTCAAGCATAAGGTAAGGCTGAAAAAGGTACATCTGAAAATTTGTTCATTTTCAATCAATGTAAATTAAAGTCCATGAAATTCTAAGATAATTATCTCTTTTTAGATAACAATGCATCATAAAAAGGAATTTTTATAGATCATTGACATGTTAGCATTCGTAGTATCACCTTGAATAGGTAGACTAGGTTTTAGGATCAAGGAATAAAATCTCATGTATAGAAAGTGTGTCTAGGTTTTTGTAACTAACTATATAACATGATTTTAGAATTTTTATTTCCTAAAATGGCATATCTTGAAGGGTTTGAAGGATATAGGGTTTGTAAACCCTAGCAAAGGTTTGAGTTATAAAACCCTAGGAAGAAAAACCCTAAATAATCATTTATGTTGTAAAAAGAACATCCTAGCTCTTGAGAATGAAAATAGTGACATAATATTGTTTGAAACATGGTTGGAGCCAAGATTAAGACAAAGCTAACCTTCTTCAAAATATAAGTATCCTAAATCTCCTTGATTACTACTATTTCTATTCTCTTTGTACTTTTCCTTCTGTCCGTTCATAGTCTTCTAATAAAAGTTGCAGGTCAAGAAAAGATCTATATAAGCTTTATTAGCAGTTGGAAGAATGAAAACTATGAATATTAACAAGGAGGAAGAAGAATCCAATTAGATGGTGGCACAAAATAAGAAGTTCACATGCCTCAGAAAGAAAGAGGGAGCTACGATTGGTTCAACTCAGGAACATGTTAATTGGGTTGATAATACAAATGATGATAGAGATACTATTGATGATTGAAATTTGATATGGGGAAGAACATGAATCTTAACTTTGTTTTATTGTGAAGGAATAAAATGTGAAGGCTTGTAAAGAAGTTTGGCTCCATAAGGAGTTCAATGAAGTATTTGATTACAAGTTGGATTCAACATAAAGTTTGTCATAAAACTAGGAAGGTCAAAGTACTCTACGATTTGTGACATGATGATATCATGAAGCAGCCAATATGTCTGCATTATGAATCAGGTAGTTGATGTATTGATGATTTTCCTTTCTATGAAAATGAATGGGACAAGCTTAGGCATGTGGACGTCTCGTCCCTGATTGCAATCACATTTTTTCATGTATTTCTCATTTTTCTATGTAGCAGAGTCCATCGAAAGTATGAAACATAGGTAATCCTTGGATGATAAATTAAATTTTGCATCCAACGAGTAGTCCCAGTCGAAATTTGAATAAAACCTTAGGGAGACAAGTTTAAAATACGAGCTGAAAAAGTTGTTTTATTATTTTTTTAATATTTTTTCTTTTTTACTCCAAAAATGGTGAATCTTCCCCCATGGTTGACATCATCATCTTTAATCCTATTTGTTGTTATAAAGTTTATTTTGGTTGTACATTTTTCTTAGGAGGCCCATTTTAGACCTCAAAATTCCCCTAATGGAGAGTATCTTGTTGTGTCATCATGAATACCTCCCTTGTTGAGAGGGAGTGTTAAAAAATGTAAATATTGTCAGTATTCATAATTTAATAAAATGTAACTTTTATAATTTATTATATTCATTATTATTAGTTCATTTTCTTCAAAAGCATGTTCTTCATGCTTATAGAGTCAAAAGATTCAAAAGAAAATTTATCACGAGTCAAAATATATGTACTTGAGTCAAGTCCTATTTGGACTTTTGAAAGAAAAAGAAAAAATAATTATGTTTTTAAGTCAAAGTGTCATCACAAATCCAAGTGAGACCTCCTTAGACAAATCAGCCTAAGAGGCAACTTTTTAACCCTCCTGGACAGTTATATATAGAAGTCAACTCGACCACTTGGAAGCTCATTCATTCATTCATTCAACACATCACATCATCTCTATGCCTACTCAAGAGGAAAAAACAACTGAAGTTAAGGGGGAGAGAAGTAAGACGAGAGAGACAAAGAGAGAGGAAAAGGTTTCATCCCTAGATCTGCTCACACATGCAAATTTTTTTGAGGTACTACATGCCTGAAATTTCATGGGCTAAAATTTCAAAAATTGACCAGATTTTAGAAGTTTTGACTAGCATTGAATCTTGTTAACTTTGACTTGTTGGAGAATACTTGAAGGATGGTTTCCTTGAGATATTTATGTGAGTCTTAGTATTGCTCTTGGGTATTGGACATCTCATTCTGATATGATTCCATAAGAGAAGGATTTTGGGTTTTCCCCTTTGTAGGGTTTTTCCTTAGCTTGGAGCCTACTTTTTGGTGTCTCTTGTCTCTTGTGCATTATGTTATCTATATTTTGCTAATGTGTAATTGTTTGATGACATAACTAAAGAAGAAAAATAATAAGAAAATAATGCATATCAGTTACAAGTAATTACCATGATAAGAAGTTCTACCATCTATCATAACTTCAACATCTTTTATAACAACAAACTTGTAATTACAACCTCAAATTCTATAACTAAAGCCTTTAATAAAGACTCTACAGCTTTACCCAACCTTCTATGTGAATTTTTGTACTAATATCACCATTGATAAGTATAATAGCCATATCTGAAACAATTTATTTTTCTTGGAAGTATTAAGGCAAAGGTTTTGAATACCATTGACACCAAATACTTGCATGGGATTCATTCCTTTCCTCTCCATATAATACACAACACAATGTATCCAACTCTCATACGATCACATCAAAGCTAAAAATTCATACTTTTCATTTGATGATTCATTTCATAGAATTCATTATGCCATTCCAGTCTCAACCACTCATCATTTGGTATCGATAATCACTATCATTATCTTATCTTGATTTGTTGCTTTATTTTTTGTTAGTAAACCCCACTCTTGTATACATCTTGTGATGTCCAATTTGACTAATTTCACAAATCCTCTTTAACAAAATTCGAGTACATCATGAGTCACGTTAAGTTATATACACTAGAGGATGCAAAACAAACTTGGATGTTGGAGCTTAAAATATCTCTAACGTAGTCCCATTATTTTTGCATGATATTTACACAATAAAAATATGAATGCACAAACAAAATCCAGTTCAATCCATGGCTAATTATATATGGTTTTCCACTTTTCATCTTTGCATGTTAGTTCATTGCTCTTCCAATCAAGTCAGGAAGCTATAGCTCAACATTGCAATGGTTGACTTAATGATCCCCTTTACTTTTAAAACTATACAGAAAGATGGAAAACACTAGTGCCAATTAAAACTTGAAAACTCATGAATGTCAGTCTTGTGTATCTAAGATTCATAATTTGATCAACAACTCAAAATTCTCACCTTCTAGTAAGACCAATAAGAACTATGAACTAATCATAACAACACTTCACCATATATTTCTATGTCTCTCTTACCTCTAGACATGACAGTCAAACACCTGTGGCCAAAACCTAACAATTCAACCATCAATTGTCTTAATCATGTGGGTGGGTGGATTTATGTGGTTATAGATACAAGTTAGCCACTAATCGCTCAATTGTTCAACAATTTTATTTGTTTCTTATATTCATGCAGGATGATAAACTACATAAAGTAAACAAAATTCATGCTTGATGTATCCCATTAGTGAATTCTAACAAGTAACTTTTCACCAAATATAGTACTAAGGTACTTCACAAAGTCCAGGAGTGTGCTCTCAATCATGCCTATCATATGTCTTGTGACAATCACTCTCGTTCCTCGCATGATCCTTCTCATTATACGACTGTTTGTCTCTACTTCTGTAGTTTTCGTTCATGCTCTATCTAGTTTGACACCCCCTGGTTAAATGGGGATTGCGACTAGGAAAATTTGTATTCTCCCAATCTCTTCAACAATGGACATTTCAGATTTGGTAATTATTTGAATTTTGTCTTTCAAGCTTAAACTTAAGGGGAACTTTATATGCCTAACACATTGGTAGCACCCATTTCTTCTAAACATAGACCCTTACCTTGATTTGACGTGTCTTTCCGATAGTAGCTTTCTCATTTACTAATATGAGCCATCTGCAACTTGCAGAAAAACCAACACCTTTTGTAAATATTAATGACCATGCAGTTAAGTTATTAGTCACCATATAGTTAAGTCATTGATTAGTTTATTCACTTTATCATTGTTGTTTAACTATTACATAGCTAGCACCTTATGTAAATATTAATCACAATGTAGTTAAGTTATTTATTGGTTTATTCATTTTATCATTGTGTTGTTTAACTACTAGACTTTTTTGAGATTTTGGTTTGAATCCTATGATTTTTTTAGTCAAACCATCATTTTTTTTTGTTTAAGCTAGGTTTATGTAGGTGTACATGCATGTTAACATAGAATAAATCAAACTGAGTGTATGGTGTGTTTTGTTTCATATGAGTCCCAAAAACGCCATTTTCGCTGCTAGTTGCTTCCTACAAGGAACATACAAATAAATGAGTGATGTAGTGAGTGAAGATGGACTAAAAAATCATTGAATATAATGAAAAAAATGCATGAACAAGACTAAACTAAATAACACAAAAGAATCTTGTGAAGCAAAACAAATCAACAAAGGAATAGGAAAATGATCCTCTTTATTGATTGTTGGTAGTGGAAGAGTTACAAATGAAGTATAAAAGACACTTCAAGAGATCTGTTTAAGAAATGGTGCTCAATAGCTCTCAATAATGATTTCCCCTTTTCAATATCTTTTTAAAGGTCCTTATCTCTCAAAAAAGCATAAAAAAATCTCTACAATGGTGGAATTCTCCTCACAATGATATCCTAGATTGTTTTGGAGAAATTTTGGCAATATAACAATGCACAAGTTCTTCTTGTTTTTGGTTCTTTGTGAAATGTTGAACACTCTTTTCCTCCTTTCTCTCATCAATGCGGTTGTTTTCCTCATAAATGAGATGAGAGCTATCATTCTCTTTCCATTAAGGTTTCATGGGGCTCAAGGTTTGAATGGTTATCCCATCATGTCAAGAGGTGAAGTGTTTTTTAAGAAAGTTTGTGTCTAGAGGGGCTGAATAGAATTCTCATGCCCCTCATGGCTATTGAAGAAAAAATCATGATGTAGTGAATCCCATGCTTTGGTGCACCCACGAGGGTTGATTTTTTAATTCAAACTTTAGGAAAGCTTTTGAGTTTTTCTCTTCATTATGTTTCCAACTGAAAATGTAACCCCTGTACATGTTGTTCATTGACTTTGTATTTTGTTGCATCCAAATGAGTGTGCCATTTTCTCATAATAACACTTAGAATTAATGCTTACATGTGGTGTACATACACATTAAGCGTTAAACAACACACATGGAATAGACAGAATGTGAAAGATAAACGTGAATTTCCTTTTCTAATAACATTGATGTACATTTATAATGCATTATTGTGACTGTTGGATTCATCTTCCAATGTCTCTTGGACTCCCATTAACTGTCCAACTTCCACACCTTAACCCTTAGTGGATTAGATGTCCAACATTCATCCCTAATCCGAAGGGGTATGTATGAGTGCAGGAAGAGAGTTGTAATAGAAAATGTGAAAAAATGCATGGAAACACTAGGTTGAATGTGCTCTCTGAAATGTTGGCATAAGGAGGTGGTTTAAGGATGACCACCAACACTGGAATGCTTAATGCGGTTCCCGAAACTCTTCCAAATCTTCTGCTAGACGAAGTACTACTAATTCTTTGAAGAGGGAGACCTTCAACCTAGAAAAGGGAGGTATAAAACTTGTGTAAAAAAGGGAGAACCTCAACCTAAAAAGGGAGGTTTCAACCTTAAGGATGACCACCAACATTGGAATGCTTAATGCAATTCCTGGAACTGTTCCAAAATTAGCAAGAAGCTGAAGTATTCTACTAGAGGAAGTGTCCCCAATTCTTTGAAGAGGGAGAAACTCAACCTTAAAAGGGAGGTATCAACCCCGCATAAATGGTTTAAGGCTGACCACCAACCAAAGGAATGCTCAGGGGCATATCTATCTCTGTCTACAACTATGAATCAGGTGTGTTAGGTTTTGATTTAGGCTTGCTTGATGTGGCTTTGAAGCTTGTATGACCATCACTCCCCCCCCCTGTTAGATACAAGGTGAGAATATGGAGAGAAGTCAACTGCAAGACTCTTCAATACTCTAGAACAAGTTCTGACATATGACTGAAATATCTTCTTGGTTGTTGAAGTCTATTGCCAAGAAGAGATCCATCCAAGATGAATCTTTGTTCTTACATGGGGCTTGTTTTTGAAGCATATGTTTGAATAATGAGTGTTCTGACCACAATACTTGCATGGGGGAAGATAAAAACAATGATCTTTCACATGGCCAACTCGGTCACAATGTTGGCATTTAACAACTTGTGGCAGATTTGGAAGAGGAGCAAGATCTGAAACAAGTGAAGATGAACTTCCATGAAGAAACCCTGCACTTTCAAATTTTATTTCCTTTGACTAGTCTAGAGTATGATCATATCTAAGAATTGTTTTGTGCTTGCTGTTGAAAAACTCTTCCCAATGTCTGGCGATGGGCTTGGGAAGTGTAGGCTGATTTTTTTCATCTTTTTGCACATCAGCTTCTGAAATGGGTATTACATCTGCAATTTCTTGTTGTTGATGGAAATTTGTCTCAATCTCAAACAAAGGAATGTTCTGAAGTAAAATATGTTCAGAATGATGGGTTTTCTATTGTAACTCTAACTCCACTTGCTATAGGTGCGATTCAAGATGCAAAAAATCACTTTTTTTCTTGTGCATTTTCTAGACATATTTGAATATCAAAAAGGGTTCCCTTGTTGATTTTCAATGTAATTTCAGTAGTAGACATGATTAGAGTTCTCAATAACTTTGATAAAGTGTCAATTTTAGCCATTTTATTAACAACTCAAACTTGGAAAAAGGAGATTCAAAAAACTTGGATGGTTGAGCTTGTTATATTGCCTCAGGACCAAGGGAAACTCCAAAAAAGAAAGCTCTATGTGCCCAAAACATGAGTGAGACTTTGATGGTGACTACAATTTTTGAAAATGATGACCAATTTTTCTCTTTATTTTTTATTTTTTTGAACTTCCAACTATGGAATTCCCAAAGGAAAAGCCCTGCTACTCAAATTATGGAAGACCCAACTGAGAAAACCGAAATGATTTGGAATTTTAGCAAAGAGATTGCAAATAAATGGTTCAAAATACTCACTCTTTTAATGAATAATTCTTGTAGAAACCATGTACAGAAACAATACCAAAAACTGAGATCTTCAAGGACTAATGCAGTTTGTTTTAACAAAATATACCCCAGAGCTGAATGTGGGAAAATTATACAAAGACTTTGAAGTTTTTTGAGGTGGCTCTTATAATATTTGAAGCTCAGAGAATAAATAGAATGAGAGTGCAGCCACACCATGGCTGTGGAGAATGACAGTGATTTAGGTGGACAAAGCGGCCATGCGGTTCAACAAAGTTCGATTGATCAACTGAAGAATCTTAGCCTTATGGATGAATTTAATTACTTTTCTTCTGATGCCATCAATTAACGACTCTTCCCCAATTCAAGAACTAGGAATCTGTTTATTTAGATGGTGAAAGTGGTCTGACGATCCAATAAATTCTGATTGATCAATGGAAAAAATTAGGCTTATGCGTATGCATGTAATTACTTTTCTTGTGATACCATCAATTAATGGTTTCCTGCTTCAAGAACTAGCCACCTGATCAATTGACGACTCTTCTCCATTATTGAACCAGGCCCCTCCCATTTTAATCTGTGGTGTGACACATATAGAGAAAAAATGGTCTATGTAATGCTCAAGGGGTGCTTAGAGGACAAGAATTCCAAGACACTATGTGTGTTGCAATATGAAGAGACAGTGTGCACAATGCGTGTCATTTGAAGGATGACCATGAATGTGGCTGACAATTCTCATACGACTGCACCTGACTGAGAAATCAACTTGACAATGATCATGAATGAAACTTTAATTTTTTAATTCACTTGTTAAAAAATAAAGCTTTTATGCGCTCCTAGTGCTAGAATACAAACCGAGGAGATACAAAGTAATGTAATAGAGATTATGGGTTCAGGACGCCTCAACACTGTTAAGGGAGCCTATAGACTAACTGTATTTTGTGTAAGGGAATCCAGTGGTGCGAAATTTCATCCATCTCTTCATAAGGTGATGCAGTAATCCTTCAAGGGATCCACAATGTGATGGTCAGATCACGTTTAATTTCTTGGCACCAAGGTTTCAGATCGATAGGTGTTGGTTTTCTCTAAAAAGAGTAAGGTCAAACAAGCGCTTGAGTGCAAACAGATACACAAACTTTGATAGGCCGCAGATAGAAATACACTACCACATAGAAGGGCGAGCGAAATAAATGTTCACATTGGCAGGCATACTACGAATAAGACAATGAATTGCAGAGAAGTTGTAGTGGACCAGTGGCAAGAAAATAATAGAGACGTTACAGTTAGGCATCAGAAGGAGAATTTAATTTGTCACAGTGCAAATGGTATTACCAAGGTAGGTAATGGCAAAGGGAAAGGTTAGTGGAAAAAGGATTTCTAAAATGGGACCTGCGCATTTCAGGGTCAGGCATATGGAAAAGAAACAATCATAGATAAAAGGAGTTACACCAAATCTAACAAGTTCAGAATAGCATAGGTATTTGGAACCAATCTGGCTCAGATACCATGTTAATTAAAACACATGGAATAGATAGAATTTGAAAGATAAACGTGAATTGTCTTTTCTATTAACATTGATGTACATTTATAATACATTCGTGTGCCTGTTGGATTCATCTTCCAACATCTCTTGGACTCCCTTTCATTGTCCAACTTCGACACCTTAACCCTTAGTGGATTAGGTGTCCAACATAAACACAACATAAATCACATTTAGTTTTAGTTAGCTTTAGTGCTTGCATGGAGTTAAGCTTAACTTGGTTGCTTTATATATTGACTTTTTCATCACTAGTGAATATATAGAATTCATTCTCTCTTCCAATGTTTCTCAATTCTTACAAGTTTATGAAATTATTTTCCAGCTAGGTCCTTGTGCACGCTCTATTAACTTGAAATGGTATCAGAGCGACGAGTGGCTTGGAGAAGGTACATGAACATTTTCTTCCACGTTTGAAAATCAAAGCATTGGAAACTTCTAGGAGATTGAAAGTGTCAAAGTTTTCCGCAAATTGAAAGTGTCAAAAACTACTAGAGAATTGAATTGGTAAAAGAATGGAATTCCTAGCTTCCATAATTCTCACTCTATATAACTACTATGATTGGAAGCCGATGGTTTTTATTCATCTTAGGATCAAAGGCTTATACCAAATAGTCATGTGAATTGAGATAGAAACAATGTGAGAGAATAAGAAGTTGAATTGTCTTAACATATTTGACATGGCTTATGGAATATTGTGTCTATTTATGTCTCATGATATCCTTTCTCAGATCATAAATATTGAATCACCATATGAAAACTAGACTACATTGAAAGGATTATATGGTGATGAATATGATATATAAGAACACCATTTGGATATAAAGAGCTCGATCTATCATAGCAATCATGAAACCTTTGAAGACTTCTTCAACAACATGGACAAATATTCTCAAGATATTGTTACACTTGAAGACTATGCTTCTTCTATTGCTGGTGAAGTTGTTATTGATGATAATTTTACCCTATCTAATAATGAAGATGTCACACATGAGAAAATTAAGTTCTGACATTTTTACACAAAGTTAATCAAGATTTTGACTCCACGTGGTAAAATGTTCATCTTTTTGAAGCCTCACAAAAAAAAATAATACCAATATGACCTATTTGAACCAACAAAACCCTAGTATCCAAAGATATGATACCAAATTTTATGCACCCAAATCACAAAAACAAAAGGAAATATAGATAAGTGGCTTGAAGATAAGCCTCTTTGAGGGGGGGAAATCCTTTTATATCACATAAATGAAAAATTATATGATGATTAAAATGACATGACCTCCTTGGTATATATAAGAGTTTAAGGGGTCAAGATATAATTAGGGCCTACATAACTATAATGTAAGGGAACAATAATAACAATATAGGGGCTACACTAGTATTTTAGGGACATAACCCAAGCTCATCAAAGTTTAATTTGGGGGGAAGATAGAAGGGGCGAGGGGAGTTCTGTGTTAAATGGTTTGACAAAAATTTCCAATACGAAAGATCAATAGTTGAGATAAAAAACAGATACCCATGCCTTGGCCCCGCTCGACATTTTCAAAACCACTACAACAGGGTCTCGCGTAGTTGTTTCTAGTTTCCGTAAACCATATTCGGTTTTTATCACTGTCGAGCCTGCATGACCTCCACCTATTTTCAAGCATGGTTATATATTTATATATTTCTAAAATGGGCCAAGAGCCTAAAAGCACATATATTGTAAAGTTTTGAAATGGGGATTTCATATTTCAAATTTATTTATTTAATAAGATCTCGACCTGAAATTTATTTAATGATTGTTATCCTATTTTATTATATTTAAAATAAATACAATTTTAATTAAATAAAAAAATAAATCAAAGAAAAATATAATATATGTATAATTTTATTTATACAATTTTTATATGTAAATTTGATTAATTTGAACTTTCGATTTCAATAATTGATTTAAAAATGAGTTTTTTGTTTTTATTTTTGTTTTTATATTTCATTTTATTCTACTCAAAATACTAACACTTGATAAGCGATAAATATTATCACATAACATTATTTTGAGAAAAAAATAATAAATATATACACATCTATTTACCTACATTTAAAATATTTAAATTAGCTAGATTTAAGAATGTTAAATCTTGAAATATCAAATACTATGAAGGATTAAGGGAGTTCACTTAATTATTTTCCTTAATTAAAATAAAAATTGTCTTAGTTTTTTAATTAATTTTTTGAATTAAAAAAATTTAAATTCAAAATTAAATATATAACTTTATCTTGATTAGAATTTTTTTTCATTTTCAAGAAAATCATACCTTTTTTTTATTTGAAGGCCAGAGTGATGATCAATAAAATAATAGGCTAGAGTGAGGATCAATACAATAATATTATAAGGCAAAAAATAAAACTAAATAGAATAAAACAACCATTCAACCCAACAATCATAGATATCCCCATTTGACATGTTGATCTCACACATATACCCTTTCAATTTCAATATCATTATAAAAAAAATTATATCATCCTTTCCATATTAGAAAAAAACACCCTAATGAAATCATTTTACTTTTAAAAATAAAAAATGATGTTAAATTATTTGAATCATTATACATGTTAGAAATTTTAAAAATAAAAATTGACATTAAATTATTTTAATCAATATACATGTTAGAAATACCTTAATTTCAAAATAACTATATAAAAAAATTCTTACCATTTTTCCTGCGGAAAGATTCTGAGAATGTCGATATCATTTTTTGGTATTCAACTGCGTTAAGTAAGTCATCCATCTATGACTATTTCCATGAGAGGTAGTGGTGATTGACTAATTTCTCATGATATTTTAATAGTCCACTTAGCACTTATTTCTCATGATTTTTGAATAGTCCACTTAGCACTCATTGCATTGGGGACACTGTTTGTCTTTATCGAGTATTACAACACATTTTTGATTTAGATATCATTTTTTGGGATTCAACTGTGTTAAGTAAGTCATTCATCTATGCCCATTTCCATGAGAGGTAGTCGTAATTGACTAATTTCTCATGATTTTTGAATGGTCCACTTAGCACTCATTGCATCGGGTGATGCTCACAGGGGTGAATAGGTGGGATTGAAACTAGTGAAATGAGTCACATAGCATCAATCATCACTTCCAGGGCTTGCACTCGGTAACTAGGACTTCCCGGGAGGTCACAAATCCCAGATTGTCTCTGGCTCAAGCGCACTTAACTATGGAGTTTTCCCCACAATAAAGCCCACCTAGCCCTCTCGGGAACTCCCGGTTACTAGGTGCAAGCCCCAGAAGTGATGATTGATGTTATGTGATTCATTTCACTAGTTTCAATCCCAGTTCTTGGCGCCTGTGAGCATAAGCAGATGCAATGAGCGCTGAGTGGACTATTAAAAATTCATGAGAAATTAGTCAGTTACGACTACCTCTATTTGGAAATGGTTATAGATGAATGACTTACTTAACGCAGTTGAATCCAAAAAAATGATATCTAATTAATGCATTGCGAAAACCCCTCAATACTTAAATTGTGGATTTTGTTGGTGTACTTGTTATTTTGATCACCAAGTATATGTTTCTTTTCATGGGTATATATTTAGTGTTGCACTATGTGAGCAATGTGTATGAGTTTTGTAATAAAGTTATGATATAAGTTTATTTATGAGATATAATATTATTTTTTTTAGTTTTTTTTTAATAAATTTAGGTTAATTTTAATTTTATATATAAGAGAGAGAGTTATGTTTGATATTTTCTTAGAATTAAATTTTAAGATTATTTATTTAATTAGAATTTAAATAGGCTTTTTATTTTACTTAGATTTGTTTATGTGTTTTTTTATTAATCTGTAATTATATAAGTTAATTAAATTTAATTACTGTGGTAAGTTAAATTTAATTGGTAATGGCATTAATAATGTGATAATGTTGTTGACAAAAACTTTAAAATTAACTCTCAAATCAAAACATGTCATTAATTTCATACAATCATGTCACTAATATTAATACAAATATTTAAAGTTAAAAACTACTACTCTTTTGAAACATCTAGAGTTGACAATCACTATTATTACAACTAAAATATTCACTACTATTATAACTAAAGCATTGAAACTCGCCTTAAAATTGACTATTGGCGCAATAGTAGCTCCATAATTTTCTATGGATAATTTTTTTTTTTGAAATAATGGCATTCATAGCCAACACCTTTTAAATCAAAAAATCAATAACACCTTTTAAATAAAAAATTTAAATAACACATTTTAAATCAAAATAATAAAAACAACAATAGAATCAAACAAAAATACTATCATTAATACTCCCTTTTTAAATTAAACATCAAAACATTTTAAAAACGATAACTTATACATCTAACATGATCTTAAAAATTGTACATAAATCAATAAACCAATAAATTAAAAATAAAATAGAAAATCCAAATAAATAATAATAATAATAAATCACTATGGGGCGTTTGGCGAGACAAACAGGCTAGGAAGGTGATTTTCCACCCTATAACACGCTAGGGAAGTGATTCTGGCACCCCATAACAATGAATACATTAATTATTGGACTGGCATGATTTCCCCCATATATTTTAATGCATGCCAAGATTGAGGACATTCTTCTTATGAGGCAGAGGTTCACGAGAAGCACCACTCAATCTATATTTCTTTGTTTGATAAATTTTTGTTCTTGGTAGATATACCCACCTTGGTGTGGGCATTGCCAAGCATTATAGCCTACATATAACAAAATTTCAAGGTAGATTAGTGGGGTTGACTCCCTTGCCTTAGCTAAGATGGATCCCCATGTAGCATGGTGCAAACTCATAAATTTCCAAAGAATGTTGATTGACAATGTGAAACAAAAATTGGAAATTATTTGCTTCATGTATAGAAGGTACAAAAATGCACATGTAGAGTTTTGTTTTTGTTTTAACTTTTTTTCATATATCAGACATTTTGTTCAATAATTATGAAATTTATGTATCACACAAATCTTTCTCCTCCATTGTACCTTAACATACAATAATGCGGAAATCAACAAATTATGTGCAAGTAGAATGTAAAAGACTACAAACTTGTGATGAGTGAGACAATTCAATATCGAAAAATGGTTAGAAACTACTATGAGAGGAGAAAGAAATATGCACCAAATCCACATGGAAGGAAACAATCTCAACATGAAATATACACTTCACAAAGTTTTTCCACTTTTTGGGAATAGAGTCTGAGGCATAAAAATCCTTTTGTGTTTATTTATAGGCCCCTACCTAGTAAAATACATAGCCAAAATAACATGGTGAATAAAGGAAAGCTCATGACTGCTACCATAAGAGTTCACCATTGTACCTCTGAATAGTGAATTAAATTTGCTATGTCGGCTAAAAGAGTTATTTAATCAATGCTCCACAAAAGATCTACTTCTCTCGTATCAAACAATGTAAGGTTATGTAGTGATTAGCTTTATTGATATATCTAGCTCTGCTTTAAACTAGTTCATCCAATGGTAAATTTTGAATTTGTCATTTTGAGAAAAACTAGTCCAAATGCCCAAAAGAAGTTAAGCAAGGACAAGCAAAGGTTAATCCAATCACCCTAAGAGAAAGTGGTAAAACATTGTAAGCTTTTGATCAAATGAGACACTTCAATATTGAAAAAAAGCATATTTTTGATCAAATATTTGCTATTGGAACTTGAAAGAGTATCTTTGAAGATTGAGAGACAATCTATGTTGGAAAGGTTATAAAATCTGTAAATTTGACATAGTGTAAGTGATTCCTATTTATCTTTTACTTTTGAACTACATTTTGTTTACTAATTTTTATATTCAGTGATCACCATTATTCTATAATTTATACTTTAAAACATTTCCTTCTACAATATCTAATGCAATTGCAATTATAAAAAAAAAAACACAAAACCTATATTATTTTAAAATTAAGTATAACAGTCAGCCAGTAAATAATAATGATAGATGACAAAAGGTGTAACAATCAGTCGCTAAATAGTAATGGCTCTTTCATTTAGAATCATATATACTAATTTTTAAAAACGTTTGCAAGCTTTTATTAAATAAAATAAAGGAAAAATCTCATTACTAAAATTTATATCAAAATCAAGTGAAGCTTCCGAATCAAATGAAATTAATTAATAGGTAACAGTACTCGAAGTTGTGACCAAAGATATTTTTTTAAAGAATTGTGTTACACGATTTTGAGTGAAATCATGATATTTTGTCATCAAAATTATATTTTGGAATACAGACGTGAATTCAATTTTTAGAAAAATAGTGAGGTAATTAAATTATTTATATATATATAATATGTTAAAATATTATTTTCTCAGTTTCCATATCAAATTTGAAGTTAAATCAACCAAAAAAAATGGTGACAAGTCACGTCATTAGAGTACTGCCTGACAAATGTTCAGTTAAAAATATTTAATATTATTTTATATTAATGGAGAAAATGGTTACATTGTTGTAACGTTCTCCCTAGTTTAGGATTAGTTCCTAAAGTTTAGGGGTTTGGGTGCAACTTCCTAATTCCTAGTATTGTATTTAATGATGTAATCTTTCATTGATGAATAATAGAGTGTACGAGAGTGATCTCTCTGTTTTGTGAGTGTAGTCTCCAGGTGCAGGCCACACCTGAGAGCTACATCTCTTTCTTTTCAATTCTGTTCACATTTTATCTTGGTATCAGAGCTCAGATTGGGTGAGCCTGATCTTTTGTCACCTTTGTGGCTGAAGTGCCTTTGTAGCTAGCTTGCCTGTGTGGTAGAATTGCCTGTGTGGCTTGAAGTGCCTTTGTGGCCGCGTGTACACAAGAGCTCTGTGCTCAATTGAGCAGGTGGACTGCAGAACACCTGGCTCGGACTCGGATATATTTTTTTCTGAGTAGAAAGGAGATTGGTGTGCTTTTCGCGCTGACAGTAGCGCCAGGAGGGGGAATTGGCGCGATTGTTTACGGATTAATGGCGCCAGAGTGCCAGAACCCCGATACACAGGAAGACACGCCAATCTTCCTTCAAGGGGATCTGCAGGAAGCCTCAACTTCATTTGGCGGTTTGCAAGGGGTGAAAATCGGCGAAGTTGCAGATCTATCTGGGAGAGGCAGATCGGATCAATTTTGATCAGATCAATTCTTCGGTTGTATTGAAAACGCCGAATTTGCTCATTGGAGTGGGATTGCCAGACACTGTAGATCGGTGGTAGAGGTGACAGATCGATCTGACAGGTATTGTTTTTTGTTGTTGGGTAGATTCACTTTATAGATCTGGTCAGAATGAACAATACGATGGAATATTACCTTAACGAGTCTGGTAAACTTGATGGATCTAACTTCACGAATTGGAAGTTTAAGATCTAGACCTTGCTTGAGGGTGCAAATGTTTGGTCCATAGTTACAGGCGATGCGCAGAAGCCGAACGCAGGGCCACAGGAGCAAGATTGGGAATAACGAGAGAACAAGGCCAAAGTCTTGTTGAAGATGTCTGTGAAGGACAACGTTATTGCGCACATCAGAGACTATAAAACATCTGTGGACATCTAGACGAAAATCAAAAATCTGTATCAAACCCAGAACACAAACCGAGTCTTGGCACTTAAAAGCAAGCTATTTTCAATGAGGATGGACGAAAGGGAGACTGCTACTGCATTTGTTGCGTGAATTAAAGATGTGAAAGACAGATTGGGGGCCATCGGAGTGACAGTGTCTGATGAAGATCTTGTCGCAGTCACAATGAATGGGATGCGAGATGAATTTCAAACGTTTATCATTGGATTGTCGGCAAGGGAGAAAGTGCCCACATTTGATGATCTCCCAGGGATATTGCAGCAAGAGGAGGAGCGGCGGCAAAACTTGAACCCCCAGAGTGATGATCTTGCGCTGATGGCGAAACGACGATCATTCAAAGGAAAGCAGTCACAGCAGCAACCAAAGTAGAAAGGAGGAACATCACATAAGAATTCACATTCACATAAAGGTATGCTTGCAAATCATTCTGAAAAGAAATGTTATTATTGTGGAAAGAAGGGTCATATACAGAGTGAATGTTAGAAGAAGCAGGCTGATGATGCAAAGAGGAGACAGGAAAATGCAAAGCACATAGGATACTTTCTTAAAGAAGAAGACTTCAGTCATGAATTTCGACTATTCACAGTAGACTGTGCCCTTTCAGCATCTAATGAGGACGATATTTGGTATGTCGATTCGGGAGCATCCTCTCACATGACAGGTAAAAAGGAATTTTTTGAGAGTCTTGAAAAAAGTATAAATGGATCAAAAATATATCTAGGAGATGATAGTGGATACGAGATTAAAGGTTATGGGGTGATTTCATCTAAGTTACCAAATGGAAAAATTAGTCACCTTACAAATGTTTTATATGCACCTGGAATTAATAAAAATCTGATATCTGTATCCATGATGGCTGATCAAGATATGCAAGTCGAGTTCTTCAAGACTCATTGTGTGATAAAGGATTGCAGGAATGAAATAGTTGCAACAGGCATGTGAGTTGGAAGCCTATACAGATTGGATGCAAAAAGTATACCAAAGCAAGCCATGGTTGTAGGAGGACCGACAGCCGAACAACTCTGGCATCAAAGGTTCGGTCATTTGAATTTGTAGGACCTCATGTTATTGCAGAAGAAAGGTATGGTTGAGGGACTCCCTATCTTTCGTAATATTCAGTTAAATTGTGATGGTTGTGCCTTAGGAAAAATGCATATAGAACAGTTTCTTGTGCATGATAGGAGGAAGGAAACAGATATTTTAAAACTAGTGCACATTGATGTATGCGGACCTATGCAGACAAGGTCGCTAGGAGGAGCATATTATTTTCTGTTATTTACTGATGACTGCACTAGATATTCATGGGTTTATTTTTTGAACAAGAAAAGTCAGACTTTCCAGTGCTTTATAGAATTTAAAACCTTGGTGGAAAAACAGTTTGGTAAGAGTATAAAAATTCTCCAATCTGATCAAGGGGGAGAATACAAGCTAAGGGAATTCATGAAATTCTAAAAATCTCACGGGATTGTTCAGCAGTATACAGTGCCACACACACCACAGCAGAATGGAGTTGTAGAGCGCAAAAACAGAACCTTGGTGGAGTGCGCAAGGAGCATGCTACAAGGTAAGGGTCTGTCTAATAGTTTTTGGGCAGAGGCTATCAACACTGTTGTATATTTGAAGAATAGAAGTCCTACCAGGTATCTTGGCTTCAAAACCCCTTTTGAAGCTCTATATGGATTTAAACCAGCAGTAAATCATCTAAGAGTATTTGGGTCAAAAGAATTTGCCCATATACCCAAAGATGATAGGAAGAAATTAGACCCTAAAGCAGTTAGATGCATCTTTGTTGGTTATGGCACAAAATTTAAAGCATATAAATTATTCAATCCTGAGTCTCGTAAGACATTTGCAAGCAGGGATGTAGTGTTTCATGAACAGGTACAGGAAGGGAAAGATGACGTTGGTGATGATTGGCACATTCCATTGTTGTTGGAGGAAAGCAGCGAGGATGAAAGGGAGCAGAAGCAGAAAGAAGAGCAAAAAGAAGAACAACAAGAAGGTGATAATGCAAGCCGAGTTATAGCAGAAGAAAACAAATTTGAGGTAAGTCCCCTACCAAGGAGATCAGGTAGGAAGACTCAATTACCATTAAAATTGAGAAATTATGCTTTGATGTCAAAGGTTTTGAACATTGTAGAACCCTCTAATTACAAAGAATCTAGTCAATTTAAGGAATGGAGAGCTGCAATGTATGAAGAGATGTAATCAATTCTTAGAAATGATACTTGGGATTTAGTTGAGCTGCCTAAGAATAAAACCCCATAGGATGTAAATGGTTGTTTAAACCAAAAATGAATGCAGACAGAAGTATAGAGAAATTAAAAGCTAGGCTGGTTGCAAAAGGATATTCACAGCAGGAAGGTATAGATTTTGATGATACTTTTGCACCTGTAGCAAAGTTAAATACAATCAGAATGCTTATTGCTTTAGCTACTAAATGTAATTGGAAATTACACCAGCTTGATGTTAAATCCGCATTTTTAAATGGTGATTTAAAAGAGAAAATTTACTTAGTACAGCCAAAAGGATTTGTAAAGCAGGGGCAGGAACATCTTGTTCGCAGATTGAAAAAGGCTTTATATGGTTTAAAGCAAGCACCCAGGTCTTGGTACGAAAAGGTTGATTCTTTCTTTGTAGAGCATGGCTTCCATAGAAGTTTAAATGACCCAAATTTGTATACCAAGTACAATAATCAGGGGCAGATTATTTTGATTTCTTTGTATGTGGATGACATGATTATAACAGGAAATGCAGATGATTTAATCAGAGAAATCAAAAAGCTTATGGCACAAGTTTTCGAGATGAAAGATGTCGGAAGCCTTCACTACTGTCTGGGATTAGAAGTATGCAGAGATACTGGGCAAACTTTTCTTACCCAAGGGAAGTATGCCAGAAATCTATTGGAAAAGTTTGGTATGGATCAATGTAGATCAGCAGCGACACCTTTGTAGCAGAATCTGAAATTGAGCAGTGACGATGGCACTAAAGAAGTTGATGCTACAATGTATAGACAGCTGGTTGGTAGCCTGATATATCTTACAACAACCAGACTTGACTTGGCATACTCTGTTAGTGTGTTGAGCCAATTCATGTCAAAATCGCTTGAAAGTCATTGGGTAGCAGCAAAAAGCGTGTTGAAGTATCTTTGTGGTACTGTTAATTATGGTATTTTGTACACTGACGCATCTGATGTTACTCTAGCAGGTTTTTCAAATTCAGACTGGGTAGGTAACTTGGATGATCGGAGGTCCATCACAGGTTACGCATTCAACATAGGATCCGGGGTCATAGCATGGAGCAGCAAGAAGCAGAATACTGTAGCCTTGTCATCGTGTGAAGCTGAGTATCAAGCATTGTGTGCAGCAACGTGTGAAGCGATCTGGTTGAGAAGGCTTCTCAAAAATACAGGAAAAGAACAGAAGAATCCCACTTTCATCAAAAGTGACAACCGAAGCACAATTAAATTGGCATACAATCCAGTGTTTCACAAAAACACCAAACATATAGACACTCAGTTCCATTTTGTTAGAGAGAGAATACAGTAAAAAGAAATTGCTGTTGAATATTGTAAAACTTGTGACAATTTGGCTGATATTTTTACAAAGCCACTTGCACGTGTGAAATTTGAATTGTTTAGAAGGATGCTAGGAGTCCAGGAGAACCCTTTCTCCATTAAGGGAGGGAGTTAAAAATAATTAATATTATTTTGTATTAATGGAGAAAATGGTTACATTGTTGTAACGTTTTCCCTAATTTAAGATTAGTTCCTAAAGTTTAGGGGTTTGGGTGCAACTTCCTAATTCCTAGTATTGTATTTAATGATGTAATTTTTCATTAATGAATAATAGAGTGTACGAGAGTGATCTCTCTGTTTTGTGAATGTAGTCTCCAAGTGCATGCCATACCTGAGAGCTACATCTCTTTCTTTTCAATTCTTCACATTTTATCTTATTCTCATCCAAGGATATTCACGCATTTTCTAGCATTTGGGCGGGTCACAATTTGTGTACGTATGTATTCCAGCCAACCGACAATTTAGCAACCAATCGAGCATGAAGAGTGGGTTCCTTGCGGTCACTTTTCAAGATGTCGAGTCTCGACAGAGTCATCATATAGCCAGAAAATAGGTTTTATAACCGCGAAGAAATAGAATGAAGTAATCGTTCAATTCGACTATATTGGATGGCTCACATTTCATGGCAATTCATGCACAGATGTGGTCTATCTCAAATTTGTTGGAGGTGCGAATCAAGTACATGGACTAATTGTCAATGTGGGAATATGCGAAAAAAGGTTTTACTGTAAGAAAGGTAAGGGTTTGGACGTTCAGGAAGTTTCATCAATGATGTTATATAACCATTAATCCACCTGTTTGTCCTCAACGATGCCATATTCTCAACATGGCCATCAATCCACGTGTTCCACGTGCTTGTCTTGAAAGATCCCATATCTCAACCTGGCCATTAATCTACTTGTTTGATCTATATTCCCACCGTTGCCATCAATCCAAGATTCCCGATTAACTAAATGCGAAAAATGCTCCGAAAAAAATTTACATTTTCAGGGACGGCTGAAATTTCATGGTTATCCTCTTTCCTTTCATGTAAAGCTGAAATTTCATGGCTATTCTTGCGTAGATGTGGCCTAATGAAATTGGGGTACCGCTCCAGGAAGCGTTAAAAAGGGTACATCTCCATTTCATCTACACGATTCATTGTGCTACTCCGAAAGTCTCATCGTAGTCCAAAAAGTCTCATCGTGAGACAACGCTTTTCTTTTTATGTTAAATAGTTGATTAAATTGTATGGTTATATTATATTTATATAGTTGATTAATTTGCAAGTTTATATTATAATTATATAATTACTTATTTCACATTTTGTTTAATAAATGTGTTTTTTTTTTCAATTTTTAAAGTAATATTTTTTATTAATTTATTATTTTTAAAGGTTATAATGGTATATTTTTTTCAAATAATAAAAATATTAATTAACTAAATTAATTATCTGAAAAAAATATACCATTATAACCTTTAAAAATAATTAAAGATATATTTTCTTTATTAAATCTCATTCTACAATTTCGGTTAGCAAAAATACAAAAATATTGAAAATCTATTCAAATTAGATACATTAATTGTCTCTCCTTTTTTTTAATATAATTAATAATAATAAAATAAAATTTATCCTAACCTAACTTTGTTGTATACAATGAAACACAATGCACATTTTCTCATCACTTTTGAGGTATCGACTTGAAATGTATTTAATGATGGTTATCTTATTTTATTATATTTAAAAAAAATACAATTTTAATTAAATAACTTAAAAAATCGAAGAAAAATATTAAATATATATGATTCTATTTACATTAAATTTGATTGATTTTATTTATCATAGATTTTATTAATCTGAACTTTAGATTTCAATAATTAATTTAAAATAAGTTTTTTTGTTCGGTTTTGTTTCAATTCAATTTAATTTAATATATTTTAAGTACTCTTACTTGATTGGTTATATATATTATTACATAATATTATCAAAAAATATATAAAGGTATACATATTTATTTAAGAACATTTAAAATATTATAAGAAAAAAAAATTAGTAATAATCACATTAATTAAGGAATATTTATCGATATGTTTTTAGCCATTTAGTGTGGTTCATCATCAACCAGTGTGGTTCATCGCCAGGATAAGATGAAGAATCAAATCATGACACAAGGTTAAATATATATTTCATCCCCTATAAAGAGACGACTATAAAAAATGACCACTTTTGATTGGTTAAAAAATAGGTGAAGAATTAATTTAATCATAATTTACATAATTAAGTCAAATGTATATAAATAAATATTAATATTATTTTTTTCCTTACATAAAATTTGAAACTAAAGTAAAAAAAAATAATCTTTTTATTATAATTTCAATAATTAAATATCTATAATTATATATAAATGTATAAATTAAAATCCTAGATTCCAAACTAACTTTTCACTGGAGTAAGAATTAGGAGAAACTAATTTCCTTTTGGTAATAATATATATGTGTGTATGGATGAAATATTATAACACATATCATAAATTGAGGCTAGGCATTATTATCAAAATAAGGGAAACTTATTCTTCTTACAAAGATTAATAAATAAGAAAGTTCTCTCAATTAGAAGTTTCTTAAAATCTGTTAAAGACAAAGTGAACTCAATGGATATGAAAGTTGTTTATGTTATCTCGTGTTCCTATTCTTGTGTAACGTCATACATTGGTCTATAAATAACAGGATTAAGGAACACGCAACTGACATCAAGCATGGGAGAAGGATTAAGGAACACAACTGACATCAAACATGAGAGAATCATGACAGAACCCACTCTTTAGGTTTGGTTGAACATGCTGAGAAGACAAAACATGATATATGCATTGAGAAGGTTAAGGTTATTGCCAATATTTCTCATTTTCATCAGCGTGAGTTTAGGGAAGCCATTGAAATTGAAAGGAGATTGAGTAATATAAACATGGATGATGGATGGAAAATTAGTAGACGTTGGATCGTGGCCCTTTCCTCTTAGTTTTTCTCCTTCTTGGTCTAGTGGATCGTGGCCCTTTCCTCTTAGTTTTTCTCCTTCTTGGTCTAGTGGTTTTGTCGATTTCCCGGATTTTCCCCTTTTTCCTTGATTTTGGTTTCTTTTATTTTCTCAGATTTATTCATTCATGTTTGTTTCCCTTTTCCTTTTTACAATTTATACATTATATATTTTATGTATTTTAATTTATTTTATATTATACCTTCGATTTAGGAATTTAAAATTAAATAGACGCTCTTATTTATTAAGCTTTGTAATAAGAATATGTTTCCTTTATTTTGATAATAATTCCTAGCCTCAATTTATGAAATGTGATATATATATATATATATATATATTACCATTAAATTAATTTCTCCTGATTCTTAGTCAAGTCAAAAGCTAGTATATATAATTATTTAAATTATATTTAAAATATTGATTCTTAGTCAAGTCAAAAGCTAGTATATATAATTATTTAAATTATATTTAAAATATTATTTTTTAGTTTAGTCAAAAATATTTTCAAATTTTATGTAAGAAAAAAGAAAAAATAATATTAATATCTATTTATATACATTTGCCTTTAATTATTTAAATTTTTATACATTTATATATAATTATAGATATATAATTATTTAAATTATAATTAAAATATTACTTTTTTAATTTAGTCAAAAATATTTTCAAATTTGATATAAGAAAGAAGAAAAAATAATATTAATATTTATTTATATACATTTGACTTAATTATTTAAATTATGATTAAATTAATTATTCACCTATTTTTTATCTAGTGAAAAGACGGTCATACCTACATGGCTTTTAAGACAATCATTCCCCCATAACTCTAAGGGTGGTCATCACTCTCAGGACTGTCATATCCCTGCTCTCAAGGTGGGAAAACCCCTATAAATCTTAAGGGTGGTCCATCTATATCCATAGCTCTATTATCCCCCCACAGCTATCAGGGCAGTCATATCTCCATACGTTTCTTTATAGTGGTTGGGAGGATTTGTTTCTCTATTTAACCACACTGGTTCGCTGGAAACGCGTCTACAAATATTCCTTCATGTGATTCTCCTTGAGAGATATTCTTTGTTGTGATTATTACCGATTTTTTTTTTATAATGTAAATATGGATCAAATTCCTTGATATGATTATTACCTATTTTTTTTTATTATAATGTAGATATAGATCAAAAAAAACCTAAACCCAACATTTAATATTATAAAGAAAAAAATAAAACTAAATGAGATATAACAATCATTCTACGGAACCATCGAAAATATCTTGATTTAACATTTATCTGTTAAACATATATAGTTTTTCAATTTCATTATCATTATAAAGATTATATCATCTTTTCCATATTAAAAAACACACTATAATGAAATCATTTTACTTTTAAAATTAAAAATAATATTAAATTATTTTAATCAATATACATGTTAGAAATATTTTAATTGCAAAATACCTATATAAAAATAAATTATCAAAAAACTTCTTACCATTTTCCCTGCAGAAATATTGTGACAGTGTATGCCTTTTTTCGCGTATGACCACACATTTTAGATTTTGTTTCGTGTACCTTGTTTTTTTTATCACAAGTATATGCTTCTTTTCATGGGTATATATTTAGTGTCGCACTATGTGAGAAAGGCGTATGATGTTTTCCAATAAAGTTACGATATAAGTTTATTTATGGAATAGAAAATTTTATATTTTTAGATTTTTTTCAATAAATGTAGGTTAATTTTAATTTTGTATCCAGAGAAAGCATTTTGTTTTGGTTTTTTGTTTTTGGTTTTATTTTAAAATTATTAATAAAAATAACTATACATTTTATATATACATTTTTATTAATTAAAATATTAAAATATTTAATTTATTATTTATATTAAAATATTATTTTATTATGATTTTATTTTCAAATATTATATATTAATTTCATATTAAATATATTTACATTGGAAATTCCCTTTTATATTTACATGAAGTTTAATATAAAATTATTTTAGTTAAAGTGGAGATTGAAATATTTTATTAATGATCAATATTAAAAAATAAAAATAAAAAATATTATTATTATTTTTTAAGGCTGTGTATTAACTCATGTTGAATATGAAAAGAATTACACATATTCCTTACTCTGAATTATAAAATATTTCATTTCAACCAATTAAAGACTCACGCAAACATTAGAACATTTGTTAATTAACTTTATAAATATTGCAATATCAATGATGTTTGTGCAAAAAAAAATGTGTTATTGATTAATAATTAATATATGATTTATATGAAGGTTTGATATTTGATATTTTGTAATTATATAATAATAATTTAAAGTTCACTAGGTCTCATATGTTAGTGTGAGATGATCACATATGATTCAAAGTGTGGTCATGTGACACATCATAAAATTATGGATGAAAATAGTATGTTTTCAAAATAGAGTGTGTATTTGTAACAAGGTTTGTTGTTACATATATTTGAGGGTCTGAGATTGATTGTGTGTTACTGTGTGTGTGAGAGAAAGAGAGATGCAACTATTTACTTCAAACGACACCTTACAATATGCAAACTTATAAAAGAAAGGGAACACCAAGATCTATGCTTATAATCCATGGAGGAGAAAAAATATTATTAAATAGATAATTCTTTATATATCACCACTATTATACAAATTATCCAGCATAAGATATATCTTTTATCTGGAAATTATCTCCACAATATCTCCTTAACTATCTCCTAGGATATATCTACAGTATCTCAAATATTTCCATGAATTTGTGAATGTTCTCCATCTTTAACTTCTCCCATTTCTTCTCATCTCTCATTCCTATGTAGACTTCTTGATCTAAAATGGATACTAAATCAAAATGAAAAGGTATTACAGACTCATGTGTAGGAATGCCTATATTACTTAGTGCAATGGATCAAAAAGATTGTGAATAATACAAACATTTAACAATTGGAAAACATAACAATTAAACACATCAACACAACAAATAATCAAGGAGTTCACCAGACTTCTTGGCTACGTCTCTTGGTCCAGCTTTTAGTGTCGACCTCGATATTATGTCTTCAAGAACAGAGTTTACAGGTGTGAGCTCAATCAGAGCCATAACACAACAACATTGATATTACATAGGGATTTCACTCAAAAACCTCGAGTCTAAAGAGTGCACAGACTCTCCCTCTTAGTGCCTCTGATCAACTGTTCATAGCTGTGAGTTTTCTTTGACTCTCTGTCTCTGAACTCTAACTTGTCTCTGTTTTGTTATGGGATGGCTTTTTAAGCTTAACAACACTTGGCTGTTCATTTCCCTGTTCGAGCTCTCTGGCTCCCGACGCTGTCCCTTCATCTCCCTGTTGAGCGTTTAAACAATCATTGTAAAATGCTTAAGGCATTGGGGCACAAGTTAGCTAACAGGCGGAAAGACTGGTGGGCATGGGTGGAACCAACCGTTTGGCCTTCCCTCGGCACAAATCCTAAAAACAACATAATTTTAGTTCCCAAAGGAAATACACAGAAAACATAGAAAATCTGACAAAAACGCCAAAGCTGGATTTCAAATTTTATAGTGCCGCATCTATCCTCTCGGGTCCATGTTTTATCGTTGTCGCAAGCCCACCATTGATCTACCTTCGATCCGACGGTTCACATCAAACCTGAAACATCAAGTTGTCTGCTCGATCTCCACCGCTGATCCACGATCTCCAATCCAATGGTTGACAGCCATTTCAAGTGGCCTACTTGCACAGAGATTACCTACCCGAAAAAATGGTTTTCTCTTTCCTGCGGCGTGCTATGTGTCGGCCAGTGTATGGAATCGAGCGGAGCCTCTCCAATACTGTTTATTGCTGAAGCCCGCCCGATATACCGTTTACCACGGAACTCAAAAGGTTCGTTGTTTTATTTATAAATCCGTCGGGTCCGCCTGTGTTAAGTCCTCCCTTTAGGGATCTGCGATGTAATCTCCATCGTCGATCTCTTTCGCCCATCCGACGGCTAAAATGGAAGTGCTTGTTGCGAGTCTTTAAGTTATGGGTCCTGATTCTTCTCCCTTGGTTCATTGCGATGCGATAAAGCGGCCATCGCATATCGCTTAAGCCTGCCATCATGTGTTAAGTCCTCCCTTTGGTTCCATGCGATGCAATATTGGTAGTTGATTTGGACCATTGATCTGTGCACTCGATCAAAGGTTCACGTTGTTTCGCTTGTATCGCTATCGCATTTTTCCTAAGGCTAAGGCCCGTTAACACTGCTTGGCTTTCTCCAATGCGATATCAATGCTTTATTGCAGCGATTTAACCCCGACGTTGTTTTCTGTGGTTTTAACATATTTGAAAACTTTTAAAAGGGTTGTTTAAGATCCATTTTGGATCACGCCTTCCAACTGAAAAGCTTTTGGACCACCAAAAGTTGGTTTTAGGCATCGATCAGGTGAGGATACAGTTCCTTCACTTGTCCAATTTCTATCCATCTTGCTTTGCTTGGATTTGAACCTTTGAGCCCTACTCTCAGGTACTCAGTATGCCCTCGACACGAAGTTCTTACCCTCCTGTCCAGAACTTTGTCCTCTTGTAACTCATTGAGATATCCAAGCAACAAATCCTCAATAGAAGGCAACTGACTTTGCTCTTCAGCATCCTCAATCAATGAAGGTTCATACAATCTCAAGTAAACTGCATTAACGACTGAATAGATCTACATATAAGCTGGAAAATCAAGGCGAAAAGCATTTTCACCAATTTTATCAAGTATATTGAAAGGTCCATACCTTATTGGTTTTAGCTTCTTACCTTCACCCTACATTATGTCTTTGATGATGTACAACCAGACTTGATCACCAACTTGAAAAGTATGCTCAACTCTATGCTTGTCATGTCTTGCCTTGTACTTGGCTTGACTTCTTTCTAGTTGTTCCTGTACTGCCTGGTGAATTTTCTGGATTTGTTCAATGAACTTGGTTGCTTTGTCCACATCACTATGTCCATCAACTTCTATGTCTTTACCAAAGACAAAATCCAAGGGAGACTTTGGTATAAAACCAAAACAAGTCTCAAAAGGAGATCTCTAAGTAGAAGAGTGCTTGGCACGGTTGTAAGCATGCTGCACATAACACAAATGCTCATCGCAAAGCTTGGGATGCTTACTGCAATAACCTATGAGCAATTGGATCACTGTTCTGTTGGCCACTTCTGTCTTACCATCAGTTTGTGGATGAAATGCTGTGCTCTTCTTCAACCTGGTGTCCATCAACTCTGATAAAATTGACCAAAACTTCCCAACAAAACGAGAATCTCAATCAGATACAATAGAGGTGGTTAACTCAAAATGAACCCATACATTCTAAAAGAACAACTTTGTTGTTTGTTTAGTTGTAACCTGCTTGTTACATGGTATCAAAATACACATTTTACTGAACCTATCCACAACAACATACAAATAATCATGACCTTTCTTAGATTTTGGTAATCCCCCAACAAAATCCATGGAAACACTTTCCCAAGGATGAGAAGTAATTGGAAGTGGAGTGTACAAGCTTAATTTCCTATTACCGGGCTTGCTTATAGCACACATAGTACACCCTTTGATATATCTAGAAACTGTCAAATGCATTCTTGGCCAATAACAGAACCTTTGCAATTGTGCAACTGTTTTACTTACACCAAAATGACCTGATATGAGAGAAGTATGTGCCTCTCGAATTATGTTAACTCTTTCAGTTTGTGGAATGCATAACTTTCCCAAATTATATAAGAGTTGGTGCTTTACATAATAATCCAATTCTTCTACTTCCTTGCCATGACTTAAAGTTGCATATACATCTTTAAAATCTACATCTTGAGCATAATGTTCAATGTAACTTTCATGCATTACTGAGTTATGCTTAAGTATAGTAGATTCATTTATGATTGTTCTTGATAACATGTCTGCAAATTTATTGTGTATGCCCTTCTTGTATCTGACGACAAGATGAAATTGCTGTAGGAAACCCATCCACCTATAATGTCTTGATTGCTGCAATTTAGTTTGTGAGTACAAATATTGAAGTGGTTGATGATTTGTATGTATGATTGTTTCTTTTACCCATTAGGTAATGTTTCCACTTCGTCACACTTTGTACTAATGCATACAATTCTTTATCATATGTGGGATAATTAACTACTGCAGAAGAAAATGTCTCAGAATGATAGCATATGGGTTTTCCGTGTTGCATCAACACTGCTCCCATGGCATAGTCACTGGCATCTATCTCAATCTCAAATGGATGTTGAAGATCTGGTAGTGCTAGTACTAGTGTTGTACTGATTTTTTTCTTTTAAGGTGTCGAAGGCTTTCTATTGTTTACCTCCCCACTTAAACACCTGTTTCAATCCTGTTAAAGCATGTAATGGAGCTGCAATCAATGAGAAGTTAGCAATAAACTTTCTCCAGTATTGTGCTGCCCCTAGGAAACTCCAAACCTCTGTAGCAGATTTGGGTTTAGGCCAGTTCACAATGACTTCAACCTTAGAGGGATCTATCTTCAACTCACCACCCCCTACAATACAACCCAAATAATTTAAAGATGTTCTGCCAAATTCACACTTTGACAGTTTTACATAGAGATTTTCTCTTTTTAAAACATCTAAAGTCTGCTTTACATGCATTACATGGTATTCCCATGTGTTACTAAAAACAAGAATGTCATCTAAATAAACAATTACAAAATCATCAATAAATGGTTTGAGTACATCATTCATGACTCTCATAAATGTAGCAGGAGCTTTAGTTAAACCAAAAGGCATAAGCAACCATTCATATAGAACTTGCTTTGTCTTGAAAGCAGTCTTCCATGCATCTTGTTCTGCAACTCTAACCTGATGATAGCCACTTTGTAAGTCTAACTTAGAAAAGTAAATTGCTTCTTTCAATTGATCTAATATATCATCAATACGAGGAAGAGGATAATGATTCTTGATTGTTATTTTATTTAGTGCTCTATAATCAATGCACATTCTACACGAACCATCTTTCTTTCTCACTAGTATGATTGGAGATCCACATGGTGATGTGCTTGGTCGTATAAACCCTTTATCGAGAAACTCCTATACCTGCTTCTTTATTTCTGCATTCTCTAAAGCTGACAACCTATACATTCCAATGTTAGGTAATGGAGCATCTTGCTGCAAATAAATATAATGTACTATTTCTCGCTTGGGTGGCAGACCTTTAGGTTCTTGAAATAGAACATCATACTCTGAAACAACTTTAACTAAATCAACTTTTTGTCTAGAATCACAGCCTTCAAATGCATTGGATTTTTCAGGATCCTTTGCCTTTACAACCATTAGTAAAAATTGCTTACTTGAATTCACAATTCTTTTCATCTGTCCTGAATTTATGAGAGAATAATTACCTTTGAGTTTATGAGCTCTTACAATATATTCTATTCCATCTTTAGTGAGTTGATACTTATTCTCAGCTCTATAGAAAATAACTTTTCTATCATACAATTATGGAATTCTCAAAACAATACCACATATATCCAATGGAACTATATCTAACTCAACCTCATCTACAAATGTTGATCCAATAGCAAACCTAAGTTTACATTGTCTCGTTACTTGTAGCTTTGTTTTATCACACACCCAACCTAATGGATATGGTTTCTCTTGAGGTTTTGTTTGTAATCCCAACTTCTTTATAATTGTTTAAGAAATCAAATTTACTTGTGATCCACTATCAAATAAAGTATCAGCCTTATTATGCTTGGAAATCACTCTAATACAAAAAAGCTCATTTCTTTCCCTCTCATTATTTTCATTATCAACAGATTGTGCAGAATTACTTGCGGATGCTTCAGAATATTTACCTTTAATACCTATAGCTGTAATTGTTGTTTCATTATCTGAATCTGATCCCAAGTCCTTCTAAATAGCAGCAATATTCTTCTTCTCCTTTCCACCGAACTTCTTAGGTTTTAGTTTTGGATGCAAAAACCAACAGTGTGCCTCATCGTGTCCTTCTTTCTTGGAATGAGTGTATGAAGGTTTATCCTTATTTATAGTGTTTGCTTTCCTCTCCTTCCATTTCAGTTTCTTCTTTTCCTTTCTCTTGCTTACAGGATATTTAGATGATCCCCCAACCTCTGGGTTTACATTGTTACCTCTAGCTTCTAGATGTATGGCTTGAACTAATACATCATCTAAGCTAGTGGGATGAAACATGAGAATAGTATGCTTTAAATAGCTATGAAGACCACCTATATACTTCAATAAAGTCTCAGGTGAGTCTAATTATATACCTAGAGTTAAAGCTCTCTTTCTGAATTCCTCAGTATAACTTTGTACACTTTGACCCTTCAATTGACGAAGAGTTTTCCAACTCGTCATTGCCTGCTACATGTAAGCTAAAGGATAGAATTGCTTTTTGATAGAAGAAACAAATTCATTCCAGGTAGAAATGATTTTACCATGTTTTTGAAGATCAGCTTGTGTCTCGCCTTCCCACCATAATAGTGTTGTTCCTCCAAGTCGAAGGCTAGCCAGCTGAATATTCTTCCTTTCTGAATCAACGTTCTGTACCCTGCAATATACATCAATTTGTCTTATCCAATTATCTAGCTTTTCTACATTGAGTTCTCCATCATAAATTGGCAAATCGAACTTCACATCTAATTTGATTAAGGAAGTTTTCTTCTTCTTCATAGAAGGGCTAGAAGATGATGATGATGAGGATGATGATGGAGGAGATGGTGGAGGATTCATTCCTCCTTTTCCTTTTCCTTCTTGAGGGGCAACTAGAAAAGGTTCCTCTGCTCCTTTGTCTGGTTTAGGTGTTGAAGTGCTTTCACCTCAACCCTTCTTAAATTCCAGATACATCTCTTCCACCATAGTTTGGAGTGTCTTAAAACTCCCTATAAATTGAGATTCTAATCCCAATGGAGCTTCTTCTACCATTCTCCTATGAGAATAGACTCTTCCAATCTCTGGATTGGTCTCAACAAGTTCTCCTTCTCCTAGTATGAGCTTTAATCTACATTCAAAATCCAGCACAAGCTTGTCTAACCTTAATAAAATCAAAACCAAATGCTCTGATACCACTTGATCCAAAATGGATACTAAATCAAGAAGAAAAGGTATTACAGACTCAAGTGTAGGAATGTCTATATTACTTAGTGCAATGGATCTAAACGATTGCAAATAATAAAAACATTTAACAATTGGAAAACATAACAATTCAATACATTAACACAACAAATAATCAAGGAGTTCACCAGACTTCCTGGCTACGTCTCCTGGTCCAACTTTTAGTGTCGACCTCTATATTATGTCTTCAAGAACAGAGTTTACAGGTGTGAGCACAATCAGAGCCATAACACAACAACATTGATATTACACAGGGATTTCACTCGAAAACCTCGAGTCTAAAGAGTGCACAGACTCTCCCTCTTAGTGCCTCTGATCAACTATTCGTAGCTGTGAGTTTTCTTTGACTCTCCGTCTCTCCTCTGTCTCTAAACTCTAACTTGTCTCTGTTTTGTTATGGGATGGCTTTTTAAGCTTAACAACTCTTGGCTGTTCATTTCCCTATTTGGGTTCTCTAGCTCCCGACACTGTCCCTTCATCTCCCTGCTGAGCATTTAAACAATCATTGTAAAATGATTAAGGCATTGGGGCACAAGTCAGCTAACAGGTGGAAAGACTGGCGGGCATGGGTGGAACCAACTTTTTGGCCTTCCCCCGGCACAAATCCTCAAAACAACTTAATTTTATTTCCCGAAGGAAATACACAGAAAACATAGAAAATCCAACAAAAATGCCAAAGCCAGATTTCAAATTTTATAGTGTCGCATCTATAATCCTCTCGGGTCCGTGTTTTATCGTTGTCGTAAGCCCACCATTGAACTGCCTTCGATCCAATGGTTCGCATCCAACCCAAAACATTAAGTAGTCCGCTCGATCTCCACCGTTGATCCACAATCTCCAATCCAACGACTGACAGCCATTTCGGGTGGCCTACTTCCATGGAGATTACCTGCTCGAAAAATTAGTTTTCTCTCTCCTGCAGCGTGCTATGTGTCGGCCAGTGTATGGAATCGGGTCGAGCCTCTCCAATACTGCTTACCGCCTGAAGCCCAACCGATATACCGTTTACCACGGAACTCAAAAGGTTCGTTGTTTTATTTATAAATCCATCGGGTCCGCTTGTGTTAAGTCCTCCCTTTAGGGATCTGCAATGTAATCTTTGATGTTGATCTCTTTCGCCCATCCGACGGCTACGATTGAAGTGCTCATCGCAAGTCTTTAAGTTATGGGTCCCGATTCTTCTCCCTTGGTTCATTACGATGTGATAAAGTGGCCATTGCATATCTCTTAAGCCTGCCATCGTGTGTTAGTCATCCCTTTGGTTCCATGCGATGTGATATTGGTAGTTGATCTAGACCGATGATCTACGCGCTCGATCAACAGTTCACATTGTTTCGCATGTATCGCTATCGCATTTTTCCTAAGGCTAACGCCCATTAACACTGCTTGGCTTTCTCCGATGTGATATCAATACTTTATTGCGACGATTTAACCCCGTTGCTGATTTATGTGGTTTTAACATATTTGAAGACTTTTAAAAGGGTTGTTTAATATCCATTTTGGATCACTTCTAGAGTTATTTCCCCTCATTACAATATTCATCATATTATTAATTAAACATTAGAAGTAGGAATTATTCCTCCTTAATGAGAAAACTTCATTAAACTAGTCCATTTTCTATCCTTTAGTTCTTTACGCGTTTCTTCATTTTATATCTTCCATGAAATTTGGTCTTCTTTATTCTTGATCTTCTTTACTTCCATACTATACATGCAATCAAGTTCATATAAAAAAATCACCATCCACCAAAACACATGGATTGTCGACCACTATATCCGTTGGGTCACTAGGAACTCTTTCTAATACATGGTTCATCAATCATTTTTCTATCACATGTCTTCATACATGTACTTATTATTCCCCGTATTTCATCCTTAGTCATTATCGTCACCCATGATTTTGATGTTTCCGCATCAGACAACTATGGAACAAAATCTATTCATTGAATCTTATCCATGTATTCTTTGTCTCTCACAAGCTTCTATTACATAGTATGCATGACTCCATCACATTTTGAATGGGCATTTTTGTCCTACACAAGTATTTTTTGCATAGCTTGAAATCTTCGTAACTCCCTTTTCACTAAGATTGATGATTCTACTAGGTGTGGGTTACCACAAATTGGTGGTTCTACCCATTGCTAATCTTCTCTCTAGGACCCTATATCCTTAAGAGGTTTTTTTACCACAAACAATATATGATGACAAGCAGTTTTTGGTGGACCACAAAACACTCATTAAAAGGTATCGTTTAGGGACGACATTTATGCGGGTACACATTTCCACATTATGCGACATTATCATTTACTCAGATACCTATAATTTCATTTTTCATTTTCTAGTACTCTTAACCTTTACATTTACGTATGACAAAGATAATTTTAGTTCTATTATTAAAACATTGTATAAGGATGAACATTTAGGGATATTAGTTTTATGGATTTATTATAAGTAGACATGATACTTTATTTTTCCTTGCTTTTTTTGTTTCTTAGGGTATTTTTTCATATTTCTTCTTGTCCTTACGCTACCCTTCTCTCTGTGACATTGTCATCTTCTCTTTCCGTATCCCATTCTCGATGATGTCCTTTTATTACTTTAAGTATTTTTTCCCATTATTTCTTCTTTCTTGCCTTTGCCATTTTCTTTTTTTGCATATTGTTGTAGAAGTCATTCTACTTCAACTTTCACCATTCTTTGGAATTTTCCTTCAACTAAGCCCTATATGTTTTTTCTCAATCTCCCACATTTTCCTATGAGTCTTAATGTATGCACCTTCTTCCTTAAGCAAGTATATTCTGCCTTGCTAGATACCTCACCTAGGTTGTGTGTTCCTTTGAACCTAAGTCATTGGTACTCATGATCATCATTTTCCTTGGACCTTCTCTATGACCTTATATTTGTTACTTCTGTTAACACCCAGGTTGTTCCCTATGACTCCCAAGGGAATACGGCCGGGGTAACCACTAACCAATCTTTTGATCACTGTTTCTAGCCAAACTGTGATCAGAGAGGGCTCTCTCTTTATGATTTGTATCTGTTATGATAGTGTTTTAGGCTAGGTATTTAGGCACAGGTTTTGTTTATGTTTTGGTTGAAGATTTTCTTTCAGGTCTTGTGATATAATGTTCAAAGAGTCAAATATCATTGAGCAATGGAGTCTATGGCTGTAGGTGTCTAGAAACCTTGAGGTGAATTGGTGAAATTTACAGGGCCATTTGGATACTTCATACAACAAAATTTTGATTTATAACATGAACAGGTGAAACAAACAGTGAAAGCATTTAAGAATTTTCACTAAAGTATTTAAGTATTTCCACCAAACTAGGTATGAGAAACGGATAGATGTCTCAGGAGCAAACTTGAATCCCTGGGAATGTCTATCACTGTAAAAGATATAGTTTTAAAGTGCAGCAATTAAGAATTACACTTCATTCACTGTATCTGAAGAAAACATGGATAATAGCTCGGATTGAGTTCAGGGTAATCAGTGATTAAATCCTGGAACTATTCTTCTACTTTGCTATTAAGTGTAAAACATTTAAACAATAAAAGAGAACAAAAGACTCGAAAAACATGTAACACAGAGATTTAAGAAAGACTTATTGTTTTATGAAACACTCTGGAATCCTGCAACATTCACCATTCATCACAATGCATCAAGGTACGCCAAGCTTTGGAAATTCCATTCACCCTTTGTATTATTTCTCTGAGAATTTTACAGCAAATGAGATGCCCAAAATGAAAATAACAACAACCCCTTAAGCTTCAGTGGGGGGCGAATATATACATACGATTTTACAAAAATATCTGAGTTCTAAGTTATCTCAGACTTAATGTTCTCACCAACTTTTGAGATATTATTATCAGAAATTTATTACAGCATTGAATACAAATTAAAGGCGTCTTGATGTTCTGTCAGAAGATATTTTAGCCTTTGGGAGCTGCTAAGTCGGTTGGGATACTTTGATCAAATGCTGGAGAACCCGACTTTATGGCTCGTGCGCTGTATTTTGGGTCTGCCACCTGTGATTGTGATTGCTGCTGTGGTGAGTAAATAGCCTTGCTGAGTTGGCTCAGCATCTGTCCTTTCCTTGTGGAGTTATCCATCAAAATTCTGCCTGTGCATGACTGTTCATAAACTGGAGAAAATTAACGCTACAGGTTCTGGCCTGATAAGATTATCTGTGTCAAATTCCTCCATACTTCTTGTGTGGGCAATTGGTGATTTATGATTGCCCCCATAGTCTCATCTGCTTCTGTATACTTAAAGAAATTTGGTGGTGTATCAAACAGGTGATCAATTTCATTCATGATAAAAAACAGGTTATCCACCCTATCATACAAATTCTGCCCTGATGCTGGCCCTGTTTCTGCTGAGGTACTGGGCTGTTTTGCAATTTGTGCTGCAGCATGGGCATCAACCCTTTTGATGTAATTTTCCAGGGTAAGCAGTCTTCCTACACTGCTTAATATGCTGGGGAGGCCTCTGTTCTGTAATTCCAGGAATCTGTCCAGGAATTTGTTGATCTCAGTCTGCATATCCTGTGTTCTCCTCTCCAGCGTTCCAACTAGACTTCGTAGTGTCAGGACTCTTTTAACTACTGAGATTGTCTCAGTCCTGTTGGTAATTCCTATTGTGGCCAGCTGAGAGCTTGTCTTGTTATTTAAAATATTGATCATTCTGCTGGCAGCATCTGGCATGTGGCCAAGGCTTGCTCTTGCTATGTGTATTTCCTTGTTTGCCTTTGTGATGAGTGTTATTTGCTCATCCATAGTCTCAATATACTGCCACTGCTTGGTGATGGATCGACCAATGTTGCCCCAGAGGACTGCTTTTAATTCTGCTGTTACTTTTTCTAGTGCAAGCTCTTTTTCTAGTTCAGCTATTCTCTTTTTTAGAGCTTTTACCTCTCTTTCCTTTGCTGCCTCATTCTGCTTGCTTTTGTCAAATCTTTCATTCACCTTAGTCAAAGACCTTTTGACTTCATCAAGCTCTTTCATTTGGGATTCAAGAACTTGGATCTCAGCTTGCAGTTTCTGTATATCCAGACTAGGAGTCTGCTTTGTTGTTGGCGTAGTTGTTGCTGTAAATGGTGCTGTAGTTCCTGTCTGCTGAGGAGGAAGAGTAGTTGTTGGAGGAACTTCTTCAAGATTGATTACTTCCGGAGGGGGCTGGGAAGTTTGGCCCTCTTCTCTCTGTTTCAATGCTGTCTGTAATGCTGCCTTTGCAGCTTCTGATTGTCCTAGCTGGTCCTGAGTCCGAACCAGCTCCTTGTACAGAGATATCATTAGATCTGTGGCATCCTTTTCTAGCCTTTGCTGAGCAACTTCATCTGTTTGAGGATGGATGGTGGCTGGGAGCTTGATTTTCTTCCTTAAGGCAGCCATGTCTTGATCCCTTATCTTCAACAGTTCTTGGATACCTTTAACATCTTTAGGATCATGTCCTATTTCTATGATTACATCTTCCAAGGACTTGATTCTGTTGTCTTTGGCTTGTGATGATGCTCTCTCCAATTCCAGCTGAGAGGCTGTATTATCAAGGCTGCTCTTCAATTTATAATTTTCCAATGTTTCATCTGCCAAGGAGGCATACACCATTTCACCAGTTTGTTTATGCAGCTCGATTTTATCCATAGGGTGTATGTCTTTAGCCAGAACCTCCATGTTAGTCCTTAGGTAATCCGAGGTAGATTGGGGATGCAGAGTTGTGGGCATGAAGTGACTCATGATCATTTTGCCTTCACTTACATCAAAGGCAGACATGAGTCTTTGCTGATTGGTGGGAGCCAGGTTCAGCAAATGATTGTACAGTTGTATTTTAATAGGATCACTCCTCTTTTTAATGTCGATAAATTGTTGTTTGATACTTACTTGTCCTTCTTGTTGCTGGCTGGAGGAACTGACCTCTCCTCCCATAGTTCTATGATGTTCATGCTGGAATGAACTGGCTGACACTTCTCGGCTGGGTGGGCCCATGCCCATTGCTTATCTTATTGCCTCATCATCTTCTGGGAAGTCATTCAATCTTTGTCTTTTCTCTCCCTGATTGATGGATGAAGTCAGGGGAGTCTCTCTATCTCTTTTCCTGGTTAAGTCCTCCTTTTTTGGGGTTTGGAGGACCGAGGCATCAAAAGTAGTTTCTGCCCTAGGAGGCACTATATTCTGAGCCTGTTGCTCAGTGGAACTAGGAGTGTCAATCACCCTTTCTTGCTGCAAGGGTTGCTGTTCCTTAAGTGACACTTCTTCTTGCTGTTGCCCTTCTTGTTGCTGCTCCATCTCTTCTTGCTGTTGCACCAGTGTTTCCACTTGCTCTTCTGTCAATGGAGGTGGCTGTTCCACCTGTTTCCCTTTATCTTTACTGGTTGTTTGTGGTGTTTTCCCGGCAGCTTGCTGCTGTGTTGTTGATGATGTAGTAGCTGCTCCAAGCCGCTTTTTGTATGAGAGGGGAACCTGTTAATTGACGAACAGAGGTCGCATGGGCGTGCACGGTTGGAGCTCTGGAGGTCGCCTTGGTTAACTGAGCAGGTTGGCGAAAATTTGGACGTAAACAGCCATGCAGAGAAAACAGTAGAGAAACGCGCAAAAATGGAAAAATAGGCGTTTTTTGGCTTAATATGGGCTTTTTATGATTTTGGCGCTTTTTTTTAGTGATGACGTGGCATGACGTCATTGGTAGGCCAAGGTGAGGTAACGTCAGCTGACGTCATCGGGTGACGTGGCGGTAAGCTATTGGTCCATGGGGGCGATGAGGTGGCAGCCATGTCATCAGCGAGGTGGATCAATCAACGGCAAAGGATAAGCAGAAATGACGTGGCGATATGACATAGGAGGGCAGCTGGCGGTCAGGACTGTAGCGGTTACGGTTAAGGCTAGCCGCTACGGTCTCTCGGGGCGGTCTGGGTACGGCGCTGAAAGTGTCAGGCCTAGCTCCGAGAGCCCTTATTGTTTGACGCGTGGCCTGCCCGTGACATGACGCAACGTCACTTTCTCGGGCGGTAAAGGACCACCATGGGGGCCGCTCCGATATTGCTGTGGATCGTCGGATCCTCGGGACCTGATCCGACGGTGGGCGGAGCAACAACGTGCTCGGAGTATATGCACGGGCGGAAAACTTTGGGTTGTGGGTTTTTTGATGGTTTTTCAATGTTTTCCATTCAAAACAAACTGCGCGCTAACCTTTTGGAAATGTGCCAGAGGCGGGCTTTTTAGACTTTGGGCAATTTTTGCAAAGGATTTAGGGGTAAAAGAGGGTTTACAAGAGTTTTTTCAATGCAAATGGTGGTTTGAGGAGCAAGTTGGCTTGTAGCAAGGGGAATGGGACGTGATAGGTTCACCAAGGTGACCAGAGGTCACTTTGGTTCCTTTTGAAGAACATATGGCTATAATGCCAAGTGGAGGAGTATTTATAGAATTTGGGGCTTTATACACCATAGTGTTAATACTATTAGGGGAAGGGTAAGATAGGGGAGCTATATAGTAGAATTAGAGGTTAATATGAATGAGGGAGCAAATGAAGGGGATCTCACTGAGTTTATCTGAAATTGATTTAGTTTTGAGAGTAGATCAAAATGAAAAGTTTTTAGACAAGAAATGTGGCTTCTGAATGAACAAGAACCACCATAAAACCATGATCTGTCCATGAATCTCAGCTGAAAAGGGAATGTTAGTAATGAAATGAAAGGGAAAGGGAGGTTAGTCATGCTCCTTGCTGCAATTTGATGGAATTAACCACTTTGTCCATTGATAGATTTTGCCTTGGCAATACATCTTTTGACATATGTGCAATGGTGAAAATACCCTTTCTGCAACCACAACTACTTACCCAGCTATTTTCCTAGCATTTTTTGTTTCTCCATTGGAGGGTGCACTTGGACTTGCAAACCCTTACTTGCCTTTTCTTTTCTTTGGCTTTTTCTTTATTCTTTTCTATCTACTTCTACCCTTATCTCTTCCAAGGTCCCAGATTAAGCTGTTGGGAACCTTTTCTTCTCTACCTAAACTACTTGTCTGCCAAGATTGAACAGTTTGGACAGACTCCTTTCTCTATTCTAAAACAGAAAATTTAAATATGGCATGACCCAGTTTAAACTGTTGGATCATCCATCAAAATTGGAATAAGGTCATCAACATTGAAACACTTTACACACCTTCTGTTCTTTAGGAAATATGGGATCTTTGTGATACCAAAGCAGAGCATATTTGGACTTTCTCTTGCCAATCATGAAATATGAAACCTATTGGTATAGGTATCCAACAGTGGCTCCACATGGGGATGGTTTTTCTTTTGAAAGACCAAGAACAGCAGGTCAGATTGCCTTGTTCTTTGACTGCCCATCTCAATCTTGAAATTTGCTGCATTAATGTGTCAAAATTGTGTGCTTCTTTCTTGAAAGACCTCTGATCCTATTTGCCTCTTACTGGTTGGTGAATCACTTGGAAAACTGTATTTTACAATCTAAAACAGAAAACTATATGTACATCCGCATATATACAGTGAATCCTTAGTTTCTACTCATGGGGAATAGTCAAAGTAGTGCTTCAGCATCCTGCCATTGACATGACCTTCATCCAAGTCAGTTTCAGTCAGACTTTTAAGGAAGTAAGTGTTGTTACCTTGTACTGCTTGGACATCAAATGGTCCTCTCCATAAAGAGTCAAACTTTCCATGTTTTCCTTTCTCTTCTCTTCTTGCATCCCACTTTAAGACTTTGTCCCCCACATTGAAATCTTCTGCTTTGGTTCTCCTATCAAAGGCCTTTTTCAATTTTTCTTGTAATATCTGCACTCTGCTGAAAACTTGTTCTCTAGTTTGCTGTAAACAGATTATCTGATTGATCCTCCTTTGCATATCATTTGGCTCTGCTTGACTTTCTTGCAGAAGCTTCATAACCGGTACTCCTAGTGATGAAGGAAATCTGGCTTCTAATCCATAGACTAACTCATATGGGCTGGTCCCAATTGATCTTTTTGTTGTTAGTCTATCTGCCCATAAAGCGTTTACTAGTTTCTTATGCCAGTTCTTTTTGTTCTCTTCCAGCACTTTCTTTATGATATTTATTAAACTTTTGTTTGATGATTCAGCAAGACCATTTCCTTGAGGATAGTAAGCAGTAGAATGGCCCAAAGTTATGTGAAACTTATGGCAGAAATTCACCATTTTCTTGGATCTGAAGGCAGCAGCGTTGTCTGTTATTATCTTGTCCGGACAGCCAAATCTAGCCAGTATATTGTTTTCCAAAAACTGAATAATTACTGAATCATTTGCTTGTCTGCACGGGGCAGCTTCGATCCACTTGGTGAAGTAGTCTGTTGCTGTTAAGATCCATCTGTGTTGTCCTGAAGATGAGGGATGAATTTCCCCAATGAAATCCAAGCCCCATTGTTGGAAGGGTCTTTCTGTTGCAATGGGCTTCAAAGGAAGTGGCAGCAACTGTCTTTTGCCTTCAAACAGTTGGCATTTGTGGCATGAGGCTGTAAATTTCTTAATATCAGAGAACATGGTGGGCCAGTAGTAACCAGCCCTCAATATCTTGTCCACAGTGGACTTCCAGTACAAATGTCCACCACAGTCTCCAGCATGGAAATCTTGCATGATATTGTTAGTTTCATTCTCTATTAGACAGTGCAGCAATATACCTTCATGGTTTTTCCAAAGTAAATTTCCATCTATTACACAAAATCTAGATGTTTTCATTTTTAGGAACCTACACTTAGTTCTGGACAGTCCTGGGGGAGCACACAGGTTTTGTAACACATAGCAGATATCAGAGTACCAAGGAGATTGTTCAAAGGCTACATTGATCTTTGGAGTCGCCAGCTCTGTTTCACTGTCCAGTTGGTTGATATCTAAGGCTTGGAAATTTGCTTCTGTCATTAATTTGGCCAAACCTTGCCCTTTTATCAGCTTAGTAGGTTTTATTTCAATGTCAAATTCTAGAATATTGGCAATCCATTTTCCTCTTTTGCCCTCTAAGTTTTCTTGGGTGAGAATGTCTTTGACAATAGGACTTGGTACATAAGCCACAACATGGGAGTAAAGGATGTAAATCCTAAAGTCTTTAATAGCTTTGATCAAAGCGTAAGCTTGTTTCTCCATAATTTGGTACTTTAGAGGGGCATCTCTAAGAGCTCTGCTGAAGAAGGCAATAGGCTTCTCATTCCCTTGATCATCTTTCTGTAATAAAACAGCAGCAATAGTATGTTGGGAGGCAAAGGAGAAAATGATAAAGTCTCTGTCAAACTGAGGATTGGTTAACACTGGGGTTTGAGTCAAGGCCAATTTTATACTTTCAAAGGCTTGTTTTGCTTCAACAGTCCATTTGACCTTTGAATCTTTCTTTAGCATATTGTTTAGTAGTCTGATTAGTTCTGCTAAGTTTGGGATAAACCTTCTTAAAAAGTTAATCTTCCCTAAGAATCCTTGCAACTCCTTGACATTCCTTGGGTGAGGCATTTGTAGGATAGCTTGTATCCTATCTGGATCAATTCTTATGCCATCTTTTGAAATAATGTGTCCTAAGAGTTTCCCTTCTTCCAAGCCAAATAATGACTTCTTGGGGTTTAAGGAAATGCCATATTTCCTGCATGTTATGAAAATCTGTCTCAAATGTTTCAAGTGTTCTTGGTCAGATTTTGAAAAGGGGGTAAGATCATCTAAGTAAATGACCAAGAAGTCATGAATCTCTTTTGCAAAAGCAATGTCCATTGCTCTTTGAAACGTTGCCCCTGCATTTTTCAATCCAAAGGGCATTTTCACATACTTGAAAGTTCCCCATGGGGTTGTAAATGCAGTTTTGTCTTGATCATCAGGGTGTACTAGGATTTGGTTAAAGCCTGAGAATCCATCAAGCAATGATATCCTTGAATCCCCTACTACTCTTTGAAGAATGTGATCCATTTTGGGTAGAGGGTAGTTATCTTTGAGTGATACTTGATTCAAATTCCTTAAGTCTACACAAAGTCTAATCTCACCAGTTTTCTTTCTTGTAGGGACCAAATTTGAAATCCACTCAGAGAACCTGATTGGTGCTATGATACCAGCTTTGAACATTTTATGTAATTCTTTTTCAACGGAAGGAAGGAGCACAGGATTGATCCTTCTCAATTTCTGTTTGAATGGTTTTTTATTAGGCTTGAGGGGAATGGTATGCTGGACGACAGAAGTGTCATAGGACTTTAAATCCTCATAACCCCAAGCAAAAACATCTTGAAACTCTTTAAAGAGGTCAATATATTTGGGTTTTTGATCAGGGGGCAAAGAAGCAGATAGTTTTATTATTTTAGGCTTGTCAACAGTACCAATGTTGCATTCTTCAACTGCTGCCTCTAATGGCTGCATCTTTGGCTTCCTGGGGACATCATTTGAATCAAAAATGTCTTCTAATGGGGTAAGGCCTACTGGAAGGAAATTGTCTTTGAGTTGTATGATTTCAGCTTCAGCGCTGCTCATCTCTTCACGGCCTATTAGGTGAATTTGCTGAATGTTTTCATTGTTGAAAATGGTTGGACTCAGTAATTGTTTTGCTGTTCTAGGTGACATTGGGTGAGCAGACTGTTGAAACTGTATTTGTGATGGACTTGCTCCATCAAGTATTTGTGATTGACTTGCTCCATCAATATCAATATTTAATCCTGTGAACTCTTGTTGCAAGGTTAAAAAATTGTTTATTTGCATGTCATCCTCAAATACTTGCCATTCTTTGACATTGTTTGGAATAGAGGGTCTGTATTTGACCTCGGCTGTGAAACAGTTATTGGGTTCTAATGGGAATTTGAAGGTGCTGGCAAACGTTGCCAAGCTGTGTGCATGGAGATTGTGGCCCCTTGAAATTTTTGTGATAACACAGTCAGAGAAGGTCTCTAATATTTTAATTACAGCAGATCTGTAGGACCTCAATCTTTTGTCATTGGTGACAAAATTTCCTTTTAGTTGTTGAATTACTAGATCAGAGTCTCCCATGATGGAGAGTTTAGGAGCTTGTAGTGATTTTGCTAGCTTGAGACCTAGTAACAGAGCTTCGTATTCTGCCATGTTATTAGTGCATCTAAAATTTAACCTATAAGCCCTGCCTTCTGCATAGCCTTTCTCTTTGTTATGTATCCAAATTCCAGCTCCTGCCCCTAATTTGTTTACTGACCCATCAAATTCTAGGACCCACAGGATATCTTGCCGAACAGGAGATTTAAAATTCTGTTCATGGGATGGCAATGTGAGCATGAGTTGGGGTTTCTTTTCCCATTTGTTTTCTAGGATAATTTCATCACTTGTTTGACAATCTTTGACAACTAGAGGAGGGATACTGTGTATTGTTGGGCTGATTGATGTTTGGCAGGTGATACTTGTTTGATCAATGTTTTTTTCTTGTATGAGTGTTTCGGTCCTAATCTCATTGTTTGAAAGGCCTGCGCTGTCATTGAAGAGGATGAAGGAGTCTATGTCCGAATGGACAGCATATATTGGAAAATTTTGAGGCTTTTCTTCGCTGCTGACCATATACTTCATGAGTGTTTCCCTATACAGTCTTTTTGGTTGCCCAAAGACAGAGATAGTTGCATATGACATATCTAATTGCAGGGAGCCTTGGAGCTTGGCTCCCCATGATCTTGATAACAGCATCCCATATTTGGGTGGGATATCAGCGACTACAACATCCATTAGAATGGTCTTGTTGGGATATTGAACCAGGGACACACATAAATCTTTTATTAGGCCTAAACATTTGACTTGGCTAGAATCAAAAGAAAACAAGTCTTTGTATGGTCTTGTTATATCCAAGTTCAATCTTTCCATGACTGCTTTTGGCATAAGGTTGTGAGAGGCGCCTGAACCGAACATTGCATTATGCAGTATTTTATCATGAACATGCAAGCTGACATAAAAAGGTAAAACCCCTGTGACTACTGTTTTTCCATCTACCTCTGGGCCAAACAGTAATTCTGGAGTGTCATCTAGCACATTTACATCATCTTTGCTAGTAGTGAGTTGAAGGGATTTCTTGATCTGTTGCTTATAGATGTCATGCTTGGCTAGCTCTGAGAGGGGAATTTCTATCTTTAGCTTGCCAATCTCTGTACCTAGGTCAAAGGGTTTGTCAATTTGGATTTTAGAGTCACGGATAGCAGTCTTTTCTTTATTCATTAAATCTTCTTGTTGGATTTCATCTTGATTTTGAGACCTGCCCCTTTTACTCATGTCTTGAGGGGTAAAGTTTGGATTAGGGTGAGAGGACAAAGTTGCCATGGGCTGTTGTAGTGGGGACAGCAGTTCAGTAACCTCCTCAACTACCATTTCTTCTGCAGGCAAGTTTATTTTGTCATTAGGTTCTGTGACCATGGTTTCTTTAGACCTCTGTTTATCCTTTATCTTTTCAGGCTGATTTACATTCACAGTCCTACTCCTTAGCTTGTACTGTTTATGGACTTCATAGACAGCAGTATCATATCCTTGTTTAAAGTCAAAGGATTCTCCTGATTTAGTTTGGAATGTTTTGATTTCATCCTCCTCATGGTCCTCTTGTGTTAAAAAAACATGGCTTTTACCATCCAAACCCATTAAGTTAATTTCAGGATCTTCATTGAGCTGATTGGCTGTGGAAGTTTCTGCATAGTTTTCTTGAAAAGGGGGTCTAATGTCTTGGTCAGCACTTGTCTTTCCTATGTTTGGGTTCTGAGTTCTCCTAAAATTCGGGTTTCTAGGAGGGTTGCTTTGTGATGCCTCCCATGATGATTTTCTTTCAACTGATTCCACTCTTTCACCCAATCTCTTCATGCTGTTTAGTATTGCATCCAGCTTTTGATCAAAACCCGAGGGCTCTTCTCTGAAGCCAGTCTTCTTTTCCAACTTTGCCCTGTTTCTTTTGGCAATTAGGTTAGCCTCTACGGTGACTGCAACCCTTTGAGCTTCTGCAAGGGTTGGAGGATCTCTTTCTTTCAACTGATAGGCCATATCAGAATCAAAACCGTCAGGGAAGTTATACAGGGCCAAATTAGGAGGGGGCCTTAAGTTCTGGGGGATAGCATTATATACATTGTTAAACCTAGCACAATATTCCAAAACTGTTTCTTGGGGACCTCTTTTAATAGTATTATATTCACCCAGTATGTGGAGTGGATCTTTCTTCTTCTCCCATCTCTCAGTAAAAGCTTCGTAAAGCTGATCAGGTGTTGCAATGGAGTTTGCATTGAGGGATCTGAACCAAGTTCTAACATCCCCAGTTAAGCTTTGAACAAAAATTCTCATCCTGACACTGTTATCATCTATTTCATAGGTCTCAAAGTGGTCTTGCATCTTCTTAGCATGCTGGACAGCTGTCAAAGGGCCATGGGAGTCAAAAAATGAGATTTTGGTTTGGTAGTCTTGGGGTAGAGCTGGAGCATTAGCTGGTATCTGCAGAGGTGCATACCTATTGGCCATGTTTATGGGATTTACAGGGTTGACATGAATAAATGGGACAGCAGGGATTACTGGTGTAACAGGGTTAATGGGATGGGTAACAAATGGGGAACTGGTTGAAAGAGTATGTGCAGATGGTGAAGATGGGAGAGGAGGGCTTTGAGGTGTTGATGATGAACTAGGGGAACTAGGGGTGGATCGGAAAAGAACTTTGCAAGGAGTAGGAATAAGGATAGGTCGATCTGAACTTATATCTGAATCAGCAGGCTTCTCCTGCTTTTGCTGTCTCCTTATGTTCTTTGGAATGATATTTGGATTGTCAACAATGATGGGTTGATTAGGGTCAGGGTTTGCCCTAGTGTGCCTTGGGTTTCTTTTGGGAGCCAGCTTCTAATTTCTCTCTGGAACTTGTACAGGAAGCTGCTATATATGCAAGGACTGGATGTGAATTTTGGAATGGCTATATATGTTCCAAAGCTAGGATGAAGATTCCCTAATTAGCTCTTCCCTAAAGCTGTCCCTGTATTACAGAAACAGTTCTAAGGCCTCTTGGCTAGTTTCAGGCTTGATGGTAGCTTTGGAAGATAGATAGTAATTGGAAAATTTTTAGGAAGTCCCCAGTGGAGTCGCCAATTATGTTAACACCCAGGTTGTTCCCTATGACTCCCAAGGGAATACGGCCGGGGTAACCACTAACCAATCTTTTGATCACTGTTTCTAGCCAAACTGTGATCAGAGAGGGCTCTCTCTTTATGATTTGTATCTGTTATGATAGTGTTTTAGGCTAGGTATTTAGGCACAGGTTTTGTTTATGTTTTGGTTGAAGATTTTCTTTCAGGTCTTGTGATATAATGTTCAAAGAGTCAAATATCATTGGGCAATGGAGTCTATGGCTGTAGGTGTCTAGAAACCTTGAGGTGAACTGGTGAAACTTACAGGGCCATTTGGATACTTCATACAACAAAATTTTGATTTATAACATGAACAGGTGAAACAAACAGTGAAAGCATTTAAGAATTTTCACTAAAGCATTTAAGTATTTCCACCAAACTAGGTATGAGAAACAGATAGATGTCTCAGGGGCAAAACTTGAATCCCTGGGAATGTCTATCACTGTAAGAGATATAGTTTTAAAGTGCAGCAATTAAGAATTACACTTCATTCACTGTATCTGAAGAAAACATGGATAATAGCTCGGATTGAGTTCAGGGTAATCAGTGATTAAATCCTGGAACTATTCTTCTACTTTGCTATTAAGTGTAAAACATTTAAACAATAAAAGAGAACAAAAGACTCGAAAACATGTAACACAGAGATTTAAGAAAGACTTATTGTTTTATGAAACACTCTGGAATCCTGCAACATTCACCATTCATCACAATGCATCAAGGTACGCCAAGCTTCGGAAATTCCATTCACCCTTTGTATTATTTCTCTGAGAATTTTACAGCAAATGAGATGCCCAAAATGAAAATAACAACAACCCCTTAAGCTTCAGTGGGGGGCGAATATATACATACGATTTTACAAAAATATCTGAGTTCTAAGTTATCTCAGACTTAATGTTCTCACCAACTTTTGAGATATTATTATCAGAAATTTATTACAGCATTGAATACAAATTAAAGGCGTCTTGATGTTCTGTCAGAAGATATTTTAGCCTTTGGGAGCTGCTAAGTCGGTTGGGATACTTTGATCAAATGCTGGAGAACCCGACTTTATGGCTCGTGCGCTGTATTTTGGGTCTGCCACCTGTGATTGTGATTGCTGCTGTGGTGAGTAAATAGCCTTGCTGAGTTGGCTCAGCATCTGTCCTTTCCTTGTGGAGTTATCCATCAAAATTCTGCCTGTGCATGACTGTTCATAAACTGGAGAAAATTAACGCTACAGGTTCTGGCCTGATAAGATTATCTGTGTCAAATTCCTCCATACTTCTTGTGTGGGAAATTGGTGATTTATGATTGCCCCCATAGTCTCATCTTCTTCTGTATACTTAAAGAAATTTGGTGGTGTATCAAACAGGTGATCAATTTCATTCATGATAAAAAACAGGTTATCCACCCTATCATACAAATTCTGCCCTGATGCTGGCCCTGTTTCTGCTGAGGTACTGGGCTGTTTTGCAATTTGTGCTGCAGCATGGGCATCAACCCTTTTGATGTAATTTTCTAGGGTAAGCAGTCTTCCTACACTGCTTAATATGCTGGGGAGGCCTCTGTTCTGTAATGCCAGGAATCTGTCCAGGAATTTGTTGATCTCAGTCTGCATATCCTGTGTTCTCCTCTCCAGCGTTCCAACTAGACTTCGTAGTGTCAGGACTCTTTTAACTACTGAGATTGTCTCAGTCCTGTTGGTAATTCCTATTGTGGCCAGCTGAGAGCTTGTCTTGTTATTTAAAATATTGATCATTCTGCTGGCAGCATCTGGCATGTGGCCAAGGCTTGCTCTTGCTCTGTGTATTTCCTTGTTTGCCTTTGTGATGAGTGCTATTTGCTCATCCATAGTCTCAATATACTGCCACTGCTTGGTGATGGATCGACCAATGTTGCCCCAGAGGACTGCTTTTAATTTTGCTGTTACTTTTTCTAGTGCAAGCTCTTTTTCTAGTTCAGCTATTCTCTTTTTTAGAGCTTTTACCTCTCTTTCCTTTGCTGCCTCATTCTGCTTGCTTTTGTCAAATCTTTCATTCACCTTAGTCAAAGACCTTTTGACTTCATCAAGCTCTTTCATTTGGGATTCAAGAACTTGGATCTCAGCTTGCAGTTTCTGCATATCCAGACTAGGAGTCTGCTCTGTTGTTGGTGTAGTTGTTGCTGTAAATGGTGCTGTAGTTCCTGTCTGCTGAGGAGGAAGAGTAGTTGTTGGAGGAGCTTCTTCAAGATTGATTACTTCCGGAGGGGGCTGGGAAGTTTGGCCCTCTTCTCTCTGTTTCAATGCTGTCTGTAATGCTGCCTTTGCAGCTTCTGATTGTCCTAGCTGGTCCTGAGTCCGAACCAGCTCCTTGTACAGAGATATCATTAGATCTGTGGCATCCTTTTCTAGCCTTTGCTGAGCAACTTCATCTGTTTGAGGATGGATGGTGGCTGGGAGCTTGATTTTCTTCCTTAAGGCAGCCATGTCTTGATCCCTTATCTTCAACAGTTCTTGGATACCTTTAACATCTTTAGGATCATGTCCTATTTCTATGATTACATCTTCCAAGGACTTGATTCTGTTGTCTTTGGCTTGTGATGATGCTCTCTCCAATTCCAGCTGAGAGGCTGTATTATCAAGGCTGCTCTTTAATTTATAATTTTCCAATGTTTCATCTGCCAAGGAGGCATACACCATTTCACCAGTTTGTTTATGCAGCTCGATTTTATCCATAGGGTGTATGTCTTTAGCCAGAACCTCCATGTTAGTCCTTAGGTAATCCGAGGTAGATTGGGGATGCAGAGTTGTGGGCATGAAGTGACTCATGATCATTTTGCCTTCACTTACATCAAAGGCAGACATGAGTCTTTGCTGATTGGTGGGAGCCAGGTTCAGCAAATGATTGTACAGCTGTATTTTAATAGGATCACTCCTCTTTTTAATGTCGATAAATTGCTGTTTGATACTTACTTGTCCTTCTTGTTGCTGGCTGGAGGAACTGACCTCTCCTCCCATAGTTCTATCATGTTCATGCTGGAATGAACTGGCTAACACTTCTCGGCTGGGTGGGCCCATGCCCATTGCTTGTCTTATTGCCTCATCATCTTCTGGGAAGTCATTCAATCTTTGTCTTTTCTCTCCCTGATTGATGGATGAAGTCACGGGAGTCTCTCTATCTCTTTTCCTGGTTAAGTCCTCCTTTTGTGGGGTTTGGAGGACCGAGGCATCAAAAGTAGTTTCTGCCCTAGGAGGCACTATATTCTGAGCCTGTTGCTCAGTGGAACTAGGAGTGTCAATCACCCTTTCTTGCTGCAAGGGTTGCTGTTCCTTAAGTGACACTTCTTCTTGCTGTTGCCCTTCTTGTTGCTGCTCCATCTCTTCTTGCTGTTGCACCAATGTTTCCACTTGCTCTTCTGTCAATGGAGGTGGCTGTTCCACCTGTTTCCCTTTATCTTTACTGGTTGTTTGTGGTGTTTTCCCGGCAGCTTGCTGCTGTGTTGTTGATGATGTAGTAGCTGCTCCAAGCCGCTTTTTGTATGAGAGGGGAACCTGTTAATTGACGAACAGAGGTCGCATGGGCGTGCACGGTTGGAGCTCTGGAGGTCGCCTTGGTTAACTGAGCAGGTTGGCGAAAATTTGGACGTAAACAGCCATGTAGAGAAAACAGTAGAGAAACGCGCAAAAATGGAAAAATAGGCGTTTTTTGGCTTAATATGGGCTTTTTATGATTTTGGCGCTTTTTTTTAGTGATGATGTGGCATGACGTCATTGGTAGGCCAAGGTGAGGTGACGTCATCGGGTGACGTGGCGGTAAGCTATTGGTCCATGGGGGCGATGAGGTGGCAGCCATGTCATCAGCGAGGTGGATCAATCAACGGCAAAGGATAAGCAGAAATGACGTGGCGATATGACATAGGAGGGCAGCTGGCGGTCACGACCGTAGCGGTTACGGTTAAGGCTAGCCGCTACGGTCTCTCGGGGCGGTCTGGGTACGGCGCTGAAAGTGTCAGGCCTGGCTCCAAGAGCCCTTATTGTTTGACGCGTGGCCTGCCCGTGACATGACGCAACGTCACTTTCTCGGGCGGTAAAGGACCACCATGGGGGCCGCTCCGATATTGCTGTGGATCGTCGGATCCTCGGGACCTGATCCGACGGTGGGCGGAGCAACAACGTGCTCGGAGTATATGCGCGGGCGGAAAACTTTGGGTTGTGGGTTTTTTGATGGTTTTTCAATGTTTTCCATTCAAAACAAACTGCGCGCTAACCTTTTGGAAATGTGCCAGAGGCGGGCTTTTTAGACTTTGGGTAATTTTTGCAAAGGATTTAGGGGTAAAAGAGGGTTTACAAGAGTTTTTTCAATGCAAATGGTGGTTTGAGGAGCAAGTTGGCTTGTAGCAAGGGGGAATGGGACGTGATAGGTTCACCAAGGTGACCAGAGGTCACTTTGGTTCCTTTTGAAGAACATATGGCTATAATGCCAAGGGGAGGAGTATTTATAGAATTTGGGGCTTTATACACCATAGTGTTAATACTATTAGGGGAAGGGTAAGATAGGGGAGCTATATAGTAGAATTAGAGGTTAATATGAATGAGGGAGCAAATGAAGGGGATCTCACTGAGTTTATCTGAAATTGATTTAGTTTTGAGAGTAGATCAAAATGAAAAGTTTTTAGACAAGAAATGTGGCTTCTGAATGAACAAGAACCACCATAAAACCATGATCTGTCCATGAATCTCAGCTGAAAAGGGAATGTTAGTAATGAAATGAAAGGGAAAGGGAGGTTAGTCATGCTCCTTGCTGCAATTTGATGGAATTAACCACTTTGTCCATTGATAGATTTTGCCTTGGCAATACATCTTTTGACATATGTGCAATGGTGAAAATGCCCTTTCTGCAACCACAACTACTTACCCAGCTATTTTCCTAGCATTTTTTGTTTCTCCATTGGAGGGTGCACTTGGACTTGCAAACCCTTACTTGCCTTTTCTTTTCTTTGGCTTTTTCTTTATTCTTTTCTATCTACTTCTACCCTTATCTCTTCCAAGGTCCCAGATTAAGCTGTTGGGAACCTTTTCTTCTCTACCTAAACTACTTGTCTGCCAAGATTGAACAGTTTGGACAGACTCCTTTCTCTATTCTAAAACAGAAAATTTAAATATGGCATGACCCAGTTTAAACTGTTGGATCATCCATCAAAATTGGAATAAGGTCATCAACATTGAAACACTTTACACACCTTCTGTTCTTTAGGAAATATGGGATCTTTGTGATACCAAAGCAGAGCATATTTGGACTTTCTCTTGCCAATCATGAAATATGAAACCTATTGGTATAGGTATCCAACAACTTCCTCTTAATTTTTCTATTTTTAATAGCTTTAGGGCTTCCTCTTTCCACTATTTCCTCTCAGTCCTCTTATTTCTAGACCTTTTATGTCATTTTATTTTTTCATGGAGTTATTTTTATCTTCTCTCCTTACTAGTCTTCTTTATGTTTTCATATTGTTTCATAGTTATTCATTTGGATATTCTACTATAATACTTGAATAAAATTTGTTTTCATGTAAGATGGACGTTTTCATCCAACAAGATACTTATAATCATGTTCGTTCATTTGCAATTACATGCTTAAAAAAATTTCTTGTTGGGTTGTGAACAAACTAACAAGACCACTATGTGTTTTCCATAAATTTTGATTTTTCATGTCTTCACAATGTATGGTACTTAATGGTTACTGAAAAATAAAAACTTTGGTAATGTCAAAATGTCTAGTCCAAGCAGAAACTAAATTTTGTGCATATAACTACTATCTGTTTTCCACCTAGACTTGCAGTGATGACATTTGTCTGACTCACTCTACTTGGATTTATCTCCTTGGCTTATGGGTTTGAAAATTTGAATGATGTTAATTTTTTACCATAAAAATAATCTTGAGTGTTAGGTAGCACCAATCATGCACCATTCTCACCTTTCAAAAATAACTTTTTTTAAATCACCATAAATTTTAATTAACTCTCGTTTCTTTTCTTCTTGAGAGAAAAATATATTTTTATTATCATATGCAATAAAATTACATTATGTTTACACATGTCGATCACGTATTCTGTTGATTAAGTGACCTACATATATTTTTCCCAAAGTGTGGTAGAATTTCCATTGTACAAAAAACTGTTTGGTACTGGATAGTGCTTCTTAGTCTCAACTTTGGGTGCCTGAGATGCAACATATGTGAAATTTCCTTGTAGAGGAATTGAGGCCATATCCATTGATCCTTTTCCATTTTACTTAGCATTTAATAAATGATTCCCCACATTTTCTTTAGTAATTCAATCATGTATGCTTTTTAAGGGAGTAAGAGGCATAACTTCTCTTTTTCTACCCTAAAAGTAAGCTGACATTAGAGGGAATTTTTTTGTGTGTGTGGCATTTTATACATTTGAATGGAATTCCTTCATAATCCATGGGTTGAATGTGAGACTCTCCTTTGTGAATAATCTCCTTTTTGCTCCATAGGACTTTTTGGATGTCTAGAAGGAGTATAACCCTTGAAACCTTTAGTTCCCTAGATTCAAGGAAGGTCATGTTAACGTCCAATAATTTTCCCAAGTGTTTTCCAATTGCAGTGAGGGCACCTCGCATCCAAAACCTCATTGGTAGCCCTAACAGACATACCCATATGGGAATTTTATCAATTCTCTCTTTGTTTGGGTGAAAGAGAGGGTTCTAATGCTTGAGGAAGAGTGGGTTAGATTAATCTATATGCCATATTCGTTGGAGGACCCATGAGGCCTCCTCTTTGTTTAGAAAAATCAATGTGAACTAGCTGCTAACCAGTGAGTGAGTGACCAATTTTTTTTTAATATGGTTCTTCCATTCCTTTTTGACCCATTCATCACGGTTTTTTTGCATGAATCGTCGTCGTCTCGCTCAACCCACCAAACAATGATCTTCCATATGCCCCACTTGATGGATTTCTATGTCATCCCCTAAAACCATAAGGGAGCAGAGAGACCTATAAATATATCAGATCTGTTGAACAAGTGTTCTAATGTGGAATGAAAAAAAATCTTGTCAAACTATATACCAACCAGTGTGCCAAATCCCGAAGAAAGAAAATTCAATTCAGAAAGCCTTGTGTAAAGGATGCTGGTAAAGGAGGGGGATTTAAGACTCATGATTGGTCCATAACCATCTTCTAAGGATATGAGGATGTTTTCAGGGAGGGATGCCAAGAAATATAATGTGAACTCCTCCTCAAACTATGCCTAGTTCGATGAGAAATCTTGAATATTGAACAGGGCCTCTTCACTTCTCTAAAGAATAGGGAGAAAATAAATTTTCGAGCATACCTGATTTTCCATACAAGGAAAGTGTGGAGGAGACCAAAAACTGACCTGTTGAGGATCCCAACTATAAGCCTTCATCAGGGTTGGTGTTTGAGTAGGTGCTTCCTTTGTTTCCACCCAAGCCATCTAAAGGGGACACCACACCATCTGAGTCTATAAGCATCCAATAAGGGCCTTTTGTTGTAGATCCTGCCCTGAGGAGGTGTGTTTCTTGAGGTTCCATACCTCCCTTATTGATGTGTGTCCCCTTCGTTAACTCCAATTTCATTTAACCATGAATTAACTTATTTCATTACATAACCAACGTTTTAGATATAATTTCAAACCACATGTAATATAACTTTTGATTATATTTCAATTATTTTTTAAGTTCATTCTAACCTGACTGAATTAACTTCAATATTTTTAACATGTATCTCAACTTCTTTGGATTTATCTTGATTCAACCATACATTAGGAATTGATTCAATGAATTTCAGCATGTCAAATGTATTACATAACTTTGACACATTACATAAATTCATACATCATTATCATATTTACTCAATTTGATAAAGACCAAACAATATCATCACCTTATCACACCAATAAAATAATGTGTTCAAATATTGAGGAGAAGAATTTTGAACTTTGACTTCTCATTTGTCAATGAAGCAACGAATCAACACCATTACAAGAATGACCCACAATTCTTTGAACTCCTTTGACACTTAATTTCTTATCCCCACATATAATACAATGGAATTTTGAATGGAATAACAAATAATACCCATACCTTATGATGATGATTTCCATTTTTCACAGAGCCCTTCTTAAATCCCAAAAATCCATAATTTGGGAGAAGCATCAGATACAATTAGAATCACATTCTTGCCAAATCCTCAACTCGTTCAATGTAGTGATGGACCAATGATTTTTGGGGTATTTCTTGTCCTCCATGATATCTATCGAGAGATTGGTCTATCTCTTCATTATGTTTCCATGCTTCTATTGAAAAATGTAACTAACATCGTTTTTCATAATGTAATAAAATGTAATTTTTATCACTTATTATATTCATTATTATTATTTTATTTTGTTAAAAATAATTTTCTTCATTCTTATATAGTCATAAGAGTCAAATGAAAGTTTATTATGAGTCAAAATATGTGTACTTGAGTCAACTCTAATTTGGATTTTTGAAAGAAAAAGAAAAAGAATTTTGTTATTGAATCAAAGTGTCATCACGAGTTCAAGGCAACCCTCCTTGCGCAAGTAGGCCTAAAAGTTAGCTTTTCCATCCTCTTAGACAACTATTTATACAAGTAAACTTGACCACTTGGGAGCTCATCCATTCAATCAACACATCACAATTCATCTTTGTGCCTAATCAAGGGGAAAGTCAACCAAAGTCAAGGAAGAGAAAAGGAAGTCAAAAGAGAGAGAGAGAGAGAGGATGGTTTTTCTGCCTTATATTTTCTTAGAGGTGCAAATTTTTTTGAGGTAGTGCAAGCCCAAAATTTCAAGAATTGATCAAATTTTATAAGTTTCACCACTCTTGACTTTTGTTGACTTTGACTTGTTTTAGGATACTTGGAGGAGGAATGAATTGGGATATTTATGCCATTCCTGTTCTTGGTCTTGGTTCTTCGATATCTCATTTCGAGTTTATTCTATAAGAGAAGGATTTTGGGTTTTCTCCCCTGTGGGGTTTTTCCCTAGCTTGGAGCCTGATTTCTGGTGGCTTTTCTCTCGTGTTCATTATGTTTTATAGATTTTTCTAATTTCTAATTGCTTTATGACATAGAAAAACAAGAAAAATAGTAAGAAAAGAATGCATATCAGTCACAAGTAATTACCACAATAAGAAATTCTATCATTTATCAGAATTTCAACATGGTATCAAATTTATGGTTAAGAAAAGAAGCAGTGTTAAGGAAACCCTAATAGGACTAAACATGGAAAAAGTCAGAGAAAAAAAGTCTAACATGCAAAGAATTCAAAAATCATAAAATTATTGAAACCAAGGAATACTCCAAAGGAATACGAATCTAAGAAGGTTTAAAAGGTATGTTTAAGGCTTGTAAGGCATCTTAAATTTCTCTCTCGAAATATCTGTACTATTGCAAGGTGATCCAAGACTTTCAAAGAGAATCAAAAGCTTATGTTATATATGATATATGTTGTACTATAAATTAATGAGAAGTTACACTGAAGTTTTGATGGATATGAGTTTTGAAAGCACATTCTTTGAGATCAGAATTACATTACCTCTCCAACGTCCAAAAATAAAACATCTGTGAAGAATCATAATTTTTCTATGTCATCTCAATTTCTTTGAACAATGACATCTAATGTAAAAAAATATGGCATTTTGTGACGTAACTTACTGATATATTTAAGGATTTTTTTATGAAAACAAGAAACAATAATACGTGTCCATGGTTTGAGCTATCTAAGGCATCCGAATTTCCCGAAGTTTAATGTAGACATGGAACCTCAAATTCTAGTATAATGAAGCATTAAAGGATTGAGAGAAGAGTTTTATATATATGGCCTACATCAATAATTATCAAGTGTTTATAATGGGAAAGATAAAGAATATACATGAAAAATATGAACTTGTGACAAATCCAAACTTGTGGCGGCGTCCGAACCTCTTGTGACATTGTGACATAATCTCTATGGCATAAAAACTTTAGTGACATGTGATTTATTTCGGTGGATCTAATTTTTTCTGTGGAATTATACTTCTGAGGCACCTTCTGTCTTCATGATTGGTTGTTATGTAAGAAAATAACATCTAGCTCCATAATAATGAAATGAGTACTCTTTGATAAATAATCAAGGAATAGGTTAAGATAAAGTATGAAGTATGAAAATAATTTAATGTCTGGTGCAGTCTTGTCACTTCTGCATTATGTTATCTATATTTTTCTAATGTGTAATTGTTTGATGACATAACTGAAGAAGAAAAATAATAAGAAAATAATGTATATCAGTGACAAGTAATTACCATGATAAGAAGTTCTACCATCTATCATAAATTCAACAACTTTTATAACAACAAAATTGCAGTTACAAACTCAACTTCTATAGCTAAAGCCTTTAGTAAAGACTCTACAGCTTTACCTAACCTTCTATGTGCATTTTTGTACAAATATCACCATTGATAAGTACAATAGCCATATCTAAAACAATTTATTTTTCTTGGAAGTATTAAGGCAAAGATTTTGAATACTATTGACACCAAATATTTGCATGGGATTCATTCCTTTCCTCTCCATATAATACACAACACAATGTATCCAACTCTCGTACGATCACATCAAAGCTAAAAGTTCATACTTTTCATTCAATGGTTCATTTCAGAGAATTCATTATGCCATTCTAGTGTCAACCACTCATCATTTGGTATCGATAATCACCATCATTCTCTTACCTTGATTTGTCTCTTTATTTTTGTGCCAGTAAACACCACTCTTTTATACATCTTGTGATGTCCAACTTGACTAATTTCACAAATCCTCTTTAACAAAATTCGAGTGCATCATGAGTCATGTTAAGTTCTATACACTAGAGGATGCAAAACAAACTTGGATGTTGGAGCTCAAAATATCTATAACGTAGTCCCATTCTTTTTTCATGATATTTCCACAATAAAAATATGAATGCACAAACAAAATTCATGAGTGTCAGCCCCGTGTATCTAGTATTCATAATCTGATCAACAACTCAAAATTCTCACCTTCTAGTAAGACCAATAAGCACTATGAACTAATCATAGCAGCACTTCACCATATCTTTCTATGTCTGTATTACCTCTAGACATGAAAGTCAAACAACTGTGGCCAAAACCTAACAATTCAACCATGAATTATCTTAATCATGTGGGTGGGTGGATTTATGTGGTTATGGATACAAGTTAGTTGTTAATCGCTCAATTGTTCAACAATTTTATTTGTTTCTTATATTCATGGAGGATGATAAACTACATAAAGTAAACCAAATTCATGCTTGATGTATCCCATTAGTGAATTCTAACAAGTAACTTATCACCAGATATAGTACTAAGGTACATCACAAAGTCCAGGAGTGTGCTCTAAATCATGCCTATCATATGTCTTGTGACAATCATTGTTTTTCTTCGCATGATCCTTCTCATTATGCGATTGTCTGTCTCTACTTATGTAGTTTTCGTTAATGCATTATCTTGTTCGACACCCCCTAGTTAAATGGGGATTCTAACAGGGAGAATTTGTATTCTTCCAGCCTCTTCAACAATGGACTTTTCAGATTTGGTAATTATTTGAATTCTTTGATTCAATATTAAACTTAAGGGGCACTTTATATGCCTAACACATTGGTAGCACCCATTTATTCCAAACATATACCCTTACCTTGATTTGATGTGTCTTTCAGATAGTCGCTTTCTCATTTACTAATATGAGACATCTGCAACTTGCACCGAAACCAACACCTTATGTAAATATTAATCACCATGCAGTTAAGTTATTAGTCACCATATAGTTAAGCCATTGATTAGTTTATTCACTTTATCATTGTTGTTTAACTATTACATAGCCAACACCTTATGTAAATATTAATCACCATGTAGTTAAGTTATTTATTGGCTTGTTCATTTTATCATTGTATTGGTTAAATATTATACTTTTTTGAGATTTTCGTTTGAATCCCTTGATTTTTTTAGTCAAATCATAATTTTTTTGTTTAAGCTAGGTTTTTGTCGGTGTACATGCATGTTAACATAGAATAAAGAAAAATGAGTGTATGGTGTGTTTTGTTTCATATGAGTCCTAAAAACACCATTTTTGCTGCTAGTTGCTTCCTACAAGTGTTATAGATCCATTTGGGCACATCACTCCCATCATTCAGATCAGTACTATTGGGGCTCATCAAACCCTAATTCAGTGGCTATATGTCCTAGACAAGTCAACATTTTGAATGCCTCCTTCCCCGAGAGTTTCTTGGCCTGAAGCCCTCTAGAAATTCCTCCTTGAGGGACCAACGCAACCTTGGTGAGGGGTAAGTGCACTTCAGTGCAGGTAGGTCCATGTCAGGGTGCTTTCCAGAGCACTTATGCCCACTTTGACCTACGTTGGGCGAGATTGAGTGAAATCATCATAGGATTCACAGAATATTCTTATCTTCTCGAACCATCGAGAATATTCCCACACTTATCATCTCCTATGAGCTTGAAATTGGATAGGGAATGAGTTAAGTAACCTCCTATCCTCTCATCCCTTCCTCCGTGGAAACTAACTCTAAGTTTGGAAGGCCATTCAATACTCTCATTTATGACCAAACCACCATCATTTTCCTATAAATTGAGCACTCTTATAAGTGATCAAGGGCTGGACTTTGATAATTTCTAAGGAGACACTATTGATGTGAGGTTTGAGATTGCAAGCAAGTATTGTTATGCTATCGAAGTGTTTTTCTTTTGATGTGATGTTGGTTGGAACCCAAGCTGGAAGAGTGACAATGGATCAGACTTCATGGTTGTAATTCTTCCTTTTACTTAATAAAGTTGTTTACACCTTTTCCCATATTCTTGCCTTTATGTGTGATGATTATATGTGTAAATGCTTTTGATTCCACTTGCTTATAGTAGATAGATCTCTTGCTTTGATTGGTTTTTGTCCTTTGTTTATGATTGCAGGTACTTGTCGAGCGGGTTAAGTTCGAGAAGGAGTAATGGGAGCCAAACAAAGGAGACAAAGGGAAAGTGAAAGATAAAAAGTAGGTCCCTTTTCTTATTTATCTTTTATAGAAAAAGGTTAAGCGCTTTAAATCTGTTGTTCTAGGTGTAGCTACCCACCTAGGGAAATTGTGTTTGTCCATAGATGCACAATTCCACATAACAAATTAGCGACTCCAGTAGGGAACGATCATCATTCCAGGTAGTTTATCTTCATCTTAGTACACCCTAGTAGACTTTAATTTCTTCCATTGATCTTGTTTCAACCTTTTTTGAAGTTTTTTTTGGTAAAAAATGTGCTTGCAAGCCGCTAGGATGGCCTCTCTGGCACTAGTGCAGGTCTGGTCAAGAGACAGAGCACCCCTGGCTTGAGGACAATGCTCTGAAGCACACTATCTCCCACTCAAGGTTGTGCTGATCCTCCTTAGGTCAAAAATCCCTCCTTTGACTTGATTTTTCCCAAATTGCCTTCTGTTTCTGCTTGCTGAATGATCAATGATGTTTGTCTCTCTGAAATCAATTTGTGTTTCCTTTGCTAGCCTTACTTTGGCCTTGATTTTTTAGTGTTTCTTAAATGATTTCTTTATCACTATCAATTCATTGTCAAAGTTAGTTTATAATCGATTAATCTTTGCTCAAAAGAAAGTGTCGTAAAAGTCTTCATTTCTTTCGAAACGGAACTGTCGTAAAGTCTTCATTCTTGCAAAAAGATTGATTGATTGTATGTGCATTAGTTTCCTTTTGTTCATCATAACATTAAGGGAATTGAAAAGAAAAACTTGCATTGTGCATTGAAAGAGTTTGTGTGTGCTAATAGGAATAGTTTAGGGAAATTGCATTAAATGTGTTCTTTGTTCCTTGATTACAAGAATTTGATTGCTCTATCCCTACTAGCTAAGGTTTTCATTGTCAAAATTGAATGAAAAGGATGGTTATCATATTAGTTGCATTCTACGAATTGAAAAAATACATCATGTGGTGAACCTTGAAAGGCAAATTCTTAATCAAGATCAACTTAAAATTAACATCAATTAACCTAATGGAGCATTGTCACCTAACGCAAAACATTTAGAGGTTCTAGGCTAGAGACATGTTTCGGCATCGTAAAACATAGCAGATGTCGCTAACTTGTATGCGATACATTCTGAGTGTGATACCTCATTCCACGTATGTGAGTATATCATATCTCGTCCACATACCTTCGGGTATATAGGGCGGTGTTACAATACGTAAAGTATAAAGGAATGCTCTCACTGTGCGGTTTCGCATTAGACATCGCTAATACAGATTGGGCCTCCACGTACTTTCGGGTATATATGGGAGGACAAAAATAGGTTGGTATCCATCCATAGGTAACCGAGTCGACTGCCTTGTATACTTTGATACACCAAACACATCATTTGGGGAGATTGCTTGCCCGTACTTCTCGGTTCATCAGGAGGTATTCTGCAGTTCACAGTTGCTTGCTAAACCTTTTTGCCTAGCTTACCCCTTTTTGTTTATTTCTTTTTTGTAATAAAATCAATCAGCAATCGTGGAGGAAAATCAACCATTACCTCGTCGTTCACGGAGAGCAGCGAGTAAACTGCCTTTATCGCTCAAAGCTACACCCATTTGGTTGAAGCGGTCTCGTTTAACTGGATTCGTCCCCCTCCTCCCGCTCCGTCCCCCTTCTCCAATATTAAATTATTTTAATCAATATACATGTTAGAAATATTTTAATGACAAAATAACTATATAAAAATAAATTATCAAAAAAGTTTATTACCGTTTTTCATATATTAAATTATTTTAATCAATATACATGTTAGAAATATTTTAATGGCAAGATAACTATAACCTCAAAATTAAAAGAAATACACCCTATCCTATTTGGCTTATAGAAGTGGGTATTTGCCCTATCGAGAGCCTAGATATGACTAGGCTTCTATTGTACAAGCACAAACTCAATAACATAGGAGACAATAGACTTCCTAAGCTAGCTTTAAATTCTAGCTTCCAGCAAAAACCACCTAAGGCTGAAACAAGGTTGGTATAAAGACACGAGGGCCTGGTTAAACCATTGGGAGATCGACCAGAATGTTGCATTAATGTTAGAAATATTGTTACTTCTAAGTTCAAAGAAAAAATATGGTGTGAGAAAGATTTAGCAGCTAAAAGAAAATTAAGATATTATAAGGAGGTCATCAACCCCACTCTAGAAGATCAAAGGTATCTCCCTGTTTTAACTAGTTCAAAGAAGAAAATTAATATAGCCAAGATTAGAACGAACTCTCATGAGCTCCATAGTGAAACGGGTCATTGGGCAGTTCCTAAAACACCATGGATGGAAAGGATCTGTCATCTCTGTGAGAATATGAACATCGAGGATGAAAATCACTTCCTCTTAGAGTGCCCCACGTACAACCACATTAGATCTTAGTTTCATAATCTTTGTTGCAACACTGACCTTCCTAGCCTTTTACGATGTCAAAATTATAGTGAGTTCGAGAGATTTCTTTCCAAGCTTTTTGAGAATAAAAATAAAATCTTAAATCAAACTAAATAATTCATTTCTTTAGGTCCGATAAACCAAAATTTGGTCTCACTTGATGTTAACCACCACCATCATCATCATAAAAATAAATTATAAAAAAATTTCTTACCATTTTCTATATATTAAATTATTTTAAACAATATACATGTTAATAAATATTTTAATGGCAAAATAACTCTATAAAAATAAATTATCAAAAAATTTTCCTACCATTTTCGCTGCAGAAATATTGTGAATGTCGGGATAGAAATATTTTAATGGCAAAATAACTATATAAAAATAAATTATCAAAAGAGTTTCTTACCATTTTCTATATATTAAATTATTTTAATCAATATAAATGTTAGAAATATTTTAATGGCAAAATAACTATATAAAAATAAAATATCTAAAAAGTTTCTTACCATTTTCCATATATTAAATTATTTTAATCAACATACTAGAAACATTTTAATGGCAAAATAACTATATAAAAATAAATTATCAAAAAAATGCTTACCATTTTCCCTGCAGAAATATTGTGTGAGTGTCGGGACAGTGTCTTTATCGCGTATTAGAGAAGTGGATTTGTTGGTCTACCCTGTTATTTTGATCACCAAGTATATGTTTCTTTTCATGGGTATATATTTAGTGTTGCACTATGTGAGAAACGTGTACCATATTTTTCCAATAAAGTCATGATATAAGTTTATTTATGGGATAGAAAATTTTATATTTTAGGATTTTTTAAAATAAATTTAGGTTAATTTTAATTGAGTACCAACAGAAAGCATTTTGTTTTTGGGTTTTATTTTAAAATTATATATATTAAATTATTTTATTTAATTAAAATATAAAAATATTGTTTTGTTACGATTTTATTTTCAAATATATATATTAATTTCATATTAAATATATTTACATGTGAAACCTTTGTGAAGCTTAATATGAAATTATTTTAGTTAAAATGGAAATTGAAATATTTTATTTATGATCAATATTAAAAAAAAAAATAGAAAATATTATTATTACTTTTTTAATGATGTGTATTAACTCATGTTGAATATGGAAAGGATTACACATATTCCTTATTCTGAATTATAAAATGTTTCTTTCGAACCAATTAAGCACTCATGCAAAAATTAGAATATTTGTTAATTAACTTTATAAATATTGCAATATCAATGATGTTTGTACAAAAAAAAATTGTGTTATTGATTAATAATTAATATATGATTTATATGAAGGTTTAATATTTGATATGTTGTAATTATATAATAATAATTTAAAGTTCACTAGGTCTCATATGTTAGTGTGAGATGATCAAATATGATTCAAAGTGTGGTCATGTGACACGTCATAAAATTATGGATGAAAATAATAGGTTTTCAAAATAGAGTGTGTTTTTTTAACAAGGTTTGTTGTTATATATATTTGAGGGTTTGAGATTGATTGTCTTAGTGTGTGTGTGAGAGAAAAAGAGATGTAATTATTTATTTCAAACTACACTTTACAATATGAAAACTTAGAAAAGCAAGGGAACACCAAGATCTATGCTTATAATCCACGGAAGAGAAAAAATATTATTAAATAGTTAATTCTTTATATATCGCCACTATTATACAAATTATCTAGCATAAGATCTATCTTTTATTTGGAAATTTAGAAATTATCTCCACCATATCTGCTTAACTATCTCCTAGGATATATCTACAATATCTCCTCAAATATTTCCATGAATTTGTCAATGTTCTCCATCCTTAACTTCTCTTATTTCTTCTCATCTCTCATTCCTAGGTAGACTTCTACAATTAGTTCCCCTCATTGCAAAATTCATCATATTATTAGTTAAACATTAGAAGTAGGAATTATTCCTCCTTAATTAGAAACCTTCATTAAACTACTCCATTTTCTACCCTTTAGTTCTTTATGCTTTTCTTCATTTTATATCTTCCATGAAATTTGGTCTTCTTTATTCTCGATCTTCTTTACTTCCATACTATACATGCAACGAAGTTCATATAAAAAAATCACCATCCACTAAAACACATGGATTGTCGACCACTATATCTGTTGGGTCACTAGGAAACTCTTTATAATACATGGTTCATCAATCATTCTTCTATCACATGTCTTCATACATGTACTTATTATTCCCCATAATTCATCCTTACTCGTTTTCTTCACCCATGCTTTTGATGTTTCCACATTAGACAACTGTGGAACAAAATTTATTAATTGACTCCTAATCATGTGTTCTTTGTCTCTCACAAACTTCTATTACATAGTGTTGTAGTGTTTTCTTATGATGGAGAAGCATCTGAGAACTCTTAATGAAATTCAAAATCCAAAGATATGGAGGAGGAGACGTGGACAATCATGTAAACCGGGAGCAAATTTCTATTAAAAACAAGCTAATTTGATGGAATTGATAAGTCTCTAGAAGAATTAATTAATTTAATTACCTGCCATGTATGCATAACGAGAGATTAGGGATATGATTGAATGATTGTGGGAGGAAATTGTGGATCTTAGATGATCCACGCCTTTTTTAATTTCTTATATAAAGAGAGTCTGTGTGTGTGAGAGGAGATATAGAGAGACAAAAAAAAAAGAGAGTGGATTCAATGTAGTTGAGAGGGGAAAGTATGACTAACGCTGAAATGCCGTAGATTGTAACCATTCTGTATATTATAAAAGTGTGCTTTGTGTTGAAATTGTGCGTCTGTGTGTTGTTTCATAAATAGTCTGAATATCCTGTGTTGCAGGTTTGATCGACCATCGATCATTATAAGGATCGATGGCAATCCAGGGTTAAGTGAATTATTGTTGTATGGTGTGTTGTGAGAACAGAGGTGGTAGAGTGGAAATGTGTTTTAAAATAGATTCCATTGACAAACGATCAAACACGCACAAGAACCGTCGAATCGTACAGATCGACGAACAGTGATGGCGGAAGATGAGGAATGGCCGGAAGTTGATCTAGATCGTCAGATCAACAGATCCGTTAGATCGACAGTTATCACGTGGGTATAATGCGTGAGCGTTAATGCGCGAGAAAAGTAGTTTCATAACAGGAAATGGTTTATCGTGCGGGCTCTAAGTGGTAAGTGGTAATTCGGGGTGGTCACCCGATTCCATTTATCATTCGACACGTAGCACACAGCAGGAGAGAGGAAACAACTTTATCGAGAGGGTAATCCTCATGTAGGTGGCTCATGCAATATGGCTATTAACCGTTGGATCGGAGATAGTTGATTGAACGGTGGAGATCGAGCAGACTGTTTGGTGATCAGGCTAAGCGTAAACTGTTGGATTGGGTAGCAGATTAACGACGGAGATTGAAGCCGATAAGGCTTGGGAAAGAGCGGACCTGACGAATTATGATCGGGAGTTTGATTTCTTTTGAAGTCCAGTCTTCGGCGTCTAAAGTGGGACCAGTGTTCATTGTCGGATTTCCATGCATTTCCATTGTTTGTTAATTTCCGGGTTTTAGGGGAAGTAAGCCATTCAAACGCTTCCGATTTGTATAGGTGGGCCATAACCCACAGGTTCACGTAAGGATATTATGAAATGAAAGGGAAATTTCCTCACCACAGTTTTCCTTTTCATCAAGTGGTATCAGAGCAGGGAAAAGGTTTCCTGCGAGAAAGAGAAAGAGATTTCGTGCAAAACAAGGAGATGTGAGCAAAAGGGGAGGAGGTACAGTTATGTTGAAGACTGGAGAGTTTATGATCTTTGTGTTGTCGATAGCGGCAGTAGAAGGTGAGAAAACTTGCAGTAGCCTAGAGCATGGAGTGCTCATATGGTTCCACAAGAGAGAGAACCAAAGAGATGCCAAAGGACTAAGCTCGGAGGAGAAAGCTTGGTGAGGTATCATGTAGCAGAGAAGACTGTTACTGCAGAGGTTTTGTTGCAGCTCACAGAAAGATCATGAAGGCAGTTCCACTAAGGAAGTGGGTAGAATTGCTTTGGGATTAAGGAGAAGCATATGACCAGGAGGTCATAAATTTTTGTGCCTCGGGAGTCTGATGCAGGAGCATCCGAGCACTCTTAATCAAATTCAGAATCCAAAGCTATGGAGGAGGAGACGTGGACAATCATGTAAACCGGGAGCAAATTTCTGTTAAAAACGAGCTAATTTGATGGAATTGATAAGTCTCTAGAAGACTTAATTAATGTAATTATCTGCCATGTATGCATAACGAGAGATTATGGATATGATTGAATGATTTTGGGAGGAATTCGTGGATATTAGATGATCCACGCCTTTTGTAATTCATTATATAAAGAGACTTTGTGTGTGTGAGAGGAGATATAGAGAGACAGAAAAAAAACTGTGAAAACAGAGTGTGGGTTCAATGTAGTCGAGAGGGGAAAGTATGACTAAGGCTGAAATGCCTTAGATTGTAACTATTATGTATAATATAAAAGTGTGCTTTGTGTTGAAATTGTGCATCTGTGTGTTGTTTCATAAATAGTCTGAATATTTCGTGTTGCAGGTTTGATCGACCATCGATCATTGTAAGGATCGATGGCGATCCAAGGTTAAGCGAATTATTGTTGTATTTTGTGTCGTGAGAATAGAGGTGGCAGAGCAGAACTGTGTTTTAAAACAAATTCCATTGACAAACAATCAAACGTAGAGAAGAATCGTCGGATCGTACAGATCGACGGACAGTAATGGCGGAAGATGAGGAATCGCCAGAAGTTGATCTGGATCGTTAGATCAACATATCCGTTAGATCGATATTTATCACGTGGGTATAATGCGTGAGCGTTAATGTGCAAGAAAAGTAGTTTCATAACAGGAAATGGTTTATCGTGCGGGCTCTAAGTGGTAAGTGGTAATTCGGGGTGGTCACCGGATTCCATTTGTCAGTCGACACATAGCACACCGTAGGAGAGAGGAAACAATTTTATCGGGCGGGTAATCCTCATGCAAGTGGCTCATGCGATATGGCTATTAACCGTTGGATCGGAGATAGTTGATTGAATGGTGGAGATCGAGCGAACTGTTTGGTGATCAGGCTAAGCGTAAACCGTCGGATTTGGTAACAGATTAACGACGGAGATTGAAGCCGATAAGGATTGGGAAAGAGTGGACCCGACGAATTATGATCAGGAGTTTGATTTCTTTTGAAGTCCAGTCTTTGGTGTCCATAGTGGGACCGACGTTCATTGTCGGATTTCCATGCATTTCCGTTGTTTGTTAATTTCCAATTTTTAGGGGAAGTACGCCATTCAAACACTTCCGATTTGTATAGGTGGGCCATAACCCACAGGTTCACGTAAGGATATTATGAAATGAAAGGGAAAATGCCTCACCACAGTTTTCCTTTTCGTCATCTTCTCAAAGATGTACGAAAAGAACCCACTTAAGATTGTGGATGACAAATAATCTCAATAATATAAATGGCTACTAAACATTGTAGATCTGCAGCAACTGATAGAAACAACACCTGCCAAATTCTGGATCTATGCCACAATCATAGTTAAACATCAAAAAGAAAGAGTAACAACTCCAGTCATCCAATGGAAACTAGATATACAAAGAATAGTTTTATTGTAACACCTGTGAAGGGAACAAATAAATGTTACCAGTCGCCCTCTATGGGATGGGCTCTTGGCTATCCTCAAACTTCTTCTGCTTTTGTAGAGTCTCTCTCCTCTATAATGTGTAAAACCTAGCAAAAATATGTTGTGCGACAATGAAAATAATCAGAGTTACAATAGTGAGTGCAACAATGAAAATAATCAATAGTGAATAATGAATGGAATATTTATCTTAGGGTTTTTATATATTGGTTTTATAATATTGATCCCTTGGGTTTAATATTATTCACTTCGATTTATTATTCCCTTAGGTTTATTAATCTAAGGGTTCATATTCCAGGGGTATAATATTATTCATATGGTTTATAATATTATTATTTGGGTTTAATATAAATCCATTTGGTTTGTAATCATGGTCCAACGTCACATTGTGACAAATATTGTCTCTTGGTCTAAAGTCACGTTGTGACAACCATGGTCCATGGTCCATGTAATTAATTAATTATTTAATAATGAATGAAATAAAAATAAATTAACTATTTAATGAATTAATTAATAATGAATGAATGAATTATTATTAATATTCCTGGATTTTAGAAATCTGTGGTTCATTTTTGTTGAGTTAAGCTTTGGAGTATCCACAATAATAACCATATTTTGTCAACGTTTCAAATCTCAACAGGGATCCATCATCAGGACTTTTTCGAATGATGATAATAAAAGAGCTTAATCGAAGGATAAATATGGAGGTCTGCAACTCTTCTTGCTATCTTCATTCTAAATTTTTTGAGTAAAATGATCTCACTCCATGTATCCCCTCCGTACAAGGAGATAATTTTGGATTTTAGACATCTGTGGTTGATTTCTGTTGAGTTAAGCTTTGGAGTATCCACAGTAATAACCATATTTTGTCAATGTTTCAAATCCCAACAGGGATCCATTATCAGGACTTTTTTGAATGATGATAATAGAAGAGCTTAATCAAAGGATAAATATGGAGGTTCGCAACTCTTCTTGCTATCTTCATTCCAAATTTTTTGAGTAAAATGATCTCACGCCATGTATCCCCTCCATACAAGGAAATAATTCTGGATTTTAGACATCTGTGATTAATATAGATATTAAATTTAATTTACAATATGAATAATAATATTAACTAATAATAGTAGTAATATTAATTAATAATAATAGTCATAATTATACGCCTTTGGTGTATGTCAACCACATTTACTAACGTGGTTGTGCTAGTAATAAATATAATAATCTCTCTCTCAATAATAACAACTACATCCATTCGTATCATTTATATCACTTTTAAAATTAACATTGCTCAAGATAAATATTTGAAAAACACAAAATATATATCTTTTGATACCTTGTATATTATTTTAAAATTAATATCACTGAAGATAAATCTTTTGAAAAACCCAAAATCTATCTATCAATGAATAGTTAACTAAAAATAAGTGTAACAATCAATGACTAAATAATAACTGCTTTCTCTTTCATAACTATTTATTCAAGGTATAAATTTGACGGACACTACTCATCAAGTAAAATTTTTTTACGATGAGTTTTCTTTTAAAATTGTCCTCCAAATTCTTTTTTTATTTTTACCCATATTTAAAATATTATGTATAATTAGTTTTTTTTGTTAATCTTTTGTTGTGAATGTAAAAACGTTTTTTGCTAATATAAGTAGTATGTTTTTAGCTCTATCTTGACCATAAAATAAGCTTCAACTAAGTAATATCATAGATGTATATGTTTTATATTACTTTAAAAAGATCAAACATATTTAACCATATTCATTTCTAATGCCAAACTAGTCAAATATTTGGTATGACTATGTATGGTTCAAATGTTGTACAGAATATGCTAAAACATTCTCCAAAAATTTTCAAGCTTGGTGAAACCCATTAAATATAATGTATTTTGAAGAGGAAATCAATCTTAGCTTACAATTTGATGAGTTGGACTTAAGGAGGATCTTATAAATAATAACACAATATTGAAGCCACTTTAACTAAGAATATGAGATTTTGAATAAATTCATAATTTTCTTTGGAGACTAACACCTAAAAGGCACAAACCTAGTTGTGTTTAGATTCAAGTGAGAATGTATTAACATCATAGCCTTAGTAACCACACATTTGAGATTTCCATATCCAACCACAAAATATATTTGTTTTCTAATCAAAGTAACAAATAAACCCATTTTATAAAAACTGAGATCTATCACCAATGTGCAAACGCTAAAGAAACTACATAAAAATCTCAAAATCAAACAAAAAAGTAATGTTTCACGACATAAAGAATAGATCTCACCATTGTGCCAACACTAAAGAAACTACATAAAAATCTCAAAATCATACAAAAAAGTAATGTTTCATAGACATAAAGAAGAAAGTTGATTAGTGTTTTATATAGAATACTAATGGCCCATGGGTGTGGACATGTCATGTGAGTCTCAACCTTTAAGCCTTAGCCTTCAATGTTCATGCTCTATACTTAAGTGAATGCAAGATTGCATAGTGTGACTAAAGATCGAGAAAGATTTTTTTACTAAGTTCAAAGATCCATTATGAATGAGTCTATATTTATCTTGAAGTGTCATCTCAAAATCTTAGTCTTATGGGTGTTGGATAATGCGGTGCCTATATTGAAATCTCGACCAACAAAATCATTAACTTCTTTTGTTTTCTACCAATTAATTTGAAATTGTTTATATAATTCTTTGAAATATAAAAATGAATTGAATGTTTGGGGAATTTGTAAAGTGATATCTATATATATATATCTGTGTGTGTGTTCAAATTATAATTTTTCGGAGTGGGTAGAGGAATTGCTGGTACTGCCAAAGATCCCTGGAATTTGGGCAAAGAAATTTGCTGGTACAGCCAAAAATCCCCGGGATTCAGGCAAAAAAATTTCAAAAAATCCGAAGAATTGCCCATACGGCCAAAAGTGGCAAGAATCCACTGAATTTAAAAAAAAAAAATTTGTAAAGGGAGTGTTTGAATCAAGTTTTTGATGGTGGAAATGGATTCAACACCATCATAAACTTTTAAGGCACCTAAAATTATGAATTTTAACAGCTTTTACTTAAATTTACAGAAATGGCTACGGGATTTTTTTCAAACTATGATCAGAATTTTCATAACTTTCGAGAAAAAAACATATAATCATTAGAATACGGCTAATTTTTTAGTTTTCTTATAAATTTCCAAGTAAATCAACCCAAAAAAGAATCTTAAGAACCCCGGGTTCACGAGTCACGTCATTAGAGTACTGCCTGACAAATCTCTCATGAATTTGCGAAGTATATTCGCGTATTTTCTAGCGTTCAGGTGTGTCACAATTTGTCTACGCATGTGTACGAAGCAACCCACAATTTACAAACCAATGGAGCATGATCATGAGCAGGTTTTTCAAGATGTTGAGTCTCGACACAGTCGTGACATAGCGAGAAAATTGGTTATGTGACAGCGAAGAAATCGGAGTAAAGATTTGAAAATTTACAAAACCTGCCAATGGCAATGAAGTGAGTGACGAGTACTCTAACGAAATTTTCTCTCCTCTGCCCTTCCACCGACGGCTGAAATTTTCTCTCGCCTACCGCTCGAGGAAGCGTTAACAGGGGTACATCTCCATTTCATTTCCACGATTCATTGTGCTACTTATCTGATTCATCTCTGAGTTTGGGCCTTCAGCTTCTAACATAAACCATGATATCAGATGAAATGAAGCCGAGTGAGAAAAGAGATGAAATAGTTTGCGTGACTGGGGCAGGGGGTTTCATTGCCTCATGGCTTATCAAGTTTCTGCTCACCAAAGGCTATATTGTCAGAGGAGCAGTTCGCACCAACCCAGCTGGTATATCCACTAATTACCAGTTTTCTTACAACATCGCATGATTTAATTATATTATTTGTTTTTGCATGGAACATGTATGTAGATATATTCTCTTACATCATATCTGGAAGTAGAGTTTCTGAAGAGATTTGACATGAGTGTAGATGATGGGTGGAAATATGAGCATTTGAGAGATTTGGAAGGAGCAAAGGAGAGGCTTCAGCTTGTCAAAGCTGATATTCTTGATTACCAGAGCTTGCTTACAGTTATTCGAGGTTGCCATGGTGTCTTTCACATGGCTGCCGTTCTCAACAACGACCCTGTAATTACTTCGTCGCTTCTTTCAATTATCGTCATAATTCCAATTCCATGCAGTTGGTTTCAGCTGAAATGATTCTGATACCATTAGATCTTGCTAATCATTGTTTTATAATTAATGAAAGCAGGAGAAAGTTATAGAGCCTGCGACGGAAGGGACGAGGAATGTGATGGAGGCTTGCGCAGAAACAGGGGTCAAGCGCGTTGTCTTTACCTCTTCTATCGGTGCTGTTTACATGGATCCTCACAGAGAACCACTTGCCATAGTCAATGATGACTGCTGGAGCGACTTGGACTACTGCATACAAACCAAGGTATTATTTAAAAGCAGTTTTTTATTATCAATTATTACAGATAGAGGTTGAATTGGCTTATGCAAATCACGGAATGATAACTAATTGGCCTCTTCCATGCATTACAGAATTGGTATTGCTATGCAAAAACATTGGCAGAGAAATCCGCATGGGAGATTGCCATGAGAAGGAATTTAGAGCTGGTGGTGATTAATCCAGGCCTGGTTTTAGGTCCTTTGTTGCAGAACGCCATGAACCCCAGCACTGCTCATATTATGAAATACTTGTCAGGTGGGTATTGCTTAAAATTTATGTATATGTTATAGTCAGTTCGTTCGTAATATGCACAGATGGTTTTTAATGATTTAATTGATATTCATAAATCTTGATGATGCTCAGGATCTGCTAAGACGTATGCAAACTTAACACAGGTATATGTAGACGTGAGGGACGTGGCAAAGGCTCACATTTTAGTTTATGAAACGCCCTCAGCCAGTGGGCAAAGATATCTGTGCGCAGAATGCAACCTCCATCGAGCAGACCTGGTCCACATGTTGGCCAGAGAGTGCCCTCGCTGTTCCCACCCTACCAAGTACTTACACACACTCAACTCTCACATAAAACATATTTCACTTTGGGTTCTGTCAAACTGTGTTATATTTAGAAACATAGAAGATAAATGAAGCTTACAACTTCATGCGCGCAGGTGCTCAGACGAGAAAAATCCAAGGAAGCAGCCATACAAGTTCTCCAACGAAAAGCTGAAGGATCTGGGCCTTTCGTTTACGCCTATGAACCAGTGCTTAGCAGATGCAGTGGCCAGCTTACACAACAGGGGCTTTCTTGAGCATTAAGTTAGAGGATAGGCTGATACCGCTGAAAGCCTTTATATCATCCTGTGGGATGTGAGACTCGTTGGAGTCGTCGTTTCATTTCTTTCGCAGTAATAGGCACTGTTAAATAGCAACCAAAAAAACTCCAAAAGTTCTGCAGGCAGAGTCAAAAACTCCAAAAAGTCTCATGGACAAGGCTTTTCTTTTTATATAAATGACTCGACAGCCAAATAAGTTCAATAGTTGATTAAATTGCATGGTTGTATTATATTTATGTAGTTGATTAAATTCCATGGTTATATCATAATATATAATTATAGTGTGAACTTCTTAGACTAAGGGTTTCTTCTGCTAATTTTACATTTTATTTTTCAATTGTGTGTTATTTTAACTTTTTAAAGTTTAGAGTATTTTTTTTTTTTTTTTAAGTTATATATATATATAATAATAATAAAAAATTGTTTAATTAAATCAAATTTTTTAGTCATAAAAAAAAATCTATTCAAAATTAAATATACAATTAAGAATATATTTTCTTTATTAAATTTCAAATCTATTCAAAGGTGGAGGTGGTGGTGGTGGTGGTGGTGGTGGTGGATCGAACCTAAAGAAACAAATTATTTAGTTTGATTTAACATTTTATTCCTATGCTAAAAAAGCTTGGAGAGAAGAATTATTTAGTTTGATTTAACATTTTATTCCTATGCTAAAAAAGCTTGGAGAGAAGCCTTCCGAGCTCACTATGAGTTTGACATCGTAAAAGGCTAGGAAGGTCAGTATTGCAATAGAGATTTTGAAACTGAGATCTAATGTGGTTGCAAGCGGGGTACTCTAAGAGGAAGCGATTTTCATCCTTGATGTTCTTATTCTCACAGAGATGGCAGACCTTTCCATCCATGGTGTTTTAGGAACTGTCCAACTACCCGTTTCACTATGGAGCTCATTAGAGTTTGTTAAAACAGAGAGATACTTTTGATCTTCTAGGGTGGGGTTGATGACCTCCTTATAATATCTTAATTTTCTTTTAGCTGCTAAATCTTTCTCACACCACATTTTTTCTTTGAACTTAGAAGTAACAATATTTTTAATGTTATTAATGTTTTGCAATGCAACATTCTCGTCTATCTCCCAATGGTTTAACCAGGCCCTGGTGTCTTTATACCATCCTCGCTTGAGCCTTAGGTGGTTTTGGCTGGAATTTAAAGCTAGTTTAGGAAGTCTATGGTCTCCTATGTTATTGAGTTTGTGCTTGTACAACAGAAGCCTAGCCATAGCTAAGCTCTCGATAGGGTAATGACCCACTTCTATAAGGAGAATACATCTCTCACATAATATATATATATATATATATATATGAAAAAAAATAAGATTGATCCTAACATAACTTAAATGTTTACCATGAGAAACAATGCACATTTTCTCATCACTTTTTCAGTCTCTACTTGTAATTTATTTGATGATTGTTATCTTATTTTAATATATTTGAAAGAAACACAATTTTAATTGAATAAAAAATAAATCGAAAAAAGATATAAAATATATATAATTTTATTTATATATTTGTAAATTTTAATAATTAATTTAAAATGAGTTATTTATTTATTTATTTTTATTTTTATTTTTAATTTAATTTATTATATTTAAAATAGTGGCACTTGATAAGTGATAAATATTATCACATAATATTATTTAAAGAAAAAAAATAATAAATATATATAATTCTATTTAATAACATTTAAATATTTAAATTAATTAGATTTAAAAATATTAAATCTTGAAATATCAAATATTATGAGAGATTAAATTTCTTCATTTATAACTTTTTTTTTACGGTTTTAAAAAAGAGATTAATTAAATATTTTCTTAATTAAAGAAGAAATTGTCTCAAAATCATTTAAAAATTTTTAAATATAAAAACAAATCATTTCAAAATTGAATATATAATTTATTAATTTTATGTTGATTATAATTCAGAGAAATCATTCCTACTTTATCCAAAAACCAATACAATAATGTTATAAAGCAAAATTAAAACAAAAATATAAATCTATATAGCATATAACAACCATTCTAGATATCCCCATTTAACATATTCATCTCTCACGCATATATATCCTTTCAATGTCATTATCATTATAAAAAAAATTATATTATTTTTCCATATTCGAAAACACACTCTAATGAAATCATTTTACTTTTAAAAATAAAAATGATATTAAATTATTTTAATCAATATACATGTTATAAAGAAATATTTTAATGGCAAAATAACTCTATAAAAATAAATTATAAAAAAAAATAAAAAAATCCTTACCATTCTCCCCGCGGACAGTGTCTGTCTTTATCGCGTATTACAAAAGTGGATTTGTTGGTGTACCTTGTTATTTTGATCACCAAGTATATGTTTTTTTTCATGGGTATATGTTTAGTGTTGCACTATGTGAGAAACGTGTACGATATTTTTTCAATAAAGTTATATCATAACTTTGTTTATGGGTTAGAAACAATTATATTTTTAGAGATATTTTAATAAATTTAGGTTAATTTTAATTTTGTATCAAGAGCGAAGTGTTTTGTTTTGTTTTTTCCTATTTTAAGTTTATTAATAAAAATAATTGTACATTTCTTTTGTATTAATCAATTCATTATTAAAATATTTTAATATAAACTTTTTTATATATATTAAAATTTGATATCAAATTGTTTTACTTAATTGAAATATTAAAATTAATTTATGATGTATATTAAAATAATTTTTTTATTATAATTTTATTTTCAAATATTATATATTAATTTCATATTAAACATATTTATATGGGAAACTTTCTTTCTTATATATATAGGTTTAATATAAAATTATTTTAGTTAAAGTAGAATTGAAATATTTTATTTATGATCAGATAAAAATTAAAATAACTATTTATTTTTTAATGCTATGTATTAACTCATGTTGAGTATGAAAAGAATTACATAAAATTCTAAATTATAAAATGTTTCTTCGAGATCAAATAAAAACTCATGCAAAAATTAGAATATTTGTTAATTAACTTTATAAATATTGCAATATAAATGATGTTTGTACAAGAAAAGAAAAGTTGTGTTATTGATTAATAATTAATATATGATTTATGTGAAGGTTTAATATTTGATATTTTGTAATTATATAATAATAATTTAAAGTTCACTATGTCTAGTATCTCACTGTAAGATGATCACATATGATTTAGAGTGTGGTCATGTGACACATCCTAAAATTATAGATGAAAATAATAGCTTTTCAAAATGGAGTGTTCTAACACCCCAAGCTAAGTGAAAATTACTGTAGTTACTAAGTTTTAATTATTATGTTTTACTACATTAAATTCTTAATTTGTGTTGTTAAAATAACAATGACTCAAGATGGAAGGCCAATATACATTTGGTTGCCTAATTAATGGGGAGTTCAGATATGTTAATAAAAATAAAATTGTTTCCAGTAGTTAAAAGAAACAATTGCCAAGAAAAGAAATAGTTATCATCTGCCTTGGAAAGGGAAATATAGATGGGGAAAGAATCCAGTGAGAGATCCTAGAGTTGGGTGGAATAAACCAGTGGGAAAACACTCAGGGATTGTCTCACAAGGTACAGGACTTGAGGCTAGATAGTGAAGTCCTGAGGCCCAAGGTACCCGACTATAGCTGGATATATTTACTGACTGTAAAGAAACGAAAGTGCTCAGGGGAGAGAGTTTGGATGTAATTGCCACACTCGCGGCTGGGAGGAGAGAATTTCTAGACAAAATTGGAGTTATATGTTTACAAGCATTAAGTAGATAAGTAACATAGAATTCTTTCATAAATGATAGTGAATAATAGGAATTATCCATTAAAGTACTAGAACAAATTAAGGGTGAAACTTCTTCAAAGTATATCAGAACATAAAACATAGTTGAAGATACTAATCAGGAATAAACAATAATGCCTAAAAGATAACCAATATACAAGCATTGCATGAAGAGTGTTTCCCTATATTGAGTGTTTCCCTATATTAAATAGTTACAGTACATAATCTTAGACTATAGAGAAATCTCTTCCGTTAAACTGTGTGAACAATTCCTTAGATAAATTATAACAGAGAAAAGAACAATCTTGGTAATAGTAGTTCCGGAGTTTCTGAACTAATAGCATAAGAGACCATGCATAACATTTATAAAGTGATTATCTATCTATCTTCTAATCTGTTGCTCGAAATAGGAAAGAAACGGGAATAAACATTGCAGTCTTTCAAAAGAACAGACAACAAGATAGAAAATTATATATATATATATATAATTCCCATTCCTTTACAAGTATAAGCATGTACATCGACGGTAGCAACCCGCATAACTTAAGTACTCCACAAGCAATTACTCAATAGCCTGAATGTGCCAATATGAAAACAAAAAGCAAAATATCAAATTCATAACCCTATCGGGATATTAATCAACAGAGAAACACATTCAATATTAAAACAAAAAGAAAACTATGAAATTCATAACCCTATCGGGATATTTATCAACAGAGAAACCCTATTCAACTTCGGTTCTTAAAAATAAAAAGGTAGCCATGTAAACCAGTGTCTCGAACTCATATACAGTCAAACCGTCGTGCATGCCGAGTAAGCCAAATTTAGCTTTTATACAAAAAATATAAATAAAACAGGGATTCGACAAGTTCAAGCATGAGCCTCTGTCGACAATCAAATCATCCACTTAGTATTTCATAGCACAATCATATATGGAACCAGAGGAGATGTTTCCTAACCTGAAAGCAACCATGAAGCAAACAAGCCTTAAGAACTTCAGCATACGTTGTTGTAACCACGAACAGAGCGAGGTCTTGGTGGTAGCTTACTTGCGAACCAATACCATCGTTCACCGAGTAGTTAGGAGTGAAAAACTTGCTAAGAAAGCCAGAAAAATTAATGACCAAATGGCGGTAGTATTACCTGAGCCTGGAGGGCTTCCATCGATGGTGGTTAGCCTTCCTTGTAGCAAAAGTTATTAATCAGTCAGAGCTAGAATCTAGACTGTAAAAGACGACCAGAGGAAACAAAAAAAACGTATGCTTACCTTCATTAAACCAGCATCGGTCCTGGTCACCTTCTGTAGAGCTAGAGCATCTTTGAACTTCTCCTGAATGGTGACAGCGATTAGTTAGCCACCAAACTTGTTAGGACCTGCGGTCCATGCGACAGGCAGGGTGACTCCACCATGCGAAGGACGTACGAAATATGAAACGAAACGAACCTTGGATGAGTTTAAAAGGCATTGGGCGAGCAATGAGGGGGCGGTCCCACAAGTTGGGCAGGCTGACCTACCTCATGGGCAAGAGTTCACATTATGAACGAGTCGGTTGGGCGTTTGGTGTGGGTCGGAAAGGTGACACAACCCGCCACCGCCCGTATATATTAGAGGGCGTTTGGAGGCAAATGACCATCATTCGATCAACACGAGTTCGAACAAGGAGTTCTACAGTGAGTGGATGAGCTTGCACGACGAGCGGAACTCGAGTGGAAAACTCGTTCAGAAAAGTTGTTCAGAAAAGTCATTCAAGAAAGTCATTTAGAAAAGTCGTTCAGAAAAACTTGGGCGAGGGCGAACGCGGGCGAGGTCGTTCTCGGGCGAAGTCGTTCAGGTAGAACTCGGGCGAGGTCATCGGGCAGAAAACTCGGGCGAGGTCGTTGGGTAGAAAACTCGGGTGAGGTCGTTCGGGCAAACTAGGCGTGGTCGTCGGGCAACCCGGGCGAGGTCATTCGGGCGATCCGGGTGAGGTTGTCGGGCGACCTGGGCGAGGTCGTTCGGGCGAACCGGGTGAGGGCGTCGGGCGACCCGGGTGAAGTCATGTGGCGATTTGGATGAACGCGTTTGGGTGAACGAGTTGGGTGAATGGGTGGACATGCAGACGAGCGGCCGGGCGAGGGTGCACCATGCACGCCGAAACGAAGAATCGTGCGGACAGGCGACTTGGGTAGGGCGCGCCATGCACGACGAAATGGTGGAAATGGTGAAGTGTTGAGATTGTGAACGGAGGTGTGACTCGTGCGGAGGTGCCCGTGTGTGGCGACTTGGTTACGACGAGACGCGCCCAAGTTGGGCAAACAACATGATCGTGCGACAAGGTGAACGAAGGGTTGGTGAGTCATGCGGCGACCATGCGGAGGCGCCGACGAGTTGGGCAACCGAGTTTGCCGAAGTTGAAAATTGGTTAAGTGTAAATTTGGGGTTTCCCAAGATTTAACTTGTACTTATAAAAGAAGATTATATATATTGATTCAGGCAGACTCATATTGCAGGGAGTTGCCCCTCCCTTTATACTGTTGTGCATTTCTATTGTATAATGTTGTTTATGTGAATGTTATGGGCTTTCACTTGTATAAAGGACAAAGATAATACTTGGTAATGAAAAATAAACTAAGTATGGAATGTTAGGCGTAGTCTACAATCGTAAGTATTGGTGAAAAGAAAACGGTTGGTAGTGCCGCACCTCGCTATAGTGTGGTTGGAAGAGTACCGCCAGTGTAGGGGCGTGACAGGTGGTATCAGAGATGGTGAACTGAATCAAGGAGCTGATTCTATGAGATCGAAGACTTGGAAGGAAGTTCAAGTTTTTCAGGTGACAGGTGGAATATCAGGGTGATTCAGGTGAATGGTGAAACAGTTTTAGCAGATGAGAAGCTTTGTGCTTGGACCAAGCTGAACGATAAGGCATGGCAAGCTTGGAAGAATGCGAAGGGAAGTTCTTGCTTACCTTATACAGGTTGAAGCGGATGAAAGAAGAGAATCCCCGGATTCGAAAGGAACTTGAAGTCTTGGAAAAGAATGTTGAAGACGAACTTCTTCAACTTAGTTGGACAATGGAGCAGGATGAAGTTGCAGATTGTGCTGACAAGGAAGAGGAAGCCGTGATGATTGAGGATGTTGCAGATGTGACAACGATGGAGGATGAACTTGAGATTGATCAAGTTGGACCAGGATCGTGCAGTTTGTAGACATGGATGGATGAGGATACTCATATGGAGGAGCCTCATGATGATGATGTAAGTATTGTTGATACTTGTGTTTCATTTGAGCATTTGGTGGATGGACCGTATGCAGGGAAGGGCAAAATCAGTTTGCCGATGCTAGGGAGGATCTTACCATGGATGTCTATGATGAGACCTTGTATGGAGAAGCAAGGATTGTTGACTGTTGCAGGACTTGTTGGGGTTGTTTGTGACCTTATGATAGAAGGTACAAGGGCCCTTGACAAGGGAGGAACATGATGATCGTTGCGGAGGATTGGGTCATGCTTTAGCCACATGGAGAATTGGCTAAGTGCCTGGCATGACTCATGGGCATATTGAAGGGCACACACTTGGGTATGATAATGTTTGGGTGGAATTCTCATGGTCGAGACCAAGAGCAAGTCTTGGTGGATCCTTCAGTGGGGGGAGCTATGATGGAAGGGACTCGTGATGATGATGATATGGTTGGGTGACTGAGTTCACTAGACCGAATATGTAGACTTGGATGGGATGACCGATTGTTGTGATGGGTCTACTTGGTTGGACTACATGGGAAACTTAGTCATAGACATCAGGTTGGAGACATGGAGCATGGCAGTCTTATGCATGGACATTATGCAGGAGCACTTGTAGAGGTGTCACTTATGGGCATCCAATGAGGAGTGTTAAGGCAGGGATGTTATGCAGGTGGATTTGCTAGTGTGACATGGAGATGACTTATTTATGAGCCGATGGAGAGGTTGTGCACTCTTATACAACAAGGCCATGGACTTGGATGGAGTTGTGAGCAGACTATGGAGCATTCTTACTACATGGGGAGCTGAGGCATCTTGTAGAGACCTTTGGGCCGAGACTTGTATGCTTGCTAGAGTGTTGGTTGGAGATGACTCACGGAGCTCATGATGGCATGAGGTTGTTACTTTTAGGGACTTCATATATGGTGGACTTGGAGGATCTAATGCATTGAGGAGCTGAGGTCAGGGACTTTGATGCAGAATGGGATGCATACTTTCAATTACATGTATGGGAATGGCTTGGAAGAGTGACTTGATGTGGAGGATCGATATGAGACACTTTGGAGTGATGGAGTTACAACGATGATGATGCCTTGGTGGCAACACTTGGGCAAGGGTTGAGCCGAGACTTAACCACTTTGACACATGGGAGCTAATTGATCTATGATCATGGGTAGCACATGGATAGATGAGACAGATGTATACTTGTTTCTATGGTAGACTTGAGGGATGGCACATTGCAGATATGATGGAGGTTGCTTCATGGACCTGGATGTGGCACGTCAAGAGTCGAAGTTTGATGAGATGGTCTCTTCATATTGAGGAGATACACATATGGATGATGATGTGGGGGTATATGTGGCTGATTTCATGCAGCACATTAGTACCAGACATCATGGACAACATGTTGCAGATGGGATGGAGACTACTTCATGGACTTGAGCATGGCTTACTTATATGGAGATGGATTCTTGATCGAGTTGAGGATGTGACGAGATGTTCTAAGAAATGACTGGTGATGGCATGAGGATGTTCACTCTCATAGTTTGAGTGTGACAGTTGGATTAGCTACCCAACTAGTTCAAACATGGGGACGCTTAGTGTGCAGAGATGTGTTAGAATTTGTTGGAGTATCATGGCAGGAGTTCACACGAGGACGATACATGATGAGGTCAACACGATATGTTGCAGGAAGCATATAGCTTGAGATGGAGGGGCCAGCCTTCCACGATGGGGAGCAACATGTGGAGATTGTGACAGGGTGGTTGATGATCATGGATTGAGATGATTTCCGATGTATGACATACCGATGGGGTGTATACCTTGGTATGGTGATCTTGGTGACAGATGGTTGCCGGGATGATATATTGTCGAGGACGACAATGACTTCCAGTGGGGGAGGATGTTAGGACCTACGATCCGTGCGACAGGTAGGGCCACTCCACCTGCGAAGGACGTACGAAATATGAAACGAAACGAACCTTGGATGAGTTTATAAGGCATTGGGTGAGCGATGAGGGGGCGAGAGTTCGCATTATGAACGAGTCGGATGGGCGTTTGGTGTGGGTCAGCTGGGTGACACAACCCGCCACCCGCCCGTATATATCAAAGGGTGTTTGGAGGCAAACGACCATCATTCGATCAACACGAGTTCGAATAAGGAGTTCTGCAGTGCGTGGATGAGCCCAGATAATGGGCGGAACTCGGGTGGAAAACTCGTTCAGAAAAGTCATTGAGGAAAGTCGTTCAGAAAAGTTGTTTAGGAAAACTCGGGCGAGGGCGAATTCGAGCGAGGTCGTTCTCAGGCAAAGTCGTTCAGGTAGAACTCGAGCGAGGTCGTCGGGCAGAAAACTTGGGCGAGGTCATCGGGCAGAAAACCCAGGTGAGGTCGTTCGGGCAAATCGGGCGAGGTCGTCGAGCGACCCGGGTGAGGTCGTTCGAGCGATCTGGGTGAGGTCGTCAAGCGACCCGGGCAAGGCCATTCGGGCGAACCGGGTGAGGGCGTCGGGTGACCCGGGTGAAGTCGTGTGGTGACTTGGGTGAACAAGTTGGGTGAACGGGTGGACGTGCGGATGGGTGGCCGGGTGAGGGTGCGTCGTGCATGCCAAAACAAAGAATTGTACAGATGGGGGACTTAGGTAGGGCGCGCCGTGCACGACGAAACGGTGGAAACAGTGAAGTGTTGAGATTGTCAACAGAGGTGTGACTCATGTGGAGGCGCCCATGTGTGGCGACTTAGTTACGACGAGACGCGCCCAAGTTGGGCAAACAACACGATCCTGCGAAGAGGTGAACGAAGGGTTGGTGAGTCGTGCGGCAACCGTGCGGAGGTGCCGACGAGCTGGGCAACCGAGTTTACCGAAGTTGAAAATTGGCTAAGTGTAAATTTGGGGTTTCCAAAGATTTAACTTGTACTTATAAAAGAAGATTATATATATTGATTCGGGCAGACTCATATTGCAGGGAGTTGCCCCACCCTTTATACTGTTGTGCATTTCTATTGTATAATGCTGTTTATGTGAATGTTATGGGCTTTCACTTGTATAAAGGACAAAGATAATACTTGGTAAAGAAAAATAAACTAAGTATGGAATGTTAGGCATAGTCTACAATCGTAAGTATTGGTGAAAAGAAAACGGTTGGTAGTGCCGCACCTCGCTATAGTGCAGTTGGAAGAGTACCGCGAGTGTAGGGGCATGACAAAACCAGTCGAAAGATGGAAGAAGAAACTAAAATCAAGTCGCATGGGAAACCTGAACAGTGTGAAGGTAGGTGGTTAGGGACACCTTGCGGTGACAAGTTAATTGATGTCGCCATAGCCAGCCTGAAACCCGCAGGCCAAACCAGTTGCAGAGCGGCAGGAACCTCTAACATACAACAACAAATGACCTCCCATCTAGCCCGACGCAGTGACGCAGGTAGTTGGGTAAACCCTAAACCCTTCTCACCGGCGGATCGCCTCCCGCAAATCAACGGATGGGAGTTAAGCTAACTGTCGCAGACAGTCTTGTCTCGCTGACAAATGCAGGTATTAGGACACGCCTTAATTATGTCGCGTGTCCCGGTGTACAGTGGATATTTAATCGTAAGTTGTGTTACAGGTTCAACATTTGGAGCTCCATGTGACCTTTTAAAGCTAAGCATGCCCATATTTAACAATTATGTAACATATTAAGTGTTTTAATTGGAAATGAAAACTTTAAAACCTGTATTCGCCACCCTGTGTATATTTAATATATTTTAGGTTTTCTTTTATTACTGCAATGATTTCTTATTTTCCATTTAATAGGTGTACAATAGGTGTGTAGGGTGTTACAAATGGTATTAGAGCTCAGGTTCGTACACTGAGACTCTTTGGGAATTATATGTACTTGAAATGAATCTGATTTCTTAAAATTAACTAAGTAAATATGTATGTGAACACAGAGACCTGCAACAATACAAAAAGGGTCAGAATGCAGAGGATCTTGGGACCACCAAACCCGCCAGAAACAACTTATGTGAATGCTAACCCTGATATTTGGATACATCTGGGAGAAGAATCGAGTCAAGCTAATGTTGTTTTACTCAAAACCGTTCTGCAACTACATGCTAAGATGACTAATTGAAGAAGAGACAATGAACGACTACAAGTAGAACATGAGAGAATTCTTAGAAGTTTATCCAATCGACAGAACCAACCAAATCTATACCCGAGTGCTAAAGATAGAGAGAAGACCCCAACGGCTCAACATGGAGAAGAAAGTGCCAAGTCAGCTAAAAAACATGAAGAAGGTCACTCAGACAATGTTTCCGACCAACACAAGACAAAAAGAAAGAAATCTGAATTATAAGGAGAATTTAAAAAAATTAAACTCTCACTCTTTGAGAGGGAATCCGAAGAAGCAGTTGAAACTTGGTTAATTGATATGAGCAAATATTTCCAGATTTATGATTACACTGATAAACTGAAAGGACATTAGGTAGTTTATCAGTTAAGGGGTAAGGCTACCCTTTAGTGGGAAGAAATCAAAACAGGAACGAAAATTGATGAAGAATGTGTTACTTGGAAAGAGTTTCAAAAGAATTTCAAGGATAAGTATCTGACTGAACGTTATTATGACGAAAAAACAAAGGAATTTCACAAGTTAAGATCGGGAACCTTAACCATGGATGAATATGTAAAACGATTCACCTCGATACTGCGCTATGTGCCTTATATGAAAGAGGAAAAGGCCAAAATACAGTGTTTCATCAGTAGCCTACCCAATTTTATGAAGGAGAAGCTTGAGTTCGATTACCTGAGGAAAATGGATGAGGTAGTGCAGAAAGCCCACATCTGCTACCATCAAATGAAACAGAAAAATGGGGGACCTAAAGGAGGAGTGAACAGAAAGGGAAGGAACTTGATCCCAAATAGGCAAGCAAAATTTGTTAATGGTAGAAATGTACAACAAAAACGTCTGAGTAAATTCCCAGTAAGGAACCAGACCAAAGTTGCATATTCTGAAAATAGACAGTCAAAAGGAGCTAATAAATCAGTTAATGACCAACAGTTAAAGCCATCGCTGCAATGTTGGGGATGCATAGAACCCCACTATTACAAAAACTATCTGCATAAAGCAAGAACGAAACAACTATGAAATATGAAAGAAGCATCCATTGTCAGAGAAGTGGCGAGGAACATGCCCAGAATTAATGTTGCATTGGATGATCATCAAGCAGAATATCAGCCCAACATGATCGAATGTGAAGGTACGATTGCTAAGAAACTTGTCTCTGTTTTGTTTAATCTCGGTGCTAGCCTAAGCTATGTTAGTCCTAAGGTGGTAGAAAAATGTCAACTGTAGAGCAGTAATATTCCAAAACCTTGGTTAGTCCAGTTAGCCATCGGGACAAAAAGAAGGGTAGCTGCAAAAACAGAACGTTTTCCTATAACAATCTTAGGACAACCCATTCACATTGATATTAATATACTTCCTTTGGGTTCATACGACATTTTAATCGGGATGGATTGGTTGGAAAAATGTTGGCCCTAGTTGACTGCAAGCAGAAAACCATCACTTTTATCACTGAATCAGGACAAAGGAAGGAAGTTCAAGGAATCAAGACAAATACCAAATTGCGTCCTATTACTGCTAGTCAGCTAGGATGATGTATTAGGAAGGGTTGTCAGATATACGCTGTCTAGGTGGGATTTACAAACACCAAAAACAAAATGACCTCCTTCGAAAACATTCCAGTCATTCAGGAATTTGCTAATGTATTTCCTGAATCCATTCCTGGATTACCACCCAAGCGTGATATTGATTTCACCATTGAACTAATTCCGGGTGCAACCACTGTATCTAGGGCCCCTTATCACATGAGCATACCTGAGTTAACAGAACTCTAAATGTAGCTCCAAGAGCTTTTGGATCATACATATAATAAAATTTCAAAGAATATTAGTGGGGTTGACTCTCTTGTCTTAGCTAAGATGGATCCCCATGTAGCATGGTGGAAGCTCATAAATTTTCCAAAGAATGTGGATTGACAATGTGAAGCAAAAATTGAAAATTATTTGCTTCAAGTAGAGAAGGTACAAAAATACACATGTAGAGTTTTGTTTTTGTTTTAATTATTTTTTTCGTATATCAAACATTTTGTTAGATAATTATGAAATTTACGTATCACACAAATCCTTCTCCTCTATTGTACCTTGACATACAATAATTCAAAAATCAACAACTTATGTGCAAGTAGAATGTAAAAGACTGCAAACTTGTGATGAGTGAGACAATTCAATATTGAAAAATGGTTAGAAACGACTATGAGAGGAGAAAGAAATATGCACCAAATTGGCATGGAAGGAAATAATCTCAACATCAAATGTACACTTCACAACGTTTTTCCACATTTTGGGAGTAGAGTGTGAGGCATAAAAATACTTTTGTGTTTATTTATAGGCCCCTACCTGGTAAAATACATAGCCAAAATATCATGGTGAATAAAGGAAAGCTCGTGACTACTACCATAAGAGTTCACCATGGTACCTCTGAATATTGAATTAAAGCTACTATGTCAGCTAAAAGAATTATTTAATCAATTCTTAACATAAAGATCTACTTCTCTCCTATCAAACAATGTAATGTTATGTAGCGATTAGCTTTATTGATATATCTAGCTCTGCTTTAAACTAGTTCTTCCAATGGTAAATTTTGAATTTGTCATTTTCAGAAAAACTAGGCCAAATGTGCAAAAGAAGTTCAAGAAGGACAAGCAAAGGTTAATCCAATCACCTTAAGAGAAAGATTGTAAGCGTTTGATCAAATGAGACACTTCAATATCGAAAAAGAGCATATTTTTAATCAAATATTTGCTATTGGAACTTGAAAGAATATCTTTGAAGATTGAGAGACAATCTATCTTGGAAAGGTTATAGAATCTGTAAATTTGGCATAATGTAAGTGATTCCTCTTTATCCTTTAACTCTTAATGACATGTAAATTTAGCATTTTGTAAGTAGTTCCTCTTTGTCTTTTAACTATAAATAACATTTTGTTTACTGATTTTTATATCCATTGATCTTGTATATGTCACATAAAATTTATAGTTTAAGGCATTTCTTTTACAACATCTACTACGATTGCAATTATATAAAAAAAAACAAAATTTATTTTTAGATACCATGTATATTATTTTGAAATTAAATATAACTGTCCGCCATTAAATAATAATAATAATAATAGATGTTTTTTCAACTAACAAAATGTGTAACAATCAGTCGCTAAATAGTAATGGTAAAAATTTTAAATATTAATTTAAAATTTTAAAAATTTTAAATTAAATAAAGGAAATGTCTGTCAATAAATAGTAGATTCTTTCTCAACAATTAGTCGCTAAATAGTAATGGTAAAAATTTTAAATATTAATTTAAAATTTTAAAAATTTTAAATTAAATAAAGGAAATGTCCGTCAATAAATAGTAGATTCTTTCTCAACGAACAAAAGGTGTAACAATCAATCGCTAAATAGTAATGGCTCTTTCATTTAGAATCATATACTCAAAAAATTTAAAAGCGTTTTCAAGCTTACTAAAATCTATATCAAAATCGTGAAGCTTTCGAGTCAAATGAAATTAACTAATAGGTAGCCGTACTCGAACTTGTGACCAAAGATATTTTGTTAAGTAGGACCATCGTTTAGTTTACCATTTTTGTGACTATCTTCCCGTTTACAATTTGATAAGTAGGATTTAAAGATGATTTTATAAATAATAATACAAGATTGAAGCAACTTTAATTAAGAATTTGGGAGGATTTTAGTATTTAAAACACTAATTAGTGTAAATCCTTTTTAAATATGGATCTAACATGACCAGAGAGGGATCCAATTTCTTTGCATGATTTTTTTTTATGAGCTAACATTATTTAAATGTTTTGTATAATTATTTAATTTTTTTTTTTATTTTTAGACTTTTTTTTTTTGGCTCACATGAGAAAAATTTCAACTTTGATGAGTACGGACATCCTTAATGAGCCTCTCCGCTCAATGAGCCTTTTGACTCAATGATATGTAGACATGGATTTTGAAGAAATTGATAATCTTATGAGGAGGCTAACACCTAAAAGACACAAACAGTGGTGTTTAGATTTAAGTGTGAATGTATTAACATCATAGCCTTAGTAATCACACATTTGTTATTTTCATTTCCAATCACAAAATATATTTGTTTTCTAATCAAACTAACAAATAGACCCATTTTATCAAAACTGAGATCTATCACCAATGTGCCTACCCTAAAAAAGTACATAAAACTATCAAAATCAAACAAAAATGTAATGTTTCAAGTACATAAAGATGGAAGTAGATTAGTGTTTTATGTAGAATACCAATGGCCCATGGATATAAACATGTCATGTGAGTGTCAACCTTTAAGCCTTAGGCGTCAATTTTCATGCTCTATGCTTAAGTGTGTAGAATGTAGGATCACACGGTGTGGCTAAAGACCCAACAAGGACAACGATTTTTTTAGTGAGTTCAAAGTTCCACTATGAATGAGTCTATGCTTATTTTGAAATGTCATGTCAAAGTCTTAGTCTTATCCATGTTGGATAATGCCATTCCTATCTTGAAATCTCAACCAACAAAATCATTAACTTTTTTTTGTTTTCTACAAATTTATTTAAAATTGTTTATATCCGAATAATTTTGTTATTAAATAATTTTTTGCAATATAAAAATTAAATAATCCTTTGAAATATGAAAATGAATTTAATGTTTGGGAAATTTGTAAAGTGATTAAATTATATAAATATAATATGTTCAAATTATATTTTTTCGGAGTTGTTTATGGAGGTGAAAAGTGGTGACAAAAAAATTTCAAAATCTCTTATAAGAGCAATGTTTGAATCATGTTTTTTATGGTGGAAATGGATTCAGTACCATCAAAAGTTTCTAAGACACTTAAAATTAAATATAATTGAAATTTCCAAAAAAAAACATAATTGTTATACCCAAACTAAATCATCCCAAAAAACACTCTTAAGAACCCCGGGGATTCACGAGTCACGTCATTGCGATACTGCGCAAATGCTCTCACGAAGTATATTCGCATATTTTCTAGCGTTTGGGCGCGTCACAATTTGTCTACACATCTATTCGAGTCAACACACAATTTACTAATCAATGGGATCTAGGTTTCTTACCGACACTTTTCAAGATGTCGAGTCTCAGCGAGAAAATCGGCCTTCAGCTTGTGACATATTAAACATATTTATATTGGAAACTTTCTCTCTTTTATGTATAGGTTTAATATGAAATTATTTTATATATAGGTTTAATATGAAATTATTTTAGTTAAAGTAAAAATTAAAATATTTTATTTATGATCAATATTAAAAGATAAAAATAAAAACAATTATTATTATTTTTTAAATGCAATTTATTAACTCATGCTGAGTATGAAAAGAATTACACAAATTTCTTATCCTGAATTATAGAATGTTTTTTTGAGACCAATTAAAATCTCATGCAAAAATTAGAATATTTGTTAATTAACTTTATAAATATTGCAATATCAATGATGTTTATACATGAAAAGTTGTGTTATTGATTAATAATCAATATATGATTTATATGAAGGTTTAATATTTTATGTTTTGTAATTATATAATAATAATTTGAAGTTCACTATATGTGGTATTTGGTTACCTAATTAATGGATAATTAGGAGTTCAGATATGTTAATAAAAATAAAATTGTTTCCATTGGTTAAAAGAAACAGTTATCAAGAAACAATTATCATCTATCCTGGAAAGGGATATATAGATGGGGAAAGAATCCAGTGAGAGATCCTAGAGCTAGGTGGAATAAACTAGTGGGAAAACACTCAAGGACAGTCTGAAAAGATACAAGACTTGAGGCTAGAGAGTGAAGTCTCGAGGCTGGAGAGTGAAGTCCTGAGGCCTAAGGTACCCGATTGTAGCTGGATATATTTACTGACTGTAAAGAAATAAAAGTGCTCGGGCGATACATGACTTGAGGCTAGACAATGAAGTCCTGAGGCGCAAGGTACCCGATTATAGCTAGATATATTTACTAACTGTAAAGAAACGAAAGTGCTCAGGGGAGAGTCTGGACGTAATTGCCAGAGTCATGGCTGGGAGGAGAGACCTTCCAGAAAGAATTGGAGTTATATGTTTACAAGCAATAAGCAGATAAGTAATATAGAAATCTTTCATAAATGATAGTGAATTATAGGAATTATTCATTAAAGTACTGGAACTAATTTAGGGAGAAACTTCTCGAAAGTATATCAGAACATAAAATAGAGTTGTAGATACTAATCAGGAATAAACAGTAAACATTACAGTAATCCCTAAAAGATAAACAATATGCAAGCATTGCATGAAGAGTGTTTCCCTATATTAAATAGTTACAGTACGTAATCTTAGACTGTAGAGACATCCCTTCCATTAAACTATGTGAACTGTTAGTGCCTAAATCTACCTCAGGTTGAGAAAGGCAGAATCTAGGGTAACATCAAACCACGCTTAACCTGGTAGCTAGCCCTACCAGGTCGGGAGAGGGCTCTCTCCTTGTCAATCTCAGCAAAATATGATCAATGAAACTTGAGATGACTGATGTGAAGACTGATTTTAGGCTAGGTATGTGTACAAAAGAGTTTGGTTGAAATTGATGATGTTTAGTTGGCTCAAATGGAAAGGCAGATTTGGGTCTGGGGAATGAGGCTCAGTTTTGCAGAGATCTCTAAGGGACAAGGTAGGCAACTGATTTGATACTTCAAATTGAATGGAATGGAGAGCTTTAGATAGGTGAGGAGTTGAAGAGGGCAAGAAAGTCTCAGGGATCCTCTTCAAACAACTGAAAACATAAATAAGTAAGCAAACCCTAGGTAGAGCACTGCAATTTCAATGGATTCTACCTTTATCCTTGTTTGATTTAGTTTAGATGAAGTAAAGAGAGAGAGAGTGGCATACATAAAACACATGTAAACTTACAATTAGAGAAGGAAACACAATACCAAAGTAAGATGCCACATCAATCCCATAAAGTGCTGCAAACCCTGGTCTATTCCTTAGCCAAACTGCTGAAATGAGTATACAATGAAGCTCCAAGCTTTCCCAAAAGTCCAACCATGCTAATGACTGAAAAATCACAAGATATAGGCAAACAATATCTCATCCTAGCCTCTAGGGGTCGAGCTCATATGTTTGGGAGTTGTTCCAAAAAATTCTAAACTAAGAACTAAAAAGTAGGCAGTGGAACAACTTGTCTCAGAAAACTAGGGAACTGATTCATTCAGTTGCAAACTACCTTTTCATGGATGAATCTACCTCTGTGAGTGAAAATTTAGCATAATTACATCAAGATCCATCAAATGTCATTAAATTACATCATGAGTTTCACATTTAGAAAGAGAAAAGTCAAACTGTCAAGAAATTAGGCGAAAAACAAAGTATTTTTGGTCAAACTAGGCAAAATTTCCCCAATGCGCCGCGTTGATTTCCCTATGCGTAGCGCCTTTTTGCAGCTGCTTTTGGAGGCATTCCCTGTCTCCAAATTTGCTCCAAGTGTGCTTGTTGGAAATTTCTGCCTGTCTACTTTCCAGAACAAGTGGAATTTTTGAATTTGGCCTCCATTTCCCCTCCAAAACTGAGTTCTCCCAACACTGCTTCCTGTGTGTCCAAAAAGGGGCAGAAAGGTCATTTTTGGGGTCTTTTCGACCTTTTTGGGGGCTCAAAACCTGTCAACCATTTGTGAGAATGCATATTTTTTCATGAAAAATCCAAAAATGCTGAGTTTTCATCAAAAGGAGACCCCCATCAAAAGCAAGCGCCAGGTGGCGCAACACATTGGGCAGAAAAACCTGTGTTTTGGCCCAAAAATTTCAAAATTGCAAAAAGTGTCCCAGATTTTTTGAAATTTGGGCTGAGTGTTCTTCATTAAGTTTTATTTTAGGCCAAGGAAGCCTCAGTCAAGATCTCGAGTCTATCTTGCTCTTTTCGCTTCCTCGTTGCTTTCTTCAACTTGGCCTTCAAATTCCTGATTCTTTCTTTGCATACCTTGTTTCTCGCCAAGTAGTGGTAGGCCATGTGCCTCAACATAGTTTTCTCTCTGTTGGCCTTCTCTAGCATCTTTTCCAAGTGGATATTTGCCACCTCGAGCTAAGATTCATGATCAGCTTGAATTTCCCTTTCAAGTGTTGTCAATTTCGTTTTCCTCCTCTTGGTAGCTTGCCGGTTTTTCTTTATGCTTTTTGAGATCCATGGATGAGTGGGACTTATGAGGGGAGGATTTGATGCTATCTATAGGGTTTTGGGGGATGAAAGGGTTTAGTGAATAACATTTAGGGTTTAGGGATATTTGATTAGGGTTTGGGATTGTGGGATTAGGGATTTAGGGTTGGTAGTTTAGGGATATGGGGAATGTGGAAAGGGTAAATATAAATGAAAAGGGAGGGAGAAAATTAAGTGAGGGAGTGAGGGAATGAGTGAGTGAGAATGATGGGAGTGGGATTTAGCAGCAAAAAATGCAATTTATAAACCCTATGCAATGTTTTTTCATCACGCTGCAAGGAACTAGGGTTTCAATATTTCCCTGTTAAATCACCAAGAAGACTGAGACAAACTCATGCATTGAGCATATTGGAGTGTGAACTTACTTGGGCAATGAGGAATTTACAATTTTGGGAGCTTTGGAGGAAGATTTGAATGATTTCAGGCCTTGAAGTCCTATGCGTCGCGCTGCCTCAATGCATCGCGCCCGTTATAAAAATACACTGCAAATCACTGCCCAATGCGTCGCGCTGGCTCAATGCGTAGCACCTATTTAAATTTTACAAGGGTACACATCTTTGACACATGGAATCTACGGTCAGGTGTGCTGGAGACATGACCAGTAAGATGCGGGACCGTAGGTAATACAAAGAGAAAGTGCAGAGCGCCAATTCTGTGCGTAGCACCTTTTTGCATACCAGTTTTGGAGGCCTTCCCGGTGTCCAAAATGGGCATGGGATAGCTCTTTGGAAATATTATTGAGTCTACTTTCCAACACAACTTGAATTTTTCAATTTGGAGTTCATTTTCCCTATCAAAAGTCAAATCTCCCAAGACTGGTCAAAATGTGCAAAATGAAGCTGCCTAAAGGGAGAGTGTTGTTGTAGTTAACTTTTGAAGGTCTTCCTCAACTCAAAATTGAGCTCATGATAACTCATTGGAAAGATATTTGTGTCTAGTTATCATTGCACTCATCAAACAAGTTATTTGGTCAACCAGGATAGGAGAAATTTTGATTTTTCCCGAGGCCACTCCAGAGGTGCAACAACCCTCCTGAGGAAACTATATTTTTGACATTTCTCAGAAACCGTGATAGCTGTGTAAAACTTGAAAGAGGCTTTTCTTCTTGTGTCATTGAAGGACAAAAACCTCTCTCACTTTTTCGAAATTCATCGTTTCTTGCTCAAAAACACAATTTTAAGAAAAACCATCCCTTTTGTGTGATGAATGGCTTGTTCCTTGGAATGACTTCTCGACAAATGATGGAGATATAATGTTCGATGATATGAAATGGCCTCATACCTTCTGATATTCATTACGCCTCCTCTACTCAGTGGGAGAGGAAATTAGGGTTTGTTCTCTTTTGCTTTTGCAGGCGGATTGGTGCTTAAGATGACTTGATTTTTGCAGCGGCAGGTGCTTGGCAATATCACCGGGTGACCAGTAGCAGCTTGTAGATACTTATTACATATAGAAGACACTTAAAATTACATAAAATTTGTGCTTGAAATGGAGAAACCCTATTTTCACCTCAAAATAGAGTTTTGAGGTAAAAACCCTTTATGGAGCAAATCATGAGTAAAATTTGTGATTTAGTAAACTTATTAAACATCCTTATGTGACTTTTGGCCTATTATTGAGCTTTTGAAAATCATGCTGGTAAACCCTAGACCTAATGAGACTTGAAAACCCTAAAATGACTTCCACAAATGAAATGAAATAAAAATGACAGCGAATGATCTGTACATGTGCAAATAGGCCAACTGATGAAAAGCATGAGGGAAATTGACAAAGAACCACTACCATCAGATGATCCATGACCTAATGGAATGCAGCTAATCGGATGAGACACCTAAAATGCATGCAAAAAGAGAATTTTGATCACTGATGGAAGGATGAAGATACCAACACTAACATGAACAATTCCTTAGATAAATTATAACAGAGAAAAGAACGATCTTGGCAACAACAGTTCCGGAGTTTCCGAACTGATAGCGTAAGAAACCATGCATAACATTTATAAACTGACTATCTATATATCTTCTAAGTTGTTGCCTGAAATAGAAAAGAAACAGGAATACACATTGCAGTCATTCAAAAGAACAAACAACAAAATAGCAAACTGTATATATATATATATATATATATATATATATATATATATATATATATTCCATTCCTTTAAAAGTATAAGCATGTACATCAGCGGTAGCAACCCACATAACTTAAGTACTCTGCAAACAATGACTCAGCAGCCTAAATGTGCCAATATTAAATCAAAAAGAAAAATGTCGAATCATAACCCTACCAAGATATTTATCAGCAGAGAAACCCTGTTCAACATCAGTTCTCAAAAATAAAAAGGCAACCATGTAAACCAATGTTTGGGACTCATATACAATCAAAACCTCATGCATGTTGAGTAAACCGAATTTAACTTTTATACACGAAATCTAAATAAAACAGGGATTTGACCAGTTCAAGCATGAGCCTCTGTCGACAATCAAATCATCCGCTTAGTATTTCACATCACAATCATATATGGAACTAGCAGAGATGTTTCCCAACCAAAAAGTAACCCGAAGTAGACAAGCCTTAAGAACTTTAGCATACGCTATCTTAACAATGACCAGAGCCGGGTGTTGGTGGTAGCTTACCTGCAAACCAATACCATCAATCACTAAGTGGTTAGGAGTGCATCAAAACATGCTAAGAAATCCAGACAAGTTAATGGCCAAAGGGCAGTAGTATTACATAAACTTTGAGGGCTTCCATCAATGGCAGTTTTCCTTCCTTGCAGCAAAAGTTATTAATGAGTCAGAGCTAAAATCTAGACTGTAAAGCACTGTAAAAGATGACCAAAGGAAAAAAAACAAAAAAGGTATGCTTGCCTTCATTAAACCAGCATCGGTCCCAGTCACCTTCCGTAGAGCCAGTGCATCCTCGAACCACTCTTGAATGGTGAAATCCATCAGTTAGCCACCAAACGAGTCAAAAGATGGAACAAGAAACTAAACTCAAGTCGCATGGGAAACCTGAACAATGAGAAGGTAGGCGGTTAGGGATACCTTGTAGTGACAAGTTAACTGATGTTGTCATAGCTCTCAGTAGCAGAGGTTATGAGCCAGCCTGAAACCCACAGGCCAAACTAGTTGCAGAGCGGCAAGAACCTCCAACATACAACAACAAATGACTTCCCATCTGGCCCGATGCAGTGAAGCGGGTAGTTGGGTAAACCCTAAACCCTTATCACCGTCAGATCGCCTCCCGCAAATCAATGGATGAGAGTTAAGCCAACTGTCACAGGCAATCTTGTCTCGCTGACAAATGCATGTAGTAGGACAAGCCTTGGTTATGTTGCGTGTGCTGGCTTACAGTGGATATTTAATCGTAAGTCGTGTTACTGGTTCAAAATTTCGAGCTCCATGTGACCTTTTAATGTTAAGCATGCCCATATTTAATAGTTGTGTAACATATTAAGTGTTTTAATTAGAAATGAAATCTTTAAACCTTGTATCTGCCACCCTGTGTATATTTAATATATTTTGGGTTTTCTTTTATTACTTCAATGATTTCTTATTTTCCGTTTAGTAGGTGTACAATAGGTGTGTAGGGTGTTACAAATGGTATCAGATCTCAGGTTCGTACACTGAGACTCTTTGGGAATTATATGTACATGAAATGAATGCAATTTCTTAAAATTAACTAAGTAAATATGTACGTGAATACAAAGACCTGTAGAAATACAAAAAAGGTCAGAATGCAGAGGAGCTTGGGACCACCAAACCCGCTAGAAACAACTTATGTGAATGCTAACTCTAATATTTGGATAGAGCTCGGAGAAGAATCGAGTCAAGCTAATGTTGTTTTACTCGAAACCGTTCAGCAGCTATGTGCTAAAATGACTAATTTAAGAAGAGACAATGAACGAATATGACTAGAACAAGAGAGAATTCTTAGAGGTTTTTCCAATTGACAGAACCAACGAGATCCAGACCCCAGTGCTAAAGATAGAGAGAATACCCTAATGACTCAACCTTGAGAAAAAAATGTTGAGTCAACTGAAAAACACAGGAAAGATAAAGAAGGACGCTTAGAAAATGTTTCCGACCAGTGCAAGACAAAAAGAAAGAGATCTGAATTGCAAGGAGAATTTAAAAAAATTAAACCGTCACTCTTTGAGGGGGAATCTGAAAAATAAACTGAAGCTTGGTTAATTGATATGAGCAAATATTTCCAGATTTATGGTTACGCTGGTAAACTGAAAGCACGTTTGGCGATTTATCAGTTAAGGGGTAAGGCTACCCTTTGGTGGGAAGAAATCAAAACAGTAAGGAAAACTGATGAAGAAAGGGTTACTTGGAAAGAGTTTCAAAAGCATTTCAAGGATAAGTATCTGACCGAACGTTATTATGACGAAAAAGAAAATAAATTTCATGAGTTGAGATCAGGAACATTAACCATAGATTAATATGTAAAACGATTCACCTCCCTACTGCGCTATGTGCCTTATATGCAAGAGGAAAAGGCCAAAATTTAGTGTTTCATCAGTAGCCTACCCAATTTTATGAAGCAGAACCTTGATTTCGATTACCCAAGGACAATGGATGATTCAGTGTGGAAATCCCGCATCTGCTACCATCAAATGAAAGAGAAAAATGAGGGACCTAAAGGAGGAGTGAACAGAAAGGGAAGGAACCTAATCCAAAATAGGGAAGAAAAAGTTGCTAATGGCAGAAATGTAAAGCAAAAACCTCTCAGTAAATTCCCAGTAAGGAACGAGACCAAAGTTGCATATTCTGAAAATAGACAGTCACAAGGAGGTAATAAATCAGTTAATGACTAGCAGTCAAAGCCACCACTGCAATGCTAGGGGTGCGGAGAACCCCACTATTACAAAAAATGTCCACATAAAGCAAGAAAAGAACAACTATCAAATATGCAAGAAGCATCCATAGTCGGAGAAGTGGCAAGGAGCATGACTAGAATTAATGCTGCATTGGATGATCATCAAGCAGAATACCAGCCCACCATGATCGAATATGAAGGTACGATTGTTAAGTAACTTGTCTCTGTTTTGTTTGATCCCAGTGCTAGCCTAAGCTAAGTTATTCCTAAGGTGGCATAAAAATGTCAACTACAGAGGAGTAAGATTCCAAAACCTTGGTTAGTACAGTTAGCCACTGGGACAAAAAGAAGGGTAGTTGCAAAAACAGAATGTTGTCCTATAACAATCTCAGGACAAGCCATTCACGTTGATATTAATATAATTCCTTTGGGTTCATACAACATTTTAATCGGGATGGATTGGTTGGAAAAATGTTGGTCCCTAGTTGACTGCAAGCAGAAAACCATCAGTTTTATCACTGAATTAGGAAAAAGGAAGGATCTTCAAGGAATCAAGACAAATACCAAATTGCGTCCTATTACTGCTAGTTAGCTAGGAAGATGTATTAGGAAGGGCTGTCAGATATATGTTGTCTAGGTGGGATTTAAGAACACCAAAAACAAAATGAACCCCTTGGAAAACATTTCGGTCATTTAGGAATTTACTGATGTATTTCCTAGATCCATTCCTAGATTACCACCCAAGCGTGATATCAATTTCACCATTGAACTAATTCCGGGTGCAACCCCTGTATCCAGGGCCCCTTATCGCATGAGCATACCTGAGTTAACAGAACTCAATATGAAGCTCCAAGAGCTTTTGGATAAAAAGTATATCTTCCCCAACGTGTCCCCTTGGGGAGCCCCAAGATAACCATCAAGAATAAATACCCATTGCGACGTATTGATGATCTTTTTGATCAAGTACAAGGAGCCAAACTATTCTCAAGGATCGATTTAAGGTTTGGCTACCACCAAATAAGGATAAAGGAGGAGGACATCTACAAGAATACATCAAGAACTCGTTATGGTCATTACGAGTTCATGGTGTTGCCTTTTGGTCTCACAAACGCCACAACTACTTTTATGAGTTTGATGCACGGTATTTTCCAGCCTTATCTCGATAAATTTGTACTAATTTTTATCTACGACATCTTAATATACTCCAAGAATCAAGAGGAGCATAAAGAGAATCTAAGGATAGTGTGGCAAACTCTATGGGAAAATCAGTTATATGATATATATACAAAGTGTGACTTTTTCAAACACTAGATTCAGTACTTGGGTCATGTTATATCAACAGATGGAATAGCATTAGACCCAGAAAATATCAAAACCATTATGGAATGCACCGCTCCAAAGAATGTTGCTGATATCAGGTCATTCCTAGGTTTGGTTGGGTACTACCGTCGGTTCATATCACTTTTCCAATGACCTCTTTATAGAAAAAGGGATGTGCTTTCCAATGGATAGTCGAATGTTAGGAAAGCTTTAAAAAATTAAAACACCTACTTACCACTGCACCCTTGTTAAAGGTAGCAGATCCAAAAATATATTTCGTGGTTTGCACAAATGCTAGTAAAGAGGGTGTTAACGGAGTGTTAACATAAGACGGTAAAGTTATTTCTTACGAATAATGGAAATTGAAGGAATATGGGCAACAATATTCAACTTATGATTTTGAATTAACAATGGTAGTGCATGCACTTAAAATGTGGCGACACTACCTATTGGGGAAGAAATTTATGCTATTAACGGATCATAACAGCCTGACCAATTTCTTAACCAGTCTAACTTAAATGCTCGGCAGGCTAGATGGACAACATTTTTAAGTGAATTCTATTTCTAAATGAAACATCTCAAAGAGAAGGAAAATCGAGTGGCCGACACATTGAGCAGGAAAGTGCATTGTATTTATGACATCCAAATCAGCCAGGTACGCTTAAACATCCCTAAAATCTTAAAGGAAGCCTCCTTCAAAGATCCGGAATACACTTTCCTTTTGCAGTAAACAAACGCAGATCTGTTAAAAGAGGAAATATGAGATTTTGACATAAGCTCTGACAACCTCCTTACCTTCAAGAACAAAATATATGTTCCTAACCAAAACGTGGTTAAACAAATGATATTTGATTAGTTTCACAAAAAACCATGTGCTGGTCACCCAGGTTACCAAAAATTGTTTTCAGCCATCAAGAAAAGGTATTTTTGTTCCCGGTTAAGGAAGGATGTCACTGAGTACTTGTCTGAATGTTTGGAATGTTAGTTGGTGAAGGTAGAACATCAACACCCTGCTAGTCTGTTGCAACCATTGCCCATTCCGGAATGGAAATGGGAGACCATATCTCTAGACTTCATCACCAGCTTACCTCTCACCAAGAAGAAGCAAGACTCAATTATGGTGGTGGTAGACAAATTGAGCAAAACAACTCCCTTCATAAATGTGAAATCCACTTACAAAACGGTGGAAATTGCAAACATATTTATGAAGGAAATATTCTGTTTTCACAGAATACCCAGGGTTGTAATTTCTGATAGGGATGTAAAATTTACATCCACATCCTGGAAGACCCTCTTTTCAGGATTGGGTACCCAGATTCAATTTAGTACAACTTACCATCCTTAAACAGATGGACAAACTGAACGGGTAAATCAAGTGCTAGAGGACATGTTACGTACTATGTTTGTGATGCAACAACCATGTAAGTGGGAAGACTACCTCCACTTAATGGAATTTTCTTATAATAACGAACATCATGAATCACTGGGCATGAGCCCCTTTGAGGTGTTGTATGGGAGAAGGTGCAGAGTGCCTATAGATTGGAATAGCTCAGTTAATAAGTTAGCCTTGGGTCCTGACATGCTAGCAGAAACGGAGGAGACGGTTAAGAAGGTTCGACAAAATCTAAGGGTTGTCTAAGATAGGCAGAAAATGTACATAGATAAAAAGCGGACCTACAAAGAATTTCAGCATGGAGACCATGCTTATCTAAGAGTAAAGCCTCAAAAAAATTCCTTACAATGGAGGGGTTCTGCTAAGTTAGCAGCCCAGTATTGTGGACCCTTTCAAGTTTTGGAACGGATTGGACTGGTAGCCTATAAGCTTGCATTACCAATCCATATCTGGGTCCATAATGTTTTCCATGTCTCTTTGCTAAAAAAAATGTGTACAACCCACAACGTATAACTAGCTCGGAAAATATTCAGGTAATCAGTTAAGGAGAATACTTAACTTTTGGATAAACTAATTTGAAGAAATTATGACTGTGAATTGTGTATGTGCAGGTCAAACCGGAAGGAGAGTTTCTAGCAGAACCTCTTCGTATTCATGATCAGAGAGAAACCACCTTGCGGAAGCGGGCCATCACCCAGGTTAAAGTGCAATGGAAGCACTTTGACCTGGACGAGGCCACCTGGGAAGAGGAGGGATTTATGTGGGAATATTACCCAATGTTATTTTCCTAAATCAGAAGAACACCAAGGACACTGTTCCTCATATGGGGGGGAGATGTAACACCCCAGGCTATGTGAACGTTATTGTAGTTACTGAGTTTTAATTTTTATGTTTTACTGCATTAAATTCTTAATTTGTGTCATTAAAATAATAATGACTGAGGTTGGAAGGCCAATATACATTTGGTTACCTAATTAATGGATAATTAGGAGTTTAGATATGTTAATAAAAATAAAATTGTTTCCAGTAGTTAAAAGAAACAATTATCAAGAAATAGTTACCATCTGTTGTGGAAAGGGAAATATAGATGGGGAAATAATACAGTGAGAGATCCAAAGGGGTTAGCACCATGAATGGAATTGCAACAGCAGAGTAGATGACAAATGAGTTGATGATGAAGGAGAAGCCTGTGTCAAAGGAGAAGTATATGAGGCGGTGTCATGTCACGTTGAAGAGCCCCACTGGTATGTGGATAGTTATACAATTTGAAGAAAGGTCGGGTCCCAAATCAAAGGTGCATGATGTTCAAGAACTTCGAGTTCAATAACCTGGAGAGTCTTGAAAAGAAGGAAAGAAAGAGAAAATCAACTCGACATTAGTCAGAGTGACAATGGCACAAAGAGGGAAGGAACATAAAAACATGATGGGTATGGTGAAGAGTGAACATACACGTAGTTTTGAAAAAACATGCAAGTGACTTCTTTGAGAATGACAACCGACCCCAACTCAAGGGCACTAGAGACAACATGGTCATTGTAAGCATACAAAAGCAAATTTCTGTGCTAAGAGGTATCGTCGGAGAGGGAAATTCAGTAGTGTTGGGACGTTGTCTTTGTGGAAGCAAGAAGGGTGAGTTCAACTATTTGGAGAAATGGTTGGATCCCTGTAGAGCCAACAAGCAAGAAAGTGATGGCATTCGTTGTCAAGGTAACTTCCATAATGAGCAGCAAAGGAGGTGTCTAGAAAGGTGAAATTCCATGAAATGTTGTCAACATTGGAAAAGAAACGAAAATAAAGAAGCGAGCACAAATGAAAGAAGAACGATTCAAAATCTAGATTGCTGCCAATAGTGAAGGGTAATGGAGAAGCAAGTTTGAAATGTCTAAGCATAGAAAGTTGGCTCTCTATATATGACATTTCATAAACTCTACAAGCGGGTGTTTTGCATGCCGTAACAATGCAGATATTATTTTAAGCTATATATGAAGTATGAAAACATTGATAGTTGCAATTTTAGTGTACAAGGTGATACGGTTAGTAGGTTTTCAGTTCTCACCTACTTGTGAATGAAATTATGGGACAATTATTCTATTCAAGGAAGTAGCATGATGTGCAATAGAAAGAGCAAGAGCAATAACAAGAGACCAACAATAGCATAGCAACAACAACAAAAGTTGCAACTTGAAAAAGGAGCAGAATAGTGTGAGGTGAAGAGGCTAAATAGAGCACACGCCTAAATAAATGAGTGTCAGGACATGTCACAGAGATCATGGGGCTACCAATGACAAAGACAATGATAGAGATGCTCGTCTAAGCGAAAGTAAAGTGAGAATAAATGCACATAGTAGGGTCATTAATTATAGTATTGAATAAAAGAAACCTCGACGCTAAGATGTGTGTATAGGTTTGAAACCTTAACAAAAGGAAAATGTGACATATTGATTAAGTATATATAGGAGATTCTAGGTTTTGAAACTTAGACACGAGAAGAATCCTTTTGGAAATATTGGAAGTAGAAAGTCCAATCTAGCATATCAATGTGGTTCATTTCAATAAACACATACTATAAAGTGGCTAGGGCATAATACATATCAATTTCGTGCGAGCAAGAACAAAGTGAAAATAAATGGAGATAGTCGGTCCATTAATTACATTAATGAATGGAATAGCCACTGAGACCAAGATGCATTTATAGGTTTTAAGTTGGAATCGTTAAACAATGTGGCATATTGATTAAACATATATTGTATTTTTCGCGTATTGAAACCTTGACATCAGAATAAATATTTTGGAAATCTCTTACAACAAAAGTTTAATTCATCCTATTAATGTGGTTTCGCACGAGGGCATAAAACATACGATCCTCATACGAGGGAGAATACAATGACATTAAATGCACATAGTCAGTTAATCAGGCTTAATTAATGAATAAAATATACAGTGAAAGTAAGATACATGCATAGACAGTGGATCTTATCGAAGCTCGTATTCCAAAAGTTGTGATAAGGGGCAGATCCGATTTGACATTCAAGTTTGATATGATAAAACAATTGGGTATACATATTGGTGGTTTGAGGTCCATAGCACAGTTCAGAGTTTCAAAGATTAGATATTTGGTTATTATTATATAGGACCAATGTTATATGTATCGGAAATTTCTAAAAGAATTGTTGTGATGTTATAAATCCGATATAACTCTAGTAGATTTGCTATTCCATTAAATTATTTTCAATTACTATATTGGGTCCAGAACCAAATCGACAATTAGAAGATTAATCCATATTTAACATATGTGGTATGTCAAATTTTTCTATATGACAGTGGATGCGATATTCCGGTTGCCTTGCGTGTAGTAAGAGGTCCATATTGCATATCAGAAATCAACGAACCAGAGGGGTGAAAACTTTCAAATTCTGTGATATTGCAATATAAAATTACCGAGAATGTTAAACCGTTGGGAAAATGGTGAAACAAAATAACGAAGGATTTTCATTGCAAAATCAGAGATGGGCGTGCCTTTTCTCTCTCTTCCAAATGAACATGTGGCACAATATGATTGGTTTTGATAAGGGACGCATGCTGGACAGAGATTGGTTCAGATAAAGCCACATGGCATATGAAGTTAGCATGGTGTGGGAGGACTATGCACACATGGGAGAGAGTTTCAACATTTTCAAGGCCCCAAAGGGGGGGGGGGGGAACAGGGTGACACGTGTCACCAATTACAAGGTGCCATGTGGCAGTGAATGATGTAATAGATCGGATGTCGGCGTTCGAAGGTTGAGGCATGTTGTTGCATGAAATTAAAATCTTGGAGTGAAATCCTTCGATTAAGGGGCTCCGATATGGGGGCTGTCCCATAGTCACAAACAAGAAAAGACACAAGGCTGAGAACCAAGGTCGATTGCAATCACCGATCACATATCGGTGCTTTGCAACATGTTCCATTTCGAAAGTTCCGATAGAGGGGCTATGATATTGGGTTGGTGCGCAGTTATTAAGACTCAAAGGACCTTGGGCTTAAAAAATTTAGTAAAGGAAGGTAGTGCCTATTGTGATATGTGATGTTGTCAAAGAATATGTTATATATATCACAAATTTCTAAAAGAATTCTTGTGATGTTATAACTTCGATATAAATCTAGCAGATTCATTATTCCATTAAATTATTTCTGATTACTATATTGGGTTTGAAACCAAATTGGCAATAAGAGAATTAAGCCATATCAATGATTTAACATATGTGGCATTTCAAAATTTTCGATATGACAGTGGATGCGATATTCCGATTTCCCTGCTTGTAGTCGTAGGTCCATATCGCATATTGGAAATCAACGAATCAGAGGGGTGATAACTTTCAAATTTTGTGATATTGCAAATTTGCGATATAAATGTACTGAAAATGTTAAACTGCCAAGAAAATAGTGAAACAAAATAACAAAGGATTTTAATTGAAAAATCAAACATGGATGTGCCTTTTCTCTCTCTTACAAATGGACGTGTGGCACAATATGATTGGTTCTGATAAGGGACGTGTGGTGGACCTAGTTTGGTTCTGATAAAGCACATGGCATATCACGTTAACATGGCATGGCGGACAATGGACACGTGGAAAGAAGTTTATGCATTTTCAAAGCCCCAAAGAGGGGGAAAACAGGGTGACATGTGTCACCATTTACAAGGTGCCACGTGGAAGTGAATGACGTAATAGATTGGAGATCATCATTCAGAGGTTGAGGCATGTTGTTGCATGAAAGTAAAATCTTGGATTGAAATCCTCCAATTAAGGGGATCCGATATGGGGGCTGGCCCATGGTCACAAAGAAGGAAAGATGCGAGGTTCAGAACCAAGGGAAATTGCAATCATCGATTGCATATCGACGTTTTGCAAAATCTTCCATTTCAAAAGTTCCAATAAAACGGCTACGATATTAAGCTAGCACACGGTTATTAAGACTCAAAGAACCTTGTGTTTAAAGCATTTAACAAAGGAAAATAACGGCCGTTGCAATATGTGATATTGTCAAAGATACTAGTGTTAAAGTGGCAGGGAGGGCCAATTACAGGTTAGTAATGAAATTCTCAGCAAAACCAGCGAAGGACAAGGTCTTTTCTCTCTCCTTATAGGGACACATGGCAGATAAAGGTTAGTTCAGATAAAGGTTAAGTGTTTAAAAGCGATAAGCTACATGGCATAGGGTGAACTTCCTGCAAAACCATTAAAAGAAGGTTTAATTATTATAACAACAACCCCATATGGAAGTGACAAGTGGCAAGCGGCAAGCGTCGTGTCGTATGGAGAGAAATGTGATAGGGCCAGGCACTAAAGAGCTCATCCTACCAGAGATAGGCAATCATAACCCGGAAACATCACACCGTCGAAATGGTATATTCCTTGAAGGTCGGTGAATCTGCTACAATGTCAAGAGGAAGAACCTCACAATAAAAATCCCATCGTCTTAAATATTGGAATGAGTTGATATATGGGTTGTTTTTTTCACGTGGGATTAGTTTGAAGGATTGGAAATTTGTTGGTGATCTTCTCCACCCGGATTCTATTTTGGTAAAGTGGCATGTTTGGTAGATATCATAGGTCTTGTTTAGCCATATGTTTTTAACCAAATTTGAACATATACTTCTATTTGTGTTCAATATTCTCAATATTTATTTCATTATAAGTTTCATAATTTTTTCTCAGATTTATTATTAGAAAATTGTTTTTAAAACATTTTTTTAGTTGAATTTAATAGCTGGAGGATTTGCCCGGATGGTCAAAAGTGGCTTGACAAAAAAAATTCAACAAATATTGCAGAATCAATGTTTAAATCATGTTTTTTAATGGTGGAAACGGGTTGAGCACCATCAAAAACCTCTTGGTACCCAAAATCTTGAAGTTTGACAACTATAACCTAGATTTACAAAAATCTCTGCTAGAATTTATCAAAACATTATCATAATTCTATGATTTTCATAGCAAAAAAAACAGCCTAATACTGCAATTATTTTTATGAGCTCCAACTTTTTAATGTGACTTTGTTTGTTTCTTTTAGAAATGTATATCTTTTTTCTTAGGGTGACTATTTCTGTCTTTTAAAAATGTAGGTCTTCATATGGAATATGTACAGTTATAATTGTAATTAATTTTTAAATCACTAAATTTTAAATTATAATTTGTTTTTTATTTAAAAATAAAAATCTTAATCTTTTTTTAATGTGAAAAAATACAATAAATATTATTCAAGAAAGATAATCTTACTTTACTATATATCAATATAAATCATATTTACAATAAAATTAATATTGTTAATGATATATATATTTTTAAATAATAATATTTATAATTAGAATCGTGAACTAATAATAAATATAATAATCTCTTACTCAATAATAACAACTACATTTTTTAGCATTAACCTCATAACTTTAGTAACCACATGATTGAGATTTCTATATCCAACCACAAAATATATTTATTTTCTAATCAAACTGATAAATAAACCCATTTTATAAAAACTAAGATCTATTACCAATGTACCAACGCTAAAAAAACTGAAGGGCAATTCGCACCAACCCAGCTGGTATATCCACCAATTACCAGTTTTCTTACCACATCGCATGGAACATGTATGTAGATATATTCTCTTACATCATATCTGGAACCAAGGGCTATATTGTCAATATACATGCTAGGAAGAAATATTTTAATGGCAAAATAAATTATAAAAAAAAATCTTACCATTCTCCCTGCGGAAAGATTGTGACAGTGTCGGGACAGTGTATGTCTTGATCACCAAGTATATGTTTCTTTTCATGGGTATATATTTAGTGTTGCACTATGTGAGAAACGTGTACCATAACTTTTTCAATAAAGTTACACCATAACTTTATTTATGGGTTAGAAACTATTATATTTCTAGAGATATACTTTTTCAATAAAGTTACACCATAACTTTATTTATGGGTTAGAAACTATTATATTTCTAGAGATATTAAAATATTTTTAGGTTAATTTAATTTTGTATCAAGAGGGAAGTGTTTTGTTTTGGTCATATCTTAAGATTATCAATAAAATTAATTGTACATTTTCTTTATCAATCAATTCATTATTAAAATATTTTAATATAAACTCATATATATATATATATATATATTAAAATTTGATATAAATCTATATTAATTTTATATATATTAATTTTACTTAGTCTGTATTAATCAATTCATTATTAAAATAATAATTTTACTTAATATAATAATTTTACTTAATCTGTATTAATCAATTTATTATTAAAATATTTTAATATAAACTCTTATATATATCTATATATATATATATATATATAAATATAAATTTGATATTAAATTATTTTACTTAATTTAAATATTAAAATATTTAACTTATGATGTATATTAAAATAACTTTTTTTATTATGATTTTATTTTCAGATATTATATATTAATTTTATATTAATTGAAATTATTAAAATGAAATTATTTTAATTAAAGTAGAAATTGAAATATTTTTTTAATGATTAATATTAAAAGATAAATATAAAAATAAAAATAAAAATAATTATTATTACTTTTTTAATGCTATGTATTAACTCATGTTGAGTATGAAAAGAATTATGTAATGTCCCTTAATAATAAATAATAAATAATATAATATAATATTAAATAAATAATAAACAATAAGTAAAAAATAGTAATAGTAAATAAATAATAAATAATAATAAAATAATAAAAAACAATACTAAAGCTCTAAATAAATATAAATAAAAATAAATAGAAAAATAGTAAAAATCAGTAAAGTTATCAAAAAGTAAAAACAAAATAATTAAAACAAGAAAGCAGTAAAAATCAGTAAAGCTATCAAAAAGTAAAAACAAAATAAATAAAACAAGAAAGCAGTAAAGTTGCATGTTGACACATGGAGTGTGTGCATGTGGTTCCCCTTCCAATGTTTGCTCTATTTAATAGATGGTGAGGAAGATGAGAGGCATTCCATCATTTCATGTTTCCATCATCCATTCTCTTGGGAGAATAGTGTTGTGAGACAAAGGATTCCCTCGCAGTAGTACGTTGATTGAGGGCTCCGGGGTGGCCAGTTGTAGGAAGATTTTGTGCAATTGAGCCTACGGTTGGGTGGAGAGTCGTCCCCAAGACTTTGTTGCAGTTAGCAGAATTCAACTAGCATTCAACCCTGAAATCATAAGTGAGAAACATCATCGCCACAGGTAAGTTGTCTTTACTCATATTTTTTGAAATTTAATGTTAATTAGTTGATAAATTGCGTGTTGATTATAAATCACATGATTAATCTAATTAATTACATGTTTTTATTTCAGGGTTGTTACATATGGTATTAGAGCAGGTTCAACTCTTAGGGCCTATAGACATTTTAGTGTAGAAAACTTCGATCTAAATGATTTAACGAAAAAAGAAAATTACAATCACATCCTAATGATTTTCTCCACTTAAAAGGGAATATTACAGTCACAATATATATACCCAGAAGAGAGTTTGAATGCTATAACCTGTTGTAAGGAAAATGAAGACTGTCGACTTTCATTGAATTCTAGCACATTCAATCGAGTAAGTCGTTAGAATTCAGGGAATAATTGTTTGCTTTTTAATATCTAGGAAATTGTTCAGTTGAGAATCTTCATAATATCTAAATAATATTCAACTCGTTTCATTCTTTTTTTTTTGGTAAGGGAACAAAGTTGTCCCCTAGATTTGTTGGGCCATTCACGATCCTAAAGGGGATTGGACCAGTTGCTTATAAGCTCGAGCCGCCATTCCATCTAAGAAGGATGCATAATGTGTTTCATGTTTCTATGCTTAGAAAATATGTACCCGACCCATGCCATGTTTTGAAATTTGGAAAATTGTAGGTTTCTGAGGAGGGAGTCCTTCAGGTCAAACCATTATGTATACTGGACCGCCGGGTCCGTTGACTCAGGAACCGTGAGTTTGAGTAAGTCAAGGTCCAATGGGACCAATATAGCCCAGGGTCAGCTACCTGGGAAGATGCAGATGTTGTTTTTAATGACGTTCCCTATTTACTTGATTAAAATGTGTGGTGAACTAATTAGGAGTGCTTATTTAGCTAAGACAGATACTTTTATGGAGCATCTAAATCATGTTTTATTGTTTAAACTTTATGATACATCTAAATTGTACACTATGATTTCAATTTAGTTTAATTAATTGTTATGATGTTGAGTATAATGTTACATGAGGTTTCGTGATATAATGGTAGGAGGATAATGATGCACATGTGGTTCTTATAGTGATGATGTATCCTTATGATGATGATGATGATGTGCATAGGCATTATGATGTTATGTCGAGGTATATTGAAATATTCATTTACTACGTGATGATAGGTATTTAATGTTGAATACTCATGATGGATATGATATGCTTAACGTGGCATAGGAATTATGATGCTATAATATGAGGTTTATTGACACGTGGTTCATTTATTATGTGAAGTCATGATATGTCTTTGATGCAAATATGTTGATGTTATAACTTATGATGGTATTTCATGAGGTGAAGCATGTGATAGTTGCATACAAATTTATGATATACATGAGCATGCAGTTCATTATTATTCATAATGTTGCGATTAACAATGATGAATGTTCTCATGATGACATGCAAGACTTGGCGTGTTGAGGTGTGATGATTGACAGAACTCCACAAATGGGCTGAGAGAGCTGGTTTATTTGATGATCTTGTGTGAGCCCATACGCATGAGGGAGAATAAGTAACACCATATGGGTTGGGGACAAACTCAATCAACACTACATATCCAGTGGTTCCTTTGTCTTGTATAGCTCTTGATGGATAGCTCTTGAGGGCTATGGTACCATCTTGAGGAGGCCAAGTGCCTGATATTGAAGGCTAGGTGCCTAGTATTGTATTGGGAAGCCGAAGTCTGGTAGGGGTGTAAGGACTTCGATGCCTGGGGTTGTGTGCCTTAGTGAGTTGTGGAGGGAGTGGGCCAACCTTGCGAGATGCCCGAAGACATTGAGCATTGTACTGGATGCCTGCCTTGGGGCATATGAGGTTTGAGTCGGGCGCAAGCCTTGGGGCCAACTTTGGACTAGGATACAGATCAAGGAGGCTTATGCCTGGTTCCGAAAGTGGGAAAAAGGACAGATATTCCTTGGGATTTCTCGGGTGTTGTGAAACTTTCGATGCCTGTTGGTTATACTAGTTCAGTAGTGGGTGTCGGTGAAAATGAAGTAATAAATAACAAAATAAAATGTTAAATAATTCAACTTAACTTCGGGACAAAGTTCCTTAAAGTCGGGGAGTATGTAATGTCCCTTAATAATAAATAATAAATAATAAATAATATAATATAATATTAAATAAATAATAAACAATAAATAATAAATAGTATTAGTAAATAAATAATAAATAATAATAAAATAATTAATAACAATACTAAAGATCTAAATAAATATAAATAAAAGTAAACAAAAAAATAGTAAAAATCAGTAAAGCTATCAAAAAGTAAAAACAAAAGAAATAAAACAAGAAAGTAGTAAAAATCAATAAAGCTATCAAAAAGTAAAAACAAAAGAAATAAAACAAGAAAGCAGTAAAGTTGCACGTTGACACATGGTGTGTGTGCATGTGGCTCCCCTTCCAATGTTTGCTCTATTTAATAGATGGTGAGGAAGATGAGAGGCTTTCCATCATTCCATGATTCCATCATCCATTCTCTTGGGAGAATAGTGTTGTGAGACAAAGGATTCCCTACAGTAGTGCGTTGATTGAGGGCTCGGGGGTGGGCAGTTGTAGCAAGATTTTGTGCAATTGAGCGTACGATTGGGTGGAGAGTCATCCCTAAGACTTTGTTACAGTTAGCACAATTCAACTAACATTCAACCCTGAAATCATAAGTGAGAAACATCATCGCCACAGGTAAGTTGTCTCTACTCATATTTTTTGAAATTTAATGTTAATTAGTTGATAAATTGCGTGTTGATTATAAATCTCATGATTAATCTAATTAATTACATGTTTTTATTGCGGGGCTGTTACATATGGTATCAGAGCAGGTTCAACTCTTAGGGCCTATAGACATTTTAATGTAGAAAACTTCGATCTAAATGATTTAACGAAAAAAAATTGCAGTCACCTCCTAATGATTCTATCCACTTAAAAGGGAATATTACAGTCACAATATATACCCAGAAGAGAGTTTGAATGCTATAAACTGTTGCAAGGAAAGCAAAGACTGTCGGCTTTCATTAAATTCTGGCACATTCAAACGAGTAAGCCGTCAGAATTCAGGGAATAATTGTTTGCTTTTTAATATCTAGGAAATTGTTCGGTTGAGAATCTTCATAATATCTAAATAATATTCAAGTCGTTTCATTTTTTTTGTGAATCTAGCTGGTTTTTGGGTTGGTTTTTGAGAGGAAAGGTTTTAAAGAAAAAACTGGGTCATTATAAAATTATCTTAAGGATAAAATGGAACTCTAATTTTCGATATGATTTCTATAACTCTAACTGGATTTAGACAAAGCGGAACTCTAATTTTCAATATAATTTCTATAATTCTTTCTGGATTTAGAGTTGTTTTTACCTAGAAAAGCAGGACAATATGAGTCACCCTTGTCCCATGAGTTCGGGTCAATAACCTTAATTTCTGGGAATCGGCTTAAATGTTGACAATGCGGCATTTTTAATATTCAGGGAATGTGCAGAGCAATTTGTAGAGATCTCTTCAGCTTGTCAATACTTTCGACTTACTGGAAATTCACCTAGATTCAGGGTAAACTAGCATTTGTCCAATTTTTTTGAATCCGTTGATGTTTTGGTTTTCGATATACTGCAATAATCCGTCTGATAAATTTAGGTTTATTTTTAAAGTCGGAAATCTAGCATCGTTCCTGGAATTTGTCTTCACATCAAATCTATCGTTGGGTATTGATTTAAATTTAGGGCGTTTCTCTGCCATTCATTTTACTCATTTGACCTGCGTGTGCATATTTTGTTGCATTTGAATAGCTTTGTCAATTATTTTCCATTTGAATTGATGCCTCTTTGGACCCGGTTCACTTCATTGTGCGTGGATAATATCAAATTATTATCTGTTCGATTGTGTCTTTGGCTACATGATCAATTCAATGTGTGTGGGAGGACAGTATAACTGATTGCGCTACACACATATTTCAGATCTTATGTGTTATTAGAAGTTTGTAATAATATTTTTGGCATCTGATCAGACCTGTGCATCATTCTCCATACCATCTCATCTTGAAAACTTTGTTACGCTTCAGGTATGAGTTCCCATCCTTTCCAAGTAAAATCCAGAAGTAAAATGACACTAGTGTTTGGCTTTGTCTTTCCTCTCGCCTATTTGTCTAGGGTAGTCTTTCCACTGCCCTGTTCATTAAGATGTGACGCCTTATGAAGTTAATATTGACATCAAGGAGGGTTATGGTATTATGAAAGCTCACCATACGGTCCTTGCAAGCAACCGAATTTTACAATAGATTCTATATCTATTCAGCTTAGCGTATATGAGGATATCGGTGAAGATGATAAGAAACTGCCTTTCATATACATGATCCCCTCCCCTTCCTTCGAAGGGGAAACCCTTTGAGCACTGAATGAGTTGCAATCCCGTTAATTATGAATTCTAGATAGATGCAAGTATATCATGTATATCGTGATTTTATGCATTAAGTAAACAAATTGCATTATATATATAAACCACATGATGGTATATTTTAGTTTTAGTGGCAAAATCGTACAGATTTGGAATAGTTTGTTTGATTAAATGTCTGATTTGCATTAGAATTAATTTATTGTTGGTTGCATGTATTTTCTTCAACTGAAATCGGTTCTTTAAATAGAGTTTCGTGGTGTCTATGTAACTCATCTCTCATTACTGATGTAGAAACCCAAACACAGTTTCGTAATTAATTGAGTTAAATAGTTCACCCTTATGACCATTTGAGACCTTGTGCCATTTAACTTTGCAAACAATTTATAGAGGAACGAATAGTTTTAGGTAGATGCTAAATAAATTAGCACGGATTTTCTTGAGTTCTCTTTCAGCTGTTAACATGCATGATGAATGGATAATTTACATTGAATGGTATGGGATTGTTAGCATTGTTCTAATTTGGTAATCCCACTTGCTGATACAATTTATTGGCCCGTTGTTGGTATCTAAATACACGAAATCGTAGCCTAAGTAGCTAGGCACTAGAAACTATTCAATATACTTTAATTTACATGAGCTCTACTGTTTACATTGTAGGGTAGTTTGTGATAAGTTTATTTATGGAAATATGGCTTAAATCTTATGCATTTCACTGTAACAATAAATTAAAACATTTGCTGATTTCCGTAAATACCAAAAATAGTTGTTACAGCAGTGCTAAGAACCATCGACCTCTAAGTTATTTATTTAAGGGCACATAATAACTAGATACTCAAAATATTTCACTCTACAACACAAAATTTCAATCTATCCTAGCACATATGGGTCATGAACATGTAGACTTAATATTGTGATGGTCCATCAAATTTATATGTGAATGGTGTGACATATAATTTCAAACGTTAGTTGGTGAATAAATTTTCTTTTCAGGATTCAAGTACCCTATTAAAACAATAATCATACCTATTAAATAAAAATCTTCGTTTCTATAATGCCACCAATATTCTAAAGCTTTACTTTCACAATCATTCGAATTTTGATTTTATGTTGGGACAACCTTCTAAGTTTTATTCGGACATCATTATTACCTTCCAACTCATGTTTTCCATGGTACAAATAATATAATATAATACTATAGAATTAGTGGTTATTGATAATTTATGGTTTAAGTATTGTAATAAATAAATTTGGATGAATGGAAAATAAATTGTGTTGAATATGTTGATGTAACTAATTGCATATTCTAAAATCAGGGTATATTCTAGATTTATTTTAGCTTTTGGCACATGAGTAATTTCAACATTTGAAGTGATGTAAAATTCTACTTGATTAAAAACAGGGGAGATCGTGGCTCCTAAACGTCGAAGACAAACCCAAAGCAACCTTGAGGTGGAAACCCCACCTCCCGCCACTACAGAGATTGGAACCCCAGCTGAGCAAGGTATATTACATTCCCTTGAGGAAATGACAAATATCTTTAAGGATTGGGTCACAAGCTAAGGACAAGATCAAGGAAACGATCAAGGTAAAGGAAGGGAGTTGGAACGAAAACAGAGGCAAGACCTAAATTCTCAATTCAATGCCAAAGATGGACAAACAACCCTCGATATTATGAAAGAAGTCCAAAAATCCAAATTACCAGAGTTTATGGGTCAAGAGGGGGGTTCAAAAGCAGAAGCGTGGGTAATTGGTGTCAAAAGAGCACTTAGCTTTAAGGCATACACTTCAAGGGAAAAGGCCCAAATATCAATGAGTCTACTAAAAGGAGATGCTCTATTATGGTGGGTAAATGAAGAAATGAAGATGCAAGTCACCCCATTGCAAGTCACTTGGGAAATGTTTGAGGAAGCCTTCCGAACTAGGTACTTATCAGAGGAGTACAAACACCAACAAGTAGGGGCTTTCCATATAGTACGACAGAATGGTAGATCTATCGAGGACTATGAAGCTGAATTCTATGTGTTGGTCCATCACGTGGACTATATGGATGATGATCAACGTCAAGCTGAAAGATTTTTGCATGGACTCGATCCCTTTGTCTGAGCGGAAGTCGCCATGGGGAAACCCACCACTATGGCAGCGACCACTAGTTTAGCCAAACAAGGCCTGAGGACGATAAATATGAAAAAGCAAATGGTGGTTGATGAAAATACAGGGAAGGAACATCCCACAATGAGGGTAAACAGACCAGGGGGCAGCCATATAGATTCCAGGGAAGACAAAACAATGTTTCTCGGATTGCTAGTGCAACTTCTCTGCTGCCTCCAGGAGGACGTAGGGGTCAGCCCTACTTGAGAAACATTAATGGTGGGGGTAGACGATTTGGTAGCCAAGGACAGGTATAACGTAAGAATCGAGAACAAGTAGAATGTTGGCAATGTGGAGGTCCACATTATAGAAGGGACTATGCAAGGTATCAAACCGAGATTAAACAACAAGGACACAAAGAAAAAGGAGGAAGACCACAAAACTCACACCGAATTCATGCAGCCAAAAACCATCGCCAGGCTGAGCACCAAGCCACAGTGGTGGAGTTTGCAGGTATGATCAATAACATCCCTCTATCTGTGTTAATTGATCCACGTGCCACTGATAGTTTTATTTCTCCTTCAACAATACTTAGATGTGGATTGACAGCTCATGAGCAAAGTAACTTTAGAACGGTAGAAATGGCATCAGGCTCTTAGCAATCAGTAGGGTCGATGGTAAGAGATTGCAGTGTTAACATTGGGGGGTGTGATACCAAGATGAACCTGTATATCACGAATCTAGGGACTTACGACTTAATTGTAGGAATGGATTGGCTTGAATCTCATCAAGCTATATTGGATTGCTATAATAAGACAATTCTCCTAAAAAATGACCAGGGAGAAACCATAGTAATAAAAGGCATTAGACATGATGTTACGTTGCACCTCATATCAGCCAAGAAGGTCAATAAGTGTATGAGGAAAGGGTGCAAGATTTATGCGGTAGAGATGGTTCGTGCTGATGAGAAGTCCTCAAATAAGTTGCACCAACTACTTTCCGAATTTGTAGATGTATTCCCTCTAGAGCTACTAGGTTTTCCTCCAGTTCAAGAAATTGATTTCTCCATTTCTTTGAAACCAGGAATAGAACCCATATCTAAAACACCTTTCGAATAACTGTCCTAGAGCTTAATGAGTTGAGTATAAACCTTAAAGGAATTCTTGATCAAGGATTTATCGGACCTAGTGTGTCACCTTAGGGTGCACCAGTGATCTTTGTAAAGAAGAAGGATGGAACTCTTAGGTTATGTATTGATTACTGAGATCTAAACCAGGCCACCATTCGGAACAGGTACCCCATGCCTTGAATAGATGACCTCTTTGACCAACTAAAAGGAGCTTCAATATTTTCCAAGATAGACTTACGGTCAGGTTATCGTCAACTAAGAATCAAGGAGGAAGACATACCTAAGACGACATTCATAACGCGTTATGGACACTATGAGTTTATTGATATGCCATTTGGTTTGACTAATGCCCCGAGAGCCTTCATGAACTTGATGAATTGTGTCTTCCGAAAATATCTGGACCACTTTGTCCAAGTGTTCTTGGATGACATCCTCATTTATCCCCGCAATGAGAAGGAGAATCTAGAACACTTGAGATTGGTGTTATAGACATTTTTGTGCCTTACAGCTCTAAGCATGAAATGTCCATAAACCAAGGGATCCTAAGTCCCTAAAAGTGTTGTTCCTACCCCTAGAGGAATAAGGTCAACCAATTACAGCTTCTCCCAAAAGTTCTCCACCAGAAACTGCTCAGAATCAGTCAAATCAGGATCATTTCAGCTGCTCCACTAGCTAGCTGCGTTGCATAGCACCCCAGTACACTAGCTAGGTGCGTTGCAACGCACCTAAATGCACTACGAGGGTGCGTTGAGCGGGAAATGACAAATGACAGTGTCATTCCACGAGGTGGACAGACAATGGAAGCTTCCAGAATCTTCCCTAATGACACTTGCCTCACTGAGTTCGACCAAGGATGAGTAAGAGGCTCTCAGTCTCCAAGTGGAAGCAAGAACTGACAGAGAGAGGCCACTAGTCAAATCATAAGCTGACTCATCCTCTTTGCATACATCTATATATGGATCCCTCATCCCAGAGATCCACAGGCTGGAATTTTGTACATTGCAGAGAATTACTGTTGGTTTTGAGATAGAGATCAGTGTATTGGGTGATTTATGCTTTGTTGGAGGTGAAGAGGGGATTCCTTTGCTGGGGGGTTGATGCTGGATCAGGAATCATCGGTTGTAACTCCTCCTAGACCTTCTTGTTATATCAATAAAACTATTTGAGTTTCTCCTACATGCTTGTGTATCAGTGATGTTTTGTTATATTTGCATGTTTAGCTTAAATCTGATCCTAAGCTATTTATGAATATAAATCCATGTCTTTGTGTAGTTTTCCTCTTCTGTGATCTTGCAGGAACTTGGTGAAGCTGGGCAAGTGAGGGAGTAGGTAGCTGGAAGCTGTCAAAGAGGAGAGAGATTGGATCAAAGGACTAGCGCAAGACACAGGTTGGTTCATCCTATTCCTCTTCGTTTATAGTTCATAAAGAAGAATACGAAAGTAGTTTTCCTTGTTTGTTTCTAAGGTACTGTCACACCTTAGTGGGATAGGGGCGTTCTGAGTAGACACTTTTCCCGTTAACAAAATGGCGACTCCACTGGGGAACGTGTCTAGTTAGTTTGTTTGTGTTTCTCTTGTTGTTTGTTTCATAAACACAGAAGTAGCAATCGAACTGCATTTTCCATTATCAAATGCAAAGTAGACACCTGCTACTTCAATCCATTCACTGGATTTGTTTATGATTTGAACATCTGATTCACAAATGATCTGATTACCCTTTGTGATAGCTCTTAGACCTCCTTTAAATACACCCTCTGATTGTGCATTACTGATTGCTTTTACTCGGCCAAAATCCATAGATTAAACTGCAAACCGTGACCCAGAACCCGGATAGAAGTCTCGTTTCTGCCCCAGCGCAGACACAGTGAAGAGATTCTGCATTTCAACGCAGTTCTCGAGAGGGCTACCTGCGCTGCAATTTAGTTTCTCTGTGTAACAGGTGCGCTGATCAGCCTAGCCCTGTGCAGCTGAGGTTCTTTGCTTCATTTTTTCAGTTTGTCTCTGATTCTGCAGCCTGTGATCAGTGTGTGTCTGTTTAAAAACCCCTTTTCTTTGCCTTAATTCCACCTCCTTTGTACAAAAAGACTTTAGATGTTCTTTGTGTGTTTGTTACATCATTTACAGTTTTCCATTGAAAGAGTAGAATAGTCATACTGTCGTCCTTGGATTTAGATCTGTCGCAAGTGTCGATTTTGATCTTAGTAGAAAGTTTATTTGCTGTTGACAGTCGATTATGCTTTTACTTTTGTCTTTGGTTTGAATTTGTCACTTTCTAGTGTCGAAACAAGTGTTTATTTCAAAATCATAAAGTGTCGTAATCTTCTCTACCTTTTGATTTCGAAAAGAAGCTTGTTTTTGTTTTTCACTTGAAAGAAAATGCAGATTTGTACATCAACTTTCTTTTTAGGCATCAATATTAAGAAAGTGAAAACAAATACATGCATATGTGCATTTGCATATTGATAGTCTGTTTGGCTTGATTTAGGAAAAGTGCATTTACAGTGCGCTCTTTGCTCTTTGAGAAAAGATTGTGTCTTTCTTTTCCCCTTGTAGCTAGGATTTTCATTGCTGAAAAGAGATAAAACCTTGCTTATCATCTTTAGATTGCATTTTAGGAATTACATCTACATCTCGTGGTGATACCAAAAGGCAAACTTCTAAGAAAGATCAACTTAAAATAAATTGAATGAATCTAACAACGCTTTGGAACTTAACGCACAACATTTAGAGGTCTAGGCTAGAGACGTATTCCGGCGTCGTAAAGCCTGGTAACTGTTGTCCTCACTGATGGTTGGGTGATTCCTCCACTTTGAGACGATAAGTGCCAGTACGGATTTGTGCTCCCACGTACCGTGGAGTGTATATTGGGAGACCCCTATAGGCTTAAAACCTTTTATCCATAGGAAGCCGTGTCGGCCGCCCTACTGATTGCAATGCACCGAACACAGCATTCGGGAAGATTGACTGCCGTACCGTAAAAAGTATTCTGCAGTTTTGCGATTGGTTTGGTACTCCCTCTACGTAGATCTCCAGAGCAGTCCCTTTCATTCCTTTTCAGACTCCTTGATGGAAAAGGTCCATCTGAGCACTTGTCACTTCAGGCTCATTAAAAATCGAAGGAGACTAGAGTCATCTTTTGTTTTTTCTCGACTCTTTAAAATTGAAAAAACAAGTTGTGTCAAAGCGTCTTAAAATTTATTTTAAACGGAATATTCATACCCTTTTCCTACGTTGATCTTAGGTTGAGAAAATGGAGTCTACCAACCAAGGAATTCCCCTTGGTGGAAATCCTAGTCCCTTCTCCTCTTGGGGAGATGTTGGTGCACCCCATATGGCCACATTGTCGCTTCCAGGACTGACAATTAGCTTGCCAGTCTGGCTCTTCTCAACCAATGTCATTCAGAACACCACTATTCCTGAACAATCGAATCAGCAATTAGACGAGTCTAGAGTTGCCCACCAACCTTCTACTTCCTCTAATTCTTCCTCTCCTCCTTCCTCTTCGCTTGATGGGGCCGGCAAAGCCAAAAGTCAAGTTCCTAAAGAGAAGAAGGAGAAGAAGAAGAAAGAGAAGAAGAAGAAGGAGCCAAAGGCGAATGGGGGAAAACAAGTGTCGTCTAACGAAAATTCGCACATTGCACCGACCAGGTCTAAATCGCCATGTGTCATTTGCAAAGGAGACCACTTTCACAGAGATTGTCCTTGCATCCCTCGGATACTAAGGGACTGGTCTCCTCGTTTGCACAATCCGGTGTCATCAACCTCTGATGATCATGTTGAAAGAACACCGTCAACTAGCGAAAGTGAAGCCCCAGGACAAAAAGGGAAAGCTAGATTTCCCTGTAAACTGTGCGAAGGCAATCATGCCATCCACTGTTGTCCCTTCTTAGACGAAGCGAAAAGAGTTTTGAATGATCGTCCGGTTTCACCGTTACGACTTCCTCCTGGATATAAAAAACTCTTGCCGAGTCCGTCGCTAGTTGAGAATCCAGCTGGCCTGCTCAAGTGGTCGGCTAAAGCGCCTATCATCGAAGATAAACCATATGAATTCATACCAGACGAAAGTCAAAAGGTCGAGGCGGCAGTTGACCCGGTCTTGCCTTCAGAGGTTTTATCTTCGGATGATACAGTCACTGAAGAGAACAAGGATGACACCATCCAAATTCTCTTCATCAACACAGACTCCGACGAACATGGGGGCAATCTACCCATTCCCTTACCGCAGGAGGGAAGTTCTTCAGAGCCATACCTGGCCGTCTACTCGGTTCCGCCTCCAAGCAACCTAGTTGTCTCCTTCGACTGGAATCAACTAGGTAGACCCCGTTTACCAGCAAGCATACCATTCTGAATTATCGTTCAAATATATAGAATGGTCATGGCTAGTACCATCATAGATGAGGGGGCTTCTGTGAGTATCCTTTCCTCTACTGCTTGGAAAGCGCTTGGTTCGCCATCGCTTTTGCCTGAGATGAGAAATCTGACAGGCTTTGATAAAGGAACTAGTCGACCTTTAGGGATCCTTCCCAATGTGCCCATAACATTGAGAGGGAAGACAGTTCAAATGAACGTAATGGTAGTTCAAGGACCCTTGGATTATAACCTACTCCTTGGACGAGACTATATTTATTGCATGGGAACCATCGTCTCCTCACTCTTTAGAGTAATGTGTTTTTCGCACGAAGGAAGAGTGGTCAAGCTCGTGGACCATCTTTCATTTCCCAGATCACGCATCGCAAATAGTCATATACCATCCCTAAATGGTCTCTTCATGCAAGAAATGTCTCAATCTCTAGTCCGTCCTCCCGATGAGCGCGAGTAATTCGGAGGGATATGACTGAAACCCAGGGGGCATGCGTCCTGGTCTGCTTCGGCAGGAAAACTTCGGGTATAGAGTAGGTTTCCACGGGAGAATATGACTAGTCTGTACCCCGTCCGTGATTGGAAGAGGGGTTATTCTAGAATAAGATTCTTTTGTCAAAGTTATGTGAGTTGGCGGGCATCGTCGCTCACATTTGTTTATCTTGGTAGACATCGCCGAAGAAGTGTTTTGTTTACGCCATAAATAAAACAATCTTTGGGTAACTTGTAAGAGGTAGTACCCTTCCTGATAAAACGAATGTTTTGTCAGCTCGAATAAAGGGTGACCCTTCCTGATAAAACGAATGTTTTGTCAGCTCAAATAGAGGGAGACCTCGAAACTCTGTTTTATACCTGGGGGCATGCAAACCTTTTGGAGTGCAAGCGAGGGGCGGCTATTTATTTTTTAAATTTTTAGGACCTCTAACCCTTTAAACTCGTAGGATTAGTCGTCACCCAACTTGCATAAAGAAAGGATGTGGGGCAAAAATCTAAAAGTTTCCGTTTTATATGAGACATCTTATCATATGACTGGATTAATCGAGCAGTTTTAGCGCACAGTTCAAGCTCGTTAAAAAATAAACATAAGACATGAGCAAGTGTTTCAACCCGTGTTTAAGCTCATTAAAGAATGAACTATTCCCCGGTAAATAACCACCGTGAATGAAGATTTCAGCCATTAAAGCCTTGGTCGTGTTTGCACCGTCACCTCCACTTTTCATTGGCCGATCATTCACCTACATTTGATTGTTTACCCATTTTGAGGAACAGCTGCGAAGAGTGATTTCACTAGCCATCCTTGTGACACTGCCGTGATTGGAAAATTTCAACCATTACCTGGAATCAACTGCTACCCATTTTATCACTCGTTCCTCAAAAGACGAGTCTTCTTTAAGCTCTTTTCAACTGACTCGTAAAATATGAAAAGATTGTCGAGTTTTGGCCTTCCAGCTCGTTAAAGTGACCGGAAGTGCTATCCCTCCTCTAGATTTTAATCTTTTTGGACCTGAGGAATTATTGCACAAAAAGATCGAGCGCTTGTTTTGTTCGGCTCGTTAAAACTATCGAAAATTCATCCCTTCTGTATTGTTTTATACTTTTTCGGACTTAAGGGATTAGATGACGAAAAAGGAATTTCGGAGTTACCTTTACGTACCTTTTCAGACTCTCTAAAAATGAAAAGGACCGAGTTATCTTTGTCGTTAAACTCGATAAATAGATTAATAGCGACAAACTTGTCTTTAGATGAGAACGAGTTTCACTATCGCTAGGCTCGTTAAAACATAGCGATGGGTTTGCCCGAAGGGTAAATTATAGAACAAGCATATGTTATCCTCCTCAAGCTTGACAAAAATAAAGAGGTACTGGTCAGCAATGACTGGGGGAAAATTGGGAAGAAACTCAAAGAATCTTTATTGGTAGCAAGTCGCTCTTGAACATGACACTTCCACTCCGTGCCTGAGTCGGGTTGGGTTGTTTCATTCACCGGTCACATCACCATGGTCACGCCATACCATCCACATTTGGGGTAAATGCTACCAATCCATCACATAAGTGTCGCCGACATGTTCAAGAGAAGTCATCCAGAGAAGTCACCCGTGTCCCATCCACTACCATACATTATACTTCATTCCTTCATGACCGCCATCCTGAACCACATATCATCAGATCGTTTTCACCTCCATCAAAATCATTTGCTCCGTTCCATGTCATTGATGTGGGATTCATCAAGGCCCTCCTTTGACGGATCGCTTCTTGTCGACATCAGCTCATTATCCAAGAAGTTGATCTAGGAACACCCCATTCAGTACTTTGAATCTTGCATGCCTCAATGGCAAGTTTCTCACTTCCGGCGCCAGGTATACATCAATGACCTTCGACCGAAATATTTTGCGTGGTGTTCGACGCCAAGTCCTTTATTCACACCACGTGAATTGTACTGCAGTACCTTGAGGGTCATCATCATTATCGGTGATTCCTCTCGCGCTTGTTAACAGTTTACATCATCGACTGGTAATCAAGCGATGTCTTTCCATGTTCAACTTCAAAACATTTCTCACATGGATCAACTTGTACTTCGAGTGAAGATCGGACGAGATTGAAGACCCCGGATCTAGTTTCATCCATCCGGGCTGCGATATATATTCAGGAAAAATAAAAAACATTGACATGTACAGCATTGCAGCACAGATAATCATCCTACCAAAAGGATGATGACTTCATCAGAATCATCAGTCTACCATCAGACGATTGTCTGTCCTGTGTACATAAAAATGAATTTATAAAGCTGAGCATGGGAATGCCCGCCTCAGCTAGATCATGAAAACAGTATGAAGATAATGTATTGTATTGTATCTTATTACAGGTCTCCTCCCAGCATTGAAAGAACTTCGGATCCTCCTAATAAAGCATTTCACCCGATAAATGGCCTCATACTTTAGGGGGCAACTGTTATAGACATTTTTGTGGCTTACAGCTCTAAGCATGAAATGTCCATAAAACAAGGGATCCTAAGTCCCTAAAAGTGTTGTTCCTACCCCTAGAGGAACAAGGTCAACCAATTACAGCTTCTCCCAGAAGTTCTCCACCAGAAACTGCTCAGAATCGGTCAAATCAGGATCATTTCAGCTGCTCCACTAGCTAGCTGCGTTGCATAGCACCCCAGTACACTAGCTAGGTGCGTTGCAATGCACCTAAATGCACTACCAGGGTGCGCTGAGCGGGAAATGACAAATGGCAGTGTCATTCCGCGAGGTGGACAGACAATGGAAGCTTCCAGAATCTTCCCCAATGACACTTGCCTCATTGAGTTCGACCAAGGATGAGTAAGAGGCTCTCAGTCTCCAAGTGGAAGCAAGAACTGATAGAGAGAGGCCACTAGTCAAATCATAAGCTGACTCATCCTCTTTGCATACATCTATATATGGATCCCTCATCCCAGAGATCCACAGGCTGGAATTTTGTACATTGCAGAGAATTGTTGTTGGTTTTGAGATAGAGATCAGTGTATTGGGTGATTTATGCTTTGTTGGAGGTGAAGAGGGGATTCCTTTGCTGGGGGGTTGATGTTGGATCAGGAATCATCGGTTGTAACTCCTCCTGGACCTTCTTGTTATATCAATAAAACTATTTGAGTTTCTCCTACATGCTTGTGTATCAGTGATGTTTTGTTATATTTGCATGTTTAGCTTAAATATGATCCTAAGCTATTTATGAATATAAATCCATGTCTTTGTGTAGTTTTCCTCTTCTGTGATCTTGCAGGAACTTGGTGAAGCTGGGCAAGTGAGGGAGCAGGTAGCTGGAAGCTGTCAAAGAGGAGAGAGATTGGATCAAAGGACTAGCGCAAGACACAGGTTGGTTCATCCTATTCCTCTTCGTTTATAGTTCATAAAGAAGAATACGAAAGTAGTTTTCCTTGTTTGTTTCTAAGGTACTGTCACACCTTAGTGGGATAGGGGTGTTCTAAGTAGACACTTTTCCCGTTAACAATTGGTACTTCAATGCGTTAGAGAAGATAAGCTATATGGGAAACTTACTAAGTGTTCCTTCTTTGAGAAATAAATTCAATATCTAGGCCATACCATTAGTGGGAAAGGCATTGCAGTGGATTACAGTAAGATTGAAACTATAATGGATTGGCCTAGTCCTCGGAATGTCAAGGAAGTACGTAGCTTTATGGGGTTGGCAAGCTATTATAGAAGATTTGTAGAAGGGTTCTCACAGATATCTAATCCCATCACCCACCTCCAAAGGAAAGGGGTTAAGTTTGAATGGACAAGTGAGTGTGAGAAAGCATTTAATGAGCTAAAACATCGACTAACAACTACTCCAATATTAAAGGTACCCAACATGGACAAGGACTTTTGTGTATGCATGGATGCATCAGGGGAAGGATTAGGTGCAGTCTTGATGCAATATGAAGGGGTTATCGCTTATGCTTCACATAAACTCAAGACCCATGAAATCAATTATGCTACTCATGATCTGGAGTTAGCGGTAGTTGTAATGGCCTTGAGACTATGGAGACATTATTTGATGGGGAGTCAATTTGAATTAAGAACAGATCATAAAAGTCTTGAGTATATATTCACCCAAAAGGACCTTAATGCTCGACAACGACGCTGGAGTGAGCTATTTAGTGATTATGATTTCAAGATATCCTACATCAAGGGGAAAGAAAATAAAGTTGCAGATGCTTTAAGCAGGTTACCTAGACTTCATTCAATATCTTCATTAAAGATAGACTTGAGAAGCCAGATTCTAAACCACCTAGTAGGGGACCCGCAATACCAACAAATAAAATTTTCCTTACAAGAAGAGGTACCTGTGGCGACTAGGTGGGAAGGATACACCTTAGATAATGATGGATTGCTACAATATAAGGGTAGGATGCATGTCCCAGGTGATGATGAAATTTGGAAATTAATAATGAAGTAAGCCCACCAAGCTCCATATGCTGCACATCTAGGAGTCGAGAAAATATACGCGGATTTAAAACAACTAATTTTTTGGACAGGAATGAAAAAGGATATAACAAAGTTTGTGGCCCAATGTTTAGAATGTCAACAGGTTAAAGCTGAACATCATCACCCAATAGGTCTTTTACAACCCCATGATATACCAGAAACTAAGTAGGAAGTTGTTTCGCTAGATTTTATTGGAGGCTTACCTATGACATTCCAAAGACATGACTACATTATGGTTGTTGTTGATAAATTAACTAAGAGTGCTCACTTCTCCAGTTAAGACCACCTTTGAAGCATCAGCTATCGCTCAAATTTTCCTAAAAAAATAATTCACCTTCATGGAGCGCCCCGAAAGATAATATTTGATAGAGATGCCGGTTTTACTTCCAGATTTTGGAAAAGCCTATTACAATCTATGGGAACACAACCAAACTTCAGTACAGTATATCACCCAGAGATAGATGGGCAAACAGAAAGAGTAAACCAAGTATTAGAGGACATGCTAAGAATGTATGTCATGGATCAACAAAACCAATGGGAGAAATACCTTCCCTTAGTGGAATTTGCATGCAATAATAGTTATCACAATTCAATTCAGGCATCTCCCTTCGGAATCTTGTATGGAATACCATGTCGTACTCCATTAAGTTGGGATCGATTAGAGGATCGAGTCATGTTGGGACCTGAAATGCTCCAAGAAATGGAAGAACAAATGACCACAATTAAACAGAGACTAAAAGAAGCCAGGGATTGCCAGAAAAGTTATGTTGATGAAAAGAGAGTTGACAGAAACTTTGAGGAAGGAAGCCAAGTTTTTATTAGAATCAAAACCTTTAAAAGTCCCTTTAGGATTGGTAAGGGAACAAAGTTTTCCGCTAGATTTGTTGGGCCATTCATGATCCTAGAGAGGATTGGACCAGTTGCTTATAAGCTCGAGTTGCCATTCCATCTAAGAAGGATGCATAATGTGTTTCATGTTTCTATGCTTAGAAAATATGTACCCGACCCATCCCATGTTTTGAAATTTGAAAAATTGCAGGTTTCCGAGGAGGGATTCCTTCAGGTCAAACCATTATGTATAATAGACCGCTGGGTTTGTCGACTCAAGAACCGTGAGTTTGAGCAAGTCAAGGTCCAGTGGGACTAATATAGCCCAGGGTCAGCTACTTGGGAAGATGCAGATTTTGTTTTTAATGACTTTTCTTATTTACTTGATTAAAATGTGTGGTGAACTAATTAGGAGTGCTTACTTAGCTAAGACAGATACTTTTATGGAGCATCTAAATCATGTTTTATTGTTAAAACCTTATGATACATCTAAATCGTACACTATGATTTCAGTTTAGTTTAATTAACTGTTATGATGTTGAGTATAATGTTACATGAGGTTTCGTGATATAATGGTAACTGGATAATGATGCACATGTGGTTCTTATAGTGATGATGTATCCTTATGATGATGATTATATGCATAGGCATTATGATGTTATGTCGAGGTATATTGACAAATTCATTTACTACGTGATGATAGGTATTTAATGTTGAATACTCATGATGGATATGATATGCATAACATGGCATGGGAATTATGATGCTATAATATGAGGTTTATTGACATGTGGCTCATTTATTATGTGAATTCATGATATGTCTTTGATGAAAATATGTTGATGTTATAACTTATGATGGTATTTCATGAGGTGAAGCATGTGATAGTTGCATACAAATTTATGGCATGCATGAGCATGCAATTCGTTATTATTCATAATGTTGTGATTAACAATGATGAATGTTCTCATGATGACATGCAAGACATGGCATGTGGATTATTTTCTATGATACTATGATGGTATAGCTAATGCATTGGTTGCATGTTGAGGTGTGATGATTGACAGGACTCCACAAATGGGCCGAGAGGGCCAGCTTATTTGATGATCTCATGCAAGCCCATACACACGAGGGAGAATAAGTAACACCATATGGGCTGGGGACAAACTCAATCAACACTACATATGTCAGTGGTTCCTTTATCTCGTATAGCTCCTGAGGGCTACGGGACCATCTTGAGGAGGCCAAGTGCGTGATATTAAAGGCTAGGTCCCTATTATTGTATTGGGATGCCGAAGTCTGGTAGGGGTGTAAGGACATCGATGCCTGGGGTTGTGCGCCTTAGTGAGTTGTGGAGGGAGTGGGCCAACCTTGCGAGATGCTTAGAGACATTGAGCATTGTACCGGATGCCTGCCTTGGGGCAGATGAGGTCTGAGTCGGGTGCAAGCCTTGGGGCCAACCTTGTACTAAGCTACAGACTGAGGAGGCTTATGCCTGGTTCCGAAAGTGGGAAAAAGGACAAAGATTCCTTGGGATTTCTCAGGTGTTGTGAAACTTTCGATGCCTGCTGGTTATACTAGTTCAGCAGAGGGTGTTGGCGAACATGAAGTAATAAATAACAAAATAAAATTTTAAATAATTCAACTTAACTTTGAGACGAAGTTCCTTAAAGTGGGGGAGTATGTAATGTCCCTTAATAATAAATAATAAATAATAAACAATAAACAATATAATATAAAATAAAATAAATAATAAACAATAAATAAAGAATAGTAATAGTAAATAGATAATAAATAATAATAAAATAATAAATAACAATATTAAAGCTCTAAATGAATATAAATAAAAATAAACAGAAAAATAGTAAAAATCAGTAAAGCTATCAAAAAGTAAAAACAAAAGAAGTAAAACAAGAAAGCAGTAAAAATTATCAAAAAGTAAAAACAAAAGAAATAAAACAAGAAAGCAGTAAAGTTGCATGTTAACACATGGAGTGTGTGCATGTGGTTCCCCTTCCAATGTTTGCTTTATTTAATAGATGGTGAGGAAGATGAGAGGCATTCCATCATTCCATGATTCCATCATCCATTCTCTTGGGAGAATAGTGTTGTGAGACAAAGGATTCCCTGGTAGTAGTACGTTGATTGAGGGCTCGGGGGTGGCTAGTTGTAGCAAGATTTTGTGCAATTGAGCCTACGGTTGGGTGGAGAGTCGTCCCCAAGACTTTGTTATAGTTAGCAGAATTCAACTAGCGTTCAACTCTAAAATCATAAGTGAGAAACATCATCGCCACAGGTAAGTTGTCTCTACTCATATTTTTTGAAATTTAATGTTAATTAGTTGATAAATTGCGTGTTGATTATAAATTGCATGATTAATCTAATTAATTACATGTTTTTATTTCGGGGCTGTTACATATGGTATCAGAGCAAGTTCAACTCTTAGGGCCTATAGAAATTTTAATGTAGAAAACTTCGATCTAAATGATTTAACGAAAATAAAAAATAAAAAAATAAATTACAGTCACATCCTGATGATTCTATCCACTTAAAAGGGAATATTACAGTCACAATATATATACCCAGAAGAGAGTTTGAATGCTATAACATGTTGCAAGGAAAGCAAAGACTGTCGGCTTTCATTGAATTCTAGCACATTCAACCGAGTAAGCCGTCAGAATTGAGGGAATAATTGTTTACTTTTTAATATCTAGGAAATTGTTCGGTTCAGAATCTTCATAATATCTAAATAATATTCAACTCGTTTCATATTTTTTTTTTTGGTGAATCTAGCTGGTTTTTGGGTTGGTTTTTGAGAGGAAAGGTTTTAAAGAAAAAACTAGATCATTGTAAAATTAACTAAAGGATAAAATGGAACTCTAATTTTCAATATGATTTCTATAATTCTAACTGGATTTAGACAAAGCGGAACTCTAATTTTCAATATAATTTCTATAATTATTTTTGGATTTAGAGTTGTTTTTACTTGGAAAAATGGGACGATATATTAAAACTTGATATTAAATTGTTTTACTTAATTTGTATTAATCAATTCATTATTAAAATATTTTAATATAAAATTTTATATATATATATATATATATATATATATATATATATATATATATATATATATTAAAATTTGATATTAAATTATTTTACTTAATTTAAATATTAAAATATTTAATTTATGATGTATATTAAAATAATCTTTTTATTATGATTTTATTTTTAGATATTATATATTAATTTTATATTAATACGAAATTATTAAAATGAAATTATTTTATTTTGATATGAAATTATTTTAATTAAAGTAGAAATTGAAATATTTTTTTAATGATCAATATTAAATGATAAAAATAAAAATAAAAATAATTATTATTACTTTCTTAATGCTATGTATTAACTCATGTTGAGTATGAAAAGAATTACATAATTTTTTTATTCTGAATTATAAAATGTTTATTTGAGACCAATTAAGAACTCATGCAAAAACTAGAATATTTGTCAATTAACTTTATAAATATTGCATATCAATGATTTTTGTACAAGAAAAGTTGTGTTATTGATTAATAATTAATATATGATTTATATGAAGGTTTAATATTTGATGTTTTGTAATTATATAATAATAATTTAAAGTTCACTATGTCTGGTATCTCATTGTAGGATGATCACATATGATTTAGAGTGTGGTCATGTGACACATCATAAAACTATAGATGAAAATAATACCCCAGGCTAAGTGAAAATTATTGTAGTTACTGAGTTTTAATTTTTATGTTTCACTGCATTAAATTCTTAATTTGTGTTGTTAAAATAACAATGGCTCAAGCTTGATGGCCAATATACATTTGGTTACCTAATTAATGGATAATTAGGAGTTCAGATATGTTAATAAAAATCAAATTGTTTCCCGTAGTTAAAAGAAACAATTATCAAGAAACAGTTAGCATTTGCCCTCGAAAGGGAAATATAGATGGGGAAAGAATCCAATGAGAGATCCTAGAGTTGGGTGGAATAAACAAGTGGGAAAACACTCAAGGATAGTCTCAAACGATATAGATTTTAGGCTGGACAGTGAAGTCCTGCGGCCCAAGGTACCGGACTATAGCTGGATATATTTACTGACTGTAAAGAAACGAAAGTGCTCGGGGTAGAGTGTGGACGTAATTGCCACACTTGCGACTGGGAGGAGAGACTTTCCAGAAAAAATTAGAGTTATATGTTTACATGCATTTAACAGATAAGTAACATAGAATTATTTCATAAATAATAGTGAATTATAGGAATTATTCATTAAAGTACTGGAACAAATTAAGGTAGAAACTTCTCGAAAGTATATCAGAACAGAGTTGAAGATACTAATGAGGAATAAACAATAATGCCAAAAAGATAACCAATATACAAGCATTGCATGAAGAGTGTTTCCCTATATTAAATAGTTACAGTACATAATCTTAGACTGTAGAGAAATCCCTTCAGTTAAATTGTGTGAATAATTTCCATTCCTTTGAAAGTTTAAGCATGTACATCAATAGTACCAACCCGCATAACTTAAGTACTCCGCAAGCAATTACTCAACAACCTGAATGTGCCAATATTAAAACAAAAAGAAAACTATCGAATTCATAACCCTATTGGGATATTTACCAACAGAGAAACCCTATTCAACATCGGTTCTCAAAAAAAAAAATGAAGCCATGTAAACCAGCGTCTAGGACTCATATACCGTCAAACCGTTGTGCATGCCGAGTAAACCGAATTTAAATTTTATACACAAAATCTAAATAAAACAGAGATTCGACAAGTTCAAGCATGAGCCTCTTTCGACAATCAAATCATCCACTTAGTATTTCATAGCACAATCATATGGAACCAGAGGAGATGTTTCCTAACTTGAAAGCAACCATGAATCAGACACACCTTAAGAACTTCAGCATACATTGTTGTAACCACGAACAGAGCCGAGTGTTGGTGGTATCTTACCTGCAAACCAATACCATCGATCACCGAGTGGTTAGGAATGAAAAACTTGCTAAGAAAGCCAAAAAAATTAATGACCAAAGGGCGGTAGTATCACCTAAGCTTGGAGGGATTCCATCGATGGCAGTCCGCCTTCCTTGTAGAAAAAGTTATTAATCAGTCAGAGCTAGAATCTAAACTATAAAGCACTGTAAAAGATGACCAAAGGAAACAAAAAAATGTATTCTTACCTTCATTAAACCAGCATCGGTCCCGGTCACCTTCCGTAGAGCCAGAGCATCCTCGAACCACTCCTGAATGGTGAAAGCCATTAGTTAGCCACCAAACCAGTCGAAAGATGGAAGAAGAAACTAAAATCAAGTCACATGGGAAACTTGAACAATGCGAAGGTAGGTGGTTAGGGATACCTTGCGGTGACAAGTTAACTGATGTCACCATAGCCATCTTGAAACCCATCGGCCAAACCAGTTGTAGAGCGGCAAGAACCTCCAACATACAACAACAAATGACCTCCCATCTGGCCCGATGTGGTGAAGTGAGCAGTTGGGTAAACCCTAAACCATTCTCATCGTTGGATTTCCTCCTGCAAATCAATGGATGAGAGTTAAGCCAACTATCGTAGACAGTCTTGTCTCATTGACAAATGCAGGTAGTAGAACAGGCCTTAGTTATGTAGCATGTCCCGGTGTACAGTGGATATTTAATCGTAAGTTGTTTTAGGGGTTCAACATTCGAAGCTCCATGTCACCTTTTAATGCTAAGCATGCCCATATTTACAACTATGTAACATATTAAGTGTTTTAATTAGAAATGAAAACTTTAAACCCTGTATCTGCCACCCTGTCTATGTTCAATATATTTTTGGTTTTCTTTTATTACTACAATGATTTCTTATTTTCCATTTAATAGGTGTACAATAGGTGTGGTGGGTGTTACAAATGGTATTAGAGATCAAGTTCGTACACTCAGACTTGTTGGGAATTATATGTACATGAAATGAATGTGATTTCTTAAAATTAACTAAGAAAATATGTATGTGAACACAGAGACCCGCAACAATACAAAAAGGGTCAGAATGTAAAGGAGCCCAGGACCACCTAACCCGCCAGACACAACTTATTTGAATGCTAACCCTGATATTTGGATACATCTGGGAGAAGAATCTAGTCAAGCTAATGTTGTTTTACTCGAAACCATTCAACACTTAGGTGCTGAAATGACTAATTTAAGAATAGACAATGAACTGCTACGACTAGAACATGAGAGAATTCTTAGAAGTTTATCCAATTGACAGAACCAACGAGATCCAGACCCCAATGCTAAAGATAGAGAGAAGACCCCAACGGTTCAACATGGAGAAGAAAATGCTAAGTCAGCTGAAAAACACAGGGAAGACGAAGAAGATCACTCAGATAATGTTTCCAACCAGCACAAGACAAAAAGAAAGAAATCTGAATTATAAGGAGAATTTAAAAAAATTAAACTTTCACTCTTTGAGGAGAAATCTGAAGAAGCAGTTGAAGCTTGGTTAATTGAAATGAGCAAATATTTCCAGATTTATGATTACACTGATAAACTGAAAGCACATTTGGCAGTTTATTAGTTAAGCGGTAAGGCTACCCTTTGGTGGGAAGAAATCAAAACAGTAAGGAAAATTGATGAAGAACGTGTTACTTGGAAAGAGTTTCAAAAGAGTTTCAAGGATAAGTATCTGACCGAACGTTATTATGATGAAAAAACAAAGGAATTTCAAGAGTTAAGATCGGGAACCTTAACCATGGACAAATATGTAAAACGATTCACCTCCCTACTGTGCTACGTGCCTTATATGCAAGAGGAAAAGGCAAAAATTCAGCATTTCATCAGTAGCCTACCCAATTTTATGAAGGAGAAGCTTGAGTTCGATTAGCCAAGGAAAATGGATGATGTAGTGTGGAAATACCGCATCTGGTACCATAAAATGAAACAGAAAAATGAGGGACCTAAAGGAGGAGTGAACAGAAAGGGAAGGAACCTAATCCCAAATAGGCAAGCAAAAAGTTTTGTTAATCGCAGAAATGTACAACAAAAACGTGTGAGTAAATTCCCAGTAAGGAACCATACCAAAGTTGCATATTCTGAAAATAGACAGTCAGAAGGAGCTAATAAATCAGTTAATGACCAACAGTCAAAGCCACCGCTACAATGCTGGGGATGCAAAGAACCCCACTATTACAAAAACTATCCCAATAAAGCAAGAACGGAACAACTATCAAGTATGTAGGAAGCATCCACTGTCGGAGAAGTGGCGAGGAGCATGCCCAGAATTAATGTTGCATTGGATGATCATCAAGCAGAATACCAACCGAACATGATCAAATGTGAGGGTACGATCACAGAGAAACCTGTCTCTATTTTGTTTGATCTTGGTGCTAACCTAAGCTATGTTAGTCCTAAGGTGGTAGAAAAATTTCAACTACACAGCAGTAAGATTCCAAAACCTTGGGTAGTCCAGTTAGCCATCGAGACAAAAGTAAGGGTAGTTGCGAAAACAAAACATTGTCCTATAAAAATCTTAGGACAACCCATTCACATTGATCTTAATATATTTCCTTTGGGTTCATATGACATTGGATGGCTTGGTTGGAAAAATGTTGGTCCCTAGTTGTCTGCAAGCAGAAAACCATCAGTTTTATCACTGAATCAGGACAAAGGAAGGAACTTCAAGGAATCAAGACAAATACCAAATGCGTCCTAATACTGCTGGTCAGTTAGGAAGATGTATTAGGAAGGGCTATCAGATATATATTTTCCAAGTGGGGTTTACGAACACCAAAAAAAAATTACCTCCTTTGAAAACATTCCAATCATTCAGGAATTTGCTGATGTATTTCCTGAATGCATTCTTGGATTACCACCCAAGCGTGATATCGATTTCACCATTGAACTAATTCTAGGTGCAACCCATGTATCCAAAGCCCCTTATTGCATGAACATACCTGAGTTATCATAACTAAAAATGTAGCTCCAAGAGCTTTTGGATCAAAAGTATATCTGCCCCAGCGTGTCCCCTTGGGGAGCCCCCGTATTGTTTGTATGGAACAAAGACAAAACCTTGAGGTTATGCATCAATTATCGCCATTTAAACATGCTCACCATAAATAATAAATACCCCTTGCCACGTATTGATGATCTTTTTGATCAAGTACACATAGTCAAACTATCCTCAAAGATCGATTTAAGGTCTAGCTACCACCAAATAAGGATAAAGGAGGAGGACATCTACAAGACTGCATTCAGAACTCGTTATGGTCATTAGGAGTTCGTGGTGTTGCCTTTTGGTCTCACAAATTACCCAGCTACTTTTATGAGTTTGATGCGTGGTATTTCCGAGCCTTATCTTGATAAATTTGCACAGATTTTTATCGATGACATCTTAATATACTCCAAGAATCAATAGGAGCATAAAGAGAATATGAGGATAGTCTTGGAAACTCTACGAGAAAATCAGTTATATGATAAATATACAAAGTGTGACTTTTTCAAACACTAGATTCAGTACTTGGGTCACGTTATATCAACAAATGGAATAGCAGTAGACCCGGAAAAGATCGAAACCATTATGGAATGGACCACTCCAAAGAATATTGTTGATATCAGGTCCTTCCTAGGTTTGGCCAGGTACTACTATCGCTTCATCGAAGGATTTTCAAAAATCGCTTTTCCAATGACCTCTTTATAGAAAAAGGGATGTGTTTTCCAATGAACAGTCGAATGCTAGAAAATCTTTGAAAAATTAAAACACCTACTTACCATTGCACCCGCGTTGAAGGTAGCAGATCCAGAAAAATCTTTCGTGGTTTGCATAGATGCTAGTAAAGAGGGTGTTGGCGGAGTGTTAACACAAGAAGGGAAATTTATTGCTTACAAATCACGGAAATTGAAGGAATATGAGTAGCAATATTTGGCTTACGATCTTGAATTAACAACAGTAGTGCATGCACTTAAAATGTGGCGACACTACCTTTTGGGGAAGAAATTTATGCTATTAAAGGATCATAGAAGCCTTACCAATTTCTTCAACCCTTCTAACCTAAATGCTTGTCAGGCCAGATGGAAATTTTTTTTAAGTTAATTCAATTTCGAAATGAAACATCTCAAAGGGAAGGAAAATGGAGTGGCCAACACATTGAGTAGGAAAGTGCATTGTATTTATGAGGTCCAAATCAACGAGGTATGCTCAAACATCGCTGAAATCATAAAGGAAGCCTCCTTCAAAGATCCAAAATACACTTTTCTTTTCCAACAAACAATGGAAACTCTGTTAAAAGGGGAAATTTCATATTTTGACATAAGCTCCAACAAGCTCCTTACCTTCAAGAACAAAATATATGTTCCTAACCAAAATGTGGGTAAACAAATGATATTGGATGAGTTTCATAGAAAACCATGTGCTGGTCACCCAGGTTATCAAATGTTGTTTTCAGCCATCAAGAAAGGGTATTTTTTGCCCGGGTTAAGGAAGCATGTGACTAAGTACTTTTCCAAATGTTTGGAATGTTAGTTGCTGAAGGTGAAACATCAACACCCTGCTAGTCTGTTGCAACCAGTGCCCATTCCAGAATGGAAATGGGAGACCATATCTCTAGACTTCATCATAGGATTACCTCACACCAAGAAGCATCACGACTCCGTTATGGTGGTGGTAGACAAATTGAGCAAAACAACTTCCTTCATACATGTGAAATCCACTTACAAAACGGTGGAAATTGTAGACATATTGATGAAGGAAATATTCCGTCTGCACAGAATACCCAGGATGGTAATTTTTGATAGGGATGTAAAATTTACATCCAAATTTTGGAAGACCCTCCTTTCAAGATTGGGTACCCATATTCAATTTACTACATCTTACCATCCTCAAACGAATGAACAAACCAAATGAGTAAATTAAGTGCTAGAGGGCATGTTACGTATGTTTGTGATGCAACAACCACATAAGTGGGAAGAATACCTCCACTTAGTGGAATTTGCTTATAATAACAGACATCATGAATCACTGGGCATGAGCCCCTTTGAGGTGTTGTATGGGAGAAGGTGCAAAGTGCCCATATATTGGAATAGATCAGTTAATAAGTTAGCCTTGGGTTCTGACATGCTAGCAGAAATGGAGGAGATGGTTAAGAAAGTTCGACAAAATCTAAGGGCTGCCCAATATAGGCAGAAAATGTACATAGATAAAAAGCATAACTACAGATAATTTCAGCCAGAAGACCACGTTTATCTAATAGTAAATCCCCAGAAAAGTTCCTTACAATGGAGGGGTTGTGCTAAGTTAGTAGCCCGGTACTATGGACCCTTTCAAGTTTTGGAACGGATTGGACCGGTAGCATATAAGCTTGTGTTACCAAGCCATATTCGGGTCCACAATGTTTTCCATGTCTCTTTGCTAAAAAAATATGTGTATAACCCACAACATATAATTAGCTGGGAAAATATTCAAGTAATCAATTATGGAAAATACTTAACTTTTGGATAAACTAATTTGAAGAAACTATGACTATGAGTTGTGTATGTGCAGGTCGAAACGGAAGGAGAGTTTATGGCAGAACCTCTTCATATTCTTGCTTGGAGAAAAACCACCTTACGAAAGAGGGCCATCACCCAGGTTAAAGTGCAGTGGAAGCACTTTGGCCTGGACGAGGCCACTTGGGAAGAAGAGGGATTTATGTGGGAAGATTACCCAACATTATTTTCTTAAATCAGAAGAACACCAGGGACGATGTTCCTCATATGGAGGGAGAGATGTAATGCCCCAGGCTACGTGAAAATTACTGTATTTATTGAGTTTTAATTTTTATGTTTTACTGCATTAAATTCTTAATTTTTGTTGATAAAATAATAATGACTCACGCTGGAAGGCCAATATACATTTGGTTACCTAATAAAAATAATTAGGATTTCAGATATGTTAATAAAAATAAAACTGTTTCTAGTAGTTAAAAGACACAGTTATCAAGAAACAGTTGCCATCTGCCCTGGAAAGGGAAATATAGATGGGGAAAGAATCCAATAAGAGATCCTAGAGCTGGGTGGAATAAACTAGCGTGAAAACACTCAAGGATAGTATGAAAAGGTACAAGACTTGAGGCTGGATAGTGAAGTCTTGAGGTCCAAGGTACTCGACTGTAGCTAGATATATTTATGAACTGTAAAGAAACGAAAGTGATCGGGGGATAGTTCTGACGTAATTAGGAGACTTGCGACTAGGAGGAGAGACTTTCCACATAGAATTGGATTTATATGTTTACAAGAAGTAAGTAGATAAGTAACATAGAATTCTTTTAGAAATGATAGTGAATTATAGGAATTATTCATTAAAGCATTGGAAAAAATTAAGGGAGAAACTTCTCGAAACTATATCAGAACAAAAAACAGAGTTGAAGATGCTAATGAGGAATAAATAGTAAACATTACAGTAATGCCTAAAATATAACCAATATAAAAGAATTTCATGAAGAATGTTTCCCTATATTAAATAGTTATAGTACATAATCTTAGACTGTAGAGAAATCCCTTCCGTTGAACTGTGTGAACAATTCCTTAGATAAATTATAACAGAGAAAAGAACGATCTTGGTAACAGCAGTTCCGGAGATTCTCAACTGATAGCATAAGAAACCATGCATAACATTTATAAACTGACTATCTATCTATCTTCTAAGTTGTTGCTCTAAATAGGAAAGAAATGGGAATAAACATTGCAGTCATTTGAAAGAATGGACAGAAAAATATAAAACTATATATATATATATATATATATATATATATATATATATATATATATATATATATATATATATATATATATAAATCCGTGATTCCTTTAAAAGTATAAGCATGTAATTTGGTGGTAGAAACCCGCATAACATAAGTAATCCGCAAACAATATCTCAACAACCTGAATGTGCCAATCTTAAATAAAAAAGCAAACTATCAGATTCATAACCCTATCGGGATATTTATCGAGAGAGAAACCCTGTTCAACATCTATTCTCAAAAATAAAAAGGTAGCAATGTAAACCATTGTCTGGGACTCATATATCGTCAAACCCTCGTGCACGTCGAGTAAACCGAATTTAACCTTTATACACAAAATCTAAATAAAACAAGGATTCGACAAGTTCAGGCATGAGCCTCTGTCAACAATCAAATCATCCGCTTAGTATTTCACAGCACAATCATATATGGAACCAGAGGAGATGTTTCCCAACCTGAAAGCAACCATGAAGTAGAAAGGCCTTAAGAACTTCAGCATACGTTGTCTTAACCAGTCGAAAGATGGAAGAAGAAACTAAACTCAAGTCGCATGGGAAACCTCAACATTGCGAAGGTAGGTGGTTAGGGATACCTTGTGGTGACAAGTTAACTGATGTCGCCATAGCTCACAGTAGCAGAGGTTGTGAGCTAGCCTGGAACCCTCAGGCCAAACCAGTTGTAGAGCGGTAAGAACCTCCAACATACAACAACAAATGACCTCACATCCGACCCGATGAGGTGAAGCGGATAGTTTGGTAAATGGTAAACCCTTCTCACCATTAGATCGCCTCCCGCAGATCAATGGATGAGAGTTAAGCCAATTGTCACAGACAGTCTTGTCTCGCTTACAAATGCAGGCAGTAGGACATACCTTGGTTATGCCGCGTATCTTGGTGTACAATCGATATTTAATCGTTACTCATGCTATGGGTTCAACATTCAGAGCTCCATGTGACCTTTCAATGCTAAGCATGCCCATATTTAACAATTGTGTAACATATTAAGTGTTTTAATTAGAAACTAAAACTTTACACCCGTATCCGCCACCCCGTGTATATTTAATATATTCTAGGTTTTCTTTTATTAATGCAATGATTTCTTATTTTCTGTTTAATAGGTGCACAATAGGTGTGTGGGGTGTTACAAGTGTATTTTTTTAACAATGTCCGTTGTTACATATATTTGAGGGGTTGAGATTTATTGTAAGTACTTGTGTGTTAGAGTGATCCGGATTCAAACAGGAACGCAAAAAATTACAGAGATAACCATAAACACAGAGATGTAGCAGAAATAATACTTCATTTCATTAATGTAAAATACTGAAATATGCTTACAAACAGAGTTGGAAATAAACCAGCTAGGGTGATGGTAGCTTATCTCTGAGAAGAGATGTGGCGGCTACATGCCTCTAAACTATGTTACAATGAGGCTCGAAGGCCTATTTATTGTTGAGAAACAATGGAAAACCCTTAACATTCCAAAACCTAACCCTAGAAGATGAAATGCCAAACTGTGGGCCTTGTTTGGGTAAATTGGTACATCAACTTCCCGAGGTTGTAACTTTGGCATACGATCTCCGTTTGAGGTGCACAGTATCTCGTTGGAAAGATCTATTCGAGAACTACAACTTTGGGAGGACAAAAATTGGTCCATAGTCCCATGTTGCTACCAATTTTCCCAAAAAAAGGTCATTTAGGGCCTCAAAACGGCTCAGGAAGTTTAGGACCCAAAAAACTGCTAAAAATAGTAAACTGGGCTACAATTAAGGAAATTGAAAAGCTGAAAGAAACAATGGTTGGGGTCTAAGTGGATTTGGTAGATGACCACCAATATTCACCTGGATCATTCCTCCCCCCTTAGGAAGAAATGGTCCCCATTGCGTTGAGTTCCTCCATGAGATGAGGAAACTTCTGTTGAACTTGGTCCCTGGTGAGCCACTTGCCCTGGTGAAGGAGTTGGCCTGCTTTGACAACTCGATACAATTGGATATTCTGCTGGTGAGTGTGCTTGATCTGTGTGTCCATGATCCGATTAGCTGCAGCTTATTCCATGCAATATGGATTTAGCTATGTGGGTGTGAGCTATTCTGCAATGTCGGGTGTGTCTAGTAGTGGTGGAAAGTATGGCTGAAGGTAGTCCACATTGAACACTGGGTGCAGGCCAAGGAATGGGGGAATGCTGAGCTCAAATGCATTGTCTCCCATAGCCTTGGTAATGGTGTAAGGACCATATAGGAGTGGTATGAGTTTCCGATACGCTCCAGTAAAGCGTTCCTTTTGCAAATGCAACCAGATTTTTTCGCCCACCTGAAACTTGTGTGGCACCCGATGTTGATCATGTCGTTGCTTGTACTTGGCATTTGATTTCTCTAGAATGTCATGGATCTGCTGGCGAATATGTTGGATGTGCTCAATGAATCTGTTTTCCTTATCTGTTTCAGACTGGACATGAGCCGAATCTGTGTGAGTAGCTATAAATGACATGACCACATCAATGGGACATAGTGGCTGAAATCCCAATCCCACCTGAAAAGGGTTGTGTCCAGTCGAGCTGTGGAGAGCACGGGTGTAGCTGTGATGAACATAGGGGAGGCTCTCATCCCATGTGCGTGGATGCATTGAGTTGTACATGCGCAGAATGTGTACGATCATCCTGTTGACAACCTCTATCTGGCCATCAATTTGAGGATGGAAGGATGTGGACTTAATGAGTTTGGTGTCAAGCATCGACCAGAGACTAAACCAAAATGTACTAAGAAACCTACTGTCCCGATCTGAGATGATAGACTGTGGGATCCCAAAGTGTACCCACACCCGTTCAAAGAAGAGCTTAGCAGTGGCTTCTGTTGTGATATTCTTCTTGCAAGCAGCAATAATGGCCTTCTTTGAGAACCTATCGACGACCACAAAAACACAATCGTTTCCATGCTTAGTGGAAGGAAGGCCTAACATGTAATCCATGGAGATGGATTCCCAAGGTCGAATAGGGGTAGGAAGCGGGGAATAGAGGCCTTGCTTCTTGATGGTCGGTTTGGAAATGGTGCAGGAAGTGCATGATTTGATGTACTTCCCGACATCCTGTCGAAGATTCGGCCAATAGAAATACTTCTGCAGTACTGCCACTGTTTTCTCGACCCCGAAATGTCCAGCAGCCCGACTTTAGTGTGCTTCCCAAATCATCTTGGCACGCTCGCTTGAAGGAACACAAAGGTGACCCAGGTGGCATAATAGGGCATCCTGGAGGTGAAAATTTGGAACATTCTGACCCTCCAAGAGTGTCTGGTATGTGTGGCCGAATTCTGTGTCGCTTTTGTAGAGAAGTGGCCAATCATAAGTCTCGTGCCCACAAGAGTTGAGCACAGTGGTTAACACCATGATCGGTGGTCGACTGAGGCAATCTACAACATTATTGGTGCTACCCTTCTTAAACTTGATATTCAAATGGAACTGTTGCAGGTATGTGGACCACTTCTGATGGTGATCATTCTGCAATTTGCCTTCGGTCTGTATGAACTACAGGGGTCGATGGTCTGTGTGGATGAATGTTTCCTTCCCAAAAATGTAATGCTTCCATTTTCGGCAGGTCTGCACAATGGAATACATCTCTTTGTCATAAGTGGGATACTTCTGGACTGTGTCTGAAAGTGCCTCACTGTGATATGCCACTAGATGCCTGTGTTGAGTGAGGACTGCCCCAATAGCATAGTCAGAGGCATCTGTCTCGACCTCAAAAGGTTGTTGCAAGTCTGGTAATGCAAGCACTGGTGTCGTGCAGAGGCAATCTTTCAACTCTGTGAATGCCTTCTATTGAGATTTAGACCAAAAGAATTTTTCTTTTGCTCCTCCCTTGGTGATTTGACTCAAGGGCTAAGTGATATGAGAAAATCCCAACACGAACCTGCGGTAGAAGTTGGTAAGACCTAGAAAGCTGCGAAGCTCTGTCAGAGTGGTTGGAGATGGCCAATATCGAATGACTTAGATCTTGGATGGATCCACATGTACCCCCTGTTCATCAATAATGTATCCTAGCTATTGAACCTGGGTCATGCCAAAAGTGCATTTCTCTAAATTGGCACATAACCTGTGTTGCCACAGTGTCTGGAGAACATGTCGGATGTAGTGGGGGTGTTCTTCCCAACTATGGCTGAAGATTAGGATGTCATCCAAGTATACCACTACAAATGAGTTGGCAAACAGCCGCAAGATGTCATCCATTAGCCTCGTGAAGGTTGCAGGAGCATTCGTTAATCTAAAAGGCATAACCAACCTTTCGAAAAGGCCCTCCTTGGCTTTGAAGGTAGTCTTCCACACATCGGAGGGTTCGATTGGTACCTGGTGATATCCTGACTTCAAATCGATCTTTCTGAAATATTTTTCCCCCTTCAGTTGGTCCAAGAGGTCATCAATCCGTGGGATCAGGTACCTATTATGGACAGTGATCTTGTTCAGCACCTGATAGTCAATACAGAATCTCCAAGTCCCATCCTTCTTCTGTACCAACACAATCGAGCTCCCACAAGGCGATGAACTTGGATGGATGTGACCTTTCTGTAGCAGCTCCTGAATCTGCCTCTTGATTTCATCATTCTCCAGAACAGAGCACTCATAGATTGGTCCATTGGGCAGCAGTGCACCTGGGGTCAAATCGATGGAGTGCTTGACTTGACAATGTAGAGGAACCCCTGTGGGGGAGGTGAAGAAATCCTCGTACTCCTCCACAACCTTGTCCATCTGTAGTTGTCGTGCGGAGGGTCCCTGTCTGGAGGTCGTGGCTACCATCTTCTTTGTTCCTTGAGGGCGTATCATCAGCAAGGGGAGAAATGTCACACAATACCTCATCCATGAAGGGCTTGATGTTGTATGGAAGGCGACACTGCCAGCTCACGCGAAGATCCCGTCCTTGGTGAAGCCACCCGATGGTGTACAGTTGTGGATGTGCTGTGGTTGGTAATCCCAGCTGCTTCATGACTTCTGCCGAAATGAGGTTCTTTTGGCTCCCACTGTCGACAATGAACTGTAGTGGGGAGCCCTTTACCCACATATGGGAGTGGAAGAGACGCTCCTCCTGATCTTAGGGTTCCTCCTTCTGGATCTTCGTGGTGGCAATGGTGGTGTTGGGCTCCGCATCGATAATCTGCTTCCCTTTGTCATTCCCCTTGTCAGGTTCTAACTCAGATTCGAAACATGCATCTGATTCTGAAAGCTTTAGCTTGGCCACTAGTGACTGTTTGGCCCGACACTCACTTGTGTTGTGAGTGGAGCTCTTATGGAACTCACACCACTTTCCTATGTCCTTTTTCGGCTTCACGGCACTGTTCTTTGCTTGCAGCTTTGGCGGGTTTTCTTGGGTTGCCCCACCTTGGCTTTATCCTTTGTTCTGCGGTTTGGGGGCACCTTTCCCTTGCTTCAGATTCGCAGATCCAAAGTCTCGCTTCTTCTGTTTAAACTTTTGTTCAACCTTGACGGCATATCGGTATGCCGTGCCGAGCGAGGGGATGTTCAGGAATTCTATTTCTTCTTGGATGTACTTGTGCAGGCAGCCGCGGTATTTGAGTATCAAATGCTGCTCCGAATCCTTGATACCCAACTTTGTGCGAAGGGTATGGAAAATATTGGTAAACTTCGACACGTCTTGGTCCCTTCCCTGCCACAGTGTGGTCCACTTTATGTATTGATCTGCATAGCTTCCGACAGGGTAGTAGTGCCGCTTGATGGCCTCTCGGAAGGAATCCCAAGTGGGTACAGCTAAAAACAGTGAGTCTGTACTTTCATCCTTTTGCTCGCAGTAGGTTTCCCACCAATCCTTGATGTGGGGGGCTGCTTTGAGAAGAACGAAAACAATATTTTCTCGACTGGAAAAATCATGAACATAAAAATAACCCTCTAGCAGATTTAACCATTTATCGATGGCATCTACGTCTATCTGAACCTCGAATATGGGGATTTCAAAATTAACTTGTACCTTAAATGGTGTGGCATTTCCAGAGTAGCTGTTGGAAGCCGATGCATTGCCCCTAGGTAGCCGCTGAAGGATCCGGGCGAAGTTGTCCATCATCGCATTCCTTTGTTGCTCGAGGGCTTCTTCGAGCAAGATTTTGATAGGATCTCCTGCCCCCTCGTCTTTCTTTTCATCCGCCATGGGAGGCCGTCAGGATTTGTGAGGCTGGTCTTGCAAAGGTTCGACTAGTTCAAGCCCTAACTCCTTATATTCCGACCTCGTTGGGGACATGCAAAGAAAAACAGAGAAAAGGCAGACCGCTCTGATACCACTGATCCGGATTTAAATAGGAACACAACAAATTACAGAGATAACCATAAACATAGAGATGCAGTGGAAATAATACTTCATTTCATTAATGTAAAATACTGAAATATGCTTACAAACAGAGTTGGAAATAAACTAGCTAGGGCGATGGTAGCTTATCTCTGAGAAGAGATGTGGCGGCTACATGCCTCTGAACTATGTTACAATGAGGCTTGAAGGCCTATTTATTGTTGAGAAACAATGGAAAACCCTTGGGCATCAGGGGCGCATCAGGCACAAAAACACAGTGAAAGATTACATGCGCACGGAGAATCAGAGGCGCGCGGCGCGTTGGGTGAGGCGCACGACGCACTGGGTATTAAGCCCGAAATTTGCTTGGAAAGGCATCAAATCGCCTCCTCTCCGTACAAATTTGCAGGTAGGCTCACATCCACCACTTGTGCTTGGCTTTTGAAAGATAAATGTAATGGGTTCATGAAACGTTTGCCGTGGATATCCAAGTTTGAAGCACTCCTTTTGTCAATATAAAAAGTGTTGTAGGGTTTGAAAACAGTGTGTTACCAAGGTTGTATTCTTCCTCATTTCCCTTTGGCATATTTGGCACTTGAAGACAAAGACATCAAACCTTCATTCCTCATTTTCAACAAATCTAACATACACTTGGCATAGACTTTCAATACCATGGAGGTGGGCACCAATACATCATATGACCAAGACAACGACTCTACAACAGAATTGCATGCACCGGGAGGGCACTAAAATGTCGAAAAGGGAGGATAGACTCCGAATCTTGGCCGAAGCCTCTTTGGCTGAGCATGTCACTTGATGAGGCACCTTCAGCCCAAATTTCAAAGAATTTGGAGAAAATTTTGTTATTTTGAAATTTTTGGCTTGCAAAACAGGTTTTTTGGCTCAACGCGTAGCGCGCCGCGCGTGACCCATAAGATTGGGAGGTCCAAATCACAAATGCTTTGCATTTTTGGATTTTTCATGATGAAATATACATGCTCAGATATTGCCAAGGAATTTCATCAAGTTTTGGGTCCCAAAAAGGTCAAAAAACATACAAAAAATGACTTCACAGCCCCTTTTTGGACACACAGGAAGCAGTCTTGGGAGAATGCACTTTTGGAGGGGAAAATGGACACCAAATTGGAAAATTCCACTTGGGTTTGAAAGTAAACATTTAGGGCTTTCCAACAAGCCAACCTGAGCTCAATTTGGATGTCGGGAAGTGCCCCAAAAGTAGGTGGAAAGGCGCGCTACGCATTAGGATTTTTTGCAAAGTTTTCATCTTCAGCTCAGGAAACGAAGCCAGTTTGACCAGTTTTGACTTGTGATGGGATTTTTCACCCTCCTTGATGTAATTAATGGAAATTTATGTTGACTTGAAATTTATTTACTGATTCTAGATGATTCATTCATAAAATAGCAAAAATTTAATGAATGAATTGGTTTCCTAGCTTATATAGGCAAGTTGTTTTGACTGCCTAGATTGTAGTGCTTTGTTTAGAATTGGTTGAAACAGCTCCTAGGATGATGAGCTCTACCCTTAGAGGCAAGGGAATGTGTTAGCTTGCCTATATTATGTATTTTCTTAGTCATTTTCAGGGTTGGACTCTTGGGAATAGCTTGATACACTATTGTACATATTTTATCTGCAATTTTGGTAAAGGATAGACCAGGGTTTTGCAGCACTATTTGGGATTCATGTGGCCTTATGTGTTGATGGTGTGTTTCTCTCAGTACTTGTAAGTTGTGTATGTGTACCACTTTCCTTATTTAATCTTCTGCAATTAAACAAATGAAGTGTTAAGGTAGAATCCATAAATTTGCTATGCTCTGCCTTTAAGTTTGTTTAATTTTCCATGTTTCTTCAGTTTAAGGAGAATCCTTGAGACTTCCTTGCTCTCCTTAGCTCCTCACCTGCCAGGTCTATTCATTCAATCACTTTAAAGGCATCAGGTCAATCGCCTATCTTGCCCCAAGTAGACCTCTGCAAAAGCTGTGCCTCATCCCCGCACCCAAAATTGCCTTTCCCTTGAATTCAACAAAACTTCAAAAAATAAGTTCCATAGTCCTTGTACTTCATACCTAGCCTAAAATTAGTCATAAATTCATTCATCTCGAGTCTCTTTGATTACCTTTTGCCGAGATTGACTAGAGAGAACCCTCTCCTGTCCTCATAGGGCTAGCTACGAGGCTGAGCTTGGTTTGAAGTTGCCTTGAGTTTTGCCTTCCTCAGCCTGAGGCAAATTCGAACGCTAACATAGTTGTGACCATACTGGGGACGAACAAATGGTTTACTTGTTGATGTCATTTGTTTTATATGCTACAGGTGGAGCCTGAAGTTATGCCAGGTAGCCTTCGAAACACTTTTGCGTTGCATTAGCGGAAGTAGATAAACGCTGCTTCAGTTAATCTCTGGTCTAGCTTGTAAACGTGACATTTAACTTGTTAATTACCCCAGTACATGTATCAAGTTCAGATCTGATTGTTGATGGTGGACAACAATCAGACACTGGAAAGGCTGAAATCATTCACCTGGCGACTCTAAATCATTTTCGAGATCAGATCCAAAGACTCCACTGGAGGATGATCCCGACCAGCAGAAACATGAAAGGACAACATGGACAGATCAGGTATTCAAGTTGGAATTTCATCCAAGACATTTTGTTCTTTGTCATAAATTATTTCTTCTCTTTTCCCAAGAATGTCAAGAAGGCTTTGCAAAGTATACTATGCTTGAGAAAAGATCCTCGGCCTGCAGTTGATTCTTTCCCTTTGAAGATTGTGAATACCAAAGATTTGCATACCTGCTGTACATACCCCTACACCTTGTAAAATTCCAGATCGGTATAAACCTCTTGTTTTACCTTATGTTCTCCATACTCTCCCCAAAAACTATGATCTATACTTGCCGAGGTTTGACGGTGAAAGTAAAAATGTCAACGCTGAGAAACATGTGCAGAATTTTGAGTCTTTTCTAGACCTTTTTGAAGTTGATAACGAAGATTTCAGTATAAGGCTTTTTGCTCTTTCTTTGCAAGCTAAAGTGAAGAGTTGGTTCAAAACCCTGCCTGATACGAGCATCTCAGATTTTCGGCAGTTTGTCAAAGTTTTTCTCGACAGGTGGATGATCGGGCAGAACCTTTTCTTGATTGTAGAAGAGTATAACCAGCTGAAAAGATTGCCAGGGGAGACAGTACAACAGTTTTTGGCCAGATTTAATCAAGTTTATTATTCAATGCTAGTTGAGATAAGGCCTACTCTTAGATCTGCTCTCTTGCACTATCCGGGTGCTTTTGATCCGGAAATGGAGTTTCAGCTGAGAGAAAGGAATATTGCAACACTTCACGAGATGCAAAACAGTGCAGTAAATGTAGAGGCGCATCTGCTGATCCGACGGGCAAGGTTCAAGGAAGAAGAGATGAAAAACATAGATCCGGAGGAATCAACATCTCTAGAGGTGAAGCTTGACATTTTGGTAAGTGTAGTGGAAAAGATGATGGACAAGATCAACGCAAGAAATGATTATGATGTTCAATCCCATGGCATGTTGATTGAAGAAGAACAAATGGCCGCTCCAAAACATTGTGTTTCTTATCCTAGTTGTCATAGATCTGATAATGATTGTTTTGTAGATCACCTTGGCGAAGAAAGAACTGTTGATATGACATGTATGCTTGATGATGTCTTTTATACTGATGATTTGCCTCAGTTTGATCAGTATGATGATGATTATGTTCTCCAAACAAAAGTTACTATTGCAGACGAACCAACAGCTAGTTTGTGGGAGGAGGAAGTTCACTTACAGCAGCTCGAGTACAATGATCAAATGATGCATATCAGCTATGACATTGATGAGGAAAGTGCAGAAAATTAGGAAGTAAGTGAAGGATCTTTGCCTTTTTGTTTTGATTCGTTTCAATTCATCAGAGAGAACTACCATGCAATCAGAAATCAACTGTCAACAAGTCTTGATTTGGACCATCTTGAGAGCAATGAAAACCTTGTTCAAGACTTCTCATATTCAGCTTTGCAGCCCCCGAATGCCATTGATTGTCAAGTTGCAGATGAAGATATGGAAGCTGGCACATATTATCAAATGATACAAGAAGATTTCATACCATTTTGTTTTGAATCATTTCAGTTTTTGAAGGGTAGATTGCATAGTAAATCTTCAAATGAACAACCTATAACAAATCAGCAATCTCTCAGTGTAAATGTTGAGGATGAGACAGATAACAAAATTCTTGAGCAGCCTGTAGCATCAGATTTGCAGCCACCAAATGAAATTGAAGGGCAGATTACAGATGAAGTTGTGGAAGACGAAATACATGATTTGATGATGCAAGAAGATTCTATACCCTTTTGTTTCGAAGCATTTCAGTTTATAAGGCAGAATCTTCGTAAAATCTCTCAAGAAAAAGATGAACAGCTAGAAGGATGTCATACATTTTCAATGGATACATTACAACAGTCTTTTCAAGTTTTTCATGATCCAATAGCTAATGTTTTGGATGAGGTTTGTAGTCAAAGTCTTTCTCCATTGACTACATGTGAGCTTGAAACATGTGCAGATATGAATTTGATCCGGTAGCCGGTTTCTTTCTCATTTTCAGCAGAGGTCTCGTCACAAGGCTCAGATCAAAGTTTGCATTCATGGTATGAGGAAACGAGAAGTAATCCATTAGATGAGCTAAGTTCCAGTGTGCTTGAATTTCAAGATCCTTATGCAGTGTTTTTGGAGGAGGATAGAGAATTCATATCATTCAACGGATCTGTTTCCAAGTTGTCATGGGAGTTTCCTTTCAGTAGTTCTCTCTTGTTGTTCATAAGTGAGCACTTGCGGAAAATTCAAACAACAGATGGAATACTTACTTGGTTGCACTGGTTGTTTCATTTCACTTGATCAGGTGATGAATGAAACTGTTAGAGTAGGTTGTGATGAATAAGCTCCCCTTAGAGCATCATTTCTAGTTTGTCGGTTGTGTTTAAGTATTGAGTCATTTTTTAGTTGAGTGAGAGTCAATTTGTGTCATCCGAGTCATCAGTTTCCAGTCATGCATTTTAGTTTGAGTTTTTGACTCCATTGCCCAATGGATAAGGCACTGGTCTGCTCTCCCAAAGATCTACCGTTCTTGGCACCTCCAAGGAGCTACCATCCCCATTGGAGCCAATGTTAGTTTCAGTCTTTCCAGCCTTCCTCCACTGATCAAATATGCTCTTACAAAGTGGTCTCATAGTGTCCAAGTCAAATTTTGTCATTTCAAAGAGTTTTCAAGCAAAATTTGGTCACTAGGCATTAGGTCTAGGGTTTGCTTTCACTCCTTCTAAAGTTGTCTAAAGGTTGGTCCATGTCATCATTCTGCTGAGTCTATCATCATTCATAGGGTTTTCATTATCATGTCAGTGTCTAATGAGTCATTTTACACCTTGTTCATGCTTCAGTTGCGCCTAGGCAAGGCCATTTCCCTCTCCTAGGGTTTTGAAAGCTAATTTCTCTTGGATGGTCAAATCATTAGCAAAACTTTTATCCAGATGTTCATACACCTTCCCCTATCTTTCATGTACCTTATAAAACACTTCCCATCACTGAGATCCCCCCAATTCCTCATTTTTGCACAAACCCTAGTTTCTTGCCACAACTTGGCAATTTTCTAGGCTAGGCCTGTGTTTTTCCCTTTTGGACCCCTTCCCCTCACTCGATCTCTGATATTACACTTTCCCCTGCTTCCTAACTGTTGGCATTATGTTTCTGGTATGGCTATATGTTACAGATGTTGTACTTGATGGCAACTCCCGTGGCAAGGCTCTCAATATGTTGAAAAATTAAGAAGTACGCAGGAGATCAGTTCAGAAGGTGCGTACACGCAGGTACACCGTGAAGGGACCGCGGCCAGACTCGCAGGTCAGCCGTTCAGGAGGTGCGTACCCCCAGTGCACTCATTTCAAGGCAGAGAAAACCACACGTGGGGTTTCTTATGTTTAACCCTTGGTATTTAGCCGACGGTATTTGTGTTATTATGGTTTTGGCTCGTGGTATTGATCCATGATTTTAGGAGGAGCTTGCCTATATAAAGCAAAGGAGATCTCTTGGCTAAGTATCTCTTGCAATTGAATATATTAAGATCTGAAATATTGGGTTATGGTCTTAAAAGCTTGATCTATATGAAGTTAAAAGTGAATCTGTGAAGGGTGATCTCTCGAGCGCATGATCAGATCTGGGCATCTGAGCATCTGTGCCACTCTGGTGGACTGCCTACTCGGCCCTAATCAGAAGTACGCAGGTGTTTAACAGGAGAGCAGCGTGGGTACGCAGAGCAGAAACAGAAGATCTGCGTGGGTACGCAAAGAAGAAACAGGAGATCTGCATGGGTACGCAGAGCAGAAACAGGAGAACTGCGTGGGTACGCAGAGCGACGAAGGTTCAAGTGCATACGCACAGTAACTGTATGCAGCGCGATAGTATCTCTGGGCGCGTACCTGTAGCAATAGTACGTGGCGTAATAGTGTCTCTGAGTGCATACATGCAGTAACAGTAAGCAGCGCGGTTGAAGAAACAATGCGTGGACATGGAGTGCGGCAGAAAAGTCTCTGCGGGTATACGCAGGGGAGCAGAAGGTGAAGTGCATACGCACGCAGACCAGAGAAAGAAGAACTGCGTATCTGTCTTAAGACATTTTGTTTGTCTGTATTTTTCTATTGATAAGGTGTTCTAGGTTTGGTTCTTTTATTGTTGGTCTGGTTACTACAGTTGACTGGGTGATTTTCTTATACTTGATGATCATTTGATGCTTATGGATCCAGTTTGAAAATTTATGAAAAGTGGTCCTTGTAAGAAAAGAAGTAGGGGGTTGTAGCTCCCTTCTAGGAGAGACTGAAAATGAGAGAGAGAGTTGTAGCTCTCTGCAGGTTGCAGCCTGTGTACTGGTAAAGGACTGCACCAGTACAAAACCATTGTAAAAGGAGTTTCTAATTTGAAAGAAGATAGAGACATATTGCAGCAGGTGGTTATCACCCACATTGGGTTTCCACCTTACATCTTGTGTTCTTTGGTGTGACTATCTGTTTTCTTTGTTCATGTTCATTATTTTATGGTACTGACATGCAAAAATAATTCAAAGAACAAATAAGGAAGATTTGTTAAAAGAATTAGATAATACTGATTCACCCCCCCTCTCAGTATTATTTCCAACAATTGGTATCAGAGCAGGTCCTTCAGAGAAGCTTGATCGCTTGAAGGTAGATCGTTCATCATGAGCAACTACGAGAGAGAAGCATCAATCAGGCCACCGGTTTTTGATGGGACAAACTTCAATTATTGGAAGGTAAGAGTTACTGCCTATCTTCAATCTCTTGGTATAGAAGTTTGGGACATCGTAGAGACAGGCTACACTTTTCCTTCAGCTACTCCTACAGATGCAGCCGAGAAAAAGAAGTATGAAACAAATGCGAAAGCAGTCAGTACCCTATTAGGATGTATATCCCAATCGGAATTCATGAAGGTAATGCACTATAAATCCGCAAAAGAAATATGGGACAAAATTGTCACAAGCTATGAAGGAGATGAAAGGTAAAGCGTGCTAAACTTCAAACTCTCAGGATTCAGTATGAGACTCTCAAGATGTATAATGATGAAAGTGTGGCTAACTATTTTCTTTGGGTAGATAAGATTGTTAATTGTATGAAAAATTTGGGTGAAGAAATAAAAGAGGCTATTGTGGTTGAAAAGGTTCTAAGATCATTGTCCCCCAAGTTTGAATCTAAAGTATCTGCAATAGAAGAAAAGGAAAATCTACGAATTCTTACTATGTCTCAGCTACATGGAATTCTAACTGCTTATGAAATGAGAAAGGGAGGTCCATCAGACAGAAGAGAAGCTGCTTTCAAGGCATCAGGCAAAGGAGATTATTATGAAGCAAGCCACGTCCCAGAAGAAGAGGAAGAAGAATCAAATTTTGTCAGAAATCTTCAAAGGGGTTCTGGAAGGTTCAGAGGTAAGTTACCTTTTAAATGCTTTGCTTGTGGAAGAGTAGGTCATTATGCTGCAAAATGTCCTTATAAGGATAAAGGAAAGGAACCTGCTAGATGGAACAAGAAACAGAGTGCAAATAAGAAAAGCTACTACACTCATGAAGATAGTGATGGTCTATCAAACAGTGATGAAGATGAACGAGGTAATGAATATAAATTGTTAATGGCATTTGAAGATGATGATTATATGGATGCTATAGATGTGGATAACCTTTATGAAGAAATTACTAGACTCAAGAGATGTATAGAAGAAAAGAATATGATCATTGATACTCTACAATTTCAAATTGATGAAAAGGAAAAACATCTTGAAAAATTAGAAGGTGAAATTGTTGGTCTTAGAAAAGAGATTGAGAAAACAAAAGCTATTAATCTTAAGTTTGTCAAAGGATATGAAACTTTGGATGAGATTATCAATGTACAGCGGTCTCCACTAAACAAAACAGGTCTGGGCTATAATGGAGAAACTTCTCAAGCATCCACCTCAAGAAGTTATCTTGATGCAGCAAGAAGAAATGAGCAAAAGCACAATGAAGACCATCAGGTAAAGCAGGGACGAATTGCAAACAGAAACTATCAGGGGCAATCCATCTTAAGGGTGAACAAAAGCTACAACCAGCCACAGGTAAAATCTTCTCAATTTGGTTCAAGAATAGATGACAATAGAAATTACAATCAATTGGTTGGTAGATTCGATAACCGCAGAAGTTTCTTCAATGGACAATGCTTTTCTTGCCATAACTTTGGTCACAAAGCAGCTCAATGTGTTGCATATAAAACGATCATGACTAGGGAAGCTCAAAAACAAAGAAGTATGACCGGGATTACAAAAAGGACCTATAACAACTTTTCGGTTCTTGAAAATGAAGTTGAATGTTCTATTTGCAATAACTTTGGTCATGAAGACTCTGAATGCAGGAGCAGGTTTCAGCAGAAAAAGGAACAAGCCTCAAGCACCAAAACATGGAGAATAAAGGAACCACAAACAGAAAGATGTGGGATAGCATTTTATGCAGAGGGACAGGAAAATCTATGGTACATTGACAGTGGATGTTCGAAGCATATGACAGGTGATAAAGAAAAACTTGAGTCATATTCTGCTCTAGAAAAAGGAAAGAAAGTTTCTTTTGGAAATGATACTCCTGCAACTATAAAAGGAAAAGGCATTGCTCAGTTAAAAGAAAAGGTCAAGGCTGGAAATGTTTTGTATGTTGATGGATTGAAGCATAATCTTCTAAGTGTCAGCTAGATGTGTGATCAAAGAACCGAGGTTATATTCAGATCAAATGGATGTCTTGTTCGTGATCTTGATACAGGTAAAACAGTGATCAAAGGCAAAAGAACTCCAAATAATCTGTACATATTTGAAGAAGGACAACAACAATGCTATCTGAGCAAGGATGATGAGCACTGGTTATGGCATCGGAGGTTGGGACATCTAAACTTTTCACAAATAAGGAAAGCATGCAAATATCAGGCAGTTTGCGATCTTCCAGATATCAAAATTCCTGACAACACCATATGCAAATCATGTCAGTTTGGAAAACAAACCAGAACTAACTTTCCAGAGAAAGAAGGATCAGCTAGCATGCCTCTTGAGCTAGTACATACAGATACATGCGGTCCTTTCAAGAAAAGAACACCTCGAGGAGAAGAATACTTGATATTATTCATTGACGATTTCTCCAGGTTTGTCTGGTTAGGACTTATGAAGCACAAAGATGAAGCATTCGAAAAATTTAAATCCTTCAAAGCCTTGGTTGAAAATGAATCAGGTCACAAAATTAAGTGCCTCAGATCTGACAGAGGTGGGGAATTTACCTCAAATGAATTTTTCGATTTCTGTGAAGAACATGGGATAAGAAGAGAATTCTCTACAGCTAGAACTCCTCAGCAAAATGGAGTTGTGGAAAGAATGAACAGAACAGTCCAACAAATGGCTCGTGCTATGCTTGATGAGTCAGGAACTCCCGCAACTTTCTGGGGTGAAGCTGCACATGCTGCGGTTGTTATTCTCAACAAAACAAATGTCCGGGTGAACAGCACTCAAACTCCTCATGAGCTCTGGAGTGGTAGGACTCCTTCAGTAAAGCACTTCAAAATATTTGGGAGCAAATGCTATATCAAGAATACTGATGAGCAGCTTGGCAAACTTGAACCTAGAGCAGATGAAGGCATTCTTCTTGGTTACTCTCCACATAGAAAAGCATACAAATGCTACAATAAAAGACTTGGCAGAATTGTTGACAACATTGATGTAGTGGTTGATGAGAAGGGATACATTCCTAGGCAAGTACATCATGAAGACATCGAAGAAGATGAAGGCTACCCTCAACGACAGAATGATGAAGAAGAAGAACCTCAAGAAGAACCAGAGGAGCAAACAAGAATAGAAGAAAAGACTCCATCCAGATATGTTCAGAAGAATCATCCAGAATCTCAGATTATGGGGCAGAAAGAAGCAGGTGTACAAAAAGAAGAACAGTTGCAGAAGCTTCAAGCTATTTGGCATTACTCTCCTCTACTGAACCACAAAATGTGAAAGAGGCATGCAAAGATGAATGTTGGGTGAAAGCAATGGATGAAGAACTTGAGCAGATCGAAAAGAACAACACTTGGGAGCTGGTTCCTAGACCAAAGGATAAGAATGTTATCGGAACAAAATGGGTCTTCAAAAATAAATTGAATGAAAATGGAGAAGTAATTAGAAACAAAGCCAGACTTGTTTGTAAAGGGTATGCGCAGCAAGAAGGAATAGACTTTGAAGAAACCTTTGCTCCTGTTGCAAGACTTGAGGCCATCCGAATGTTCCTTGCTCTCTCAAGTTTTCAAAACTTCAAAGTATTTCAAATGGACGTGAAATCAGCCTTTCTGAATGGAGACTTGGAAGAAGAAGTATACATTGAACAGCCAGATGGGTTCATTTTTGGAAATGATCCAAATCTTGTATGCAGATTGAAAAAGGCTCTCTATGGTCTCAAACAAGCTCCAAGGGCTTGGTACTACCGTTTGGACAAATATCTTCATCAACAAGGCTTTTCAAAAGGATCAGCAGATAGCAATCTTTATATAAAAGTTGAAAATGACAAATTTCTAATACTTGTTGTGTATGTAGATGACATTATTTTTGGCAGCAATGAAGAAGCTATGAGTCAAAGCTTTGCCTTGGTCATGCAGAAAGAATTTGAAATGTCCTTGCTAGGAGAACTAACATATTTCCTTGGTTTGCAAATCCAACAAAAAGAAGGAGGAATCTTTTTATCTCAAACCAAGTATCTCAAACAGATTTTGAAGAAATATGGCATGGAAGATGCAAAACCAGTATGTACACCCATGGTCACAGGATGTAGCCTCAGTGCAAATGATGAATCTGCAGCAGTACATCAACCAACCTACAGATCTATGATTGGAAGTTTACTTTATTTGACAGGTACCCAACCGGACATCATGCATGTAGTTGGAATAGTTGGAAGATTTCAGGCAAATCCGAAGGAGACTCATCTTCAGGCAGTGAAGAGAATTTTCAAATATCTTCAAGGGACTCAAAATTATGGCTTATGGTATCCTAGAGATACAGATCTTACACTTCATGCTTATACAGATGCAGATTGGGCCGGAAGCGTGGATGACAGGAAAAGCACAAGTGGTGGTGCGTTCTTTATGGGTTCCAGACTGGTATCTTGGTTCAGCAAGAAACAGAGTTCGATTGCCTTGTCTACAGCTGAAGCGGAATATGTTGCTGCTGCATCTTGTTGCACCCAACTCCTTTGGATGATGCAGACTTTGCAGGATTTTCAAATCACTTGTACACCACCTATCCCCATCTTATGTGATAACACAAGTGCAATCAGCATCTCAAAGAATCCTGTTATGCATTCAAAAGCCAAGCACATACCAATCAAGTATCATTTTCTCCGGGAACAAGTGCTTGAACAGAAGGTCAAGTTGGAGTATGTTCCTTCTAAGGAACAAGTTGCTGATATACTCACCAAACCATTGCCCAGGGACACTTTTGAATACCTCAGGCAAAAGCTGGGGGTTGTTGATGCATCATCTTATTGTTGAACCTCTTCTGATTGATGGTACAGGTTCAGGGGGAGCATATAATGCATTGTTGGCATTATGGAGGATGTGCAGAAGGAGATCTTGGAAGTAGCTACAATATGTCTCTATCTCTTTCATGATGGATTATGGTTCTTCGCTGCAGATCTGGTTCATATTCAGGGGGAGCATAACCCTTTGCCCTTGATGTCAAATGGGGAGAATGAAGCTGAAATTTGTGAGGTTGCCATCAAGTCCAAAGGGGGAGATTGTTGGCATTATGTTTCTGGTATGGCTATATGTTACAGATGTTGTACTTGATGGCAACTCCCGTGGCAAGGCTCTCAATATGTTGAAAAATTAAGAAGTACGCAGGAGATCAGTTCAGAAGGTGCGTACACGCAGGTACACCGTGAAGGGACCGCGGCCAGACTCGCAGGTCAGCCGTTCAGGAGGTGCGTACCCCCAGTGCACTCATTTCAAGGCAGAGAAAACCACACGTGGGGTTTCTTATGTTTAACCCTTGGTATTTAACCGACGGTATTTGTGTTATTATGGTTTTGGCTCGTGGTATTGATCCATGATTTTAGGAGGAGCTTGCCTATATAAATCAAAGGAGATCTCTTGGCTAAGTATCTCTTGCAATTGAATATCTTAAGATCTGAAATATTGGGTTATGGTCTTAAAAGCTTGATCTATATGAAGTTAAAAGTGAATCTGTGAAGGGTGATCTCTCGAGCGCATGATCAGATCCGGGCATCTGAGCATCTGTGCCACTCTGGTGGACTGCCTATTTGGCCCTAATCAGAAGTACGCAGGTGTTTAACAGGAGAGCAACGTGGGTACGCAGAGCAAAAACAGAAGATCTACGTGGGTACGCAGAGAAGAAACAGGAGATCTGCGTGGGTACACAGAGCAGAAACAGGAGAACTGCGTGGGTATGCAAAGCGACGAAGGTTCAGGTGCGTACGCACAGTAACTGTACGTGGCGCGATAGTATCTATGGGCGCGTACCTGCAGCAATAGTACGCGGCGTAATAGTGTCTCTGAGTGCGTACCTGCAGCAACAGTAAGCAGCGCGGTTGAAGAAACAGTGTGTGGACACGCAGTGCGGGAGAAAAGTCTCTGCGGGTATACGCAGGGGAGCAGAAGGTGAAGTGCATACGCACGCAGACCAGAGAAAGAAGAACTGTGTATCTGTCTTAAGACATTTTGTTTGGCTGTATTTTTCTGTTGATAAGGTGTTCTGGGTTTGGTTCTATTATTGTTGATTTGGTTACTACAGTTGACTGGGTGATTTTCTTATACTTGATGATCATTTGATGCTTATGGATCCAGTTTGAAAATTTATGAAAAGTGGTCCTTGTAAGAAAAGAAGTAGGGGGTTGTAGCTCCCTTCCAGGAGAGACTGAAAACGAGAGAGAGAGTTGTAGCTCTCTGCAGGTTGCAGCCTGCGTACTGGTAAAGGACTGCACCAGTACAAAACCATTGTAAAAGGAGTTTCTAATTTGAAAGAAGATAGAGACATATTGCAGCAGGTGGTTTTCACCCACATTGGGTTTCCACCTTACATCTTGTTTTCTTTGGTGTGACTATCTGTTTTCTTTGTTCATGTTCATTATTTTATGGTACTAACATGCAAAAATAATTCAAAGAACAAATAAGGAAGATTTATTAAAAGAATTAGATAATACTGATTCACCCCCCCTCTCAATATTATTTCAAACACTATCATCCCTCCCTACTTCCAAAAATTTCTCCAAGAATTTAGAAGCCCCTTATCCCCTTCATTTCGCTTCATTTCCACAAAATTCCTTGTTTCACACATCGGGATAAGTTTCACTCAAAAGATGTTTCAGAGCAATCAAAGATGAATTTTGGAAAACTGAGAGAGGTTATTGTCCACAACATGCCAAAGAAGAAAAATATCCCTCACTTTTTACACAGGTGTCATGGTTTTAGAGAAATATCAAAAATACAATCGCCTTGGGAGAATTGATGCACCTCTGAAGTGACCTTGGGAAAATCAGGTTTTCTCCTAGCTTGGTTGGCCAAATAAATTTCTTGGTGAGTCAAAGGATAACAAGATAAAAATAGATTTCTAATGAGCTATCATGAGCTCAATTTGGAGTTGAGGAAGGCATTCAAAAGTTGACTGCAAGAGCACTCAGCCTTGAGGCAGCCTCATTTGGCACATTTTGACCAGTCTTGGACGATTTGATTTTTGACAAGAAAAATGAACTCCAAATTGAAAAATTCTGTTTGGGTTGGAAAGTAGACTCAAAGACCTTTCCAACGAGCTATCCTGCGCCTGATTTTGACACCGGGAAGTTCTCCAAAAGCCTCCTGCAAAATGCACTATGTAGCTGGGTGCGCACGACGCATTGGGTAAGGCGCGCGGCGCATGAGGCACAAAAACACAGTGAAAGATTACACGCGCGCAGCGCATTAGAGGCGCGCGGTGCGTTGGGTGAGGCGTGCGGCGCACTGGGTATTAAGCGCAAAATTTGCTTGGAAAGGCATCAAATCGCCTCCTCTCCGTACAAATTTGCAGGTAGGCTCACATCCACCAATTGTGCTTGGCTTTTGAAAGATAAATGTAATGGGTTCATGAAAAGTTTGCCGTGGATATCCAAGTTTGAAGCACTCCTTTTGTCAATATAAAAAGTGTTGTGGGGTTTGAAAACAGTGTGTTACCAAGGTTGTATTCTTCCTCATTTCCCTTTGGCATATTTGGCACTTGAAGACAAAGACATCAAACCTTCATTCCTCATTTTCAACAAATCTAACATACACTTGGCATAGACTTTCAATACCATGGAGGCGGGCACCAATACATCATATGACCAAGACAGCGACTCTACAACAGAATTGCATGCACCGGGAGGGCACTAAAATGTCGAAAAGGGAGGATAGACTCCGAATCCTGGCCGAAGCCTCTTTGGCTGAGCATGTCACTTGATGATGCACCTTCAGCCCAAATTTCAAAGAATTTGGAGAAAATTTTGTTATTTTGAAATTTTTGGCTTGCAAAACAGGTTTTTTGGCTCAATGCGTAGCGCGCCGCGCGCGACCCATAAGATTGGGAGGTCCAAATCACAAATGGTTTGCATTTTTGGATTTGTCATGATGAAATATACATGCTCAGTTATTGCAAAGGCATTTCATCAAGGTTTGGTCCCAAAAAGGTCAAAAAACATGCAAAAAATGACCTCACTGCCCCTTTTTGGACACATAGGAAGCAGTCTTGGGAGAATGCACTTTTTGAGGGGAAAATGGACACCAAATTGGAAAATTCCACTTTGGTTGGAAAGTAGACATCCAGGGCTTTCCAACAAGCCAACCTGAGCTCAATTTGGATGCCGGGAAGTGCCCCAAACGCAGGTGGAAAGGCGCGCTATGCATCAGGAGTTTTTGCAAAGTTTTCATCTTCAGCTCAGGAAACGAAGCCAGTTTGACCAGTTTTGACTTGTGATGGGATTTTTCACCCTCCATGATGTAATTAATGGAAATTTATGTTGACTTGACATTTATTTACTGATTCTAGATGATTCGTTCATAAAATAGCAAAAATTTAATGAATGAATTGGTTTCCTAGCTTATAGAGGCAAGTTGTTTTGACTGCCTAGATTGTAGTGCTTTGTTTAGAATTGGTTGAAACAGCTCTTAGGATGATGAGCTCGACTGCTAGAGGCAAGGGAATGTGTTAGCTTGCCTATATTATGTATTTTCTTAGTCATTTTCAGGGTTGGACTCTTGGGAATAGCTTGATACACTATTGTACATATTTTATCTGCAATTTTGGCAAAGGATAGACCAGGGTTTTGCAGCACTATTTGGGATTCATGTGGCCTTATATGTTGATGGTGTGTTTCTCTCAGTACTTGTAAGTTGTGTATGTGTACCACTTTCCTTATTTAATCTTCTGCAATTAAATAAATGAAGTGTTAAGGTAGAATCCATAAATTTGCTATGCTCTGCCTTTAAGTTTGTTTAATTTTCCATGTTTTCTTCAGTTTAAGGAGAATCCTTGAGACTTCCTTGCTCTCCTTAGCTCCTCACCTGTCAGGTCTATTCATTCAATCACTTTAAAGGCATCAGAACAATCGCCTATCTTGCCCCAAGTAGACCTCTGCAAAAGCTGTGCCTCATCCCCGCACCCAAAATTGCCTTTCCCTTGAATTCAACAAAACTTCAAAAAATAAGTTCCATAGTCCTTGTACTTCATACCTAGCCTAAAATTAGTCATCAATTCAGTCATCTCGAGTCTCTTTGATTACCTTTTGCCAAGATTGACCGGAGAGAGCCCTCTCCTGTCCTCGTAGGGATAGCTACGAGGCTATGCTTGGTTTGATGTTGCTTCGAGTTTTGCCTTCATCAGCCTGAGGCAAATTCGAACGCTAACACTCTTAACGTTTACATTTACGTATGACAAATATACCTTTAGTTCTATTATTAAAACATTGTTTAAGGACAAATGTTTAGGGATATTAGTTTTATGGATTTATTATAAGTAGACATGATACTTTATTTTCATTTTTTTTGGTTTCTTCTTGTATTTTTACATATTTCTTCTTGTCTTTATGTTATCCTTTTCTGTGACATTGTCATCTTCTTTTTCCTTATCTCATTCTCTATGATGTCCTTTTATTACTTTAAATATTATTTCCCATTATTTTTTCTTTCTTGCCTTTCTCATTTTCTTTTTTTGCATATTGTTATAGAAGTCATTCTACTTCAACTTTCGCCATTCTTTGGAATCTTTGTTCAACTAAACCCTATATGTTTTTTCTCAATCTCCCACATTTTCCTATGAGTCTTAATGTATGCACCACCTTCCTTAAGAAAGTATATCCTACCTTGCTAGATACCTCACCTAGGTTGTCTCTTCCTTTGACCTAGGTCATTGGTATTCATGACCCTTATTTTCCTTGGACCTTCTCTATGACCTATTTGTTAGTTCCTCTTCATTTTTCTATTTTTAATAGCTTCAGGGCTTCCTCTTTCCACTATTTCCTCTTCTCTTAGTCTTCTTATTTCTAGCCCTTTTATGTCATTTTATTTTTTCATGGCGTTATTTTTATCTTCTGATGCAGGAGCATCCAATGGCGAGGCGACAGTTGGACATGCTGTCTAAAGCACCTTTCAAAAAATTTCACTTTGATTTATTTTACTGTTAACTTTTTCCAAGAAGGTTGTTATAGCCATTGCAATTTTTTTTTTTGAGTTATGAATGTGAGTTTAAAATTAGTTTAACAACCATAACAGGAAATGTAACTGTGCAATGTAACCGCAGGTAGTTCCTCAACCGAATGAGGCTACCTGAACTATTAAAAGACATTTCATAGAAGGCACGAGGGTTGCTGCCTAGATAAAGAAAATAGAAATACTCTGAGATTGTAAAAATTTGCTGACAAGCATAGATAAGAGAAATAAAGAGTGATATTTTTCAAGTAACTAGAAAGCCTATTTCATGAATTATTTTTTGTAATGTGCATGAGTGAAAGTTATGAATGAAGAACGAGCATGAAGACTGTGCAAGCATAAAAATTTAAGAACGAAGGACAAACACCGGCGTTGTGCACATACCAAGAAAACGACGTTCACCGAATATAGTCAAGGTACTCGCAGACTGAACATTTTACCATTCATCAATAGAATCTTTTCTTCTCTAAATGTGCATACATGTATTGAAATTGTTACATAAATAACTCTCAAAGAAAATTAGCATTCTGAGCATCATACTATTCCATATTTACATTCCATACATAAATCCATAGTTCCAGTATTCCACGAGTCCCATCTCTTCTACGGAAGAGAGGACCAGAAACCCTCGGCCAAAATAACCAGACATGAACGAAAAAAAAAGCCAGACCATAGAGCCAAAATGTAAAGCAAGACCAACTACAGAGTCACGGTTGTGAAGACTTGTAAAATCAAAATCCCTACATAACCTACGGAGAGACAATTACATATTGTTTCGACAGACAGAGCCTCAAACAGGCACCAGAACAAGCTTAAGGGAACGGTCCTACCCGTTTCAAACAAAGGCTGAGACAGAGGATTGGAGACATGGCGAGCCACCAAGTCCAAGCCCTCGACACTGGTACATGAGCCACCTGCACAGCACAATGGAGATGTTAGTTAGGGTAGCATAACCTGTATGAATAGTAAACAAAAAGAGAAGAAGGAAACAACGGCAACAAAAGCTTAAAGGTTACCTGAGTGACGAGAGGGTTTGAACAAACCCCGAACCAGCAGCAACGCCAAGAGGGAAATGGGAATCGTGAGTCCCAAAAAAACTAGAGAAGCTCGAGCCATGGCCACAGAGCCATACAAATCCCCAACTGCTCACAAGGAGCAGGATTGTCAGCGAAAGATATAGTAGCACGAAGAAGTGAAATCGGAGAAGGAAGATTACCTATGGAGGAAACTGGATAGTCGCCAGAGAAAATGAATCGAGAACCTGTTAGTGGAACCAAAACAGTTTATCAATATCTGAGCCATATAAGCAAATATATCAAGCCAACAGACAACAAATCAAACAAGGTTTCTCAGTCTCAGACCGCCTTCAGGGTGTACCCACAATAGGGAAAACGTTGACGGAGCCAACGAACGGAGGAGGGCCGAGTGCCATAGCCATAACTAGGAACAAAACCCCATAGCGAACGGAGCAGCTGGGTTACCAACAGAGCAAGTGAATGACCAAGAAAGGGTTTCCCACAAAGCCATAGAGCCAACACAAAACTCCAAAACCTCGTGGACTGTGGAGGCATTAAAATCCTCATTAAAACTCTCCAAAATCCTTGAGTCATTGCACAGGAAGATCACGTGGTTCAGCTACCACGCAGCATCCACATTAGTGGTCGGGTGTGTCATCATTTTTGGTATCAGAGCAGTTCTTTCCTTAGGGAAGAAAGTTTAATTATGGAGGTAGGAAGAAGAGGAAGAGGAAGAGGTGTTCAGAGAGCAGCCGAAGATGGACTGCATGAAGAAATCAGGGTCCTAAGTGCCAGGCTAGCAGTAGTGGAAGTAGGAAGGTGTAGGGATCTAGAGGATGGCGACGACAGGGATACAGAGACTATAGCTACAACATATGGGTCCGAAGAGGAAGGACCAGAAATAAGATTGTTGAAATCCGTCCTGTTAGAAAACAACAAACTGAAACCTGAACTGTTAAATTATGATGGCAGCTTATCTACTGAATTGCTTCTAGATTGGATTAGCGAGTTAGATAAATACTTCAAGTGTGAAGAGATCATTGATGAAAAGAGGATCAGTTTTGCAGTTACAAAGTTGAAGGGGCATGCAACACTATGGTGGGATAGTGTGCAAGTAGAGCGAAAAAGATCTAACAAACCACTGATTAAGAAGTGGGACAGGATGGTGGCCAAGTTGAAGGGTAAATTTTTACCTAAAGACTATCGGATTGCACTGCATAGACGGGTACAAAATATGAAGCAGAGGTCAATGACTGTAAAAGAGTACACAGAGGAGTTTTATAGAGTGAATTTGTGAGCAGGTTATGTCGAGGACAACCCAGAAAAGATTGCAAGGTTTGTGAATGGGTTGCGGATGGAGATACTGGACAAGATCAGTATTCTCTCTCCCAGATCTATCGAAGAATCATATCAAAGTGCTTTAAAAGTGGAAGAAAAAATTAACAGAAGGCAGAATGCGAGGAGAGGACGTGGTTTCGGACGAGGAAGGGGATAGTCCTATGGTAGAGGCAGAACTGCCAGCAGCAATGATGAAGGCAGCAGTTTGAAAGTTGCAGGGTCAAAAGAAAAAGAGGGTAACAATAGGGGAGGAAGGCCTTACCAGCAAGGTAGAGGTAATGGCAGAGGCAGAGGAGCCACCTACCAGTGTTACAAGTGCCACAAATGGGGGAACAGATCGTTTGAATTTCCTGAAAGTGATCAGGCAGGACAAAGAGGGGCATATGTTGCTCAGCCTGAGGAGACCGAGGCCCCACCTCAAGAAGTGGAGAACATGCCTGAAACAGGCGAAGCCTTGGTACTAAATAAAGTTTTATTGAAGCCAACTAAAGAATCAGCTGATCTGACACAACGGAAAGCTCTATTCTGGACTGTGTGTAAGTCACAGGGGAAGTGTTGTAAATTGATTATCGATAGTGGAAGCATGGAAAATTTAGTAGCCACGGAGATGGTGGAAAAGCTGGGCCTAAAGTGATTGAAACACCCAACTCCATACCGGGTGTCTTGGCTGCAGAAAGGACACCAACTGCTTGTTGATGAGCAGTGTGAGGTGGAATTTCATATTGGCAGATATAAGGATAAAGTGACATGTGACATTATGCCGATGGATGTATGCCATATACTGCTGGGAAGACCTTGGCAGTATGACAGGAAGGTGGTACACGATGGAAAAACAAATTGCTATAAGTTCGTGAAGGATGGGGTCAAACACACACTAGTACCCATGAAGGAAGAAGCTACAACAGAAAGTAGTGGATCGAAAGCCTTGTTGCTAGGGGGAAAAGAGTTCCTACAGTAGTTGGGAGATGACGAGATTAAATTTGCAGTCGTACGGAGGCCGAGGCCAGTGTTAGTTCATACTGAAATTAAGGATTTACCGGAAGAAATCCAAGATATGTTGCATGAATTCAACAATATAGTAGCGGACGAATTGCCAGATAAGTTACCTCCAAAACGGAGTATCAGCCACCATATCGACTTTATACCAGGAGCCAGCTTGCCCAACAAAGCCGCTTATCGTATGAGCCCAAAAGACAATGAGGAGATTAGAAAACAGGTACAAGAATTGTTGGACAAGGGACTGATTTGGGAAATCCTAAGTCCGTGTGCAGTACCAACAGTTTTGGCTCCCAAGAAAGGAGGGGAGTGGCAAATGTGTACCGACTCCCGAGCGATCAATAAGATTACTATTAGGTATAGGTTTCCTTTACCACACATGGACGATATGATGGACTGCTTAAGTGGAGCAGCATACTTTTCCAAGATTGATTTGAAAAGCGGTTATCATCAGATACGGATTCGGGAAGGCGATGAGTGGAAGACTGCTTTTAAGACCAATGAGGGCCTGTATGAGTGGCTGGTCATGCCATTCGGATTGAGTAATGCACCTAGCACGTTCATGCACTTGATGAATGAGATGTTGAAAGAATACATCGGGAAGTTCGTTATTGTGTACTTGGACGATATTCTTATTTTCAGTAAGACCAGGGAGGAACATTTCAGACACATCAGGTGTGTCTTGGAAAAATTACAGCAAAATAAATTGCTGTTAAATTTGAAGAAATGCACGTTTTTCAAGAAGGAATTGATTTACTTGGGGTTCGTGATCTCAGAAAATGAGTTGAAGATGGATTCGGAAAAGGTTGCAGCCATAGTTAGTTGGCCGTCTCCAAAAAGTTTATTTGAAGTACGAAGTTTTCATGGGCTAGCAAGCTTTTACAGGAAGTTTATAAGGGATTTTAGTGGTATCTGCGCACCCATGGTGGAAACTGTCAAGAAGGCCAATCAGCCATTTCATTGGACTGATTCAGCTGAAAGGAGTTTTCAGCTGCTGAAAAAGAAGATTACTGAATGACCTGTTTTACAGTTGCCAGATTTTAACAAACTTTTTCAAGTTCGTTGCAATGCCAGTGGGACAGCCATTGGAGCAGTGCTGAGTCAAGAGGATAAACCGGTGGCCTATTTCAGTGAAAAATTGAATGAGAGTAGATAGAAATATTTGTCCTATGATAAGGAATTCTATGCAGTAGTACAAGCACTGAAACACTAGAGACACTATTTGTTGGGAAATGAATTCATCCTGTTTTCGGACAATTCTGCTCTGCAATATATTATGCAACAACACAAATTAAACCACAAACATGCGAAGTGGGTGGAATATCTCCAAATTTTCACTTTTGTGTTAAAGCACATCAGTAGACAAGCCAATAAGGTGGCAGACGCATTAAGTCGGATGAGTTTGATCATGCAGGAGAGTAGAATACAGGTGAAAGCTAAGTTGCAGAACAACAGTCAAAAGTATAAACAAAAGGCAGATTTGAAGCGACGGGAAGTGCAGTTTGAGATAGGAGATTTGGTACTAGCGCATCTATGAAAGGAAAGGTTCCCCAAAGGAGAGTACAACAAGTTGAAATTCAAAAAGATAGGGCCTTGCCGAATTTTACGAAAATTCTTTGCAAATGCCTATGAACTGCAATTGCCCCCGGGTATTGGGATCTCACCCATTTTCAATGTCGCAGACCTATACCCCTATGTTTCTGCGGACACAGAGGAAGATTCAACCGGTCACACACGGGACACCCAGGGAGATGAAGAGAGAGGGACATGGATCAAGCTACTGCCCACAACCAAGCCTTTAGAGATTGACTAAATACTGGACACTCAGGTAGCTCAGTGGACATGCCGGAAGGAGTACTTGTAGTACTTGGTTAAGTGGAAGGACCATCCGATAGAGGACAATACCTGGATGGATTCCGGATAGATTCAGCGCACCAAATATTCGATTGAAAAGCTCATGGACAGGAGCCATGAGTTTCATTCACCCCGGGAGCCTGATGCAGGAGCATCCAATGGCGAGGTGATAGTTGGACATGTTGTCTAAAGCACCTTTCCAAAAATTTCACTTTGATTTATTTTACTGTTAACTTTTTCCAAGAAGGTTGTTACAGCCATTGCAATTTTTTTTTTTAATTTCTGTTTCTTTTTAGTTATGAATGTGAGTTTAAAATTAGTTTAACAACCATAACAGGAAATGTAACTGTGCAATGTAACCGCAGGTAGTTCCTCAACCGAATGAGGCTACCTGAACTATTAAAAGACATTTCATAGAAGGCACGAGGGTTGTTGCCCAGATAAAGAAAATAGAAATACTCTGAGATTGTAAAATTTGCAAGCATAGACAAGAAGAATAAACAGTGATATTTTCAGGTAACCAGAAATCCTATTTCATGAATTATTTTCTGTAATGTGCATGAGTGAAAATTATGAATGAAGAATGAGCATGAAGACTGTGCAAGCATAAACATTTAAGAACGAAGGATGAACACAAGAACTGTGCATATACCAAGAAAACGACATTCACCGAATATAGTCAAGGTACTCACAAACTGAACATTTTACCATTCATCAATAGAATCTTTTCTTCTCTAAATGCGCATACATGTATTGAAATTGTTACATAAATAACTGTCAAAGAAAATTAGCATTCCGAGCATCATACTGTTCCATATTTACATTCCATACACAAATCCATAGTTCCAGTATTCCACGAGTCCCATCTCTTCTACGGAAGAGAGGACCAGAAACCCTCGGCCAACATAACCAGACAGGAACGAAAACAAAAGCCAGACCACAGAGCCGAAATGTAAAGTAACTGTGGCCACGACGAAACGACAGAAATAGCAAGACCAACTACAGAGTCACAGTCGTGAAGACCTGTAAAATCAAAATCCCTACATAACCTACGGAGAGACAATCACATATTGTTTCGACAGACAGAGCCTCAAACAGGCACCAGAACAAGCTTAAGGGAACAGTCCTACCCGTTTCAAACAAAGGCTGAGACAGAGGATTGGAGACACAGCGAGCCACCAAGTCCGAGCCCTCGACACTGGTACATGAGCCACTTGCACAACACAATGGAGATGTTAGTTAGGGCAGCATAACCTGTATGAACAGTAAACAAAAAGAGCAGAAAGAAACAACGACAACAAAAGCCTAAAGGTTACTTGAGTGACGAGAGGGTTTGAACAAACCCCGAACCAGCAGCAAACCAAGAGGGAAACGGGAATCGTGAGTCCCAACAAAATCAGATCTCATTACCCTGATGATGGACTCACCTTGCTAGTCCGAAACGTCGGTTTCAAAATCGCTCACAGGTCTTTCCATTAATTAAAAAAAAAACCAGAGAAGCTCGAGCCATCGCCACAGAGCCATACAAATCCCCAACTGCTCACAAGGAGCGAGATTGTCAGCGAAAGATACAGTAGCACGAAGAAGTGAAACCGGAGAAGGAAGATTACCTGTGGAGGAAACTGGATAGTCACCAGAGAAAACGAACCGAGAACCTGTCAGTGGAACCAACACGGTTTATCAACAGCTGAGCCATATAAGCAAACAGATCAAGCCAACAGAAAGCAAATCAAACAAGGTTTCTTAGTCTCAGACCGCCTTTAGGGTGTACAGATAGCAAGGAAAAAATTGCGAGCCAACGAACGGAGGAGGGTCGAGTGCCATAGCCATAACCAGGAACAAAACCCCATAGCGAACGGAGCAGCTGGGTTACCAACAGAGCAAGTGAATGACCGAGAAAGGGTTTCCCACAAAGCCATAGAGCCAGCACGAAACTCCAAAACCTCGTGGACTGTGGAGGCATTAAAAGCCTCATTAAACCTCTCCAAAACCCTTGAGTCACTACGCGGGAAGATCACGTGGTTCAGCTGCCACGCAGCGTCCACATCAGTGGTCAGGTGTGTCATCATCTTCTCTCCTTACTAGTCTACTTTATGTTTTCATCTTCTTTCATAGTTATTCATTTGAATATTCTACTATAATACCAAAATAAAAATTATTTTCATGTAAGATGGACGTTTTCATCCAACAAGATACTTATAATCATGTTCATTCATTTGCAATTACATGCTTAAAAAATTTCTTGTTGTGTTGTGAAAAAACTAACAAGACCACTATGAGTTTGCCATAAATTTTGAATTTTCATGTCTTCACAATGTATGGTACTTAATGGTTACTGAAAATTAAAAACTTATGTAATGTCAAAATGTCTAGACCCAACACAAACTCAATTTTGTGCCTACAACTACTCTCAGTTTTCCACCTAGACTTGTAGTGATGACATTTTTCCGACTTACTCTACTTGGATTTATCTCCTTAGCTCATGGGTTTGACCATTTGAATGCTGTTAAATTTTTACCATAAAATTAATCTTGAGTGTTAGGTAGCACCAATCATGCACCATTCTCACTTTTCAAAAATATTTTTTTTTCATCACCATAAATCTTAACTAACTCTAGTTTGTTTTCTTCTTGAAAAAAAAAATGTAGTTTTATTATCAGATGCAATAAAATTACATTATTCTTACACATGTCGATCACATATTCGGTTTATTTATGGATCTACATATATTTTTCGCATAGTGTGGCGGAATTTTCATTGTACAAAAAAGTGTTTGTTGTATATTAAGTGTTGTCATAAAGAACTTGTATCTCTACCTACAAATGATAAACAATAAAAAAACTATGGAAAAAATATGTTGTTAGTTATATGATAATGAGAATAATGAGCAGAGAAAAAAAGATTAATCTATGCTGTGACCGCGATGAAAGGTCGATGGTAGTACTCATAGGATTGTCCATTTAGTGATTCTGTGATCATCCATGTCCCACAAGTCATCAGAATACCCTCTTTAGAGAGGGTGTCTGCAATGGTGTTATGATTGTAGATATAGGAGTCAATACTGAGGGAAAGTGGGAAATTTTTGATCCTGGATAGAGCTTCTTAGTCTCAACTCTAGGTGCCTGAGATGAAACCTATGTGAAAGTTCCTTGTAGAGGAGTTGAGGCCATATCCATTGATCCTTTTCCATTTTCCTTTTCATTTAATAAGGTATTCCCCCCATTTTCTTTAGCCATGCAATCATGTTTGCTTTTCAAGGAAGTAAGAGGCATAAATTCTCTTTTTCTACCCTGAAAGTAAGCCGACATTAGAGGGAATTTTTTTTGTGTCTGTGACATCGTATACATTTGAATGGAATTCCTTCATAATCCATTGTTTGAATGTGAGAGTCTCCTTTTTGAATAATCTCCTTTTTTCTCCATAGACCTTTGTGGATTTCTAGAAGGAATAAAACCGTTGAAACCTTTAGTTCCCTGGATTCAAGGAAGGTCATGTTAACATCCAATAATTTTCCCAAGTGTTTTCCAATTGCAGTGAGGGCACCTCGCATCCAAAACCTCAATGGGAGCCTTAATAGACATACCCATATGGGAATTTTATCTGTTATCTCTTTGTTTGGGTGAAAGAGACAGTTCTAATGCTTGAGGAGGAGTGGGTTAGATTAATCTATATGCCATATTTGTTGGAGGAGCCATGATGCCTCCACTTTGTTTAGAAAACTCAACATGAACCAACTCCTAACTAGTGAGTGAGTGACCAATTCGTTTTTAATATGGTTCTTTCATTTCTTGTTGACCCATTCGCCACTGTTTTTTGCATGAATTGTCATCGTCTCGCGCAACCCACAAAAAAATGGTCTTCCATGTGCTCCACTTGATGGATTTCTATGTCATCCCCCAAAACCATGGATGATTTTCCTTTTAGTTCATTCAGGCATTGGTTCAACTTTCTCTTTAGTCCTACTTTAGGCTGATGATTACGCATTTTTCAAGTGGGGGATGTAAGGTGGGGCATAATACCATTTTTGGCCCCTTGAACCTCTTCTAATGGAGCATTTCCTTGGGCTCGAGACTTCACAAATATTACATTAAGGCGAAATGGAGAATTTGTAAAAGACACCTATGAGCATAAGGGAGCAGAGAGATCTATAAATATATGAGAGTTGTTGGCCAAGTGTTCTATTGTGGAATGAAAAAAGTTTGTGTCAAACCATATACAAACCAGTGTGCCTTGTGTGTCAATTTTTGACCTCCTCAAACTATGCCTAGTTTGATGATAAATCTTGAATGTTGAATAGGGCCTCTTCGATTCTCTAGAGAATAGGGAGATTTTGAGAGACTACATAAAAGAATTTTTCGAGCATACCTGATTTTCCATCCAGGGAAAGTGTGGAGGTGGCCAAAAACTGACCTGTTGAGGATCCCAACTATAAGCCTTCATCAGGGTTGGTGTTTGACTAGGTGCTTCCTTTGTTTCCACCCAGGCCATCTAAAGGGGACACCACACCATCCAAGCCTAGAAGCATCCAATAAGGGCCTTTTGTTGTAGATCATGTCTTGAGGAGGTGTTTTTCTTGTGGTTCCATACCTCCATTATCGATGTGTATCCCCTTCGTTAACTCGAATTTCATTTAATCATGAATTAACTTATTTCATTACATAACCAATGTTTTAGATATAACTTCAAACCACATGCATATAACTTTTAATTATATTTCAATTATTTTTTTAAGTCCATTCTAACTTGACTGAATTAACTTCAATATTTTTAACATGTATCTCAACTTCTTTGGATTTATCTTGATTCAACCATACGTTAGGAATTGATTCAATAACTTCTATCATGTCAAATGTATTACATAACTTTGACACATTACATAAATTTGTACAACAATATCATATTTACTCAATTTGATAAAGACCTCACAATATCACCACCTTATGACACCAATAAAATAATGTGTTCACATATTGAGGAGAGGAATTTTGAACTTTGACTTCCCATTCGTCAATAAAGCAACGAATCAACACCATTACAAGAATGACACACAATTCTTTGAACTCCTTTGACACTTAATTTCTTATCTCCACATATAATAAAATGGAATTTTGAATGGAATAACAAATAATACCCATATCTTATGATGATGATTTCCATTTTTCACAGAGCCCTTTTTAAATCCCAAAAAATCCATAATTTGGGAGAAGCATCAGATACAATTAGAATCATATTCTTGACAACTCCTCAACTTGTTCAATGTAGTGATGGACCAATGATTTTGGGGTCATTTCTTCTCCTCCATGATATCTATCGAGGAATTCGTCTATATCTTCATTATGTTTCCATGCTCCTGTTGAAAATGTAACTAGCGTCGTTATTCATAATGTAATAAAATGTAATTTTTATCACTTATTATATTCATTATTATTATTTTATTTTGTTAAAAAAAAATCTTCATACTTATAGAGTCATAAGAGTCAAATGAAAGTTTAAAATGAGTCAAAAGATATGTACTTGAGTCAAATCCCATTTGGATTTTTGAAAGAAAAAGAAAAATAATTTTGTTTTTGAATCAAAGTGTCATCACAAGTTCAAGGCAACCCTCCTTGGGAAAGTAGGCCTAAAAGGTATCTTTTCGATCCTCCTAGAAAGCTATTGGTATAGGTAAACTTGACCACTTGGAAGCTCATCCATTCAATCAACACATCACATCATCTTTGTGCCTAATCAAGGGGAAAGTCAACCAAAGTCAAGGAAGAGAAAAGGACGTCAAAAGAGAGAGAGAGAGAGAGGATGGTTTTTATGCCCTAGATTTTCTCATAGGTGATTTTTTTTTTTTAGGCACTAGACACCCAAACTTTCAAGAATTGATCATATTTTAGAAGTTTGACTATTGTCGCCTTTTTTTGACTTTGACTTGTTGGAGAAGAGTTGGAGGAGGGCTGACTTGGGATCTTTATGTCATTCTTGTTCTTGGTCTTGGTTCTTATATTTCGCATTTTTAGTTTATTCTATAAGAGAAGGATTTTGGGTTTTCACCCTTGGGGGTTTTTTCCCTAGCTTGGAGCCTATTTTCTCATGGATTTTGTCTCTTGTGTATTATGTTATATATTTTTCTAATTTTTAATTGCTTGATGACATAAAAAAACAAGAAAAAAATAAGAAAAGAATGCATATCAGTCGCAAGTAATTACCACAATAAGAAATTCTATAATTTATCATATTTTCAACATGGTATCAAAGTTATGGTTAAGAAAAGAGAATTGTTAAGGAAACCCTAATAGGACTAAACCTGGAAAAAGTTAGAGAAAAAGAGTCTAACATGTAAAGAATTCAAAAATCATAAAAGTATTGAGACCAAGGAATACTCCAAAGGAATAATAATTTAAGAAGGTTTACAAGGTATGTTTCAGGTTTGTAAGGCATATGCATTTTATCTCTCGAAATATCTGTAATATTGCAAGGTGATCCAAGACTTTCAAGGAGAACCAAAAAGCTTATGTTATATTTGCTATAAATTGAGGAGAAGTTACACTAAAGTTTTGATGGTTGTTAGTTTTGAAAGCACATTCTTTGAGATCATAATTACATTATCTTTACAACGTCCAAAAATAACATCTCTGTGAAGAATCATAATTTTTCTATGTCATCTCAATTTATTTGAACAATGACATCTAAAGTACAAAAACATGGCATTCTGTGACCTAACTTATTGATATATTTAAGTAATTTTTTATGACAACAAGAAACAACAATACATGTCCACGATTTGAGCTATCTAAGACATCTGAAGTTCCTGAAGTTTAAAGTAGATATGGAACCTCAAATTCTAGTATAATGAAGCATTAAAAGATCATGAGAAGAGTTTTATATATATGGCCTACATCAAGAATTCTCAAGTGTTTATAATGGCAAAGATAAAGAGTATATATGAAAAATATGAACTTGTGACAAATCCAAACTTGTAGCGAAATCCGAACCTCTTGTGACATTGTGACATAATATTTGTGGCATAAAAACTTTAGTGACATGTGATTTGCTTCTAAGGATCTAATTTTTTCGGTGGAATTATACTTTTGAGGCACCTTCTCTCTCCATGACGTGTGAGTCTCCTATGTAATTTTCTTCTATTATATTACATCTTTGTGATCTAATCCTTCTATAATACTACACTTTTGTGGATACGAGCTTCAGAAAGAACATCATCTTTATGTAATACAAGCTATAGAAATACTATCATCTTTGTGTAATGAAGGCATACCACCAACTCTATGGAAAAAATCATTCTATTTCAGTAAACATGGCATTTAGGGATAAAATTATGGAACTTATGTTACTGGTTGTTATGCAAGAAAATAACAGCCTACCTCCATAACAATTATCTGAGTACTATTTGATAAAGAATCAAGGAAGAGGTTAAGATAAAGTATGAAGTATGAAAATAATTTAAATTCTAGGGGAGTGTTGTTGTCAATTTGTCCCTCAATATCAAATATCTTACAAATATTTACACCACTTACTTATATGGAAGAATGTAACCTTGGATCACACAATGGATTATGATGCTTACGTAAAGGACTATGACAATCATGCTACTCTATATGAATAAGAAACACTTATAAACAAGTTCACTTAATACTTCTAAGAAAATATGAAAAAAAAACATATATAAATGTTTAATGCCCATTAAAGATAGACATGTGACGTCTTGAAGGCCAATAGTGAAAGAACTATGAGTATATAACTGAGAATTTATGAAGTGACCATAACTTCCTTCTTGTACATGTAAGAAGGACTAATCACATCAATGAAGTCGAACTGTATATCAAGTTTGAAAGAAACAAAAAAAATCAAGAAACCCAAAGAAACCATATGGTTCATATCGTAGTATAATGATTGAAGGATTTAGGCACCTTTTTTGGAGTAAATGGTACATGGAAACTAAAGAAAAATCAAAGGATCAGATCTCTTCAAGGATAAGGTAAGATTGAAAAAGGTACATCTGATTTTTTTTTCATTTGCAATCAATGTAAATTAAAGTGCATGCAATTCTAAGATAATAGTCTCTTTTTAGACAACAATGCACCGTAAAAAGGCACTTTTAGAGATCATTGACATGTTAGCATTCGTACTATCACCTTGAATAGGTAGACTAGGTTTTATGATTAAGGAATAAAATATCATGTATAGAAAGTGTGTCTAGGTTTTTGTAACTAACTATATAACATGCTTTTAGAATTTTATTTCCTAAAATGGAATATCATGAATGGTTTGAAGACTATAGGGTTTGTAAAACCTATATAATCTTTGAGTTATAAAACCATAGGAAGAAAAACCCTAACTAATCATTTATGTTGTAAAAAGAAAATCCTAGCTCTTGAGAATGAACATAGTGACATGATGTTGTTTAAAACAAAGTTGGAGCCAAGATTAAGACAATTCTAACCTTCTTCAAAATATAAGCACCCTATGTCTCCTTGATTACTACTATTTCTATCATCTTTGTACTTTTCCTTTTGTCCTTTCATAGTCTTCTAATAAAAGTTGCAAGTCAAGAAAAAAACTATGTAAGCTTGATTAACAATTGGAAGAATGAAAACTATGAATATTAACAAGGGGGAAGAAGAATCCAACTAGACGGTGGCACAAAACAAGAAGTTCACATACCTCAGAAAGAAAGAGGGAGCTATGATTGGTTCAATTCAGGAATATGATAATTCGGTTGATAATACAGATGATGATAGAGATATTATCGATGATTGAAATCTGATATGGGGAAGAACATGAATCTTAACTTTGTTTTATTGTGAAGGAAGAAAATGTGAAGGCTTATAAAGAAGTTTGGCTCCATAAGGAGTTCAACAAAGTATTTGATTACATGTTGGATTCAATATCAAGTTTGTCATAAAACTAGGAAGGTCGAAGTACTCTATGATTTGTGACATGATGATATCATGAAGTAGCCAATATGTCTGCATTATGAATAAGGTAGTTGATGTATTGATGATGTTCCTTTCTATGAAAAGGAATGGGACAATCTTAGGTGTGTGGATGTCTCCTCCCTGGTTGAGAGGGAGTGAGGGTGGACACTGTATTCTCCATGGGTCATGTACTAGACCGAGACTAACAACTAGAAGCCTTAGTAAAGGAACAAATGAGGAGAATGGTGGATTGGATGACAATCTTGGACAATTATTATTTGAGGATCTATACTTTGTACATTAATCCAATATAATAATAGTCACGAGGACCAATATTTCTTGGTATGGAAATAGTCTTGTGAGGACATGCCTAGTGAACATTTGGATGGCGTATGTGCCTAGGGAGGCATTGGTGTCCAAATTTATGCCTCCCAATATTGTTGTATGATCTACTAGAGAAATAAATATTGTTATTCAAGGCCTTGCTATTTTGAAAATGGTTCTTATATTGATGCTTATCGATTTGGATCCTTTCTTATATAAATATTTGAACTTCATTAGGGGAATTTTGAGTCTAAAATGGGCCTTCTAAGGAAATTATAAAATAATAGTGGAAATAATAAAATGACATTAGATTACATCATCATATTTTAGAGGGAAGAAAGAAAAAAACTAATTTTCAACTCATATTTTCAACTTATCTCCTTATGGGTTTACTCAAATATTGAGCGGAAACACTCATTGGATGAAAAATTTGATTCCTAATCCAAGGAGTGCCCATGTTGCATACTTTCGATGGACCCTGCTACATGAGAAATGAGAAATGCATGAAAAACGTGATTGCAATCACATTTTTTCATGTATTTCTCATTTTTCTATGTAGCAAGGTGTATCGAAAGTATGCAACATAGGTACTGCTTGGATGAGAAATTAAATTTTGCATCCAACAAGTACAACTAGTCTAAATTTGATTAAAACCTTAGGGAGAAAAGTTTAAAATACGAGTTGAAAAATTAGTTTTATTATTTTATTATTTTTTATTATTTTTACTTTTTTACTCCAAAAATGATGAAACATCCCCCATGGTTGACATCATCATCTTTAATCCTATTTTCTCTTACAAAGTTTATTTTGGTTTTCTTAGGAGGCCCATTTTAGACTTCAAAATTCCCCTAATGGAGAGTATCTTGTTGTGTCATTGTGAATACCTCCCTTGTTAAGAGGGAGTGTTAAAAAATGTAAATATTGTCAGTATTCATAATGTAATAAAATGTAAATTTTATAATTTATTATATTCATTATGCTTATATGGAGGATTTGACGAATGCGATCAAAGCTAAGATAAATAGTTTTATATGTGCCATGAAGCTAATATTGATGGTAGGGAAGCAGATTTGAAGAAAGGCATGGAGGATTTGAAGAAATACATGGAAGGTTTGAAGGAAGGTGGGACAAAGCTGCTACAAGAAAGGCCTCCTAACGACGAAAAGGTAGTAGAGGAAACTCATGATGAGAAAAAAATAAATTTTAATCATGAGTTCATAGAATCTAACACTGGATTGAAAACCCACCCTATTCCAAAGATCAATATGAGGAAGTTTGATGGCAAGGATCCCATAACATGGATACTACAGATGGAGAAATATTTTGATCTACATGATGTGAAACTATTACAAAAGGTATGTATTGCATCTTTATATTTAGAACCGAATCAATTTCTATGGTATAAAGGGCTTTTTTCTCGTAAACCACTTGTCACCTAGTTAAATTTCATGGAGGAAATGATAACACATTATGAGGATACATAGAGCAACACCTTCTTTAGCCAACTGATAAATCTCAAACAAAAGGGTTCAATGGTAGAGCACATTGAGGACTTCCAAGAATTGAATATAAGGTTAAATGATATTCTAGAGAAGCAAAGGATTGATGTCTTCATAGGGACTTTAAAGGATAACATTCAACATGAGGTTCACCTTTGGGAACTTGATTCATTGGAGAAGGCTTACAGGTTGGCAAGAAAAATTGAAAGCAAAATTATTGCAACAAGCAAGCCTACCACTCATAACTATAAAGATAGAAGTGTTGTTGCTCCTAGCCTTTCACCACCTACCAGGCTAAGACCACAACAATTGGAAGAAAAAGGAGCAAAAGGGTTTTGTTACAATTGTGATAGAAAATACACTAAAGGTCATAAGTGTGCTGAGAAGAAATTATTTTACATAGATTGTGAAGAGGAGGAAGAAAAGGATCAAGAAACGTCAAAAGAAGATGATATACACCAGGAACAAACCCTAGAGAAAGAACAAATGAATCCGACCATATCTTGTAAAGCATTGGCAAGAATTACCACTCCTCAAACTCTCAAGGTAGAAGGACATATCAAGAAGAAAATGGTTCAAGAACTGAAAGATCACATCGAGCATCAAGAAGTGAATCGGACCATATATTGTAATACATTGGAAAGAATTACTACTCCTCAAACTCTCAAGATAGAAGGACATATCAAGAAGAAAAAGGTTCAAGCAGTGAAAGATCACATCAAGCATCAACAACAATTTCTCCAACTTTTAAAGGATAACCCCACTTTGGTGCAGAATCGAATGAAATAACAAGAATATCAACATCAGAATGAAAGAAGTTTTAACGTAGGCGATTGGGTACTTTTATGAATACAACCATACAAAAAATTTCCCTCAAGCAAGCTAAGAAGGATAATAAATTATCACCAAAGTACTATGGTCCTTACAAGGTGCTGCAAAAGATTGGTACTATGGCATACACATTTGAGCTTCCTACATCTTCCCGACTACCCCTAGTTTTCCATGTTTCATGCTTAAAGAAGGTTATAGGTGACCAGGTCCCAGTTCAAACAATATTGTTGGAACTTGACAAGGAAGGAAAAATAATATTTGAACTTGAAGTAGTCACGGAAATAAGAGCTTGCCAACTACGAAATCGATTAATTTCAGAGTATCTCATCAAGTGTAAGAACTTACCCACTAAATATTCCACATGGGAGGACGAGAATTTTATACAGGAGCATCCAGAACTACTCAAGCCTTGAGGACACCACTTTTTGAAGGAGAGGGCATGTTAGGTCCCTATACTACTAGTGTAGCCCCTTATTGTTATTAGTGCAACCCCCTTATGGTATTGTTGTTCCCATGTGGCCCCCATGTTGTTATTATTGTCAAACAACCACTTGGGTGCAAACAGATACACAGACTTTGATAGGCAACAAATAGTAATACACTACCACATAGAAGGGACAGTGACATAAATGTTCACATTTATAGGAAGAGTACGAATAAAACAATGAATTGCAGAGAAGTTGTAGTGGAGCGGTGGTAATAAAATGACCAAGGCGTTACAGTGAGGAATCATAAGGAGAATTTAATTTGTCACCGTGCAAATGGTATTACCAAGGGAGGTAATGGCAGAGGGAAAGGTTAGTGGAAAAAGGATTTCTAAAATGGGACCTACGCATTTCAGGGTCAGGCATATGGAAAAGAAACAATCATAAATAAAAGGATTTACACCAAATCTGACAACTTTAGAATAACATAGGTATTTTGAACCATTATGGCTCTGATACCATGTTAAAGAACACACATGGAATAGAGAGAATGTGAAAGATAAATGTGAATTGTCTTGTCTATTAACATTAATGTACATTTATAATACATTCTTGTGACTGTTGGATTCATCTTCCAACGTCTCTTGGACTCCCTTTGACTATCCAACTTTGACACCTTAACCCTTAGCAGATATGGTGTCCAACATTAACACAACATAAATCACATTTAGTTTTAGTTAGCTTTAGTGCTTGCATGCAGTTAAGCTTAACTTAGTTGCTTTATATATTGACTTTTTCATCACTAGTGAATATATAGAATCCATTCTATCTTCCAATGTTTCTCAATTCTTGTAATTTTATGAAATTATTTTCCAGATAGGTCCTTACTTTTGCAGGCTCTAGTAACTTGAAATGATATCGGAGCGACAAGTGGCTTGGAGAAGGTACGTGAATTTTTTTTTCCAGGTTTGAAAATCGAAGCATTAGAAATTGCTAGGAGATTATAAGTGTCAAAGTTTTCTGCAAATTGAAAGTGTCAGAAACTACTAGAGAATTGAATTTGTAAAAGAATGGAAGTCTTGGCTTCCATAATTATCACTTCATATAATTATTATGAATGAAAGACGATGGTTTTTATTCATCTTAGGATCAAAGGCTTATACCAAATAGTGATGGGAATTGAGATAGAAACAATGTGAGAGAATAACAAGTTGAATTGTCTTAACATATTTGACATGGCTTATGGAATATTTTGTCTATTTATGTCTTGTGATATTCTTTCTCAGATCATAAATATTGAATCATCATATCAAAACTGGACTTCATTGAAAGGATTATATGGTGATGAATATGATATATAAGAACACCATTTGGGTATAAAGAGCTCGATCTATCATAGCAATCATGAAACCGGTGAAGCCTTCTTCAACAACATGGACAAATATTCTCAAGATATTGTTACAATTGAAGACTATGCTTCTTCTATTGCCGGTGAAGCTGCTGTTGATGAAAATTTTAACCTGTCTAATAATGAATATGTCACACATGAGAAAATCAAGTTTTTGACATTTTTACACAATGTTAATCAATATTTTGACTCCACATGGTAAAATGTTCATCTTTTGAAGCCTCACATGAAAAAAAAAAAATTATAGAAAAAATACCAAGATGACCTATTTGAAACAACAAAACCCTAGTATCCAAATATCTGATACTAAATTTTATGCAACCAAATCACAAAAATAGAAGAAAATATAGATAAGTGGTTTGAAAATAAGCCTCTTTGAGGGGGCAAAATCCTTTTACATCACATAAATGAACAATTATATGATGATTCAAATGACATGACCTCCTTGGTATATATAAAAGTTTAAGGGGTCAAAATATAATTAGGCCTACATAAAAATAATGTAAGGGAACAATAATAACAATATGGGGGCTACACTAGTATTATAGGGAGATAACACAATCTCATCAAAGTTTAATTTGAGGCGCGGGCGGTGGAAGAGGCAAGGGGAGTTCCGTGTTAAATTGTTTGACAAAAATTTCTAATATAAAAGATCAATAGTTGAGATCAAATGAAGACAACCACCCCCTGCCCCTGTTTGGCATTTTCAAAACCACTACAACAAAGTCTCATGTAGTTGTTTCTAGTTTCTGTAAACCACATTTGGTTTTTATCACTGTTGAGCATGCATGCCCTCCACCTATTTTCAAGCATGGTTATATATTTATATATTTCTAAAATGTTTCAAGAGCCCAAAATAACATATATTGTACTGTTTTGAAATGGGGGATTTCATATTTCATATTTATTTATTTAATGATTGTTATCCTATTTTATTATATTTAAATGAAATACAATTTTAATTAAATAAAAAAATAAAATCGAAGAAAAATATAAAATATGTATAATTTTATTACTTTGAATTTTAGATTTCAATAATTAGTTTAAAATGAGTTATTTTATTTCTCTTTTTAATTTTATTTTTAATTTTAATACGCTCAAAATACCAACCCTTCATAACTGATATATACTATCACATAATATTATTTTGAGAAAAGATTAATAAATATATACATATCTATTTAACAACATTTAGAATATTTAAACTTGGTAGATTTAAGAATGTTAAATCTTGAAATATCAAATACTATGAAGGATTAAATTTATTCCTTTTACCATTTCAAAAGCGAGTTCGCTTAACTATTTTCCTTAATTAAAAGAAAATGTGTCTCACTTTTTTAATTAATTTTTTGAATTAAGAAAATAATTTCAAAATTAAATATATAACTGTATGCTGATTACGATTTATTTTTCTTCCAGGAAATCATACTATTTTTTAATCCGAAAACCAAAGTGACGATCAATACAATAATATTATGAGGAAAAAATAAAACTAAATAAAATATAATAACCCTTAAGCCCAACCATCATAGATATGCCCATCCCCATTTGACATGTTGATCTCACACATATATCCCTTTAATTTCAATATCATTATAAAAAAAAACTATATCATCTTTTTCCATATTAGAAAACTCACTCTAATGAAATCATTTTACTTTTAAAAATAAAAAATGATATTAAATTATTTTAATCCATATAGATGTTAGAACTTTTAAAAATAAAAAAAATGATATTAAATTATTTTAATCAATAACTTTTAAAAATAAAAAAAATGATATTAAATTATTTTAATCAATATATGTGTTATAAAAAAAATGATATTAAATTATTTTAATCAATATATGTGTTAGAAATATTTTAATAGTAAAATAATTATATAAAAAAAATTCTTACCATTTTCTTAGCGGAAAGATTTTGAGAGTGTCGATATCATTTTTTGGGATTCAACTTCATTAAGTAAGTCATTCATCTATGACCATTTCCATGAGAGGTAGTCATAACTGACTAATTTCTCATGATATTTTAATAGTCCACTTAGCACTCATTTTTCATGTTTTTTGAATAGTCCACTTAGCACTCAGTGTTTTCCTTTATCAAGTATTACAACAAATTTTGGATTTTAGATATCATTTTTTGGGATTCAACTGTGTTAATTAAGTCATTCATCTATGACCATTTCCATGAGAGGTAGTCGTAATTGACTAATTTCTCATGATTTTTTAATAGTCCACTTAGCACTCATTGCATCGAGTGATGCTCACAGGGGTGAAGAAGTGTGTTAAGTAAGTCATTCATCTATGACCATTTCCATGCGAGGTAGTCGTAGTTGACTAATTCCTCATGTTTTTTGAATAGTCCACTTAGAACTCATTGCATCGGGTGATGCTCGCAGGGATGAAGAAGTGGGATTGAAACTAGAGAAATGAATCACATAGCATTATTCATCACTTCCAGGGCTTGCACCTAGTAACCAGGATTTCCCGGGAGGTCACCCATCCAAGATCGCCTCTGGCTCAAGCGCACTTAACTATGGAGTTTTCCCCACAATCAAGCCCACTTAGCCCTCCATGGAAGTCCTCGTTACTGGGTGCAAGCCCCGAAAGTGATGATTGACGCTATGTGATTCATTTCACTAGCTTTAATCCCAATTCTTCACCCCTCTAAGCATCACCCGATGCAATGAGTGCTAAGTGGACTATTCAAAAATCATGAGAAATTAGTTAGTTACAACTACCTCTCATGGAAATGGCCATAGATGAATGACTTACTTGACGCAGTTGAATCCCCAAAAATGATATCTAATTAGTGCATTGCGAAAACCCCTCAATACTTAAATTCTTGATTTTATTGGTGTACTTGTTATTTTGATCACCAAGTATATGTTTCTTTTCATGGGTATATATTTAGTGTTGCACTATGTGAGCAACGCGTATGATGTTTTGCAATAAAGTTGTGATATAAGTTTATTTATGGGATATATTTAGGTTAATTTTAATTTTATATAAGAGAGAGAGAGAGAGAGAGATTTGATATTTGTTTATAATTGAATTGTAAGATTATTTATTAGATTAGAATTCAAATAGGTTTTTTATTTTACTTAGATTTGTTTCTATGTTTTTTTATTAATCTTTAATTAGATAAGTTAATTAAATTTAATTAGTGTGGTAAGTTAAATTTAATTGGTAATGGCACTAATAATGTGATAATGTTGTTGAAAAAAAAATTAAAATGAATTGCCAAATCAAAACATGTCACTAATTTAATATAATCATGTCACTAATATTAATACAAATATTTAAAGTTAAAAACTACGACTTTTTTGAAAGACAATCACTACTATTAAAACTAAAGCATTCACTACTGTTATAACTAAAGCATTGAAATTGACCTTAAAATTGACTCCCAACTTTAAATGTGATTGGTGCAATAGTAGCTCCATAATTTTCTATGGATAATTTTTTTTTGAAATAATGGAATTCACAACTAACACCTTTTAAATAAAAAATAATAAATAACACCTTTTAAATAAAAAATTTAAATAATACCTTTTAAATCAAAATATTAAAAACAACAATAGAATCAAATAAAAGTACTATCATTAATACTCCCTTTTAAAATTAAACATCAAAACATTTTAAGCTATAACTTATACATCCAACATGATCTTAAAAATTGTACATAAATCAATAAACCAAAAAATCAAAAAAAAAAAAAAAATCCAAATAAATAATAATAATAAAAGAATCGTGATGGGGTGTTTGGTGAGACAAACAGGCTAGGGAGATGATTTTCCACCCCATAACAGGCTAGGGAAGTCATTCTTCCACCCCATAACAACGAATACATTAATTATTGGGGTGGGATGATTTCCCCCATGTAGTTTAATGCATGCCAAGATTGAGGACATTCTTCTTATGAGGCAGAGGTTCACGAGAAGCACCACTCAATCTATATTTCCTTGTTTGACAAATTTTTGTTCTTGGCAGATATACCCACCTTGGTGTGGGCATTCCCAAGCATTAGAGCCTACATATAATAAAATTACAAAGTAGATTAGTGGGGTTGACTCTCTTGTCTTAGCTAAGATGGATCCTTATGTAGCATGGTGCAAGCTCATAAATTTTCCAGAGAATGTGGATTGACAATGTGAAGCAAAAATTGAAAATTGTTTGCTTCAAGTAGAGAAGTTACAAAAATACACATGTAGAGTTTTTTTTTTTGTTTTAATTTTTTTCATATATCAAACATTTTGTTAGATAATTATGAAATTTATGTATCACACAAATCATTCTCCTCTATCGTACATTGACATACAATAATGTGGAAATCAACAAATTATGTGCAAGTAGAATGTAAAAGACTGCAAACTTGTGATGAATGAGACAACTCAATATTGAAAAATGGTTAGAAACGATTATGAGAGGAGAAAGAAATATGCACCAAATCGGTATGGAAGGAAACAATTTCAACATCAAATGTACAATTCACAATGTTTTTCCACATTTTGGGAGTAGAGCCTGAGGCATAAAAATCCTTTTCTGTTTATTTATAGGCTCGTACCTGGGAAAATACATAGCCAAAATATCATGGTGAATAAAGGAAAGCTCGTGACTACTACCATAAGAGTTCACCATGGTACCTCTGAATATTGAATTAAAGTTGCTATGTCAGCTAAAACAATTATTTAATCAATTCTCTACAAAAGATCTACTTCTCTCCTATCAAACAATGTAATGTTATATAGCGATTAGCTTTATTGATATATCTAGCTATCCTTTAAACTAGTTAATCCAATGGTAAATTTTGAATTTGTCATTTTCAGAAAAAGTAGGACAAATGCGCTAAAGAAGTTCAACAAGGACAAGCAAAGGCTAATCCAATCAGCTTAAGAGGATGTGGTAAAAGATTGTAAGCATTTGGTCAAATGAGACACTTCAATATCGAAAAAGGGCATATTTTTTTATCAAATATTTTCTATTGGAACTTGAAAGAACATCTTTGAAGATTGAGATTCAATCTATCTGGAAAGGGTTATAGAATCTGTAAATTTTGCATAATGTAAGTGATTCCTCTTTATCCTTTAATTCTAAATGACATGTAAATTTGGCATAATGTAAGTGATTCCTCTTCATCCATTTACTCTAAATGACATTTTGTTTACTGATTTTTATATTCATTCATCTTGTATATGTCACATAAAATTTATACTTTATAGCATTCCTTTTACAACATCTACTGGCATTGCAATTATATATAAAAAATAAAAAATAAAAACACCATGTATATTATTTTGAAATTAAATGTAACGGTCAGCCATTAAATAATGTTAATAGATGTGTTTTCAACTAACAAAAGGTGTAACAATCAGTCGCTAAATAGTAATGGTAAAAATTTTAAAAACGTTTTTAAGCTTTGATTAAATTAAATAAAGGAAATGTCCGTCACTAAATAGAAGACGCACACCGAACAGTACTTACATGCGTCTTCGCATCATTTCCCCGCTCAGAAGTTAGGGGTCCTTAGCACGCTTGCCACACGTGCTGTGAGAATTTCGGATGAGGAAAGCCTGGCAGCGGAGAAGGCTCATCTCCTTGATGTCTTTGAGAAGAATGGTTATAATAGGCTCCTAGGTCAAAAAGCCTTCCGCAGGGCCAAGAAGGAGCCTTCAATCCGAAAGGTTCCCAAAGACCATATCTTGGGTGTGAACCTTCCGTACATCCAAGGGACCACAGATAGGATTGCGAGGGTTCTGAGGAGGTATGATGTGCCCGCTACTTTTAGACCTCTCCGCACTATCCGTAGCTCCCTCAGGTCTGTGAAAGACCCTATCGACCCTAAGGACATGAAGGGCGTCTATGTCATTCCCTGTTCCTGTGGAACCCCTTATATTGGTGAGACTGGTCGCTCTATCAATCAGCGGATTAGCGAGCATTCTGCTGACCTAAGGCATGGTAGGACCAAGTCCTCAGCCCTCGCTGAGCATGCAAGAAAGACTATGCATCATGTCTGTATAGAAGATGCTCAAGTCATTGCCAAAGTTGCGCAGTTTCACCATCGCAAATTTAGAGAGGCCCTAGAGATTGAGAAAAGGCCGAACAATCTTAATAGGGATGATGGCTGGAAGATCAGCAGTTGCTGGGTCCCAGCCTTGTCTTCCTAGCCTCCTCCTTCCCCCTGTGTTAAGTCTTAGGGTTTCTGTCTTCCCTCTCCTCAAGTTCTGATTTTGGCCTGTTTGTCAGGTTATTATGAGGTGCTTGGGGTATTAATATGTTATTAAGTAATTTCGGGCTAATTATTGTATTAACCTATTCCAGGGGATATTTTAGAATTAGAATAGATTTTTTCAGTGATTTTTACCTTTATCTGATTTTCGTATATCGCAAAAGGCCCCCCTTTTTAATCTTTATAAGTAATAAGATTATTAACTAATAACCTAGTTAGTTTTAATAATTAATTATTGATTAATTAATGAATACAAATTATTAAATTAATGACAAGAAATTATTAGTAATATATGACATTGAGTTAATGGGTATACTATGATTAATAAACATAATTATGGCATTTACCCTAGGTAACTATATTCTAGGAATATTAATGATTTAACTAAAATACCATTTATTTGTTGTTTTTAATAATATTAGAACTATAAATTAGTAAGAAGGAAAAAAACAAAAAAAAAAAAAAATATATATATATATATATATATATATATATATATATATAGATTATTGTATAGTACTTACTAATTTATTTTCGAATGGGCCTTTACATTTAATATTAAATTAAAATGATTTATTGGGTTTAAACTTTTACCTATTGTAACTAAAATTTATTTTATATTTCTTTGGTCTAAGAACAATAATAATTTAATACTATTTATTTATAATAATAAATATAAGACCTTTATAATTTGTTTACCATTATTAATTTACCACAATGACCATTATAATATAAACATTACCATTGTAACTAAATTCTTAGATTAATAGTAATATTAACACTATTTATTTGTAATTAAATAATTTAAGAATAATAAAAAATATAAGTTTTTATTAATTATATAGATATAATGACCCTTATATTTTAAATTTATTATATTATCCAATTAACTAGTATTATTATATTAATAATAGAATTATTAGTTTGACTTTGATCATCAGGTCAAAATTAGCCGTTGCAATATAGCCGTTGGAGTCTCTGCACACTCTATTTAATCAAGCTAAGCCAGATCAGTTCTTCAACTTGTCCTGACGATGAACCACACTGGTTGGTTCGAAACGCGTCGACAAAAGATTGATTATGTGATTTTGCCGAAGATTACTAAACAATGTTATGGATCACAGAAGTCTAAATTCCTTAGTATATTGTTTCTCAACGCACAAAAGGTGTAACAATTAGTCGCTAAATAGTAATGCCTCTTTCATCTACAATCATATACTCAAAAAATTTAAAAGAGTTTTCAAGATTACTAAAATTTATATCAAAATCGGGAAGCTTTCGAGTGAAATGAAATTAATTAATAGGTAGCTGTACTCGAACTTGTGACCAGAGATATATTTTTTAAGGAGGACCATCATTTAGTTTACCATTTTTGTGACTATTTTCTAGCTTACAATTTGATGAATTGGATTTAAATAGGATTTTATAAATAATAATATGAGATTGAAGCAACTTTTATTAAGAATTTGGCATGATTTTAGTATTTAAAGCACTAATCATTGTAAATCCGTTTTAAATATGGATCTAACATGAGCAGAGATGGATTTTATTTCTTCACATGATTTTTTTTTATGAGCCAATATTATTTAAATGTTTTGTATAATTTTTTTTTTTTTAGATTTTTAGATTTTTTATTTTATTTTGGCTCACATGAGCAAAATTTCACTTTGATGAGTAGAATGAGCCTCTCGACTCAATAATATGTAGACATGGATTTTGAAGAAATTGATAATCTTATGAGGACGCTAACACCTAAAAGACACAAACCCACACAAACCGAGTGGTGTTTTAAGTGTGAATGTATTAACATCATAGCCTTAGTAATCATACATTTGAGATTTTCATTTCCAATCACAAAATATATTTTTTTTCTAATCAAGCTAGCAAATAGACCCATTTTATAAAAGTTGAGATCTATCACCAATGTGCCTACACTAAAGAAAGTACGTAAAACTGTCAAAATCAAACAAAAATGTAATGTTTCAAGTACATAAACATGAAAGTAAATTAGTGTTTTATGTAGAATACCAATGGCCCACGGATGTAGACATGTCATGTGAGTGTCAACCTTTAAACGTTAGACATCAATTTTCATGCTCTATACATAAATGTGTAGAATGTAAGATCACAGGGTGTGGCCTAAAACCCAACCAGGACAACCATGCTCTATACATAAATGTGTAGAATGTAAGATCACAGGGTGTGGCTAAAAACCCAACCAGGACAACCATGATATCAGATGAAATGAAGCCCAATGAGAACGAGAAAATAGATGAAATAGTTTGCGTGACGGGGGCAGGGGGTTTCATTGCTTTATGGCTTATCAAGTTTCTCCGCACCAAAGGCTATATTGTCAGAGGAGCAGTTCGCACCAAGCCAGCTGGTATATCCGCTAATTGCCAGGCCTCTTACCACATCACACCTAAATTAATTATATTATTTGTTTTTGCATGGAATATGTATATTGCTATATACTCTCACATGATATCTAGACGTGGAATTTCTGAAGAGATCTGACTTGAGTGTAGATGATGGGTGGAATTATGAGCATTTGAGAGAGTTGGAAGGAGCAAAGGAGAGGCTTGAGCTTGTCAAAGCTGATATTCGTGATTACCAGAGCTTGCTTACAGTTAGTCGAGGTTGCCATGTGTGTTTCACATGGCCGCCGTTCTCGACAACGACCCTGTAATTACTTCGTCACTTCTTTCAATTCTCGTCATAATTCCAATTCCATGCAGTTGGTTTTAGCTGAAACGATTCTGACACCATTAGATCTTGCTAATCATTGTTTTATAATTAATGAAAGCAAGAGAAAGTGATAGAGCCGGCAATGGAAGGGACGAGGAATGGGATGGAGGCTTGCCCAGAAACAGGGTCAAGCGCGTTGTCTTTACGTCTTGTATCGGTGCAGTTTACATGGATCCTCATAGAGAACCACTTGCTATAGTCAATGATGACTGCTGGAGCGATATGGACTACTGTATATAGACCAAGGTATTAAGGTATTAATAATTAACATCAGTGTTTTTATTTATCTTTTATCTATTATTACAAAGTTTTTGTGTTTTCAAAAGCACAGTGAGTTAGGAAGGCTTCTCTCCAAGTTTTTTGAGCATAAGAATAAAATTTTAAACCAAACTAAATAATTTGTTTCTTTAGGTTCTGTAGACTAATGTTTGGTCTCACTGAACTTTAATCACCACCATCATCATCTATATTTAGAAAAAAATATAATTTTAATTAAATAAAAAAATAAAAATATATAATATATATATATGTATATATATATAATTTTATTTATGCATTTGTAAATTTTAATAATTTGAATTTTAAATTTTAATAATTAATTTAAAATGAGTTTTTTTTCTCTAATTTAATTTACTATATTTGAAATAATGGCATTTGATAAGTGATAAATATTATCACATAATATTATTTACACAAGAAAAATAATAAATATATACAAATCTATTTAATAGAATTTTAAATATTTAAATTAATTAAATTTAAAAATGTTAAATCTTGAAATATCAAATACTTGGAGAGATTAAATTTCTTCATTTATAACTTTTTCGTATTGTTTCACAAAGGAAATTACTTAAATATTTTTTTAATTAAAAAAAATAGTCTCGAAATCATATAAGTCATGGTTTTTAAATATAAAAACAAATCATTTAAAAATTAAATATCTAATTTATTAAGTTTATGTTGATTACAATTTTTTTAAGAAATCATTCCTTCTTTATCCAAAAGCTAGGATGAAAATCAATACAATAATATTATAAAGTAAAATTAAAACAAAAATTTAAATCTATATAGCATATAACAACCATTCTACATATCCCCATTTAACATATTCATCTCTCACACATATATATCCTTTCAATGTCATTATCATTCTAAAAAAATTATATTATTTTTCCGTATTAGAAAACACCCTCTAATAAAAAAATAAAAATGATATTAAATTATTTTAGTCAATATACATGTTAGAAAGAAATATTTTAATAGCAAAATTATATATATATATATATATATATATATCTTAGATTCTCCCTGCGGAAAGATTGTGACATTGTCAAGACAGTGTATGTAATGCCTTGCAGTTGATAGACAACCGGGCGCGTGCTCCACCCGCACCGCGAAATGACTAAGTCATGAAATAACCACAAGGAGCAACCAAGGGCATGATACATTAGTGTATGGATGAGTTGGGCATTTCGAGTTTATAAGGGCGAGTGGAGGAGCTTGCCTTGCAAGCCGACCGAGGTAGCGATGGCAAATGGAGGATGGGTTGAGGGGCGGTCCCGCACCATGGGCGGGCCGACCTCCAAAAGACATGGTACGATTGCTTGGATGCGGGGTTGGTGGAGCGAATGGAGGGGCGGCCGAGGGCGTGACCTCCACACTCATTGGCGTATAAACTATGCGACGAAGGATGCATTTGAGGCATCGAACTTGGCTTCGTCCGAACAAGGAAAAGGTGCAGAGAGAAGGGTATAGCCGCAACAAGGCGCAACGCTAATGTGCCCGCCCGTCGGGCAGGATACACAGAGATTTGCGCAGATTTGAGGTTCGATCGAGTGTGGGTGGAAGGCGTGTTGGGTTTCCAGCCCACCAAGTCTTGGAACGAGGGTTGATGTAAGGCCCTCGAGTCCTGGGCAGACACGAGGTGGGCGAACATCCCTTTACCCGGCGGTTGGACCGTGGGCACGACCCAAGCGGGCGCCCTTGCACGGTGGGCGGGCGGCCCGATGAGTTGATGTGTGACGGGCACGACGAGCCGAGGCGCAGGTGCGGTCACCCGGCGAGCCGCCTAACCGGCGGATGGACACGGCGAGCCGAGGTGCGGTCACCTGACCCGGCGGACGAGCTGACGAGTTGAGGTTCGGGCGCAGACACCCGACGAGCTGCGGACGAGCTGCGGCGAGTTGATACGCGGGTGCGGTCACCCGACCCGGCGGACGAGCTGACGAGTTGAGGTTCGGGCGCAGACACCCGACGAGCTGCGGACGAGCTGCGGCGAGTTGATATGCGGGTGCGGCCACCCGACCCGGCGAACAGGCATGGCGGTTGAGGTTCGGGCGCGACGAACCGACGAGCCGATGCGTTAGGCGGAAGGGCGACCCGTGGGCGACCCGCGCACGATGGGCGGGCGACCCGTGGGCGACCCGCGCCCGATGGGCGAACGACCGAGTGACAGACATATGCGATGGCCGGTTATGTGGTGAACGCTGGTATGGTTCGACGAAGGCGCGATACAACATAGGCGGCACGGTTCGAGCAGCGGACGGCGAGTGCGGAGGAAGGGCGACCTGGGCGGGCGCCCCTTCACACGACGGGCGGACAATGCGACAGCAACCGGACAGCGTGCGACAAAGGGCGGACAGCAGTGCGACGTAAGGGCGAGCTGGATGCGACGTTAAGGGCGCACATATGACACTTAAGAAAATTATGCGATGGATTTTTGCAGACTTTATAGGGGCGTAGGGAGGCCTTGCACTTGGGCAAAGGCCGACCTACTAAAATGTAAAGTAGGGGCTCCTAAGCATGAGTTATGGGGTCGGCCCAAGAGCTGACACCCCTTCACCAAATGGTTAGTAAGCCTATATATGGATGGCGCAGAGACTCCATTTGGACATCAAGCAAGTTCGATCATCTTCTACAACTTAGAGCGAAGGGTAAAAGGAAGTGCGCAGTTCTGAGCTGCGCATAGCTCATGCGCTAAGGCACAAGGGCGCAGATTTTACCGGGAATTGGCAGAGGTTGTACGAAGGTCATTCTAAAGGCAGTTTTGGTGCAGAACTGAATTGGAGGAGTTCTGGTGGCTCGGGTGAGCACGCTCCTACCAAGTGAGGTTGGCATGCATATGTAAAGGCTGTCTTGCCGTGATTGTAATATTTTCTAAGTGTTGGCCTTGGACTTTGCCAGGCACACTTGTATGATGTATTATTGAAATCTTTCATAATATATTATTATTGGGCGGACTCGTTCGGGAGTTGCCCCTCCCTCTATAATTGTGTGCAATTGTTATGTTCTCGGTTTAATTGCATATTGGTTATGAACATGTATGAAGATTAATGCATTTTACTTAATTGAGAAAGATGAATTAAGTATGTTAATGTGGAAAGGCGTAGTCCATGTGTGCAAGTATTATTAAAAAGAAAGTACACGGTGGTGCCGCACCTCGCCAGACACGGTTGGAAGACTACCGTAGGCTTGGGGGCGTGACAGGTGGTATCAGAGCAGCAGATCCGGTATTGAAGCTGCTACACACCTTTACCGAAGTAAAGGTGGTATCAGAGCAGGGTTGCTCGTGAAGACTTAGACAAGGTTGTCTTGGTTGAAATTGAAGGTGAATCTGCTCGATCTAGAGCTGGTAAGCAGGTTGTTCTATTTGTAGGTGACTTGGTAAAGATGTCCATCTTACGGAAATTAGGTTATGCTACCTTTGAAGAATTTGAAGGAGACTTACTTGAAGAGTCAAAGGAAATAAAACAAGGATTTGCAGATCATGGAAAAAGGTTGTTTGAAATAAGGGATGCTCTTCGTACCATGGTGAAAGAAGGAATTTCTGATCATAATAGAGGAGGAGCCCTTCAACTCACCGAAGAAGCAGACTTGGTTGAAGCAAAACTCAAGGAGCTTGAAGTAAGACAAAAATGGAATCAACGGAAGTGGGATTGCCTAGCTCATGAGGTAAGATATCTCTTAGCCTTGAAGAGGAAGGGTAAGAATGAAAAACAAAAAGAAGAAAGTGGGGAAGGGACCTCACGAGCACAAGAACACTTAGTAATAGAAATCTCTTCTACCGATGATCTTCACGATGAAGATGCAAGTGAGGAAGGCCCGAGTGCTACTTCCAAAGCAGTGATTGATGTGGATTGTGAGAGGAGGGATCCAGAAAGGAACAGGTTGGAGTATGTTCAGATGAAGGTCGGAGGTGCTGATGTACTCACTATGGTGGATAGTGGTGCTTCACACAACTTCATGGGTGAAGATACTGCGAGAAGAATTGAGCTGAAATTTGTACCGGTGAAGGCACAAATGAAGACAGTGAATTCTCCTCCTATGAACGTTCTTGGTATAGCTGAAAAGGTGGACACTACTCTTGGCGAATGGACCGGGAAAGTAGACTTCACTATAGTAAGGATTGATGACTATGAGGTCGTATTGGGGATGGAGTTCATGAAACAATATGAGGCTATGGTCGTACCACATTTGAGGAAACTCTTCATTTATGATGGAAGGGAAGATGTGCCCATTGGTGTTCCAACCATTGGTGTAACAAAACCTGATCATAAGTTAGGAGGAATGCAGATGGAAGATAAGGAGAAGATGAACAAGCGGTTGTCTACCGTTGAGACAAAGCTTGTGGAGCAGTCATTGGTCATCCGATCACTTTCAGATAGCATCTTGGACTTGTCAAGAAGGCTAGAGCTGGTGGAGGACGATGATGATGATGTTGATGAGGTATATGTGAGGCCGAACATCCAGAAGGAAGATCGGGAGGCATATCTACAAAGGATGGAGGTTGAGGATCCTGATAGATGGATTGAGCTGATTAGTGAGAGAGAGCCTCCAGGCTCTTCTCCCTCCACATCTTCTTAGATGACATAGAAGATGGGGCTCATTGTTGGCTGCTCAAGGCAGTGAGCCCTTAACATGTCTGAGCAGGTATGGTGATCATGACATGCTGCAGAAAGATGGGGTTCCCATGGACCTGAGCATGGGATCGTAGAGATGAGTGTTGACACATGACTGAGATGTGTAGCACCTATACATGGGCAGTTTGCACATGGGATGACTTGATGAAGACAAGGCTTTATATATGTTGCAGTGATGTTGCCTTATATGGAGGAGTCTACATCATGGTCGATGCAGTCTTGGTGGAGAGCTACTGAGATGGTGTGTTGTCGAGGACGACAACGATTTCGGGTGGAGGAGGATGTAAGGCCCTCGAGTCCTGGGCAGACACGAGGTGGGCGAACATCCCTTTACCCGGCGGTTGGACCGTGGGCACGACCCAGGCGGGCGCCCTTGCACGGTGGGCGGGTGGCCCGACGAGTTGATGTGCGACGGGCACGACGAGCCGAGGCGCAGGTGCGGTCACCCGGCGAGCCGCCGAACCGGCGGATGGACACGGCGAGCCGAGGTGCGGTCACCCGACTCGGCGGACGAGCTGACGAGTTGAGGTTCGGGCACAGACACCCAACGAGCTACGGACGAGCTGCGGCGAGTTGATACGCGGGTGCGGTCACCCAACCCGGCGGACGAGCTGACGAGTTGAGGTTCGGGCGCAGACACCCGACGAGCTGCGGACAAGCTGCGGCGAGTTGATATGCGGGTGCGGCCACCCGACCCGGCGAACAGGCATGACGGTTGAGGTTCGGGCGCGACAAACCGACGAACCGATGCGTTAGGCGAAAGAGCGACCCGTGCACGATGGACGGGCGACCCGCACCCGATGGGCGCATGACCGAGCGACAGACATATGCGATGGCCGGTTATGTGGTGAACGCGGGTATGGTTCGACGAAGGCGCGATACAACATGGGCGGCACGGTTCGAGCAGCGGATGGCGAGTGCGGAGGAAGGGCGACCCGGGCGGGTGCCCCTTCACACGACGGGCGGACAATGTGACAGCAACCGGACAGCGTGCGACAAAGGGCGGACAGCAGTGCGACGTAAGGGCGAGCTGGATGCGACGTTAAGGGCGCACATATGACACTTAAGAAAATTATGCGATGGAGTTTTGTAGACTTTATAGGGGCGTAGGGAGGCCTTGCACTTGGGCAAAGGCCAACCTACTAAAATGTAAAGTAGGGGCTCCTAAGCATGAGTATGGGGTTGGCCCAAGAGCTGACACCCCTTCACCAAATGGTTAGTAAGCCTATATATGGATGGCGCAGAGACTCCATTTGGACATCAAGCAAGTTCGATCATCTTCTACAACTTAGAGCGAAGGGTAAAAGGAAGTGCGCAGTTCTGAGCTGCGCATAGCTCATGCGCTAAGGCACAAGGGCGCAAATTTTACCGGGACTTGGCAGAGGTTGTACGAAGGTCATTCTAAAGGCAGTTTTGGTGCAGAACTGAATTGGGGGAGTTCTGGTGGCTCGGGTGAGCACGCTCCTACCAAGTGAGGTTGGCATGCATATGTAAAGGCTGTCTTGTCGTGATTGTAATATTTTCTAAGTGTTGGCCTTGGACTTTGCCAGGCACACTTGTATGATGTATTATTGAAATCTTTCATAATATATTATTATTGGGCGAACTCGTTCGGGAGTTGACCCTCCCTCTATAATTGTGTGCAATTGTTATGTTCTCGATTTAATTGCATATTGGTTATGAACATGTAAGAAGATTAATGCATTTTACTTAATTGAGAAAGATGAATTAAGTATGATAATGTGGAAAGGCGTAGTCCATGTGTGCAAGTATTATTAAAAAGAAAGTACACGGTGGTTCCGCACCTCGCCAGACACGGTTGGAAGACTACCGTAGGCTTGGGGGCGTGACAGTTGAGGTTGTAAGTTGGGCGCGGGTCGTGCACGGGTGCGCCCACCCGACTTGACAATAAGGCCCAATTGTATTGTATTCTTGGTTAAGCCATGGTGAGACCACCGTGCGCTCTTGCACGGGTGGGCGCCCGACTTGGGTAAAAACGCCGGTGGAGCCAAGCTCCTGGTCATTGTAAAAAAAACTCTCTCATATGTAATAAAAGAATTCTCTTGCATATGATTGTGTTCATGTTGTTGTTCTATGGTGTCTTTATATTAATGGTTTTCGCACATTAATATGTTATTCATGGTTTAGTGATGAATGTTAAGGCATAGTTCGTAAAGTAAGCTAACAATGGAAGATGTTAACTACTTAGGTGGTGCCACACCCGGCCAATTTAAGAAAAAAAGAATTGGGGGCGTGATAGGTGGTATCAGAGAAGATTCAGGGTTGAAGAGGCTTGACGAGAAGCCGATACACACCTTGACAGGTGATATCAGAGCAGGTTCACAGGGAGTGAAGCCATTGCTTGATGAATGCAGAGAACAGACATGTATGCAGGGAAAAGTTATGGAGAAATCGTGCATTAACAGTCTGGGTTTCGTGGACTTGATGGTTCATGGTAAGACCATTCAAGCTCTGGTGGACACGGGGGCCACTCATAACTTCATGACGGCACGGTTGGCAAAAGAGGTTGGACTGATGATCTTCCCCTTGAATTTGGAAGTCAAGGCAGTGAAATCTAGAGCTAAAGTGGCGGGTTTGGCACACGAAGTGCCTGTGCAGATGAAACACTAGAAGGGTTAGTTGGACTTCACTGTGATGGAGATGAACAACTTCGATATGATACTCAGACAAGATTTATTGAAGGGAAACAGGGCTATTGTTGTCCCTTTTGTGATGAGGTGGTGTTGGTTGGACAGTCACAAACTTGGACTTTGCCCACTCATAGGCAAAGGAGGGAAGTCAAGGTGCAGCATGTTTCGGCACTGAGTTTGGAGAAGGCTATGAAGGAATTAGATATGGAGACATATGCGGTGATGTTCAAGGGAGTCGAAGGTGATGGAGTGGGGACACCTGTTCCAGCCGAGATTTCTGAGGTATTGACCAAATATGTGGATTTGATGCCTGATGAGCTACCAAAGAAGCTTCCACCAAGGCGTGCAGTGGACCATAGCATTGAGCTTGACCCAGGAAATCAACCCCCGGCTAAAGCACCTTATCGATTGTCAGGGCCTGAGTTGGAGGAATTGAAACGACAGTTAAAGGAGTTAGCTGATGCAGGTTTCATCAGACCTTTAAGGTCCCCTTATGGAGCTCTGGTATTGTTCCAGCAAAAGAAGGATTCGAATAAGCTACGGATGTGCTGTGATAACCGTGCATTGAACAAGCAGACGGTAAGGAACAGGTATCCTTTGCCATTGGCTGCTGATTGCTTTGACAAGCTTGCGAAAGCCCGAGTGCTTTCTAAGCTGGACTTGAGGCATGGGTATTATCAAGTGTGGATAGTTGAAGGAGACGAGTAGAAGACCGTGATAGTAACAAGGTATGGTAGCTTTGAGTTCCTTGTTATGCCATTCGGGTTGTGTAATGCTCCTGCTACGTTTTACACTTTGATGAATGATGTCCTACGACCATACTTGGATTCGTTCGTAGTAGTGTACTTGGATGATATAGTGGTGTTGAGTGACAACATGGAGGATCATAAGAAGCACTTGGCGATGGTGTTCGAGGTACTGAGGGAAAATCAGTTGTTCTTGAAGAATTCTAAGTGTGTGTTCGCTCAGACCGAGATTCCGTTCCTTGGGCATATAGTTGGTCAAGGGTACATACAGATGGAGTCGAGCAGAGTGAAGGCGATTGAGGACTGGGTTGAACCAAAGAATGTCCATGAGATGAGGGTGTTTTTGGGCATGACCAACTACCAACAGAAGTTTGTAGAGGGGTACTCCAAGGTAACATCATCACTGACAGACCTATTGAAGAAAGAAAAGAGGTGGAGTTGGACGGATAAATGTCAGGTGGCATTTGATGACTTGAAGGAGAGGATGGTTACAGCACCGATACTGAAGTTGCTGGACCTCAAGCGACTGTTTGAGGTACACACAGATGCTTCAGATTTTGCCATAGGAGGGGTTCTTATGCAAGATGGGCATCCAGTGGTGTACGAGAGTTGGAAGTTGCAGGATAGAGAGCAGAGGTATCCAGTCCATGAGAAGGAGATGACTGTAATCATTCACTGTCTTCATGTGTGGAGGCATTACATGATTGGGAAGCCATTTGTTGTCAAGACTGACAATGTTGCAGTGAGTTATTTTGCATCACAGCCAAATATTTTTGCGAAGCAAGCTCGTTGGCAGGACTTCTTAGCAGAGTTCGACATGACTATCAAGTATAGATCTGGAAGACACATTGCGGTAGCAGATGCCCTTAGCAGGAAGGGACAACTTGCAGCATTGGAAGGAGAAGACCGAGCAGCTAGGAGTAGGAGTCGAGTTCAGATGTCAGAAGAGATGGAGAATAAGCTCAAGGAAAGTGTAGAAACCGATACTTTGGCGCAGAATATAGTGAAGCTGATAAAGGAGGGGAAGACACGAAAGCTCTTTCTACGGGATGGGTTCTTGTTCTTTGGAAACTGACTCTATGTTCCAAAGTCATCTGGGCTCAGGAGGCACATTTTGAAGGAGTGCCACGACTCGCCATGGGCTGGCCACCTAGGGATGCGTCGTTCTTTGGCATTGTTGGAGAGAGGATTCTTTTGGGAGAAGATGCGAGAGGATGTAGAGGAGTATGTACATACGTGCATCATTTGTTAGCAGGACAAATTGGATACTCAAAGACAAGAAGGACTGTTGCAGCCTTTACCGATTCCTGAGAGACCATGGATGAGTGTCTCGATGGACTTCATCCCTCAATTGCCACAAGTTCAGGGGTATAATGGGATCATGGTCGTGGTTGATTGATTTTCCAAGTATGCTGTCTTTGTTCCCACAAAGATACCATGTGGAGCAGAGCAGACTGCAGAGTTGTTCTTTAAGAACATAGTGAAGTATTGGGGGTTGCCATTAAGCATCGTATCGGACTGAGATCCGCATTTTACAGGCAGATTTTGGACCACATTTTTCAAGTTAGTCGAGACAGAGTTGTTGATGAGTTCAAGTTACCATCCACAAATAGATGGGCAGACCGAGAGGATCATCACATTGCTGGAGGACTACTTGAGACAGTATGTGACGACTAATCAGAAGAATTGGCCTGAACTCTTGGATATTGCTTAGTTCAGCTACGATATTCAAAAGAGTTCTGCAACGGGGTATAGTCCATTTGAGTTGGTAAAAGGGGAGATGCCGGTTGCACCGCATACCATAGTGACAGGAGGTTTCTTGAGGAGTCCTCATGCGAAGAAGTTCATGAAGGCTTGGGATGAGACCTTGGAGTTGGCATGGTTGCGCTTGCACGAAGCTGCAAGGAGAATGAAGAAATGGGCTGATCGAGGAAGACGGGATGCACACTTCAGTGTGGGAGACATGGTGTTTCTCAAGATTACCGGGGAATAGTTTCAGCCAGCGAAGGGGATTGCGTTCAAACTGAAATGGAAGTATGAGGGACCATTCCGAGTGAAGAAGAGAGTGGGGGAAGTTGCTTATGAGTTGGAGCTTCCGCACCATATGCACACGAAGCATCCAGTTTTTCACATGAGTCAGATGAAGAGATGCAGACTTGATGTTGATCATCCAGAGAGGGCTGAACCGCTGAGAGGACCAGCCGGGATTGTGGACAAGCTAGGATTGGAGTTGGATAAGATTTTGAGCTACAAAACTATAGGGATTGGTTGCCACATGAAACAGGAGTATCTTGTCAGATGGAAGAATGCACCGGAGGATGAAAGTTGGGAATCGGAGGACTCGCTTTGGAGATGGAAGAAGAAGATTGCGAAGTATGAACGGAAGATACTGAGGTAGTCGGGATTGTCAAGGGCAACAATGATTTTGAGTGGGGGAGGATGTAACGCCCTGTGGTTGATAGGCAACTGGGCGTGCGCTCCACTCGCTCCGTGAAATGACTAAGTCATGAAATAACCACAAGGAGCGACCAAGGGAGTGATACATTAGTGTATGGACGAGTTGGGCATTCTGAGTTTATAAGGGCAAGTGGAGGAGCTCGCTTTGCAAGCCGACCGAGGTAGCGATGGCAAACAGAGGATGGGTTGAGGGGCAGTCTCACACCATGGGCGGGCCGATCTCCAAAAGACATGGAATGATTGCTTGGATGCGCGGTTGGTGGAGCGAACGGACGGTCAGCCGAGGGCACGACCTCCACACTCATTATCGTATAAACTATGCGACGAAGGATGCATTTGAGGCATCGAACTTGGCTTTGTTCGAATAAGGAAAAGGCGCAGAGATAAGGGTATAGTCGCAGCAAGGTGCAGCGCTAATGCGCCCGCCCCCCAGGCAGGATACACGGAGATTTACGCAGATTTGAAGTTCGGTCGAGTGTGGGTGGAAGGCGTGTTGGGTCGCTCGCCCGCCAAGTCTTGGAACGACGGTTGAGGTTGTAAGTTGGGCGCGGGCCGTGCATGGGTGCGCCTACCCAACTTGACAATAAGGCCCGATTGTATTGTATTCTTGGTTAAGCCATGGTGAGACCACCGTGCACTCTTGCACGGGTGGGCGCCCGACTTGGGTAAAGCGCCGGTGGAGCCAAGCTCCTGGTCATTGTAAAAAAAACTCTCTCATATATAATAAAAGAATTCTCTTGCATATGATTGTGTTCATGCTGTTGTTCTATGGTGTCTTTATATTAATGGTTTCCGCACATTAATATGTTATTCATGGTTTAAGGATGAATGTTAAGGCATAGTTCGTAAAGTAAGCTAACAATGGAAGATGTTAACTACTTAGGCGGTGCCACACCCGGCCAATTTAAGAAAAAAAGAATTGGGTGCGTGACAGTGTATGTCTTTATCGCATATTATAAAAGTGGATTTGTTGGTCTTATTTTGATTACCCAAGTAATTTTTCTTTTCATGGGTATATTATTCTTGTGTTGCACTATGTGAGAAACGTGTAACATATTTTTTCAATAAAGTTATGATATAATTTTATTTATGGGTTAGAAAAAATCATATTTTTTATTTAGATATTTTAATAAATTTAGGTTAATTTTAATTTTGTATCAAGAGGGAAGTGTTTTGTTTTTTTTTGGTCTTATCTTAAGATTATTAATAAAAGTAATTGTACATTTCTTTCGTATTAATCAGTTCATTCTTATAATATTTTAATATAATTTTTTTTACATATATATTAAAATTTGATATTAAATTGTTTTACTTAATTTAAATATTAAAATATTTAATTTATGATGTATATTATAATAATATTTTTATTTATGATTTTATTTTCAAATACTATATATTCTATTTATGATCAATATTAAAAGATAAAAATAAAAACAACTATTATTACTTTTTCAATGCTATTTATTAACTCATGTTGAGTATGAAAATAATTACACAAATTTCTTATTCTGAATTATAAAATGTTTCTTTGAGACCAATTAAAAACTCATGCAAAAATTAGAATATTCGTTGATTAACTTTATAAATATTGCAATATCAATGATGTTTATAGAAGAAAAGTTGTGTTATTGATTAATTATTAATATATAATTAATATGAAGGTTTAATATTTCATGTTTTGTAATTATATAATAATAATTTAAAGTTCACTATGTATTGTATTTGGTTACCTAATTAATGGATAATTAGGAGTTCGTATATGTTAAATAAAAATATTGTTTCTAGTAGTTAGAAGAAACAATTATCATTTTCTTGGAAACAGATATATAGATGGGGAAAGAATCAAGTGAGAGATCCTAGAGCTAGGTGTAATAAACTAGTGGGAAAACACTCAAGGACAATCTGAAAGGATATAGGACTTGAGGCTAGACAGTGAAGTCTTAAGGCTCAAGGTACCGATTGTAGCTGAATATATTTACTGACTGTAAAGAAACGAAAGTGCTCGGGGGATACAGGACTTGAGGCTAGACAGTTAAGTCCTAAGGCCCAAGGTACCCGATTGTAGCTGGATATATTTACTAACTATAAAGAAAAGAAAGTGCTCAAAGGAGAGTCTCGACATAATTGCTAGACTCTCGGTTGGGAGGAGAGACATTCCAGACACAATTGGAGTTATATGTTTACAAGCAGTAAGCAAATAAGTAACATAGAATTCTTTCATAAATGATAGTGAATTATAGGAATTATTCATTAAAGTATTGGAACTAACTTAGGGAGAAACTTCTTGAAAGTATATTAGAACAGAAAATAGAGTTGTAGATACTAATTCGGAATAAACAGTAAACATTACAATAATGCCTAAAAGATAAACAATATGCAAGCATTGCATGAATAATGTTTCCCTATATTAAATAGTTACAGTTGTAATCTTAAACTGTAGAGAAATCCCTTCCGTTAAACTGTGTGAACAATTCCTTAGATAAATTATAAAAGAGAAAAGAATGATCTTGGTAAAAACAGTTGCGGAATTTCTGAACTGATAGCGTAAGAAACCATGCATAACATTTATCAAATCCCTATCTATCTATCTTCTAAGTTGTTGCTCGAAGGAGGAAAGAAACGAGAATACACATTGCTATCATTTCAAAGAACAGACAACAAAATAGAAAAATGTATATATATATATATATATATATATATATATATATATATATATATATATTCCATTCCTTTAAAAGTATAAGAATGTACACAATGGTAGAAACCCACATAACGTAAGTACTCTGCAAAAAACGACTCAGCAACCTGAATGTGCCAATATTAAATCAAAAAGAAAACTATTGAATTCATAACCCTATCGAGATATTTATCAGTAGAGAAACCTTGTTCAACATCGGTTCTCAAAAATAAAAAGGCAACCATGTCAACCAGTATCTGGGACTCATATACAATCAAAACCTCGTGCATATTGAGTAAACCAAATTTAACTTTTATACACAAAATCTAAATAAAATAGAGATTTGACAAGTTCAAGCATGAGCCTATGTCGACAATCAAATCATCTGCTTAGTATTTCACATCACAATCATACATGGAACTAGTGGAGATGTTTCCCAACTTGAAAGAAACCCGAAGCAGACAAGCCTTAAGAACTTCAGCATACACTATCGTAACAACAAACAAAGTCGGGTGTTGGTGGTAGCTTACCTGCAAACCAATACCATCGATCATCGAGTGGTTAGGAGTGCAAAACTTGCTAAGAAATCCAGAAAAATTAATGGCCAAAGGGCAGTAGTATTACCTGAACTTGGATGGCTTTCATCAATGGTGATCCACCTTCCTTACAGCAAAAGTTATTAATGAGTTAGAGCTAAAATCTAGACTATAAAGCACTATAAAAGATGACCAGAGGAAACAAAAAAAAATGTATGCTTACATTCATTAAACCAACATCGGTCCCTGGTCACCTTCTGTAGAGCCAGAGCATCCTCGAACCACTCTTGAATGGTGAAATTCATCATTTTGCCACCAAACGAGTTGAAAGATGGAAGAAGAAACTAAGATCAAGCCGCATGGGAAACCTAAACAATGAGAAGTTAGGTGGTTAGGGATACCTTGCGGTGACAAGTTAATTGATGTTTTCATAAGTCGCAGTAGCAAAGGTTGTGAGCTAACCTTAAACCTGTAGGCCAAACCAGTTGTTGAGTGGAAAAAACCTTGAACATAAAACAACAAATGACCTCCCATCCAGCCCGGCGCAGTGAAGCGGGTAGTTGAGTAAACCCTAAACCCTTCTCACCGTCAGATCGCCTCCCGCAAATCAATGGACGAGAGTTAAGTCAATTGCCATAGACAGTCTTGTCTCGTTGACAAATGCATGTAGTAGGACAGGCCTTGGTTATGCCGCATGTGTCGGTGTACAGTGGATATTTAATCGTAAGCTGTGTTACGGGTTAAACATTTGGAGCTCCATGTGACCTTTTAATGTTAAGTATGCCCATATTTAGCAATTGTGTAACATGTTAAGTGTTTTAATTAGAAATGAAATCTTTAAACCCTGTATCTACCACCCTGTGTATATTTAATATATTTTGGGTTTTCCTTTATTACTTCAATGACTTCTTATTTTCCGTTTAATAGGTGTACAATAGGTGTGTAGGTTGTTACAAATGATATCAGAGCTCAGGTTCATACACTGAGACTCTTTGGGAATTATGTGTACATGAAATGAATGTGATTTCTTAAAATTAATGTAGAGGAGCCCGAGACCATCAAACCCACCAGAAACAACTTATGTAAATGTTAACTCTAATATTCAGATAAAGTTGGGAGAAGAATTGAGTCAAGCTAATGTTGTTTTACTCGAAACCGTTCAGCAGCTACGTGCTGAAATGACTAATTTAAGAAGAGACAATGAACAACTACGACTAGAACAAGAGATAATTCTCAGAAGTTTATGCAATTGACAGAACCAACGAGATCTAGACCCTAGTGCTAAAGATAGAGAGAAGACCGCAAGAGCTCAACCTGGAGAAAAAAATGTTGAGTCAACTGAAAAACACGGGGAAGACGAAGAAGGGTGCTCATAAAATGTTTCCAACTAGTGTAAGACAAAATGAAAGAAATCTAAATTGCAAGGAGAATTTAAAAAATTAAACCATCACTCTTTGAGGGGGAATCCGAAGAAGCAAATGAAGCTTGGATAATTGATATGAGCAAATATTTCTAGATTTATGATTATGCTGACAAACTAAAAGCACGTTTGGTTGTTTATCAGTGAAGGGGGAAGGCTACCCTTTGGTGGGAAGAAATCAAAACAGTAACAAAAACTGATGAAGAACGGGTTACTTGGAAAGAGTTTCAAAAGCATTTCAAGGATAAGTATCTGACCGAACGTTATTATGACAAAAAAGCAAAGGAATTTCATGAGTTAAGATCAAGAACATTAACCATGGATGAATATGTAAAATGATTCACCTCCCTACTATGCTATGTGCCTTATATGCAAGAGGAGAAGGCCAAAATTTAGTGTTTCATCAGTAGCCTACCCAATTTTATGAAGGAGAACCTTGAGTTCGATTACCCAAGGACAATGGATGATGTAGTGTGGAGAGCCCGCATTTGCTACATTTAAATGAAAAAGAAAAATGGCTGAAATGTACAACAAAAACCTCTCTGTAATTTCCCAGTAAGGAACCAGACCAAAGTTGCATATTCTGAAAATAGATAATCACAAGGAGATAATAAATAAGTTAATGACCAATAGTTAAATCCACCGTTGCAATGCTGGGGATGTGGAGAACCCCACTATTACAAAAATTGTCCACATAAAGCAAGAAAGGAACAACTACCAAATATGCAGGAAGCATCCACTTTCATAGAAGTTGCGAGGAGCATGCCTAGAATTAATGCTGCATTGGATTATCATCAAGCAAAATACCAACCCACCATGATCGAATATGAAGGTACAATCACTAGTACCCTATCTATGTTTTGTTTGATCCTAGTGCTAGCCTAAGCCATGCTATTTCTAAGGTGGCATGAAAATGTCAACTATAGAGGAGTAAGATTCCGGAACCTTGGTTAGTACAGTTAGCCACCGGGACAAAAAAAGGGTAGTTGAAAAAATAGAACATTGTCCTATAGCAACATCAGGACAAGCCATCCACGTTGATATTAATATAATTCCTTTGGGTTCATACGACATTTTAATCGGGATGGATTGGTTGGAAAAATGTTGGTCCCTAGTTAATTGCAAGCAGAAAACCACCAGTTTATCACTGAATCAGGACAAAGGAAGGAACTTCAATGAATCAAGAAAAATACCAAATTGCGTCCTATTAATGCTAGTTAGCTAGGAAGATGTATTAGGAAGGGTTTTCAAATATATGTTGTCTAGGTGGGATTTACGAACACCAAAAACAAAATGACCTCCTTGGAAATCATTCAAGTCATTCAGGGGTTTGCTGATGTATTTCCTGAATCCATTCCTGGATTACCACCCAAGCGTGATATCGATTTCACCATTGAACTAATTCTGGGTGTAGCCCTTGTATCCAGGGCCCCTTATCACATGAGCATACCTGAGTTTACAGAACTCAAAATGCAGCTCCAAGAGCTTTTCAATAAAAAGTATATCCGCCCTAGTGTGTCCGCTTGGGGAGCCCCCATACTATTTGTACGGAAGAAAGATGGAACCTTGAGGTTATGCGTCGATTATCGACAATTAAACAAGCTAACCATTAAGAATAAATACCCCTTGCCACATATTGATGATCTTTTTTATCAAGTACAAGGAGCCAAATTATTCTCAAAGATTGATTTAAGGTCTGGCTACCACCAAATAAGGAAAAAGGAGGAGGACATCTACAAGACAGCATTCAGAACTCGTTATGGTCATTACGAGTTCGTGGTGTTGCCTTTTGGTCTCACAAACGCCCCAGCTACTTTTATGAGTTTCATGCACGGTATTTTTCAGCCTTATATCGATAAATTCGTATTGATTTTTATCGATGACATCTGAACATACTCCAAGAATCAAGAGGAGCACAAAGAGAATCTAAGGATAATGTTGCAAACTCTACGAGAAAATCAGTTATATGCTAAATATAGAAAGTGTGACTTTTTCAAAGACCAGATTCAGTACTTGGGTCACGTTATATCAATAGATGGAATAGCAGTAGACCCAGAAAAGATCAAAACCATTATGGCATGCACCACTCCAAAGAATGTTGCTGATATCAGGTCATTCCTAGGTTTGGCCGGGTACTACCGTCGGTCATCGAAGGATTTTCAAAAATCACTTTTCCAATGACCTCTTTATAGAAAAGGGACTTTCTTTCTAATGGATAGTCGAAAGTCAGTAAGGCTTTAAAAAATTAAAACACCTACTTACCACTACACCCGTGTTAAAGGTAGCAGTTCCAAAAAAATATTTCGTGGTTTTCTCAGATGCTAGTAAAGAGGGTGTTAACGGAGTGTTAACATAAGAAGGGAAAGTTATTTCTTAAGAATAATGGAAATTGAAGGAATATCACTAGCGATCTTCAAATTACGATTTTGAATTAACAGCAGTAGTGCATGCACTTAAAATGTGGCGACACTACCTGTTGGGGAAGAAATTTATGCTATTAACGGATCATAGTAGCCTTACCAATTTCTTCAACCTGTCTAACTTAAATGCTCGACAGGCCAGATGGAAAACATTTTTAAGTGAATTCAATTTCTAAATGAAACATCTCAAAGGGAAGGAAAATCGAGTGGCCAATGGATTGAGCAGGAAAGTGCATTGTATTTATGACATCCAAATCAGCTAGGTACACTCAAACATCCGTATAATCTTAAAGGAAGCCTCCTTCGAAGATCCAGAATACACTTTCCTTTTGTAGCAAACAAAGGAAGATCTGTTAAAAGGGGAAATATCAGATTTTTACGTAAGCTCTAACAACCTCCTTACCTTCAAGAAAAAAGTATATGTTCCTAACCAAAACGTGGTTAAACAAATGATATTTCATGAGTTTCACAAAAAACCATTTGCTAGTCACCCATGTTACCAAAACTTGTTTTCAGCCATCAAGACAGGGTATTTTTGGCTCGGGTTAAGGAAGGATGTCACTGAGTGCTTGTCCAAATGTTTGGAATGTCAGTTGGTGAAGGTAGAACATTAGAACCCTATTATTTTGTTGCAACCATTGCTCATTTTGGAATGGAAATGGGAGACCATATCTCTAGACTTCATCACTAGCTTACCTTACACCAAGAAGCAACACGACTCAATTATGGTGGTGGTAGACAAATTGAGCAAAACAAATTCCTTCATACCTTTTAAATCCACTTAAAAAACGGTGGAAATTGCAAACATATTTATGAAGGAAGTATTCCACCTGCACGGAATCCCAGGGTGGTAATTTATGTTAGGGATGTAAAATTTACATCCACATTCTGCAAGACCCTCTTTCTAGGATTGGGTACCCAGATTTAATTTAGTACATCTTACCATCCTCAAATGAATGGACAAACTGAACGGGTAAATCATGTGCTATAGGACATGTTATTTATGTTTTTGATGCAACAACCACGTAAGTGGGAAGACTACCTCCACTTAATGGAATTTGCTTATAATAACAGACATCATGAATCACTGGGCATAAGCCCCTTTGAGGTGTTGTATGGGAGAAGGTGCAGAGTGGCCATAGATTGGAATAACTCAGTTAATAAGTTAGCCTTGGGTCCTGATATGCTAGAAAAAATGGAGGAGATGGTTAAGATCTTCGACAGAATCTAGCCCAAGTTAGGCAGAAAATGTACGCAGATAAAAAGTGAACCTACAGAGAATTTCATCGAGGAGACCACGCTTATCTAAGAGTAAAGCCCCAGAAAAGTTCCTTACAATGGAGGGGTTGTGCTAAGTTAGCAACCCAGTATTGTGGACCCTTTCAAGTTTTGGAACTGATTGGACTGGTAGCCTATAAGTTTGCGTTACCAATCCATATCTGTGTCCACAACATTTTCCATGTCTTTTTGCTAAAAAAATATGTGTACAACCCACAACATATAATTAGCTGGGAAAATATTCAGGTAATCAGTTAAGAAGAATACGTAACTTTTGGATAAATTAATTTGAAGAAATTATGACTGTGAATTGTGTATGTGCAGATCGAACCAGAAGGAGAGTTTCTAGCAAAACCTCTTCATATTCTCGATCGGAGAGAAACCACCTTGCAGAAGCGGGCCATCACCCAGGTTAATGTGTAGTGGAAGCACTTTGGCTTGGATGAGGCCACCTATGAAGAAGAGAGATTTATGCGAGAATCTTACCCAATTTTATGTTGCTAAATCAGAAGAACACCAAGGACATTATTCCTCATATGGGGGGGAGATGTAACACCCCAAGAAATGTGAAAATTAGTGTTGTTACTAAGTTTTAATTTTTATGTTTTACTACATTAAATTCTTAATTTGTGTCGTTAAAATAAAAATGACTGAGGCTGGAAGGCCAATATACATTTGGTTACCTAATTAAGGGATAATTAGGAGTTCAGATATGTCAATAAAAATAAAATTGTTTCCAGTAGTTAAAAGAAGCAGTTATAAAGAAACAATTACCATCTACTGTGGAAAGGGAAATATAGACGGGGAAATAATCCAGTGAGAGATCCTAGTGGCTTAGCACCATGAATGTAATTTCAATAGGCAGAGTAGAGGACAAATGAGTTGATGATGAAGGAGAAGCCTGTGTCAAAGGAGAAGTATATGAGGAAGGGTCGTGTGACGTTGAAGAGCCCCATTGGTATCTAGACAGTTGTACAATTTGAAGAAGGGTTGGGTCCCCAATCAAAGGTGCATGACGTTCAAGAACTTCGAGTTCAATAACCTGGAGAGTCTTGAAAATAAGGAAAGAAAGAGAAAATAAACTCGACATTATTCAAAGTGACAATGGCATAAAGAGGGAAGGAACATAAAAACATGATGGGTATGGTGAAGAGTGAACATACACATAGTTTTGAAAAAACACGCAAGTGACTTATTTGAGAATGACAACCGACCCCAACTCAAGGGCACCAGAGATGATATGGTCATTGTAAGCATACGGAAGTAAAGTTCTATGCTGAGAGGTATCGTCGGAGAGGGAAATTCGGTAGTGTTGGGACGTTGTCTTTGTTGAAGCAAGAAGGGCAAGTTCAACTATTTGGAGAAATGGTTGGACCCTTGTAGAGCCAACAAGAAAAAAAGTGATGACATTTGTTGTCCAGGTAACTTCCATAATGAGCAACAAAGGAGGTGTCTAGAAAGGTGAAGTTCCATGAAATGTTGTCAACATTGGAAAAGAAACGGAAATAAAGCAGCGGGCAGAAACGAAAGAAGAATGATTCACAATCTAGATTGCTGCCAATAGTGAAGGGTAATGGAGAAGCAAGTTTGAAATGTCTAAGCATAGAAAGTTGGCTCTCTATATATGACATTTCATAAACTCTATAGGCGGGTGTTTTCCATGCTGTGAAAATGCAGATATTATTTTAAGCTACATATGAAGTATGAAAACATTGATACTTGCCATTTGAGTGTACAAGGCGATACGGTTAGTAGGTTTTTGATTCTCACCTACTTGTGAATGAAATTATGGGACAATTATTCTATTGAAGGAAGTACCACGACATGTAATAGAAAGTGCAAGAGAAATAACAAGAGACCAATAATAGCATAACAACAACAACAAAAGCTACAACTTGAAAAAGAAGTTGAATAGTGCGAGGTGAAGAGGCTAAATAGAGCACACGCCCATCTACCAACTAAGAAGAGGGAGCAATAAATGAGAGTCAGGACATGTCATAGAGATCGTGGGGCTACCAATGACAGAGACAATGAGAGAGATGCTCGTCCGAGCGAAAGTAAAGTGAGAATAAATGCACATAGTAGGGTCATTAATTAGAGTATTGAATAAAAGAAGCCTCGACACCAAGATGTGTGTATAGGCTTGAAATATTAACAAAAGGAAAATGTGACATATTGATTAAGTATATACAGGAGTTTACGGGCTTTGAAACTTTGACACGAGAAGAATCCTTTTGGAAATATTGGAAGCAGAAAGTCCAATCCACATATCAATGTGGTTCATTTCAATAAACACATTATAAAGTGGCCAGGGCATAATACATATCAATTTCGTGCGAGCAAGAACAAAGTGAAAATAAATGGAGATAGTTGGTCCATTAATTAGATTGATGAATGGAATAGCCATTGAGACCAAGATGCATGTATAGGTTTTAAGTTGGAATTGTTAAACAATGTGGCATGTTGATTAAACATATATTGTATTTTTCGTGTATTGAAACCTCGACATGAGATAAATATTTTGGAAATCTCTAAAAGCAAAAGTTTAATTCATCCTACTAATGTGGTTGTGCACAAGGGCATAAAACATATGAGCTTCATAAGAGGGAGAATAAAATTACATTAAATGCACATAGTCAGTTAATCAGGCTTAATTAACGAATAAAATATATAGTGAAAGCAAGATACGTGCATAGACAGTGGATCTTATCGAAGCTCGTATTCCAAAAGTTGTGATAAGGGGTAGATCCGATTTGACATTCAAGTTTGATACTATAAAACAATCGGGTATACATATTGGTGGTTCGAGGTCCATAGCACAGTTTAGAGTTTCAAAGTTTAGATATTTGGTTATTATTTTATAGGACCAATGTTATATGTATCAGAAATTTCTAAAATAATTGTTGTGATGTTATAAATCTGATATAACTCTAGCGGAGTCGCTATTCCATTAAATTATTTTTGATTACTATATCGAGTTCTGAACCAATTCAACAATCAGAAGATTAATCCATATCGACGATTTAACATATGTTGTATGTCAAAAATTTCTATATGATATTGGATGCGATATTCCGATTGCCTTGCGTGTAGTAAGAGGTCCATATTGAATATCGGAAATTGGCAAACTAGAGGGGTGACAACTTTCAAATTTTGCGATATTGCGAAGTTGCAATATAAAAGGACCGAGAATGTTAAACCGCTAGGAAAATGGTGAAACAAAATAACGAAGGATTTTCATTGCGAAATCAGATATGGACGTGACTTTTCTCTCTCTTCCAAATGAACGTGTGGCACAATATGATTTGTTTTGATAAGGGAAGCATGGTGGACAGAGATTGGTTCCGATAAAGCCACATGGAATATGAAGTTAGCATGGTGTGGCAGGATGATGCACAGGTGGGAGAGAATTTCAACATTTTCAAGGCCCCAAGGGGGGGAACAGGGTGACACATGTCACCAATTACAAGGTGCCACGTGGCAGTGAATGATGTAATAGACCGGATGTCGGTGTTCGAAGGTTGAGGCATGTTGGTTCATGAAATTAAAGTGTTGGAGTGAAATCCTCTGATTAAGGGGCTCCGATATGGGGGCTATCCCATGCTCACAAACAAGAAAAGACACGAGGCTTAGAACCAAGGTCAATTGCAATCACCGATCACATATCGGTTCTTTGCAACATGTTCCATTTCAAAAGTTCTAATAGAGGGGCTACGATATTGGGTTGTGGCAAAATTATTAAGACCTAAAGAACCTTGGGCTTAAAGCATTTAATAAAGGAAAGTAGTGCCTATTGCGATATGCGATATTGTCAAAGAATATTGGTGGTTGGAGGTCCATAGCACAGTTTGGAGTTTCAAAGTTTAGATATTTGGTTATTATTATATAGGACCAATGTTATATGTATCAGAAATTTCTAAAAGAATTCTTGCGATGTTATAACTCCGATATAAATCTAGCAGATTCGTTATTCCATTAGATTATTTCTTATTACTATATCGGGTCTGAAACCAAATTGGCAATAAGAGAATTAAGCCATATCGACGATTTAACATATGTGGCATTTCAAAATTTTCGATATGACAGTGGATGCGATATTCCGATTTCCCTGCGTGTAGTTGTAGTCCATATCGCATATTCAAAATCGACGAATCAGAGGGGTGATAACTTCCAAATTTTGTGATATTGCAAATTTGCAATATAAATGTACTGAAAATGTTAAACCGCCAGGAAAACAGTGAAACAAAATAACGAAAGATTTTCATTGAAAAATCAAACATGGATGTGCCTTTTCTCTCTCTTCAAAATGGACGTGTGGTGCAATACGATTGGTTCTGATAAGGGATGTGCGGTGGACCTAGTTTGGTTCTGATAAAGCACATGGCATATCACGTCAGCATGGCATGGCGGGACAGTGGACACGTGGAAAGCAGTTTATGCATTTTCAGGGCCCCAAAGGGGGGGAAAACAGGGTGACACATATCACCATTTACAAGGTGCCACATGGAAGTGAATGATGTAATAGATTGGAGATCATCGTTTAGAGGTTGAGGAATGTTGTTGCATGAAAGTAAAATCTTGGATTGAAATCCTCCGATTAAGGGGATCCAATATGGGGGTTGGCCCATGGTCACAAAGAAGGAAAGATGCGAGGTTCAGAACCAAGGGAAATGGCCATCGTTGATTGCATATCGACGTTTTGCGAAATCTACCATTTCAAAAGTTCCAATAAAGTGGCTATGATATTAAGCTGACATGCGGTTATTAAGACTCAAAGAACCTTGGGCTTAAAGCATTTAAAAAAGGAAAATAACGTCCATTGCGATATGTGATATTGTCAAAGATACTAGTGTTAAAGTGGCGGGGAGGGCCAATTACAGGTTACCAAAGAAATTCTCAGCAAAACCAGCAAAGGACGAGGTCTTTTCTCTCTCCTTAGAGGGATACATGGCGGATAAAGGTTAGTTCCAATAAAGGATACATGTTTAAAATCGATAAGCTACATGACATAGGGTGAACTTCCTGCAAAACAATTAAAAGAAGGTTTAATTATTATAACAACAACCCCATATGGAAGTGACAAGTGGCATGTTTGTTAGATATCATAGGTCTTGTTTAGCCATATGTTTTTTTTACCAAATTTGAACATATACTTCTATTTGTGTTCAATATTCTCAATTTTTATTTCGTTATAATTTTCGTAATTTTTTCTTAGATTTATTATTAGAAAATTATTTTTAAAGCATTTTTTTAGTTGAATTTTATAGCTGGAGGATTTGCCTGGATGGTCAAAAGTGGTCTGACAAAAAAATTTCAACAAATATTGTAGAATCAATGTTTAGATCATGTTTTTTAATGGTGGAAATGGGTTGAGCACCATCAAAAACCTCTTGGTACCAAAAATCTTGAAATTTGACAACTATAACCTAGATGTACAAAAACTCTGCTATAATTTATCAAAATATTGTCATAATTCTATGATTTTCATAGCAAAAAAAACAGTCTAATACTGCATATATATATATATATATATATATATATATATATATATATATATATATATATATATATATATATATATATATACATATACATACATATATATATATACATACTCAATTTTTCTTTCATTATAAGCTTCTTGTTGTCACAATTATGGTTAGAAAATTATGTTATTTTAACCTTTTTTCTAAAAAAAATAAAAGAGTTTCCTTAAATAAAATTATATATGTATCTTATTTGTAAAAAAATATATTTCATTTGTATAATGATACAAGCAATGAAATTTGGGATCAAATTTTATGAGCACCAACTTTTTAGTGTGACTTTGTTTCTTTCTTTCAAAAATGTATGTCTTTTTTATGAGTGTGACTGTGTTTCCGTCTTTTAAAAATGTAGGTATTTGTATGGAATATGTACAATTATAATTGCAATTAATTTTTATGTCACTAAATTTTGAATTATAATTTGTTTCTTTATTTAAAAAAAATCTTAATTTTTTTAACGTGAAAAAATATAATAAATATTATTAAACAAGATAATCTTATCTTACTATATATCAATATAAATCATATTTACAATAAAATTAATATTGTTAATGATAATTTCTTTTTAAAACTAATAATATTTATAATTAGAATCGTCAACTAATAATAAATGTAATAATCTCTCACTCAATAATAACAACTACATCCTTTAGCATCATCTATATAACTTTTAAAATTAATAGTATTCTAGATCAATATTTGAAAAAATCACAATATATCTCCTTTGATAACTTGTATATTATTTTGAAATTAATATTATTGAAAATAAATCTTTTGAAAAACACAAAATCTATCTATAAATGAATAGTTAACTAAAAATAAGTGTAATAGTCGACTAAATAATAATTGTTCTGCAGGGTATAAATTTGACGTAATTTGTTTTATAATGAGTTTATTTTTAATATTGTTTTCCAAATTTGTTTTTTTATTTTTATGTATCTTTAAAATATTATGTATAATGTGTTTTTTTAATCTTTTATTGTGAATGTAAAAAATAAAAATAAAAAATTATTAGTATAGTTTTTATGTTTTTAGTTCTCGCTTGACCATAAAATAAGTTTCAAACCAGTAATATCATAGATGTATATGTTTTATATTACTTTAAAAGGATCAAACAAATTCAACCATGTTCATTCCTAATGTCAAACTAGTCAAATATTTGGTATGACTATGTATCGTTCAGATGTTGTATAGAATATGCTAAACCATTCTCTAAAAAAAATTAATTAACTTGGTCAAACCCATTAAATATAATTTGTTTTGAAGAGGAAATAAATCTTAGCTTACAATTTGATGAGTTGGATTCAAGGAGGACCTTATAAATAATAACACAATATTGAAGCCACTTTTAACTAAGAATTTGGGAGGATTCTAGTAATTAAAGAACCAACCAACATAGATCTATTTTAAATATAGATCTAACATGAGCCAAGAGGGATCCAATTTCTTCACATGCAATTTTTTTATGAGCGAAAATTATTTAAATGTTTTATATAGTTATTTAATTTTTTTAATTTTTAGATTTTTTAAAATTTTTATTTTGGCCGATATGAACAAAATTTCAACTTAGATGACGGACAGACATCCTTACATATCATACTAGGTTGTAGAATGAGCCTCTTGACTCAATAATATGTAGACATGGATTTTGAAGAAATTCATAATCTTCTGAGGATGCTAACACCTAAAAGGCACACATCCAGTTGTGTTTAGATGTAAGTTTGAATGCATTAACATCATAGCCTTAGTAACCACACAATTGATATTTCCATATCCAACGACAAAATATATTTGTTTTCTAATCAAACTAACAAATAGACCCATTTTATAAAAACTGAGATCTATTGTAAAATCCCTAAGAAAACTCAATGTAGAATCAAACATTTATGAAATAGTAATTTTAAAAGTTACGAATTAGTTACAAAAACTAATTCTTGATATTCGTGAAAACTGAGTGAGGACTCTGCGCATCAAAAAAAATGGGAGAACACTTCCCAAAACAGTTTTGTAGGGTGGATAAGGCTCGCCTTCACTTGAGAAAAATAAAAGTTATCATAGAGTAGGCTTCAAAAAGCTGGCCACCATTCAATGCACTCAGTGTCCTTCAGAACGGGTGTACCTGTTCTTTCGTAACTGACTAACAACTTTGCGGAATTGCATGGAAGACAAGTGGTGCCCTCGTGGTTTCCAGGAATTCCCCACTTCCCAAATTGCAATGACCATTTTTACACCAAGTGTTTGATGCTTCGAAGTCATTCTGAAGATAAGCATTTGGTTATATCAGGACAGTCAGGAAAGCGCAGAGTAAGACAATAAGCATTTGGTTATTTCAGGATAGCCAGGAAAGCGCAGAGTAAGACAATAAGCATTTGGTTATTTCAGGACAGCCAGGAAATCACAAAAAATACACTAGGAGGAAAATCTAGATTATGGTTCATTATGAAGAGTTTTTTCTATATATATATTCAGACGATTGAGAATCTTGCTTTTGGTTCCCTCCGCAAATTCCTACATGATACCAGGTCTTCTTCATAGTGTTTCGTTCACAATGCCTTTGGATTGCTTGTTGGTCTATCCGCATTTTGGATAGCTGGTTGGTGGTACAACTGAAAAAGATAAGTTAATCTCTTGCATAGAAAGATATGGCCATTAATGTTCATGTTCTTTAAAGTAAATTCCTTATTTCTGTGCACAAAGTAATGCGAGGTATTGCAAAGTTCTTATGCATTAAAATATTATAGAGATATAAGTCCTCCTGAAAATATTTTTTGCTTAGTTTATGCACAGTAAAAGCTAAGTAGTTTTGTGGGTTTCTTGAGAGTGTTAAAAGCTAAGTAGCTTTATGATTTTTTGGGGGATAAATTAGAGAAGATTCTTGCTAAGTACCCAAGATATTCTCTTGAGAAGAGATGTAGGAGACATCTAAAGTTCTTGAGGAGATTGTTGTTATATATTTTCTTGGCAAAGAAAATATATTAGTACATGTAGATAAGAATTATATATTCCACTTGTAAAAAAAAACGTATTACTGCATGTAGATGCTATTGATTATTATATATATATTTTCTTGGTAGAGAAAATATATTACAACATGTAGCTAAAGATTGTTATATATAGGAAAAGATGGTTATTATATATATTTGCAACATTTAAAGATAAGTAATATTTATTGTCTTTAATAGCATGCATATGTGTTTATGTAAGAAAAGATAAGAAAAGATAGGATGAATTCTCTTTTCTTAAAAAGGGATTTGGTAGTCATTTTCCTGGAAGACAATATAGATTAAAAAGGGTAACTTGTGAAATATTCTCATGGGTAGAGAGTTCTCTTGAAAAACAATACTTGGTTATGAGAAAATATAATAACCTGTGCATAGATAAAATGCACAGAGATAAGTCATAGGAACCTTCTTTGGAAAGAATATATCTTCTTATGCATGAAAGATAAGTTAATGGTGTTAAATTCTTTGCAAGAGAGTTTGCAAAAGTTACATGTTTGGGTGAGTAAAAAGGTAAAGGATTTTTGTGTTTCTTATTGGATAGCTTGATTTAATTGCATGCTTTATTGCATAAAGGGTTACCATTATTGTTATCTTAGTTCTTATGCCCAAAAGAAAGGTTGAATATGATACTTTCTTGTAAACAAATGCACAAGAACTTGTTTATGATACTTTCATGGAAACAAATGCATACTAACTTTGTACATAATGATAGAGAAACTATGTTGGGTTCTTGGAAAATAACTATGTGAAAAGAACACATATGCAAAAGCATACAAACAATAGTGTATTACATTTATGAACATATAACTATTGTGTTATATATTTTAAAGAGAAACATGGATTTGAGAATGATTGGGTTAGATCCTTTAAAGAGAAATATGAATTAGTGTGAGTAAGTAATGTGGAAAGTAAAACAAGTATTTACTTGAATAAATGTACTAGTTAATTATTATGACATGCTTGATAATTATTTATGCGCAACGTTGTTAGAAGAAGTGTGTTTTGATATTCTATTTACAACTCATGCACATGAGTAGATGTTAAAATATCACCTTTAGAGATTGATTATTGATTGATTAATATTGTAACTAATCTTGTTGCCAAAGCTTGTTGATGACAACAATGACAGGAAACGATGGTGGTTTGTGCCAAAGAAAAATGATGTTTAACATTGTGGTAGGTAAAGAACTAACAGTCTATGCCCATGAGTATGAGTTGCAGGATCGTACATTGATAGAACAATCATGCCACAAGGATGTAGAGAGTGGTGATATCTAGGTAGAGGGTTTCATGGAAAATGTAATAGCTTTTAGCTAGTAATGTGACATTTTAATGATATTTCATTGTAATATTTTATAGCAATGGATAAGGGATGGAATTCCTTATAAGCCATTGAGTGAGGGGTGAAAATCCTCACGAGTGTTTAATAATAAAATTAAACGTTTGTTGGTTTTCACCCTACGGGGTTTCTAGGGTACATCGGTGTTCAATGATGTGATTGCTTATTGTGTCAGATTGATGGTTGAATCATTGATGATGTTCATTCCTTATTTGATTTGAAAACATAATGTCAAGTATGTAATTAATTAATATGGTTAAGGGAAGCATGAAATGGATGCAAGGTTCATGAGACAATTTATGTTAATATACTACAATAGAGGTTGTCAATGGTTATGCAAATTACTGTTCTCTATCACAATTTACTTTATGTACTAATGAACATTATATCTAATGGTTAATGAGGAATGTGGAGTAGTGATTTTGGATAATTACTTGTGGGTAATTTGTGAAAAAAATTCTAACCCCCTGCTTTTACATGTGAGGTTACTCGGGTATGTTGCATCTATTACCAATGTGCCAACACTAAAGAAACTACATAAAACTATCAAAATCAAACAAAAAAGTAATGTTTCAAGTACATAAAGAAGGAAAGTCGATTAGTGTTTTATATAGAATACCAATGGCCCATGGATGTCGACATGTCATGTGAGTGTCATCCTTTAAGCCTTATGTCTTATAGACATTTTTGGGCACTACAACCCCAAGCATGAAATTTCCATAAACCAAGGGCTCCTAAGTCCCTAAAAGTGTTGTTCTAACCCCTAAAGGAACAAGGTCAACTGATTACAGCTTCTCCCAGAAGTTCTCCATGAAAAATTGCTCAGAACTGGTCAAAACAGGATCATTTCAGCTGCTCCATAGGCAAAGTGCGTTGCATCTCACCTAAATACACTGTGTGGGTGCGTTGCATTTCAAAAATCCCTTCTATGGGGTGCGATGGGCGAGAAGTGACAAATGGCAGTGTCATTCCGCGAGGTGGAGAGGCATCGAATCTTCTAGAAACTTCTCCTGTGACACTTGCCTCTCTGAATTCGACCAAGGATGAGTAAGAGATCATCAATCTCCAAGTGGAAGCAGGAAATAGCAGAGGGAAGACACTAATCAAATCACAAGATGACTCATCTCCCTTACAGTTATCTATATATGGATCCCTCATCCCAGAGATCCAGAGGCTGGAATTTTGCATATTGTAAGGAATTGTTGTTGGTTTCTTAAGACAACATCATATTTTTGGGTGATCTAAGCTTTGTATGAGGTGAAGAGGGGCTTCCTTGCTGAGAGGATGATGTTGGGTCAGAAAAACTGGTTGTAACTCCCTTGGCTCTTTCTTGTTTATCAATAAAAGCTATTCAAGTTTTCCTCCATACTCTTGTGTCATTTATGTTTTTATGCATTTGTATGGTCAATTTACATCTGATCCTAGATTGTTTATGATTATAGATCCATGTTCTTGTATAGTGCTATGCTACTGTGACCTTACAGGTACTCTCTGAAGCTGGGCGTACATGGGAGCAAGTGGCGAAAGACTATCGAGAGAGAGAGGAATCGAACTAGGAGATTAGCGCAAGACAGAGGTTCGTCTTCTTTCTTCTTCTCTCATCTATATTTCATAAAGGAAAAATGAAAGTACCTTTCCTTTTTCTGTTTCTAAGGTAGCTACCACACCTTAGTGGGATAAGCAGTTCTGTGTAGACACTTTTCCCTGTAACAAAATGGCGACTCCATTGGGGACGAATTACTTTGTTTGTTTATCTTCCTCGTTGTCTATTTCATAAAGTTACAGACGGAGCCTGAAGTTAAGCCAGGTAGCTTTCAAACTGCATTTGTTATGCAAATGCAAATTAGATAAATGCCGCTTCAGTCAATCTCCAGGATTTGTTTATGACTTAAACAACTGATTCACAAACTCTCTGATTGCCCCTTGTGGTAGCTCTTAGAACCTCCTTAGATCTACCCCTGATTTTTGCATTATTGATTACCATTTTCTCGGCCAAAACCCATGAACTGAACTGCAAACTGTGACCTGAAACCCAAGAAAAGTCTCGTCTCTGGCCCAGCGCAGGTTCTGTTCTGTGAATCTGAAATTAAGCGCACTTCCCGTGTGTAGTAGGTGCGCTGCATTACAAATTCACTGTGTTACAGGTGCGCTGATCAGACTAGGCATTGTTCATTTTTGGTTTCTGTGATTCATTCTTTTCAGTTCTATTCATGAATTTTGCTGCCTGTAATCAGTATATCTCTGTTTGAAACCCCTTTTCCTTTGCTATTATTCCACCTCCAATGTGCAAAGAACTGTAAATGTTTTTGTGTATTTGTTGAGTTATTTTCAGTTCTCCTTTGCAAAAAAGTAACGTAATTGTACTGTCAATTCTCGATTTGAAAGTGTCGTAAGTGTCGTTTTCAGTCGTAGAAGAGAGTCTGATTACTCTTGATAGTCGATTACCCTGTTACTATTGTATTTGGTCTGCATTTATAATTTTTCTAGTGTCGAAAGCAAGCATTCATTTCCGAATCATAAAGTGTTGTGATTGTCTTCATTTTTTATTTTGAAAAAGAAACTTGTTAGTAGTTGTCGCTTGAAAAGTAATTCAAATTTGCGCATTAGCTTTCTTTTTATCATTCACATACTAAGAAAGCCAAAAAAAAATACATGCATGTGCATTTGCATTTAGACTGTTTGATTAGTTTGATTTAGGACAGTGCATTTAGTGTGTGCTCTTTGCTCTTAGTGAAAGAATATTGTCTCTCTTTTCTTAGTAGCTAGGATTTTCATTGCACAAAGAAAATAAAAGACTGTTTATCATCTTAGATTGCATTTTAGGAATTGTACATCTACATCTCGCAGTGAACCTAAAAGGCAAATTTCTTAAGCAAGATCAACTATAAAATAAATTCAATGAATCTAACAACGCTTTGGAACCTAACGCACAACATCTAGAAGTCTAGGCTAGAGACGTATTCCGGCATCGTAAAGCCTGGTAACTGTTGTTCTCACTGATGGTTGGGTGATTCCTCCACTTTGAGACGATAAGTGCCAGTACAGACTTGTGCTCCCATGTACCATCGAGTATATTTTGGGAGACCACAATAGGCTTAATCCTTTATCCATAGGAAGCCGTGTCTGCTGCCCTATCGATCGCAATGCACTGAACACAACATTTGGGAAGATTGACTGCCGTACCGTAAAAAGTAGTATGCAGTTTTGCGATTGGTTTGGTAATCCCTCTGCCTAGATTTCTAGAGCAGTCCCTTTCGTTCCTTTTCAGACTCCTTAACAGAAAAGGTCCATCTGAGCACTTGCCACTTCAGGCTCATTAAAAATCGAGAGTCATCTTTTGTTTTTTTCTCGACTCTTAAAAATTGAAAAAACAAGTTGTGTCAAAGAGTCTAAAATTAATTTAATTCGGAAACATGTTTCCCTTTAATTTTTAGTTGATTGAGTAATCCGCAATCGTGGAAGAAAGTCAATTGAAATCGCTAGAAAATCTTTTGGATAGACTAGATATGTCTGAACAACCGTCGACATCTAGGACTGTGTCATCCGACGCAGCAGCGGCAGAGCCTCCTGCTGCTACTCCAACGATGTTCGTTGGTATACCATCTATCCCAGTAAGTTATCAACAACAAGTCGGAGTCCAATCAGGGACTGTTTCGACGACATGGTTGATTCCTATTTCTTCATCCGAATTATCATCTGCTATTTCTTATGTTGAAACTCAACAAATTGATCCAATGTGTCTTCAAAAGCCAATCTACACTTTAAGTACTGGATTGCCACCATATGGAGGGCAGTATGCCTTTTCATTGTTCCCTCCTAGAGAACAACCATATGGGAGTTTACAACAAAGTTCAGGTCAAAATGGAATTACATCTAGCGGTTGGGTACCAATACTGCCTCAACAACCAAGGGTTGTATATTCAATGCAACCAGTCCACCCTGTGTCAAATATTCCCACTATACCTGCTATGGTGACTACGTCGCAAGTACAAGTGCTACCTGTTGTATGTCAACCCCAAGTTCTCAGGTTGTGATACAACAGCCTCTTGTCTCAACGACTCAATCACAACCTCAGGTTAGTGCCTCCTTATCTAGAGCGACTCAGGCCCAAACAAGTACTATGACTCCTCATCTTGGGCAATCATCCAGTATTGGACAACAGCAAATGGTCCAACAACCAGGGCTAGTTCAATCTCAACAACCACAATTCCAGCAATCATATCAAGGACCTGAGCAACAAGTCTTTATAAGTAATGGGCAACTGCATTTCCAAAGCGGTTATCAACAACCATACTATAAGGGTTATGCCCATCAACCTTATCAAAGTTACCATCATCAAATACTTTATGCTGGTATGCAAAGACCCACTGCTCAGGCGATTCCATCTTATCCTGGGTATGCTTCACCTAACCTGAATCAACAGTTGCCCTTTGTAGCAACTCTAGAATTACCAGATATAAACCGGCTGACGAACGATCCAATTTCTTATGCCCCTTGGTGGCCAGCGATTCCACATAAACTTCCATCCGATATTCCTAAATTTAATGGAAAATCGGGTGAAGACCCGTCGAATCATGTGATGACCTTTCATCTGTGGTGTTCATCTAACACTCTAAATGATGATTCGATTAGGCTTCACCTTTTTCAGCGAACGTTAACTGGTCCAGCAGCAAAATGGTATATCGAATTGCCTAGAGCTTCATTCGATAACTTCAACACCCTAGCCACAACCTTTTTAACCCATTTTCAGTTACCAATAAGGTATGAAACAGGAACAGAGCTTCTTACCAATTTCAAATAGACAACGGCCACTCACATATCTGATCATATTCATGAGTGGCGACGTCATCGTAGAATGGTAAAAACGTACGTTCCTGATCAGCTTTTAGCTGAATGGTTTATTAAGTCATTATTACCTTCCATTACAGAAGATGTGGCAAAGGGAGGAGTTGTCACTGAAGAGCAAGTTATTACTCGTGCGCAATATTTAGACTTGGTTTATACTCAGTCTGGCACACTCTATGATAAAATACCTGACGCTCCTAGACCGGAATTCTCAGTCCCACCTCCTCCTAAATCGAACAATGACTCTCATGCTGGCGATGGCATGATTGGTACTACAAACACGAAATCAACAAAGGCTACATTTAAAAAGGCCCGTAAGATTTCTAGCCAAAGTGCAAATGAGGAACTTCTTGCCTCGGAAGTAAATGTGTGTCGACTGACAAGGGAAAACAACTACAGCAACCAGGGGGCAAGAAGAGAAAGAAAGGGAGGAAAAAGAAGCAGGATGCGTCATCTCCTGGAAAACCTTCTGCAAACCCTTCTGGGCAAAGGAAACCCCCTACGGGGTGTCATATATGCGATGAGGATCATCGAACGAGAGATTGTCCACATAAATCTGAAGTTAAGAAACTCTTTAAGAGTTCAAAAACCTCAGCAGTATTGACTGATCCGTTTCCAAACTCGGGAACCAAATTGGTTGCTAATAAAAATGCTTCCCGATCCCAAGTGCTTATGTTGTCTATCTCAGAGCAGCAAAATGATGCTTTGACAAGGAATAAAGATTACGAGAATCCACAACTGTCGAATAACAAGGCTAATGAACGACCTAGTAGTTTGACAAAAACTTTGACCGAAGTTGTGCCACCCATCATTCCTCAACCAATGATAAAGCCGCCAAAGGGAGTAGTACACAAATCGACATTTAATCCTCGTGCAAAAGTAGCACAGAATTATAATATAGTAGAGGACCTGGCCCAATCGCCGTCCGCTATGTCGACACTTGAGGTACCACAAAATTGCCTCTCCCAAAAGCAGGGTCTATTATCAGTAATAGGTGGGATTGACCCAACGGATTCCAATCTTGTATCCTTTAATCACAAAGGATATGACCCTCAGTTACCAGCTCAACTAGCTTTCCTTATTCAAGTGAAAACCCTCAACAAAACTGTTCATCGAACAATTATTGATGAGGGGGCATCTACATGTATTATGTTGATGAGCTGCTGGAAAAATTTAGGCTCACCACCCTTGTCGCGAACATCAACAATGTTAAAAACATTTGATGGACGATCATACACTCCATACGGGATTTTAAGTAACTTTCAAGTTGAACTGGGGGGCAAAACAATAGAAATTGATGTTGAAGTAATCGACGGAAACCTCGATTACAACATACTACTGGGAAGGCCTTGGATATATGCCATGGCCGCAGTTGTGTCGACCTACTTCAGGAAGATTGCATTTCCCTTCCAAGGAAGAATTACAATCGTCGACCAACAAACATTTCTCCCCAAAAGTTCACAAGTTATGGGAAGCATTCCAATGATCCATGGAAGAAATCATTCACTTCAAAATATTGGAGTAGGCCTCCTAAAAGACCCTGCCTTAATGGGTACTTTTGCCCTACCGCCTCAAAGTAATTTGGCGGAAGTGGCCACAATGGAAACCTGCAATATGAAATCTTCTATATCTAATGGATTCGGAAGATTCCTAAACATTTTTTCAGCATGGATCATCGCCATTTTAGAAATATTGTAGAAATCAATTTTCTTGGCTTGGGGAGCAAACCCAAATCAACGCTCATCGAGTGTTTGGATAGATAGGTCTAAGGAATATGGCACCTCTTCAGATCCTTGGTCGCATGTACAATCTACAGACGAAGGAATCATTCAATCAATGATGAAAGGAGAGGCACCATGGGAAGATTACCACCATCACTCCCATCTTTCGGATTACCATGAAGATTATTCCAGCAACCTTAATCGTCCTTCAGTTTTTTATTCTCTATCAAATACTGTAAATACGGTGAATTCTGAGGATAGTTCTTTTACTGTGTCAACCTCATTAAAAAATGAAACAACTCCCTTTCCAAATCGAGTCATTCAAATATCTCGAAGGTAAACCTTCATTCCAATCACCGAGTTGAATGCAATGAAGCTTGGGGGGCATGCACCTCGATTTGCGTTATTATGCTGGGGGAATGCAAACTTATCACGAGCAGTGTTACCGCATGGTTCAAGCTCGTTAAAAAATAAACCCGCATCGATCAGTTTTAGCACATAGTTCAAACTCGTTAAAAAATAAACATAAGTCATGAGCAAATGTTTCTCCCCGCATTTAAGCTCATTAAAAAATGAACTATTTTCCCGGTAAATAACCATCGTGAATGTAGTACTTCAACCTTTAAAGCCCTGGTCGTGTTATCATCATCACCTCCACTCTGTATTAGCCGATCATTCACCTCCATTTGATTGTTTACCCCTTTTGAGGAACAACTACGAAGAGTGATCTCACTAGCCATCCTTGTAACACTACCGTGATTGGAAAGTTCCAAACCTTACCTGGAACCAGCTGCTACCCAAGTTTATCACTTGTTCCTCAAAAGACGAGTCTCCTTTAAGCTCTTTTCAACTGACTCGTAAAATATGAAAAGATTACCGAGCCATTGGCCTCTCCAGCTCGTTAAAGGGACCGGAAGTGATATCCCTCCTTTAGATTCTAATCTTTTTGGACCCGAGGGATTATTACACAAAAAGATCGAGCACTTGTTTTGTTCGGCTCATTAAGAGGATCTAAAATTCATCCCTTCTGTATTGTTTTATACTTTTTCGGACTTAAGGGATTGGATGACGAAAAAGGAATTTTGGAGTTTCCTTTACGTTCCTTTTCAGACTCTCTAAAATTGAAAAGGACCGAGTTATCTTTGTCGTTAAACTCGTTAAAAATTAATAGCGACAAACTTATCCATAGCAGACAAGAACGAGTTTCACTATTGCTAGGCTCGTTAAAACATAGCAATGGGTTTGCCCGAAGGGAAAATTATAGAACAAGCATATGTTATCCTCCTCAAGCTTGACAAAAATAAAGAGGTACTGGTACCATCCACATTTGGGGTTAATGCTACCAATCCATCACGTCAGTGTTGCCAATATGTTCAAGAGAAGTCAGTCAGAGAATTCACCTGTGTCTCACCCGCTACAATACATTTACACTCCATTCTTTCATGACCACCACCCTGAACCTTATGCCATCAGATCGCTTTCACCTCCATTAAAATAATTTGCTCCGTTCCGTGTCATTGATGTTGGATTCATTAAGGCCCTCTTGTGACAAATCGCTTCTTGTCGACATCAGCTCATTATCCAAGAAGTCGATCTAGGAACATCCTGTTCAGTACTTTGAAGCTTGCATACCTCATTGGCAAGTTTCTCACTTCCGACAACAGGTTTACATCAATGGCCTTTGACTGAAAGATTTTGCGTGGTGTTCGACGCCAAGTCCTTTATTCACACCACGTGAATTGTACTGCAGTACCTTGAGGGTCATTATCATTATAGGTGATTCCTCTCGCGCCTGTTAACAGCTTACATCATTGGCTGGTAATCAGGCGATGTCTTTCCATGTTCGACTCCAGAACATCTCTCACATGGATAGAGTTGTACTTCGAGTGAAGATCGAACGAGATTGAAGACCCCAGATCTAGTTTCATCCATCCAGGCTGCGATATATATTCAGGGAAATAAAGACATCAAATGTACATCATTTCCGCACAGATAATCATCCAATCAAATGGATGATGGCTCTACCAGAATCATCAGTCTAAACTCAGACGATTGTCTGTCTTATGTACATGAAAATGAATTTATAAAGCTGAGCATGGGAATGCCCCCCTCAGCTAGATCATGAAAATATTATGAAGATAATGTATTGTATTGTATCTTATTACAGGTCTCCTCCCAGCTTGAAAGAACTTCAGATCCTCATAATAAAGCATTTCACCCGACATCAAAAGATTAATGACTTCATGCTTTAGGGGGCAACTATTATAGACATTTTTGGGCACTACAACCCCAAGCATGAAATGTCCATAAACTAAGGGCTCCTAAGTCCCTAAAAGTGTTGTTCTAACCCCTAAAGGAACAAGGTCAACTGATTAGAGCTTCTCCCAGAAGTTCTCCATGAAAAACTGCTTAGAACTGGTCAAAACAGGATCATTTCAGCTGCTCCATAGGCAAAATGTGTTGCATCTCACCTAAATACACTGTGTGGGTGCGTTGCATTTCAAAAATCCCTTCTATGGGGTGCGATGGGCGAGAAGTGACAAATGGCAGTGTCATTCCGCAAGCTGGAGAGGCATCGAATCTTCCAGAAACTTCTCCTGTGACACTTGCCTCTCTGAATTCGACCAAGGATGAGTAAGAGATCATCAATCTCCAAGTAGAAGCAAGAACTATCAAAGGGAAGACACTAATCAAATCACAAGCTGACTCATCTCCCTTACAGATATCCATATATGGATCCCTCATCCCAGAGATCCAGAGGCTGGAATTTTGCATATTGTAAGGAATTGTTGTTGGTTTCTTGAGACAACATCAGATTGTTGGGTGATCTACGCTTTGTATGAGGTGAAGAGGGGCTTCCTTGCTGAGAGGATGATGCTGGGTCAGAACAACTAGTTGTAACTCCCTTGTCTCTTTCTTGTTTATCAATAAAAGCTATTCAAGTTTTCCTCCATACTCTTGTGTCATTTATGTTCTTATGCATTTGTATGGTCAATTTACATCGTATCCTAGATTGTTTATGATTATAGATCCATGTTCTTGTATACTGCTATGCTACTGTGACCTTACATGTACTCTGTGAAGCTGGGCGTACAAGGGAGCAAGTGGCGAAAGACTATCGAGAGAGAGAGGAATCGAACTAGGAGATTAGTGCAAGACAGAGGTTGGTCTTCTTTATTCTTCTCTCATCTATATTTCATAAAGGAAAAACTAAAGTAGCTTTACTTTGTTTGTTTCTAAGCTAGCTATCACACCTTAGTGGGATAAGCAGTTCTGTGTAGACACTTTTCCATGTAACATTATGCTTCAATGTTCATGGTCAATGCTTAAGTGTGTACAATGTAGGATCCCATGGTGTGACTAAAGACACAACAAAATTTTTGTAATAAATTCAAAGATCCACTATGAATAAATCTATGTTTATCTTAAAGTCTTAGTATTATGGGTGTTGGATAGTGTAGTGTCTATCTTAGAATCTCAACCAACAAAATCATTAACTTTTTTTTCGACAAATTTATTTAAAATTACTATATATATTAATAATTTTGTCATTAAAGGCCCACGAGGGCTTTGGATTGATGGTGAATGGGTGCACTGTTAAGGCACTCCTTGTGATAGGTCACTAGTTCAAATCCCCAATGGGTGCTTACTTACAAATATATATATATATATATATATATATATCATTAAATATTTTTTTAAAATATAAAAGTTTTTCTTTCATTATAAGCTTCTTGTTGTTAGATTATGGTTAAAAATAATGTTTATTAAACATTTTTTTCCTAAAAAAAAAATCAAAACAACTTGCTTGGATAAAATTATATATGTATCTCATTTGTAAAAAAATATATTTCATTACTATAATGATACAAGCAATGAAATTTGATATCAAAGTTTATGATCCGCAACTTCTTAGTGTCACTGTGCTTCTTTCTTTTAAAAATTTATGTCTTTCTTTGGGATATGTACGATTATAATTGTAATTAATTTTATGTCATTGAATCTTGAATTGAAATTTGTTTCTTCATCCCTGTGAGCATCACTCGATGTAATGAGTGCTAAGTGGACTAATCAAAAATCATGAGAAATTAGTCAGTTACGACTACCTCTCATTGAAATGGTCATAGAAGAATGACAATTAGTCAGTTACGACTACCTCTCATGGAAATGGTCATAGATGAATGACTTACTTAACGCAGTTGAATCCCAAAAAGCGATCTCTAATATAATGCACTGCGAAAACCCCCAATACTTAAATTAAAAAAACAATCTTAATATTTTATTTTAATGTGAAAAAATAATATAAATATTATTCAAAAAATAATCTTTACTATTAATCAACTATATCAATATAAATAACATTTTTAATATTTTTAATAATAATTTGTTTTTAAAAAATAATAAAATTAAAATAATTAACTAATAATAAATATAATAATTTCTCACCCAATACTAACAACTAAATTTAAATATTAGAAATATTTTTAAAAAAAATCACATTAGAAAATTTAAATTGACGAATTTTTGAATCAATCTACATGGTTCATTATTAGAATAATTTTCTAATATGATTTCTTCTAAAAATCACAAGAATTTGAATTCGAATAACAACAAAATCTTTTAGTATCATTTATATCCCTTTTAAAATTAATAATATTCAAAATAAATATTTGAAAAACTCAAAATATATCTCTTTTGATACCTTGTATATTATTTTGAAATTAATATTATTGAAAATAAATCTTTTGAAAAACCAAAAATCTATCATTCAATGAATAGTCAACTTAAAATAAGTGTAACAATTAGTGATTAAATAATAATTTTTTTCTCTTTCAGAACCGTATTAGTGACTAAATAATTAGTGTTCTCTATCAATGAATAGTCAACTAAAAATAAGTGTAACAATTAGTGACTAAATAATAATTGTTCTCTTTCAGAACCGTATTAGTGAATAAATAATAAGTTTTCTCTACTATCAATGAATAGTCAACTAAAAATACGTGTAACAGTTAGTGACTAAATAATAATTGTTCTCTCTTTCAGACCCGTATTAGTGACTAAATAAGAAGTGTTCTCTCTTTCAGAACGTATGTAGGGTATAAATTTGACGCGCAAAACAATTCATTAAGTAATATTTTTTAATGAGTTCTTTTAAAATTGTCTTGCAAATTTGTTTTTTATTTTTACTCATTTTTAAAATATTATAGATAATGCTTTTTTTTTTTATTTTTGTGCTGGAAATTTGTTTTTTATTTTTACTCATTTTTAAAATATTAGGTAATTTTTTTTTATAAATGTAAAAAAAAAAATTTGTTAATATAAATCTTATGTTTTTAGTTTTTACTTGACCATAAAATAAGCTTTAACCAAGTAATATTGTAGATATATATGTTTTATGTTATTTTAAAAAGATTAAACAAATTTATGGATATTTATTTCTAAAAGTGAATTAGTCAAATATTTTGTATGACTATGTATGGTTTAAATGTTGTACAAAATATGCAAAATCATTCTCTAAAAAATTTCAATTAGCTTGCTCAAATGCATTAAATATAATGTATTTTGAAGAGGAAATCAATCTTAGCTTACAATTTAATGAGTTAGATTTAAGGATGACATTATAAATAATAACACAAGGCTGAAGCCACTTTTAAATAAGGATTTGGGAGGATTATAGTTATTAAAGCACTAACGAGCATATATTCATTTTAAATAAGGATCTAACATGAGCTTAGAGGGATTTAATTTTGTCGCACGAAAAAAAAATTTATGAGACAACATGAGCAAAATTTCAACTTTAATGACAGACGAACATCCTTACACATCATATCAGGGTGTAGAATTAGCCTCTCCCCTCAATGAGCCTCTCGACTCAATAATATGTAGACATGGATTTTGAAGAAATTCATAATCATTTGAGGAGGCTAACACCTAAAAGGCACAAACCCATGTTTAGATTTAAGTGTGAATGTATTAACATGATAACCTTAGTAACCACACATTTGATATTTCCATATACAACCACAAAATTTATTTGTTTTCTAATCAAACTAACAAATATACCCATTTTATAAAAAGTGAGATCCATCACCAATGTACCAACGCTAAAGAAACTACATAAAACTCTCAAAATCAAACAAAAATGTAGTGTTTCAAGTACATAAAAAGGAAAGTGGATTAGTGTTTTTTATAGAATACTAATGGCCCATGGGTGTGGACATGTCATGTGAGTGTCAACGTTTAAGCCTTAGGCGTCAATGTTCATGCTCTATGCTTAAGTGTGTAAAATGTAGGATCACATGGTGTGACTAAAGACTCAGCAAGATTTTTTTAATAAATTCTAAGATCCACTATGAATAAGTCTATGTTTATCTTGAAGTTTCATCTCAAATTCTTAGTCTTACGAGTGTTGAACAATGTGGTGCCTATCTTGAAATCTCAACCAACAAAATCATTAACTTCTTTTCTTTTCCACAAATTTATTTGAAATTGTTTATATAAGAATAATTTGTCATTAAATATTTTTTGAAATATAAAAATTAAATAACTCTTTGAAATAAAAAAATGAATTTAGTGTTTGGGAAATTTGGAATTGCACAGACTGTCAAAAGTGGCTGGAATGCGGGCAAAATAAATTCAAAAAATCTTGTAGAGGTAGTGTTCGAATCATGTTTTTGATGGTGGAAATAGATTTAACGCCATAAAAAACTTCTAAGGCACCTAAAATTATGAAGTTTGATAACTTTTACTTAGATTTACAAAAATTCCTACCGGATTTTTTCAAAATATAACTAAATTTTCTAATTGACTAATTTCTCATGATTTTTGAATAGTCCACTTAGCACTCATTGCATCGGGTGATGCTCACAGGGGTGAAGAAGTGTGTTAAGTAAGTCATTCATCTATGACCACTTCCATGAGAGGTAGTCGTAATTGACTAATTTCTCATGATTTTTGAATAGTCCACTTAGAACTCATTGCATCGGGTGATGCTCGCAGGGATGAAGAAGTGTGATTGAAACTAGAGAAATGAATCACATAGCGTCATTCATCACTTCCAGGGCTTGCACCTAGTAACCAGGATTTCCCAGGAGGTCACCCATCCAAGAACGCCTTTGGCTCAACCGCACTTAACTATGGAGTTTTCCCCACAATCAAGCCCACTTAGCCCTCCTTCGAAGTCTTCGTGACTGGGTGCAAGCCCCGAAACGGATGATTGACGCTATGTGATTCATTTCACTAGTTTCAATCCCAATTCTTCACCCCTCTGAGCGTCACCCAATGCAATGAGTGCTAACGGGACTATTCAAAAATCATGAGAAATTAGTTAGTTACAACTACCTCTCATGGAAATGGTCATAGATGAATGACTTACTTAACGCAGTTGAATCCCAAAAAATGATATCTAATTAATGCATTGCGAAAACCCCTCAATACTTAAATTCTGGATTTTATTGGTGTACTTGTTATTTTGATCACCAAGTATATGTTTCTTTTCATGGGTATATATTTAGTGTTGCACTATGTGAGCAACTTGTATGATGTTTTGCAATAAGGTTGTGATATAAGTATATTTATGGGATATAATTTTGCTTTTTTTGTTTTTTGTTTATAATAAATTTAGGTAAATTTTAATTTTATTTATAAGAGAGAGCTATATTTGATATTTGTTTATAATTAAATTGTAAGATTATTTATTTAATTAGAATTTAAATAGATTTTTTATTTTACTTAGATTTGTTTCTGTGTTTTTTTATTAATCTTTAATTAATTAAGTTAATTAAATTTAATTAGTGTGGTAAGTTAAATTTAATTGGTAATGGCACTAATAATGTGATAATATTGTTGAAAAAAAATTAAAATTAATTGCCAAATCAAAACATGTCACTAATTTAATATAATCATGTCACTAATATTAATACAAGTATTTAAAGTTAAAAACTACGACTTTTTTGAAAGACAATCACTACTATTAAAACTAAAACATTCACTATTGTTGTAACTAAAGCATTGAAATTGACCTTAAAATTGACTCCCAACTTTGAAAGTGATTGGTGCAATAGTAGCTCCATAATTTTCTATGGATATATATATTTTTTTTTAAATAATGGCATTCACAGCTAACACCTTTTAAATAAAAAATATTGAATAACACATTTTAAATAAAAAAATTAAATAATATCTTTTAAATCAAAATATTAAAAACAACAATAAAATCAAACAAAAATACTATCATTAATACTCCCTTTTTAAATTAAACATCAAAACATTTTAAAAACTATAACTTATACATCCAACATGATCTTAAAAATTGTACATAAATCAATAAACCAATAAATCAAAAATAAAAAAAGAAAATCCAAATAAATAATAATAAAAAAAAAATCGTGATGGGGCGTTTGGCAAGATAAACAGGCTAGGGAGGTGATTTTCCACCCCATAACACGCTAGGGAAGTGATTCTGCCACCCCATAACAATGAATGCATTAATTATTGGGGTGGCATGATTTCCCCCATGTATTTTAATGCCTGCGAAGATTGAGGACATTCTTCTTATGAGGTAGAGGTTCACGAGAAGCACTGCTAAATCTCTATTTCTTTGTTTGACAAATTTTTGTTCTTGGCAGATATACCCACCTTGGTGTGGGCATTCCCAAGCATTAGAGCCTACATATAATAAAATTAAAAAGTAGATTAGTGGGGTTGACTCTCTTGTCTTAGCTAAGATGGATCCCCGTGTAGCATGGTGCAAGCTCATAAATTTTCCAAAGAATGCGGATTGACAATGTGAAGCAAAAATTAAAAATTATTTGCTTCAAGTAGAGAAGGTACAAAAATACACATGTAGAGTTTTGTTTTTCTTTTATTTTTTTTTCATATATCAAACATTTAGTTAGATAATTATGAAATTTATGTATCACACAAATCCTTCTCCTCTATCGTACCTTGACATACAATAATGCAGAAATCAACAAATTTTGTACAAGTAGAATGTAAAAGATTGCAAACTTGTGATGAGTGACACAATTCAATATTGAAAAATGGTTAGAAACGACTATGAGAGGAGAAAGAAATATGCACCAAATCGGCATGGAAGGAAACAATCTCAACATCAAATGTACACTTCACAATGTTTTTCCACATTTTTGGAGTAGAGTCTAAGGCATAAAAATCCTTTTTTGTTTACTTATAGGCCCGTACCTGGTAAAATACATAGCCAAAATATAATGGTGAATAGAGGAAAGCTCATGACTACTACCATAAGAGTTCACCATGGTACCTCTGAATATTGAATTAAAGTTGTTATGTTAGCTAAAAGAATTATTTAATAAATTCTCAACAAAATATCTACTTCTCTCCTATCAAACAATGTAATGTTATGTAGCGATTAGCTTTATTGATATATCTAGCTTTGCTTTAAACTAGTTCATCCAATGGTAAATTTTGAATTCGTCATTTTCAGAAAAACTAGGCCAAATGCGCAACAAAAGTTCAATAAGGACAAGCAAAGGTTAATCCAATCACCTTAAGAGAATGTGGTAAAAGATTGTAAGCGTTTGGTCAAATGAGACACTTCAATATCGAAAAAGAGCATATTTTTTTATCAAATATTTGTTATTGGAACTTGAAAGAATATCTTTGAAGATTGAGAGACAATCTATCTTGAAAAGGTTATAGAATCTGTAAATTGGCATGATGTAAGTGGTTCCTCTTTATCCTTTAACTCTAAATGAGATGTAAATTTGGTATAATGTAAGTGATTCCTCTTTATCCTTTAATTCTAAATAACATTTTATTTACTGATTTTTATATTCATTGATCTTGTATATGTCACATAAAATTTATACTTTAAATCATTTCTTTTACAACATCTACTGCAATTGCAATTATATAAAAAAAAAACAAAAGACAAAATTTATTTTTAGATACCATGTATATCATTTTGAAATTAAATGTAACCGTCAGCCATTAATTAATAATAATAGATGTTTTTTCAACTAACAAAAGGTGTAACAATCAGTCGCTAAATAGTAATGGTAAAAATTTTAAAAACGTTTTCAAGCTTTGATTAAATTAAATAAAGGAAATGTCCATCACTAAATAGTAGATTGTTTCTCAACGAACAAAAGGTGTAACAATCAGTCGCTAAATAGTAATGACTCTTTAATTTAGAATCATATACTCAAAAAATTTAAAAGCGTTTTCAAGCTTACTAAAATTTATATCAAAATCGTGAAGCTTTCGAGTCAAATGAAATTAATTAATAGATAGCCGTACTCGAACTTGTGACCAAAGATATATTTTTTAAGGAGGACCATCGTTTAGTTTAGCATTTTTGTGACGATTTTCTAGCTTACATTTGATGAGTTGGATTTAAAGAGGATTTTATAAATAATAATACAAGATTAAGCAATTTTAACTAAGAATTTGGGATGATTCTAGTATTTAGAGCACTAATCATTGTCAATTCGTTTTAAATATGGATCTAACATGAGCAGAGAGAGGGATTCAATTTCTTCACATGATTTGTTTTTATGAGCCAATATTATTTAAATGTTTTGTGTACTTCTTTTTTTTTATTTCTAGATTTTTTATTTTTATTTTGGGTCACATGAGAAAAATTTCACTTTGATGAGTACAGACATCCTTATACATCATATTCGGCTGTAGAATGAGCCTCTTGACTCAATAATATGTAGACATGGATTTTGAAGATATTGATAATCTTATGAGGACTCTAACACCTAAAAGACACAAACCCACACAAACCCAGTGGTGTTTTAAGTGTGAATGTATTAACATCATAGCCTTAGTAATCACACATTTGAGATTTTCATTTCCAATCACAAAATATATTTTTTTTCTAATCAAACTAACAAATAGACCCATTTTATAAAAGCTGAGATCTATCACCAATGTGCCTACACTAAAGAAAGTGCATAAAATTGCCAAAATCAAACAAAAATGTAATGTTTCAAGTACATAAAGATGGAAGTAGATTAGTGTTTTATGTAGAACACCAATGGCCCATGGATGTAGACATGTCATGTGAGTGTCAACCTTTAAGCCTTAGGCATCAATTTTCATGCTCTATGCTTAAGTTTGTAGAATGTAGGATCACACTGTGTGGCTAAAAACTCAAGAAGGACAACAATTTTTTTAGTAATTTCAAAGATCCACTACGAATGAGTCTATGTTTATTTTGAAATGTAATCTCAAAGTCTTAGTCTTACCAGAACTTGCTTACAATTATTCGAGGTTGCCAGGTGTGTTTCACATGGTTGTCATTCTCAACAATGAAACAGGGGTCAAGCGCGTTGTCTTTGCGTCTTCTATCGGTGCAGTTTACATGGATCCTCACAGAGAACCACTTTTATAGTCAATGATGATTGCTGGAGTGATTTGGACTATTGCATACATACCAAGGTATTAATAATTAACAATAGTTCATTTATCTATTATTACAGATAATGATAGTGAGCTTTTACGTTTTCAAAATTACAGTGAGCTACGGAAGCTTCTCTCCAAGCTTTTTGAGCATAGGAATAAAATCTTAAATCAAACTAAATAATTTGTTTCTTTAGGTTTTATAGACCAAAGTTTGATCTCAGTGGACTTTAACCACCATCATCATCATCAATATATTTTTAAAATATATAATTTTAATTAAATAAAAAAAATAAATCGAAGAAAGTTATAATATATATATATATATATATAATTTTATTTATACATAATTCGAACTTTAAATTTTAATAATTAATTTAAAATAAGTTTTTTTTCTCTCATTTAATTTATTATATTTAAAATAGTGGCACTTGATAAGTGATAAATATTATCACATAATATTATTTACACAAAAAAAATAATAAATATATACACATCTATTTAACAGCGTTTTAAATATTTAAATTAATTAAATTTAAAAATGTTAAATCTTGAAATATCAAATACTAAGAGAGATTAAAATTTTCCATTTGTAATTTTTTTCTATTGTTTCACAAAGGAAATTACTTAAATATTTTTTTAATTAAAAAAAATCGTCTCAAAATCATATAAATCATGATTTTTAAATATAAAAAAAAATCATTTAAAAATTGAATATCTAATTTATATATATGATTTTTAAATATAAAAAAAATCATTTAAAAATGGAATATCTAATTTATTAAGTTTATGTTGATTATAATTCTTTTTTAAAGAAGTCATTCCTTCTTTATCCAAAAGAGAATGAAACTCAATACAATAATATTATAAAGCAAAATTAAATATAAAAGCAAATCATTTAAAAATTGAATATCTAATTTATTAAGTTTATGTTGATTATAATTCTTTTTTTCAAGAAATCATTCCTTCTTTATCCAAAAGCGAGGATGAAACTCAATACAATAATATTATAAAGCAAAATTAAAACAAAAATGTAAATCTATATAGCATATAACAACCATTCAATGTCATTATCATTCTTAAAAAAAATACATTATTTTCCGTATTAGAAAGCACACTCTAATGAAACCATTTTACTTTTAAAAATAAAAATGATATTAAATTATTTTAATCAATATTTTAATCGCAAAATACTATATATAAAAAAAAAAATCTTAGATTCTCCCTGCGGAAAGATTGGGACAGTGTTTGTCTTTATCGCGTATTACAAAAGTGGATTTGTTGGTCTTCTTTTCATGGGTATATTTTTTTGTGTGTTACACTATGTGAGAAAAGTGTACCATATTTTTTCAATAAAGTTAGGATATAAGTTTATTTATGGGTGAGAAAAAATCATATTTTTTATTTAGATATTTTAATAAAAAGTCATCATCTGCTTTGGAAAGGGATATATAGATGGGGAAAGAATCTAGTGAGAGATCCTAGAGCTAGGTGGAATAAAGATACAGGACTTGAGGCTAGACAGTGAAGTCCTGAGACCCAAGGTACTGATTGTAGCTTAATATATTTACTGACTCTAAAGAAACGAATGTGCTCGGGGGATACAGGACTTGAGGCTAGACAGTGAAGTCCTGAGTTCCAAGGTACCCAACTGTAGCTGGATATATTTACTGACTGTAAAGAAACGAAAGTGCTTAAGGGAGAGTCTCGACGTAATTGCCAGACTCGCAGTTGGGAGGAGAGACTTTCTAGACAGAATTGGAGTTATATGTTTACAACCAGTAAGTAGATAAGTAACATAGAATTCTTTCATAAATGATAGTGAATTATATGAATTATTCATTAAAGTACTAGAACTAATTTAGGGAGAAACTTCTTGAAAGTATATCAGAACAGAAGATAGAGTTGTAGATACTAATCAGGAATAAACAATAAACATTACAATAATTCCTAAAAGATAAACAATATGCAAGCATTGCATGAAGAGTGTTTCCCTATATTAAATAGTTACAGTAAGTAATCTTAGACTGTAGAGAAATCCCTTCCGTTAAACTGTGTGAACAATTCCTTAGATAAATTATAATAGAGAAAAGAACAATCTTGGTAATAGCAGTTACGGAGTTTCAGAACTGATAGCGTAAGAAACCATGCATAACATTTATAAACTCACTATCTATCTATCTTCTAAGTTGTTGCTCGAAATAGGAAAGAAACGAGAATACTCATTGCTATCATTCAAAAGAATAGACAACAAAATAGCAAACTGTATATATATATATATTCCATTCCTTTAAAAGTCTAAGAATGTACATCAGCGGTAGCAACCCACATAACTTAAATACTCCGCAAACAACGACTTAGCAGCCTGAATGTGCCAATATTAAATCAAAAAGAAAACTATTGAATTCATAACCCTATCGAGATATTTATCAGCAGAGAAACCTTGTTCAACATCGGTTCTCAAAAATAAAAAGGCAACCATGTAAACCAGTGTCTTGGACTCATATACAATCAAAACCTCGTGCATATTGAGTAAACCGAATTTAACTTTTATACACAAAATCTAAATAAAACATGGATTTGACAAGTTCAAGCATGAGCCTCTGTCGACAATCAAATCATCTGCTTAATATTTCACATCACAATCATATATGGAACTAGCGGAGATGTTTCCCAACTTGAAAGAAACCCGAAGCGGACAAGCCTTAAGAACTTCAGCATACGCTATCGTAACAACGAACAGAGTTAGGTGTTGGTGGTAGCTTACCTAGAAACCAATACCATTGATCACAAAGTGGTTAGGAGTCCAAAACTTGCTAAGAAATCGAGAAAAATTAATGGCCAAAGGACAGTAGTATTACCTAAACTCGGAGGGCTTCCATCCATGGCGGTCTGCCTTCCTTGCAGCAAAAGTTATCAATGAGACAGAGCTAAAATCTAAACTATAAAGCACTGTAAAAGATGACCAGAGGAAACAAAAAAAAACGTATGCTGACCTTCATTAAACCAACATCAGTCCTGGCCACCCTCTGTAGAGCTAGAGCATCCTCGAACCACTCCTCAATGGTGAAATCCATCAGCTAGCCACCAAATGAGTCGAAAGATGGAAGAAGAAACTAAACTCAAATCGCATGGGAAACCTGAACAATGAGAAGTTAGGTGGTTAGGGATACCTTGTGGTGACAAGTTAACTGATGTTTTCATAGATCACAGTAGCAGAGGTTGTGAGTGAGCCTTATACCCGTAGGCCAAACCAGTTGCAGAGCGGCAAGAACCTCCAACATACAACAAAAAATGACCTCCCATCCGGCCTAGTGCAGTGAAGCGGGTAGTTGAGTAAATCCTAAACCCTTCTCACCGTCGGATCGCCTCCCACAAATCAATGGATGAGAGTTAAGCCAACTGCTGCAGACAGTCTTGTCTCGCTGACAAATGCCTGTAGTAGGACAGGCCTTGGTTATGCTGTGTGTGCCGACTTACAGTGGATATTTAATCATAAGTCGTGTTACGGGTTCAACATTTGGAGCTCCATGTGACCTTTTAATGTTAAGTATGCCAATATTTAAAAATTGTGTAACATATTAAGTGTTTTAACTAGAAATGAAAACTTTAAACCCTGTATCTGCCACCCTGTGTATATTTAATATATTTTTGGTTTTCTTTTATTACTTCAATGATTTCTTATTTTCCATTTAATAGGTGTAAAATAGGTGTGTAGGGTGTTACAAATGATATCAGAGCTCAGGTTCATACACTGAGACTCTTTGGGAATTATATGTACATGAAATGAATGTGATTTCTTAAAATTAATGCAGAGGAGCCCGGGACCACCAAACCCGCCAGAAACAACTTATGTGAATGCTAACTCTAATATTTGGATAAAGCTGGGAGAAGAATCGAGTCAAGCTAATGTTGTTTTACTCGAAACCACTCAACAACTACATGCTGAAATGACTAATTTAAGAAGAGACAATGAACGACTACGACTAGAACAAGACAGAATTCTCAGAAGTTTATCCAATCGACAGAACCAACGAGATCCAGACCCTAGTGCTAAAGATAGACAGAAGACCCCAATGGCTCAACCTGGAGAAAAAAATGCTGAGTCAACTGAAAAACATAGGGAAGACGAAGAAGGGCACTCAGAAAATTTTTCTGACCAGTGCAAGACAAAAAGAAAGAAATCTAAATTGCAAGGAGAATTTAAAAAATTAAACTGACACTCTTTGAGGGGGAATCCGAAGAAGCAAATGAAGCTTGGTTAACTGATATGAGCAAATATTTCTAGATTTATGATTATGCTGATAAACTGAAAGCACGTTTGGTAGTTTATCAGTTAAGGGGTAAGGCTACCCTTTCGTGGGAAGAAATCAAAACAGTAAGGAAAACTGATGAAGAATGGGTTACTTGGAAAGAGTTTCAAAAGCATTTCAAGAATAAGTATCCGACCGAACGTTATTATGATGAAAAAGCAAAGGAATTTCATGAGTTAAGATCAGGAACATTAACCATGGATGAATATGTAAAACGATTCACCTCCCTACTGCGTTATGTGCCTTATATGCAAGAGGAAAAGGCCAAACTTCAGTGTTTCATCAGTATCCTACCCAATTTTATGAAGGAGAACCTTGAGTTCGATTACCCAAGGACAATGGATGATGCAGTGCGGAAAGCCTGCATCTGCTACCATCAAATGAAATAGAAAAATGAGGGACCTAAAGGAGGAGTGAACATAAAGGGAAGGAACTTGATCCCAAATAGGCAAGCAAAAGTTTCTAATGGCTTAAATGTACAAAAAAAACCTCTCAGTAAATTCCCAGTAAGGAACCAGACCAAAGTTGCATATTCTGAAAATAGGCAGTCACAAGGAGCTAATAAATCAGTTAATGACCAGCAGTTAAATCCACCATTGCAATGTTGGGGATGCTGAGAACCCCACTATTACAAAAATTGTCTGCATAAAGAAAGAAAGGAACAACTATCAAATATGCAGGAAGCATCCACAGTCATAGAAGTGGTCAGGAGCATGCCTAGAATTAATGCTGCATTGGATGATCATCAAGCAGAATACCAGCCCACCATGGTCGAATATGAAGGTACGATCGCTAGTAACCTATCTCTATTTTGTTTGATCCTAGTGCTAGCCTAAGCCATGTTATTCCTAAGGTGGTATAAAAATGTCAACTAAAGAGGAATAAGATTCCAAAACCTTGATTAGTACAGTTAGCCACCAGGACAAAAAAAGGGTAGTTTCAAATACAGAACGTTGTTCTATAACAATCTCAGGACAAGCCATTCACATTGATATTAATATAATTCGTTTGGGTTCATACGACATTTTAATCAGGATGGATTGGTTGGAAAAATGTTGGTCCCTAGTTAACGGCAAGCAGAAAACCATGAGTTTTATCACTGAATCAAGACAAAGGAAGGAACTTCAATGAATCAATACAAATACCAAATTGCGTCCTATTACTGCTAGTTAGCTAGGAAAATGTATTAGGAAGGGTTGTCAGATATTTGTTGTCCAGGTGGGATTTACGATCACCAAAAACAAAATGACCTCCTTGGAAAACATTCTGGTCATTCAATAATTTGCTGATGTATTTCCTGAATCCATTCTTGGATTACCACCCAAGCATGATATCGATTTCGCCATTGAACTAATTCCGAGTGTAGCCCTTGTATCCAAGGCCCCTTATCACATGAGCATACCTGAGTTAACACAACTCAAAATTTAGCTCCAAGAGCTTTTGGATAAAAATTATATCCGCCCCAGTGTGTCCACTTACGGAGCCCCCATACTATTTGTACGGAAGAAAGATGGAACCTTGAGGTTATGCATCGATTATCGACAGTTAAACAAGCTAACCATCAAGAATAAATACCCCTTGCCACGTATTGATGATCTTTTTTATCAAGTACAAGGAGCCAAATTATTCTCAAAGATCGATTTAAGGTCTGGCTACCACCAAATAAGGATAAAGGAGAAGGACATCTACAAGACTTCATTCAGAACTCGTTATGGTCATTAAGAGTTCGTGGTGTTGCGTTTTCATCTCACAAATGCCCCAACTACTTTTATGAGTTTGATGCACTGTATTTTCCAACCTTATCTCGATAAATTCGTACTGATTTTTATCGATGACATCTTAATATACTCTAAGAATCAAGAGGAGCATAAAGAGAATCTAAGGATAGTGTTGCAAACTCTACAGGAAAATCAATTATATGCTAAATATAGAAAGTGTGACTTTTTCAAAGACTAGATTCAGTACTTGGGTCACATTATATCAACAGATGGAATAACAGTAGACCTGGAAAAGATCAAAAACATTATGGCATGCACCTCTCCAAATAATGTTGCTCATATTAGGTCATTCCTAGGTTTGGCCGGGTACTACCATCGGTTCATCGAATGATTTTCAAAAATCACTTTTCCAACGACCTCTATACAGAAAAAGGGTCGTGCTTTCGAATGGATAGTCGAATGTCAGCAAAGCTTTAAAAAATTAAAACACCTACTTACCACTGCACCCATGTTAAAGGTAGCAGATCCAGAAAAATATTTTATGGTTTTCACAGATGCTAGTAAAAAGGGTGTTGGCGGAGTGTTAACATAAGAAGGGAAAGTTATTTCTTACAAATAATGGAAATTGAAGGAATATGATCAATAATATTCAGCTTACGATTTTGAATTAGCAACAGTAGTGCATGCGCTTAAAATGTGGCGACACTACCTGTTGGGGAAGAAATTTTTGCCATTAACGGATCATAATAGCCTTATCAATTTCTTCAACTAGTCTAACTTAAATGCTCGACAGGCTAGATGGACAACATTTTTAAGTGAATTCAATTTCTAAATGAAACATCTCAAAGGGAAGGAAAATCGAGTGGCCAACGCATTGAGCAGGAAAGTGCATTGTATTTATGACATCCAAATCAGCTAGGTACGCTCAAACATCTGTAAAATCTTAAAGGAAGCCTCCTTCAAAGATCCAGAATACACTTTCCTTTTGCAACAAACAAAGGCGGATCTGTTAAAAGGGGAAATATCAGATTTTCACATAAGCTCTGACAACCTCCTTACCTTCAAGAACAAAATATATGTTCCTAACCAAAACGTGGTTAAACAAATGATATTTGATGAGTTTCACAGAAAACCATGTGTTGGTCACCCAGGTTACCAAAACTTGTTTTTAGCCATCAAGAAAGGGTATTTTTGGCCCGGGTTAAGGAAGGATGTCACTGAGTACTTGTCCAAATGTTTGGAATGTCAGTTGGTGAAGGTAGAACATCAACACCTTGCTAGTCTTTTGCAACCACTACCCATTCTGGAATGGAAATGGGAGACCGTATCTCTAGACTTCATCACTGGCTTACCTCGCACCAAGAAGCAACACGACTCAATTATGGTGGTTGTAGACAAATTGAGCAAAAAAAATCCCTTAATACCTATGAAATCCACTTACAAAATGGTGGAAATTGCAAACATATTTATGAAGGAAATATTCTGCCTGCACGGAATCCCCAGGGTGGTAATTTCTGATAGGGATGTAAAATTTACATCCACATTCTGGAAGACCCTCTTTTCAGGATTAGGTACCCAAATTCAATTTAGTAGAAATTACCATGCTCAAATGAACGGACAAATTGAACGGGTAAATCAAGTGCTAGAGGACATGTTATGTATGTTTGTGATGCAACAACCACGTAAGTGGGAAGACTACCTCCACTTAATGGAATTTGCTTATAATAATAGACATCATGAATCATTGGGCATAAGCCCCTTTAAGGTGTTGTAGGGAGAAGGTGCAGAGTGCCCATAGATTGGAATAGCTCAGTTAATAAGTTAGCCTTGGGTCCTGACGTGCTAACAGAAATGGAGGAGATGGTTAAGAAGGTTCGACAAAATCTAAGCCCAAGATAGGCAGAAAATGTACGCAGATAAAAAGCAGACCTACAGAGAATTTCAACGAGGAGACCATGCTTATCTAAGAGTAAAGCCCCGAAAAAGTTCCTTACAATGGAGGGGTTGTGCTAAGTTAGCAGCCCAGTATTGTGGACCCTTTCAAGTTTTGGAACTAATTGGACTGGTTACCTATAAGTTTGCATTACCAATCCATATCTGTTTCCACAATATTTTCCATGTCTCTTTGCTAAAAAAATATGTGTACAACCCACAACATATAATTAGCTAGGAAAATATTCAAGTAATTAGTTAAGGAGAATACTTAACTTTTGGATAAACTAATTTGAAGAAATTATGACTATGAATTGTGTATGTGCAGGTCGAACCGGAAGGAGAGTTTATGGCAGAACCTCTTCATATTCTCGATCGGAGATAAACCACCTTGCAGAAGCGGGCCATCACCCAGGTTAAAGTGAAGTGGAAGCTCTTTGGCCTGGACGAGGCCACCTGGGAAGAAGAGCGATTTATGCGGGAATCTTACCGATGTTATTTTCCTAAATCGGAAGAACACCAAGGACATTGTTCCTCATATGGGGGGGGGATGTAACACCCCAGGCAATGTGAAAATTATTGTTGTTATTGAGTTTTAATATTTATGTTTTACTACGTTAAATTCTTAATTTGTGCCGTTAAAATAAAAATGACTGAGGGTGCAAGGCCAATATACATTTGGTTACCTAATTAATGGATAATTAGGAGTTTAGATATGTTAATAAAAATAAAATTGTTTCCAGTAGTTAAAATAAATAGTTATCAAGAAACAGTTACCATCTGCCATGGAAAGGGAAATATAGACGTGGAAATAATCCAGTGAGAGATCCTAGGGGCTTAGCGCCATGAATGGAATTGCAATAGGTAGAGTAGAGGAAAAATGAGTTGACGATGAAGGAGAAGCCTGTGTCGAAGGGAAGTAAACGAGGCAGGGTCGTGTGACGTTGAAGAACCCCACTGGTATGTAGACAGTTGTACAATTTGAAGAAGGGTCGGGTCCCCAATCAAAGGTGCATGACATTCAAGAACTTCGAGTTCAATAACCTAGAGAGTCTTGAAAAGAAGGAAAGAAAGAGAAAATCAACTCGACATTAATCAAAGTGACAATGGCACAAAGAGGGAAGGAACATAAAAACATGATGGGTATGGTGAAGAGTGAACATACACGTAGTTTTGAAAAAACATGCAAGTGACTTCTTTGAGAATGACAACCGACCCCAACTCGAGGGCACCGGAGACGATATGGTCATTATAAGCATACAGAAGCAAAGTTCTGTGCTGAGAGGTATCGTCGGAGAGGGAAATTTGTTAGTGTTGGGACGTTGTCTTTGTGGAAGCAAGAAAGGTGAGTTCAACTATGTGGAGAAATGGTTGGACCCCTGTAGAGCCAACAAGCAAAAAAGTGATGGCATTCATTGTCCAGGTAACTTCCATAATGAGCAACAAAGGAGGTGTCTAGAAAGGTGAAATTCCATGAAATGTTGTCAACATTGGAAAAGAAACAGAAATAAAGCAGCGGGCACAAATGAAAGAAGAACGATTCACAATCTAGATTGCTGCCAATAGTGAAGGGTAACAGAGAAGCAAGTTTGAAATGTCTAAGCATAGAAAGTTGGCTCTCTATATATGACATTTCATAAACTCTACAGGCGGGTGTTTTTCATGTCATGACAATGCAGATATTATTTTAAGCTATATATGAAGTATGAAAACATTGATACTTGCCATTTGATTGTACAAGGCGATACGGTTAGTAGGTTTTCGATTCTCACCTGCTTGTGAATGAAATTATGGGACAATTATTCTATTGAAGGAAGCAGCACGACGTCCAATAGAAAGAGAAAGAGCAATAACAAGAGACCAACAATAGCATAACAACAACAACAAAAGCTGTAACTCGAAAAAGAAGTTGAATAGTGCGAGGTGAAGAGGCTAAATAGAGCACATGCCCATCTACCAACTAAGAAGAGGGAGCAATAAATAATAGTCAAGACACGTCACAGAGATCATGGGGCTACCAATGACAGAGAAAATGAGAGAGATGCTCGTCCGAGCGAAAGTAAAGTGAGAATAAATGCACATAGTAGGGTCATTAATTATAGTATTGAACAAAAGAAGCCTCGGTGCCAAGATGTGTGTATATGTTTGAAAGCTTAACAAAAGGAAAATGTGACATATTGATTAAGTATATATAGGAGTTTATGGACTTTGAAAATTTGACACGAGAAGAATCCTTTTGGAAATATTGGAAGTAGAAAGTCCAATCCACATATCAATGTGGTTCATTTCAATAAACACATATTATAAAGTGGTCAGGGCATAATACATATCAATTTCGTGTGAGCAAGAACAAAGTGAAAATAAATGGATATAGTCGGTCCATTAATTAGATTAATGAATGGAATAGCCACCAAGACCAAGATGCATGTATAGGTTTTAAGTTGGAATCGTTAAACAATGTGGCATATTGATTAAACATATATTGTATTTTTCACCTATTGAAACCTTGACATCAGCATAAATATTTTGGAAATCTCTAAAAGCAAAAGTTTAATTCATCCTATTAATGTGGTTCCGCACAAGGGCATAAAACATACGATCTTCGTACGAGGTAGAATAAAATTACATTAAATTCACATAGTCAGTTAATTAGGCTTAATTAATGAATAAAATATATAGTGAAAGCAAGATGCGTGCATAGACAGTGGATCTTATCGAAGCTCGTATTCCAAAAGTTGTGATAAGGGGTAGATCTGATTTGACATTCAAGTTTGATATGATAAAACAATCGGGTATACATATTGGTGGTTCGAGGTCCATAGCACAGTTCAAAGTTTCAAAGTTTAGATATTTGGTTATTATTATATAGGACCAATGTTATATGTATCGGAAATTTCTAAAATAATTGTTGTGATGTTATAAATTTGATATAACTCTAGCAGATTCGCTATTCCATTAAATTATTTTCGATTACTATATCGAGTCTAGAACCGAATCGACAATCAGAAGATTAATCCATATCGGCGATTTAACATATGTGGTATGTCAAAAATTTATATATGATAGTGGATGCGATATGCCGATTGCCTTGCATGTAGTAAGAGGTCCATATTGCATATCAAAAATTGGCGAACCAAAGGGGTGACAACTTTCAAATTTTGCGATATTGCGAAGTTGCAATATAAAAGTACCGAGAATGTTAAACTGCTGGGAAAACGGTGAAACAAAATAACAAAGGATTTTCATTACGAAATCAGAGATGGACATGCCTTTTCTCTCTCTTCGAAATGAACGTGTGGCACAATATGATTGGTTTTGATAAGGGACGCGTGGTGGACAGAGATTGGTTCCGATAAAGCCACATGAAATATGAAGTTAACATGGTGCGGCAGGACGATGCACACGTGGGAGAGAGTTTCAACATTTTCAAGGCCCCAAGGGCGGGGGCACAGGTTGACACATTGCACCAATTACAAGGTGCCACGTGGTAGTGAATGATGTAATAGACCATATGTCGGCGTTCAAATGTTGAGGCATGTTGTTGCATGAAATTAAAGTCTTGGAGTGAAATCCTCCGATTAAGGGGCTCCAATATGGGGGCTGGCCCATGGTCACAAACAAGAAAAGACATGAGGCTGAGAACCAAGGTCAATTGCAATCACCGATCACATATCGGTGCTTTGCAACATGTTCCATTTCAAAAGTTCTGATAGAGGGGCTACGATATTGGGTTGGGGCGCAGCTATTAAGACCCAAAGAACCTTGGGCTTAACGCATTTAATGAAGGAAAGTAGTGCCTGTTGCAATATGCAATATTGTTAAAGAATATTGGTGCTTGGAGGTCCATAGCAAAATTTGGAGTTTCAAAGTTTAGATATTTGGTTATTATTATATAGGACTAGTGTTATATGTATCAAAAATTTCTAAAAGAATTATTGCGATGTTATAACTACGATATAAATCTAGCCAATTCGTTATTCGACTAAATTATTTCTGATTACTATATCGGGTCTAAAACCAAATTGGAAATAAGAGAATTAAGCCATATCGATGATTTAACATATGTGGCATTTCAAAATTTTTGATATGATAGTGGATGCGATATTCTGATTTCCCTGCGTGTAGTCGTAGGTCCATATCGCATATTGGAAATCGATGAATAAGAGGGGTGATAACTTTCAAATTTTGCGATATTGCAAATTTGTAATATAAATGTACCGAAAATGTTAAACCGCCAAGAAAACAGTGAAACAAAATAACGAAGGAATTTCATTGAAAAACTATACATGGATGTGCCTTTTCTCTCTCTTCCAAATGGACATGTGGTGCAATACGATTGTTTCTGATAAGGGACATGCGGTGGACCTAGTTTGGTTCTGATAAAGAACATGGCATATCACGTCAGCATGGCATGGCGGGACAGTGGACACGTGGAAAGCAGTTTATGCATTTTCAGGGCCCCAAAGGGGGGCGAAACAGGATGACACGTGTCACCATTTACAAGGTACCACTTGGAAGTGAATGACGTAATAGATTGGAGATCATCGTTTAGAGGTTGAGGCATGTTGTTGCATGAAAGTAAAATCTTGGATTGAAATCCTCCGATTAAGGGGATCCGATATGGGGGTTGGCCAATGGTCACACAGAAGGAAAGAGGCAAGGTTCAGAACCAAGGGAAATTGCAATTGTTTGATTGCATATCGACGTTTTGCAAAATCTGCCATTTCAAAAGTTCCAATAAAGCAGCTATGATATTAAGCTGGCACGCAGTTATTAAGACTCAAAGAACCTTGGGCTTAAAGCATTTAACAAAGGAAAATAACGCTCGTTGTGATATGTGATATTGTCAAAGATGCTAGTGTTAAAGTGGCGAGGAGGGCCAATTACAAGTTACCATAGAAATTCTCAGCAAAACCAGTGAAGGACGAGGTCTTTTCTCTCTCCTTAGAGGGATACATGGCGGATAAAGTCTAGTTCCGATAAAGGATACGTGTTTAAAAGCGATAAGCTACATGGCATAGGGTGAACTTCCTGCAAAACCATTAAAAGAAGGTTTCATTATTATAACAACAACCCCATATGGAAGTGACAAGTGGCAAGTGTCATGTCGTATGGAGAGAAATGTGATAGGGCCAAGCATGAAAGAGCTCATCCTATCAGAGATCGACAATCATAACCCGCGAACATCACACCGTCAAAATGGTATATTCCTTGAAGGTCGACGAATCTGCTAAAATGTCATGAGGAAGAACCTCACCATAAAAATCCCATCGTCTTAAATATTGGAATGAGTTGATATATGGGTTGTTTTTGTCACGTGGGATTAGTTTGAAGGATTTGAAATTTTTTGGTGATCTTCTCCACCCGGATTCTATTTTGGTAAAGTGGCATGTTTGGTAGATATCATAGGTCTTGTTTAGCCATATGTTTTTTACAAAATTTGAACATATACTTCTATTTGTGTTCAATATTCTCAATTTTTATTTAGTTATAAGTATCATAATTTTTTCTCAGATTTATTATTAGAAAATTGTTTTTAAAACATTATTTTTAGTTGAATTTTATAGGTGGAGGATTTGCCCGAATGGTCAAAAGTGGTCTGACAAAAAAAAATCAACAAATATCGCAGAATCAATGTTTAAATCATGTTTTTTAATGGTGGAAATGGGTTGAGCACCATCAAAAACCTCTTGGTACCCATAATCTTGAAATTTGACAACTATAACCTAGATTTACAAAAATCTCTGCTAGAATTTATCAAAATATTGTCATAATTCTATGATTTTCATAGCAAAAAAAACAGTCTAATACTGCAATTATATATATATATATATAGAAAAAAGGTTTAAAAAAAACATAATTTTCTAACCATAATTGTGACAACAAGAAGCTTATAATGAAAAAAAATTTATCTATCTATCTATATATATATATATATATATATATATATATATATATATATATATATATATATATATATATATAGATAGATAGATAGATAGATAGATAGATAGATAGATAGATAATTTTTCTTTCATTATAAGCTTCTTTTTGTCACAATTATGGTTAGAAAATTATGTTTTTTTTAACTTTTTTCAAAAAAAAATTCAAAGAGTTTGCTTAAATAAAATTATATATGTATCTCATTTGTAAAGCAATATATTTCATTTGTATAATGATACAAGCAATGAAATTTGGGATCAAATTTTATGAGCACCAACTTCTTAGTGTGACTTTGTTTCTTTCTTTTAAAAATGTTTGTCTTTTTTATTAGTGTGACTGTGTTTCCATGTTTTAAAAATGTAGGTCTTTGTATGGAATATGTACAATTATAATTGCAATTAATTTCTATGTCACTAAATTTTGAATTATAATTTGTTTATTTATTTAAAAAAAAATCTTAACATTTTTTTAATGTGAAAAAATACAATAAATATTATTCGAAAAAAGATAATCTTATCTTATTATATATCAATATAAATCGTATTTGCAATAAAATTAATATTGTTAATAATATTTTTTTAAACTAATAATATTTATAATAAGAATTGTCAAATAATAATAAATATAATAATCTCTCACTCAATAATAACAACTACATCCTCTAGCATCATTTATATCACTTTTAAAATTAATAGTATTCTAGATCAATATTTGAAAAAATCACAATATATCTCCTTTGATAACTTATATATTATTTTGAAATTGATATTATTAAAAATAAATCTTTTGAAAAACACAGAATCTATCTATAAATGAATAGCTAACTAAAAATAAGTGTAAAATAATAATTGTTCTGCAGGGTATAAATTTGACGTAATTTATTTTATAATGAGTTTATTTTTAAAAACAAATTCCAAATTTGTTTTTTTATTTTTTTCCTATCTTTAAAATATGATGTATAATGTGTTTTTTTAATTTTTGTATTGTGAATAATTTTTTTTTTATTATTAGTATAGTTCGTATATTTTTAGTTCTTGCTTCACCATAAAATAAGTTTCAAACAAGTAATATCATAGATGTATTTGTTTTATATTACTTTAAAAGATCAAACAAATTCAACCATGTTCATTCGTAATGTCAAACTAGTCAAATATTTGGTGTGGCTATGTATCGTTCAAATGTTGTACATAATATGCTAAAACATTCTCTAAAAAAATTTAATTAACTTGGTCAAACCCATTAAATATAATGTATTTTGAAGAGGAAATAAATCTTAGCTTACAATTTGATGAGTTAGATTTAAGGAGGACCTTATAAATAATAACACAATATTGAAGTCACTTTTAACTAAGAATTTGGGAGGATTCTAGTAATTAAAGAACTAACCAACATAGATCTATTTTAAATATAGATCTAACATGAGCCAAGAGGGATCCAATTTCTTCACATGGAATTTTTTTTATGAGTGGAAATTATTTAAATGTTTTCTATAGTTATTTAATTTTTTTTATTTTTTAGATTTAAAAAAATATATATATATATATATATATATATTGGCTGACAAGAACAAAATTTCAACTTTGATGACAGACGGACATCCTTACATATCATACTGGGTTGTAGAATGAGCCTCTCGACTCAATAATATGTAGACATGGAATTTGAAGAAATTCATAATCTTCTGAGGATGCTAATACCTAAAAGGCACACATCCAGTTGTGTTTAGATGTAAGTTTGAATGCATTAACATCATAGCATTAGTAAAACACAATTGAGATTTCCATATCCAACCACAAAATATATTTGTTTTCTAAACCAACTAACAAATAGACCCATTTTATAAAAACTGAGATCTATTACCAATGTGCCAACACTAAAGAAACTACATAAAATTGTCAAAATCAAACAAAAAAGAAATGTTTCAAGTACATAAAGAAGGAAAGTTGATTAATGTTTTATATAGAATACCAATGGCCCATGGGTGTCGACATGTCATGTGAGTGTCAATCTTTAAGCCTTATGCTTCATTCTTCATGGTCAATTCTTAAGTGTGTACAATGTAGGATCCTATGGTGTGACTAAAGACACAACAAAAATTTTGTAATAAGTTCAAAGATCCACTATGAATAAATCTATGTTTATCTTAAAGTCTTAGTATTATGGGTGTTGGATAGTGTAGAGTCTATCTTAGAATCTCAACCAACAAAATCATTAACTTTTTTTTTTTGTTTTTGAAAAATTTATTTAAAATTACTATATATATTAATAATTTTGTCATTAAATCCCCCGTGGGTACTTAGGTTAGTCTTAAAAAAAAAAAAAATTGTCATTAAATAATTTTTTAAAATATAAAAGTTTTACTTTCATTATAAGCTTCTTGTTGTTAGATTATGGTTAAAAAATAATGTTTTTTTAAACATTTTTTTCTAAAAAAAATTCAAAACAGTTTGCTTCGATAAAATTATATATGTATCTCATTTCTAAAACAATATATTTCATTAGTATAATTATACAAGCAATGAAATTTCAGATCAAAGTCTATGAGCCACAACATCTTAGTGTCACTGTGCTTCTTTCTTTTAAAAATGTATGTCTTTGTCTCGGATATGTACGATTATAATTGATTGAATCTTGAATTATAATTTGTTTCTTCACCCCTGTGAGCATTTTCTTTTAAAAATGTATGTCTTTGTCTGGGATATGTACGATTATAATTGTAATTAATTTTATGTCATTGAATCTTGAATTATAATTTGTTTCTTCAACCCTGTGAGCATTTACGACTACCTCTCATGGAAATGGTCATAGATGAATGACTTACTTAATGCAGTTGAATCCCAAAAAATGATATCTAATATAATGCAATGTGAAACCCCCAATACTTGAATTAAAAAAACAATCTTAATGTTTTATTTTAATGTGAAAAAATAACATAAATATTATTCAAAAAAATAATCTTTACTATTAATCGACTATATCAATATAAATAATATTTTTAATGATAATTTGTTTTAAAAAACCAATAAAATTAGAATCATTAACTAATAATAAATATAATAATTTCTCACTCAATAATAACAACTAAATTTAGATATTAGAAATATTTTCAGAAAAACTCACATTAGAAAATTTAGATGGACGAGTTTTCGAATCAATTTACATAGTTCATTATCATAATATTTTTTCAATACGATTTCTTCCAAAAATCACAAAAATTTGAATTCGAATAACAACTAAATCTTTTAGTATCATTTATATCACTTTTAAAATTAATAATATTCAAAATAAATATTTGAAAAAACTCAAAATATATCTCTTTTGATACCTTGTATATTATTTTGAAATTAATATTATTGAAAATAAATCTTCCGAAAAACCAAAAATCTATCTATCAATCAATAGTCAACTAAATGTAACAATTAGTGATTAAATAATAATTTTTTTCTCTTTCAGAACCGTATTAGTGACTAGATAATAAGTGTGGTCTCTATCAATGAATAGTCAACTAAAAATAAGTGTAACAATTAGTCACTAAATAATAATTGTTTTCTCTTTCAGAACCGTATTAGTGACTAAATAATAAGTGTTCTCCACTATCAATGAATAGTCAACTAAAAATAAGTGTAACAGTTAGTGACTAAATAATAATTGTTCTCTCTTTCCGAACCGTATTAGTGACTAAATAATCAGTGTTCTCTCTATCAATGAATAGCCGACTAAAAATAAGTGTAACAATTAGTGACTAAATAAGAAGTGTAGCCGACTAAAAAGAAGTGTAACAATTAGTGACTAAATAAGAAGTGTTCTCTCTTTCAGAACGTATGTAGGGTAAAAATTTGACGCGCAAAACAATTCATTAAGTAATATTTTTATAATGAGTTTTTTTTTTTTTTTTTTTTTTAAATTGTCTTCCAAATTTGTTTTTTTATTTTTACTCATTTTTATAATGCGTTTTTTTTCATTTTTGTTGTAAAGGTGAAAAATTGTTTTTTATTTTTAGTTATTTTTAAAGTATTATGTATAATGCGGTTTTTTTTTTATTTTTGTCGTAAATGTAAAAATATTTTCTGTTAATATAAATTTTATGTTTTTAGTTTTTACTTGATCATAAAATAAGCTTCAACCAAGTAATATTGTAGATGTATATGTTTTATATTATTTTAAAAAGATTAAACAAATTCAATGATGTTTATTTATAAAAGTAAATTAGTCAAATATTTTGTATGACTATGTATCGTTTAAATGTTGTATAAAATATGCTAAATCATTCTCTAAAAAACTTCAATTAGCTTGTTCAAACGCATTAAATATAATGTGTTTTGGAGAGGAAATCAATCTTAGCTTACAATTTAATGAGTTGGATTTAAGGATGACATTATAAATAATAACACAAGGCTGAAGCCACTTTTAAATAAGAATTTGGGAGGATTATAATTATTAAAGCACTAACGAAAATATATTCATTTTAAATAAGGATCTAACATGAGCTTAGAGGGATCTAATTTTGTCAAGTACAAAAAATTTTATGAGACGACATGAGCAAAATTTCAACTTTGATGACAGACGAACATCCTTGCACATCATATTAGGGTGTAGAATGAGCCTCTCCCCTCAATGATCCTCTCGACTCAATAATATGTAGACATGGATTTTGACGAAACTTATAATCATCTGAGGAGGCTAACACCTAAAAGGCACAAACCCGTGTTTACATTTAAGTGTGAATGTATTAACATGATAGCCTTAATAACCACACATTTGATATTTCCATATCCAACCACAAAATTTATTTGTTTTCTAATCAAACTAACAAATAGACCCATTTTATAAAAACTGAGATCTATCACCAATGTACCAACCCTAAAGAAACTACATAAAACTCTCAAAATCAAACAAAAATGTAATGTTTCAAGTACATAAAAAGGAAAGTGGATTAGTGTTTTTATAGAATACCAATGGCTCATGGGTGTGGACATGTCATGTGAGTGTCAACCTTTAAGCCGTAGGTGTCAATGTTCATGCTCTATGCTTAGGTGTGTAGAATGTAGGATCACATGGTGTGACTAAAGACTCAGCAAGATTTTTTTAATAAGTTCAAAGATCCACTATGAATAAGTCTATGTTTATCTTGAAGTGTCATCTCAAAGTCTTAGTCTTACGAGTGTTGAACAATGCGGTGCCTATCTTGAAATCTCAACCAACAAAATCATTAACTTCTTTTGTTTTCTACAAATTTATTTGAAATTGTTTATATAAGAATAATTTTGTCATTAAATATTTTTTTGAAATATAAAAAATTAAATAATTCTTTGAAATAAGAAAATAAATTTAGTGTTTGGGAAATTTGGAATTGCGCGGACTGTCAAAAGTGGTGGAATGCGGGCAAAATAAATTCAAAAAATCTTGTAGAGGTAGTGTTCGAATCATGTTTTTGATTGTGGAAATAGATTTAACGGCATAAAAAACTTCTAAAACACCTAAAATTATGAAGTTTGATAACCTTTACTTGTATTTTTTGAATATAAATTAATTAATATTTGTTATGAGATAGAATGACCATCTTAAATAAATATAGATTAATACTTGTATTAATATATATTATGAAATATAATGACCATCAGAATTAAAATATGTATTCTCTTGATAATTGGATAATAACAATAATATAACTATTTAATTTAAATTACCATAAGAATTCCTTTATTGACCTTTTTAGTTTTTTCGTGAAATATTAACTAATTTAGTGGTTTGACCAAGATCATTCGGTCAAAATTAGCCATTAGCATTATAGCTGTTGGAGTCTCTGCACACGCTATTTAATCACGCTAAGCCGGATTGGTTCTTCAACTTGTCCTGACGATGAACCACACTGGTTGGTTCCAAACACGTCGACAAAAGATTGGTTATGTGATTATGCCGAAGATTATCTAACATTATTATAGATCACAGAAGTCTAAATTCCTTAACTTTTACTTAGATTTACAAAAATTCTTACCGGATTTTTTCAAAATATAACTAAATTTTCTATAATTTACCAGAAAAAAACATAACAGATAAATTAAAGCTAATTTTTCTAACTTTCTTATCCAATTTCCAACTAAATCAACGCAAAAAAATCTTAAGAACCCTGGCGATTCACGAGTCACGTCATTAGAGTACTGCCTGACAAATGCTCTCACGAATTTGCGAAGTATATTCGCGTCTTTTCTAGCGTTTGGGCGCGTCACAATTTGCTTACGCATGTATTCGAGGCAACCCACAATTTACGAACCAATGGATAAAGATTACTCCAATGAAGTCGGTGACGATTACTCCAACGAAAATTTCTCTCCTCCGCCCTTCCACGGACGGCTGAAATTTCATGGGTATTCCTGCGTAGATGTGGCCTCCGAAATTTTCTCTCGCCTACCCCTCCAGTAAGCGTTAAAAAGGGTACATCTCCATTTCCTTTTCACGATTCATCAATCAATTCATTATTAAAATATTTTAATATAAACTCTATATATATATATATATATTAAAATTTGATATTAAATTGTTTTACTTAATTTAAATATTAAAATATTTAATTTAGGAAGTATATTAAAATAATGTTTTTATTATGATTTTATTTTCAGAGATTATATATTAATTTTATATTAAACATATTTATATTGGAAACTTTCTCTCATATATATAGGTTTAATATGAATTTACTTTAATTAAAGTAGAAATTGAAATATTTTATTTATGATCAATATTAAAAGATAAAAAAATAAAAAATTATTATTATTTTTAATGCTATGTATTAACTCATGTTGAGCATGAAAAGAATTACATAAATTTTTTATTCTAAATTATAAAATGTTTCTTTGAGACCAATTAAGAACTCGTGCAAAAAATAGAATATTTGTTAATTAACTTTATAAATACCGCTTCCTGAAAAACTTTATAAATACTGCAATATCAATGATGTTTGTACAAGAAAAGTTGTGTTCTTGATTAATAATTAATATATGATTTATCTAAAGGTTTAATATTTTATGTTTTGTAATTATATAATAATAATTTAAAGTTCACTATGTCTGGTATCTCATTGTATGATGATCACATATGATTTAGAGCGTGGTCATGTGACACATCATAAAATTATAGATGAAAATAATAGTTTTTCAAAATGGAGTGTTCTAACACCCCAGGCTAAGTGAAAATTACTGTAGTTACTGAGTTTTAATTTTTATGTTTTACTGCCTTAAATTCTTAATTTGTGTTGTTAAAATAACAATGACTCGGGTTGGAAGGCCAATATACATTTGGTTACCTAATTAATGGATAATTAGGAGTTCAGATAAATTTTTATGTATTACTGCCTTAAATTCTTAATTTGTGTTGTTAAAATAACAATGACTCTGGTTGGAAGGCCAATATACATTTGGTTACCTAATAATTTTTATGTTTTAATGCCTCGTGTTGTGACTCGGGTTGGAAGGCCAATATACATTTGGTTACCTAATTAATGGATAATTAGGAGTTCAGATAAATTTTTATGTATTACTGCCTTAAATTCTTAATTTGTGTTGTTAAAATAACAATGACTCTGGTTGGAAGGCCAATATACATTTGGTTACCTAATTAATGGATAATTAGGAGTTCAGATATGTTAATAAAAATAAAATTGTTTCCAGTAGTTAAAAGAAACAATTATCATCTGCATTGGAAAGGGAAATATAGATGGGGAAAGAATCCAATGAGAGATCCTAGAGCAGGGTGGAATAAACCAGTGGGAAAGCACTCAAGGACAGTCTCAAAAGGTATAAACTTGAGGCTAGACAGTGAAGTTCCGAAGTACCCGACTATACCTGGATACATTTACTCACTGTAAAGAAATGAATTACTGTAAAGAAACGAAAGTGCTCAGGGGAGAGTCTCGACGTAATTGCCACACTCGCCCCTGGGAGGAGCCACACTCCTGGCCGGGAGGAGAGACTTTCCAGAAAAAATTGGAGTTCTATGTTTACAAGTAGTAAGAAGATAAGTAACATAGAATTATTTCATAAATAATAGTGAATTATAGGAATTATTCATTAAAGTACTGGAACAAATTAAGGGAGAAATTTCTCGAAAGTATATCACAACAGAAAACATAGTTGAAGATACTAATGAGGAATAAATAGTAATGCCTAAAAGATAACCAATATACAAGCATTGCATGAAGAGTGTTTCCCTATATTATATAGTTACAATACATAATCTTAGACTGTAGAGAAATCCCTTCCGTTAAAATGTGTGAACAATTCCTTAGATAAATTATAACAGAGAAAAGAACGATCTTGATAATACCAGCTCCGGAGTTTATGAACTGATAGCATAAGAAACCATGCATAACATTTATAAACTAACTATTTATCTATCTTCTAAGTTGTGCTCGAAATAGGAAAGAAATGGGAATAAACATTGCAGTCATTTGAAAGAATGGACAGAAAAATAGAAAACTATATATAAACTTTCCATTCCTTTAAAAGTATAAGCATGTAATTTGGTGGTAACAACCCGCATAACATAAGTACTCTGTAAACAACAACTCAATAACCCGAATCTGCCAATATTGAATAAAAAAGCAAACTATCAAATTCATAACCCTATTGGGATATTTATCAACAAAGAAACCTTGTTCAACATCTATTCTCAAAAATAAAAAGGTAGCCATGTAAACCAGTGTCTGGGACTCATATACCATCAAACCCTCGTGCATGCCGAGTAAACCAAATTTAAATTTTATACAAAAGACCTAAATAAAACAAAGATTCGACAAGTTGAGGCATGAGCCTATGTCGACAATGAAATCATCTGCTTAGTATTTCATAGCACAATCATATATGGAACCAGAGGAGATGTTTCCCAACTTGAAAGCAACCACGAAGCAGACAAACCTTAAGAACTTTAGCATATGTTGTCATAACCATGAACAAAGCCGGGTGTTGGTGGTATCTTACCTGCAAACTAATACCATCGTTCACCGAGTGGTTAGGAGTGCAAAACTTGCTAAGAAAGCTAGACAAATTAATGACCAAAGGGTGGTAGTATTTCTTGAGCTTGGAGTGCTTCCGTCGATGGCGGTCCACCTTCCTTGTAGCAAAATTTATTAATCAGCTAGGGCTAGAATCTAGACTGTAAAGAACCATAAAAGATGACGAGAGGAAATAGAAAAAACGTATGCTTACCTTCATTAAACCAACATCGGTCTTCATCACCTTTTGTAGAGCTAGAGCATCCTCGAACCACTCCTGAATGGTGAAAGACCTCAATTAGCCGCCAAACTAGTCGAAAGATGGAAGAAGAAACTAAACTCAAGTCGCATGGGAAACTTGAACAGTGCGAAGGTAGGTGGTTAGGGATACCTTGTGGTGACAAGTTAACTGATGTTGACATAGCTTGCAGTAGCAGAGGTTGTGAGCCAGCCTGGAACCCTCAAGCCAAACCAGTTGTAGAGTGGCAAGAACCTCCAACATACAACACCAAATGACCTCACATCCAGCCCGACGAGGTGAAGTGGGTAGTTGGGTAAATGCTAAACCTTTCTCACCGTCAAATCGCCTCCCGCAGATCAACGGATGAGAGTTAAGCCAACTGTCGCAGACACTCTTGTCTCGCAGACAAATGCATGTAGTAAGACATACCTTGGTTATGCCGCGTGTCCCGATGTACAATGGATATTTAATTGTAACTCATGTTACGGGTTGAACATTCAGAGCTCCATGTGACCTTCTAATGTTAAGCATGCCCATATTTACAAGCTATGTAACATATTAAGTGTTTTAATTAGAAATGAAAACTTTACACCCTGTATCCACCACCCTATGTATATTTAATATATTCTAGGTTTTCTTTTATTACTGCAATGATTTCTTATTTTCCGTTTAATAGGTGTACAATAGGTGTGTAGGGTGTTACAAGTGTATTTTTTTAACAATGTCTGTTGTTACATATATTTGAGGGGTTGAGATTTATTGTAAGTTCTTTTTTGTTAGAGAGAGAAAGAGAGAGATGCAACTATTTACTTCAAACTACACCTTACAATATGCAGACTTACAAAAGAAAGGGAACACCAAGATCTACATTTACAACCCACTGAAGAGAAAAACTATTATTAAATAGTTAATTCTTTATATATCCTGACTATTATACAAATTATCTGGCATAAGATATATCTTATATTTGGAAATTTGGAAATTATCTCCACCATATCTCCTTTACTATCTCCTCAAATATTTCCATGAATTTCTCAATGTTCATCATCTTTAATTTCTGGCATATCTTCTCATCTCTCATTCCTAGGTAGACTTCTACAGTTAGTCTCCTCATTACAATATTCATCATATTAGTAATTAAACATTAGGAATAGGAAGTATTCCTCCTTAATGAGAAATCTTCATTAAACTAGTCCATTTCATACCCTTTAGTTCTTTATGTCTTTCTTCATTTTATATCTTCCATGAAATTTGATCTTCTTGATTCTCAATCTTCTTTACTTCCATACTATAGATGCAACCATAAACATAAGTTGAATTTCATATAAAAAAGTCACCATCCACCAAAACACATAGATCGTCGACCACTATATTTGTTGGGTCACTAGGAAACTCTTTCTAATACATGGTTCATCAATCATTCTTCTATCACATCTCTTCATACATGTACTTATTATTCCTCCTATCTCATCCTTAGTCATTATCTTCACCCATGTTTTTTATGTTTTTGCATCAAACTTCTATGGAACAAAATTTATTCATTCACTCTTATCGATGTGTTGCCTCTCTCTCACAAACTTTGTATTACATAGTTTGCATGACTCCATCACATTTTGAATGGTCATTTTTCTCCTACACAAATATATTTTGCATGGCTTGAAATTTTCCCAACTATCTTTTTCACTAAAATTGATAATTCTACTAGATATAGACTACCACAAATTGGTGGTTCTCCCCATTGCTAAGCTTCTCTAGGACCCTATATCCTCAAAAGTTTTTTATTACCATATATTTATATATGATGACAAGCAATTTCTCGTTGACCGCAAACAAAAGTATTTTTTAGGGACAAAATTTACGTGAGTACACATTTACACATTATGCTACATTATCATTTACTCATATACCTATGATTTCATTTTTCATTTTCTGGTAATCTTAACCTTTACATTAACCTATGACAAAGATCATTTTAGTTTAGTATTAAAACATTATTTAAGGACGACCCTTTTTTTTCAAAAAAAAAAAGCACTATTATATTGAGGCAATATATACAATATGTTCTGATGGATCCTAATGGATCTAAGGACTGAACCTTATGCATATTAGTTTCATGGATTTATTACAATAAAAACATTATACTTTATTTTGCCTTGCTTTTTTTTCTCATTGTACTTGTGTTCTCTTTGTGACATTGGCATCTTCTCTTTCCTTGTATCATTCTTTATGATGTCCTTTTCTTACTTTAAATATTCTTTCCCATCACACGGGCATCTTCTCTTTCCTTGTCCCATTCTTAATTTAAATATTCTTTCCCATCACACGGGCATCTTCTCTTTCCTTGTCCCATTCTCTATGATGTCCTTTTCTTTAAATATTCTTTCCCATTATTTCTTCTTTCTTGCCTGTGCCATTTTCTTTTTTGTTTTTGCATATTGTACATCTTCAGAACCCTGGCGATTCACGAGTCACGTCATTAGAGTACTGGCTGACAAATGCTCTGATGAATTTGCGAAGTATATTCTAGTATTTTCTAGCGTTTGGGCGCGCCAAAATCGGTTGTATGGCAGCGAAGAAATCAGAGTAAAGATTTGAAATTTTACAAAACCTGCCAATGGCAATGAAGTGAGTGACGATTACTCCTACGAAATTTTCTCTTCTCTGCCCTTCCACGGACGGCTGAAATTTCATGGCTATTCCTATGACGGTAGATGTGGCTTACTGAAATTTTCTCTCGCCTACCCCTCCAGGAAGCGTTAAAAAGGGTACATCTCCATTTCATTTCCACGATTCATTTTGCTACTTATCTGATTCATCTCTGAGTTTCGGACTTCAGCTTCTGACACAAACCATGATATCAGATGAAATGAAGCCGAATGAGAATGAGAAAAGAGATGAAATAGTTTGCGTGACGGGGGCAGGGGGTTTCATTGCTTCATGGCTTATGAAGCTTCTCCTCACCAAAGGCTATATTGTCAGAGGAGCAGTTCGCACCAACCTAGCTGGTATATCCGCTAATTGCCAGTTTTCTTACCACATCACCTAAATTAATTATATTATTTGTTTTTGCATGGAACATGTATGTCGATATATGCCCTTATATCATATGTGGAAGTAGAGTTTCTGAACAGATTTGACATGACTGTAGATGATGGGTGGAAATATGAGCATTTGAGAGAGTTGGAAGGAACAAAGGAGAGGCTTGAGCTTGTCAAAGCTGATATTCTTGATTACCAGAGCTTGCTTACAGTTATTCGAGGTTGCCATAGTGTATTTCACATGGCTGCCGTTCTCAACAACGACCCTGTAATTACTTCGTCGCTTCTTTCAATTCTCATCATAATTCCAATTCCATGCAGTTGGTTTCAGCTGAAACGATTCTGATACCATTAGATATTTTTGATCATTGTTTTATAATTAATGAAAGCAGTTATAGACCCGGCGATGGAAGGGACGAGGAATGTGATGGAGGCTTGCGCAGAAACAGGGGTCAAGCGCGTTGTCTTTACCTTTTCTATGGGTGCAGTTTACATGGATCCTCACATAGAACCACTTGCCATAGTCAATGATGACTGCTGGAATAATTTGGACTACTGTATACAGACCAAGGTATTAATTAACAACAGTTCTTTTTATCAATTATTACAGATAGAGGTTGAACGGCTTATGCAAACCATGGAATGATAACTTCTTGCACTCTCTCATGCATTACAGAATTGGTATTGCTATGCAGAAACTTTGGCAGAGAAATCCGCATGGGAGATTGCCGAGAGAAGGAATTTAGAACTGGTGGTGATTAATCCAGGCCTGGTTTTAGGTCCCTTTTGCAGAGCGCCATGAACGCCAGCACTGGTCATATTATGAAATACTTGACAGGCGGGTAATGTTTATAATTTAGGTATATGTTATAGTCATTTCGTGAGTAATTTGCATAGATGGCTGTTAATGATTTAATTATTATTCATAAATCTCGTTTGACTTATAAACTTAGAAAGTAAATTATTGTCTACCATGTTTTAATAATATTAATTTAATTGTCTCAAATCATAATCAATTATCTTTAAAATCAATTATGATTAATTATCTTTAAAATTCAATCATATTTATTTAGAGATTTATGATATTTTTTAAGGTTTATATACTTTGGATTTATAATATTAATATCTAAAATTTAATATTTTTTTTTTTTAATTTTTAGTATTTTTTTTTTTTCTCGGTAAAAAGGCTAATCTATTAAATATGTACAAAGTTCAAAATTACATCAGGTGAAACCAGTAAGCTCTTGCCCTCAAAGGGCACTAGACAGAGACAAAAACTAAGACTGACAGAAACCAAGACATAGTCCCCCATAGCAAGCCCTCGCAGGGGTAGTAAACTGAAATTCCAAGTCTGCCCATAGACGGTGGCCCGCGCAGGGGCCTTAGACAAAAAGGAGCTAACCAAGTCTTCCCGCGCAGGGGATACAGTAACTGCTCTCGTCATTAACACAAAAAAACTCAACAGCTATAACATCCCAAAAAACATTGACTGAACAGACAACAAACCAGAAAACGGTGGCTGGACCTGGAGCGACCTGGTGAAGTATGAGCGCAGGCGCGGTTATTCATTCGGCTCATCCGGTTGCTCTTCCACAATTGGGCACCACCCGTAGTAATCCGACTCAGCTTCAGTAGGAGAGGTCACTTCCTCTTCCCCAATAACCGCGTTTGGAGCATTCTGGGAATGCCTGGATTTTTCCTCGACGGTAACCCGGCCCTTTTCTTCCTGCTCCAACTCAGTTGTCGGAGCCTGCTCTGCTTCCCCAGGGTAGTCCTGCATCCCTTGCTCCCGAGCTTCAGTGGGGTCATCCGCCTCAGGAGGATTCTCAATGAACAGAATGGAAACATGCGCACTGATTCTTGGGTTTATCGTTGAGCTGGTGAAATTGAAGATGGCGGAGCCAAAAGCTGGCAAGGTGGCCGAGCTAGAAGCCCCGGCATCCATGTGTTGGCCTGAGTGTAGGGGAATGGCTCCAATGGAGCTTGCTAGATTACAGTGGCAGCAATGCCCAGCATCATCCCTTACAGGTCTGCGCGAACCCCCTCCTCTGGATGAGCCTCGACGGCTCAGCATCCTCTGTCGGGGTCTCACCATAGTGGAATGAGACTTCCAGCAAACTGCCAAGTGAACCAGACTATCAATTGCAAGAACCAGCCTCGTAATGGACCCGTCCGTCTGAGAAGGGACCTCTTCGACGACAGAGAGACCAGTCGAATGCAAAATGTCCCACATTCCCTGCTCCAATCCAGTTTTATTCTCCTCATCCTCACCTACCTTGCTCAGGATCCCATCCGCCATTACTGCTGCGTTGCTCTGGATCGAGTGCACTCTCCAGGCATTAACTGTCCCAGGTCCCTTTGTCTTAAACCTGGTATGTCCTATCCATCTGCACGCATGGGGTGCCACGTGATGCCTGAGGGACGGCATGTGGCCAGCTCCCAACTCCCATCCCATCGCCTTAATCACCCGCATCCGGGGGAGTTTCCTCCTTTTGGACCAGTCGAGAGCATTCTTGGGCTTCCTCATGCGGTAATATAGTATTCAGTTGTCCTGTGATTAGAGAGTGATTACCTCCCACTCCAACATTGGCCATGAAGTCCGCTATCTTATTACCCTCCCTCTTTGTATGAGTAAAGGTGATAGCTCTGTTGCTGTGAAGCTTCTGTTCTATTGCCTCCAGACGAGCCTCTAACCTCCAACTGGTTGCTATTTTTTTGGCTTGCGATCCATTTAGGATTTTTTTGGCCATATTGATGAGGATTTGGGAGTCTCCTTCAACCTCCAGAGGGTAGAGGTTGAGCTCCCCAGCAAGCTGGAGACCCTGCCATAACCCTTCCAATTCAGCTGAGTTGTTGGTGTCCCAACCAATGCTTCCATAGTAGAGTGTCATGGGAGTCCCTTCATGATTCCTGATTATTCCCCCAAAGCCTGCTAACCCAGGATTCCCCTTTGAGGCTCCATCAAAGTTGAGTTTGAAAGTGTGCTTTGGCGGAGGCTTCCATTCGACTTGTTTATCATTGCTGGCTGCAGGGGGGTTCTGCTGGTGCGTGCTGTTGGTGCATCTGATCTGCCAATTGTCCATGATAGCTTTCTCATTGGCTAGGGAAGGCCAATCCTCCTCCTTCCAGGGTCTTAGCATCATAGTTTCTTGGATGTTTTTGCAAAGCATGTGCCAGATATTGTCCATCGAAGAGCGTTGGTTTTTGAAAATGCGTTTGTTTCGCTCCTTCCATATACTCCATAGGATTAGCCCAAGAATCAATCGCCAAAGATGATTGAGGATGTTTCTCTTATACGGGTCCTTTTGCCACTGTCGTATGGAATTCGTAATTTCATCTTCGAGTCTGCATCTCTTTTGGCATCGAAAGCTTGCTTTCTCCCATAGCTGGTTGGCGAGAGGACAAGAGTCCAACAAATGTTGGAGCGTTTCCTCATGGGCACAGCAGTTGAAGCAGATGGAGGGTCCGTGGAAATTTCTTCTTCGGAGCTTGTCCCAAGTAAGGATTCTCTGATGCCCTACCAACCAGAGAAAGTGGCAGATCTTGGGCCAAGAGCCTGAGTTCCATATTTGGCCCCAGATCGGGTCCTGAGGTGCCGAGTCATTGCAAATTATTTTATATGCTTCAGACGTGGTGAACGCTCCTTTTGGTAGATAGCCCCATCTTAGGATATCTTCCCTTTCGTCACACCTGATTTTTCTTTTGCTGAGCTCCATTTCCAAAGCTGTGGATGTCTGGCGGTTATCATTTGTGAGGATTTGGTTGCCTGGTTTCCAGGTTCGGTATCCTTTCTCCACTTGCTGGGTCCAAAATTGCCTGATTTTGACCTGCTGTGTTTCCTCCTCCATATTATGTAGAGGTTGGTTCAGAGCATTGCTGAGGGTGGGCATTTGATTCCATGCGTCCGTCCAGAATCTAGCATTATTGCCATTTCTTACCTCCCAGAAACTGTGCTGCTGGATCATCTTATAATGTTCCTTGGCAGCATTCCATATTAACGAACCTTTGTCACTGGGTTCCAATCTAATAAGCTCTTCTTGGGGTCGCTGGTTAGCATATTTTGCTGTCCATAAAGTGACCCACGGCTTGCCTGCATTGGTGAGCCATTGCCACCAGATCTTGGCTCCCATGATGGCATTGCTGTGCTCCGGATCCCTTAGTCCAATTCCTCCCTTTCCCTTTGGCTTGCATACTGTGCTCCATTTTACCAGAGCCCACTTGCGATTGGTTGCATTGCTCCCCCAAAGGAAATCTCTCTGAATTTTCCTTAGTCTTTTTAGGACCCATTTTGGCGCTGCCAGGATGGAGAAAAGGTACAGCGGCATAGCTTGAAGAATGGCTTTAATAAGAATCGCCCGGCTGACAAGGTTCAAGGTTCTGTGAGTCCATTGATTGAGACGAGATTCAAGTTTTTCAATTAAATTGCGCCAAGAGGAGTGAGTGATGGCTGAGGTAGTGAGGGGAGCTCCAAGATACTTAGAGGGGAGGGTGGCCATGGGGAATCCCAGGATGCGGACTATGGCCGACTTGACTACCGGGGGAGTGTTGAAGAAGAAAATCTGCGATTTGGAGCAGTTGATGCTGGTCCCTGAGGCTTCTGAAAAATCAGTGAGCACTGCTTTGAAAATAGAGGCTTCTTGAACAGATGGGTACCCAAACAGCATCGTGTCATCAACAAATTGCTGATGGGAGGTAGCTGGCAGGTGGTGAATGGAGATACCCTTAAGATGGTGCTTGTGGAGGGCATTCTTAATGTGACGTCCCAGGCCCTCAGCCATCAAAACAAAGAGGAAGGGGGAGAGTGGGTCACCTTGCCTGATACCTCGGGAGGGGGAGAAAGGGCAAGAGGGGATCCCATTTACTAGGATGGAGAAGCTAGTAGAGGAGATAAGGCTCATAACCCAGCGAACCCAAGTGGGGCTGAATCCAAAAGCAGATAACATTTGCTGAATATAATTCCAACTAAGTTTGTCGAAAGCCTTGGAAAGATCCAGTTTAAGGAGCATACCTGCCTGCTTTGAATGCTTGAGAGTGTGGGTAATTTCATGCGTGTGGATGATTCCGTCTAAAATCTGTCTTCCTTCCACATAACTTGATTGTTCCAGCGAGATGAGCATGGGCAAGAGGGGCTTTAGCCTGTTTGCGATGACTTTAGAGATGACCTTGTATATAACATTGCATAGTGCTATTGGCCGGAATTTGTCCGGTTTGAGCGCATCCTCTTCTTTTGGAATCAGGGCTATGAAGGTGGTGTTGAGCAAGGGAAGCAGCCAATGCGCAACTCTCGACTCCTCCACCACCTCCCAGACTTCCAGCTTTATCAAGTCCCAGAACCTGTGAAAGAAAGTAGTGGTAAAACCATCCGGGCCGGGAGCTTTTCCATCTTTAAGCTGAGTCATTGCATTGTCCACTTCTTGCATTTGAATTGGGCTAAGGAGGAGTTCATTATGCTCCTCTGTGATTAATTTTGGTATATTGCAGGTAATTCTTTCAATTCCCGGATGTCTGTTGATGTCAGGTTCTTGGTGGACCTGCTTAAAGTGTTCGAGGAGTGTCTTCTCAATTTCCTCATGTTGCTCCACCTTTTCTCCTCCTGGTTTTTGAATGTAAGGGATATTATTACCCATTCTGCGTTGCACTGTTGTTCTGTGGAAAAATTTGGTATTTCTTTCTCCCTCTTTGAGCCATCTGATTCTTGATTTTTGTTTCCAGTATATCTCCTCCTGCTTTCTTCTTTCTTCAAGCTGATTGTGGATGCTCTGTTCCTGTTCGAGGGTTCTCTCGGTATGCCCGCATGTACTTATTTCTCTTTGCAGATCCTCCAGGGCTTTTTGAAGATCATTTTGCGCCTTGAATATGTTTCCAAAGGTCTCTCTGTTCCATCTCTTGAGACAGAGCTTTAGATGTTTGAGTTTCTGTTGAAACTGAAACATTTTGGATCCTTCTTGAGGGCGGAAGGAGGTCCATGTGGAGTTGACGAAGTCTCTGAGAGAGGGATGAGTGAACCAAAACTCCTCAAAGCGGAAGGGTCTTCGCGTTTTGTTGCCTGGACGTTGCCATTGAAGGGCAACCGACCAATGATCAGAGCCAGAGTGAGGTAGAATGGCCACCGAGAAATCCCCCCTAAGTGGATCGAGTTATCTGATATGAGGAAGCGATCCAGCTTGGAGGCTATTTGATGAGGGCTTGCTCTGCGATTACTCCACGTAAAAGTACCATTGCAAAACTATAAGTCTATCAAGGATGCATTCTGAATAAAGTTTTTGAAGTAGGTGTTTTCCTGCTCCAGCTTGTTTCTGCCGCCAATCTTCTCCTCTAATTTTGTGATCATGTTAAAGTCCCCTCCCGCAATCCACAGAGGGTGCCTTCGATTGGCGTTAAGGACTTCTAAGGTGTGGAGGAGAGCAATCTTTTCCTTTGCTTCCTGAGGGAAGTAAACATTCGAGAGATTCCCATGAATATTTGTGCCGACTATGTGGAAGGTAGCCTGTATGAGATTGTGTGAAGCATGGAAGTCCGACAGAGTGAGTGCTTGAGAGTTCCATGCAATGGCTAATCCCCCTGAAGCGCCCGATGCATCTACAACAACTGATTGACATCCTGGCCATGCTTTGGAGAAGATTCTTTCTAAAGTTGTGCTATTACATTTTGTTTCTTGGAAAAAACAAATTTGTGGCTTTTCCATTTTTATCATATTTTTAAGCATTCTGAGTTTTCCTGGGCCGTTGAGCCCCCTGAGGTTCCATGAAATGAGCTTCATGATTCACTATTGGGGGAGGGCTTGTAGTACTTCGTAAGCTTAGCATACTTACCGGAGTCTACCAGAATCTTCCCGAGCGCTATTGTTCTTTGGAGGTCTGTTCTTCTTCCCCTTTTTTTGGAATCTTTTGGGGTTTGGCTAAGATCCCAGTGACTTCCTGGCTGGATGCCAAGCTGATTTTGATAATAGGCCCTGGAAATGACCATTTCCAGTTTGTCCAGCTGTAGTTCTGGGATGCTTTCATATGCTTTTCTCTTGCATGCTGCTTCTAGTTCGAGAATGTCTAAACCATATAGATCTATACTTTCCGGCTCTTCCTCCATTTGTTGCACCTGATTGTCTTCTTCCGTGGGAATATCTGGATCCTGGGCGGGGCCAGAGGATCCATCAACCTCCATTTCGTTATCTTTGTCCTGTTGCTTCTCTTTGCTCTCCAAGTTGAGGGCTGGGGGATCTTTAGAGGGAGGGGTTTTGGATGGATGGGCCTCGGGAGGTGGCTGTGAAGAGGAAGAGGGGTGGTCAGAACTTGGAGGAGGGGAGGTAATATGCTCGTCCGAGATATTAGCCAGGATTCCAAAGCTGTTCCTGACTGCATGATCCGGGGCTGTATTCGATTTGGGTTTCTTCCCTGTGGGTGGTTTTTTATGCGCTCTCTTGCGAGTTGGGGCTTTGGTGAAGCCATCATTGGGCTGCGAATCAGAGGGTGAGGGGGCTTTATCTTGAACATTCAGGGGGCAATCTCTAAATAGATGCCCTATGGCATGGCATTTACGGCAGCGAAACGGAACATGTTCATAGTCTAAAGGCTGGATCCACTCATAATCACGGTGAGAGAGACTTACCGATTCCGGCAGGGCTTTGTCTAGGCGCATGAAGACGCATAAGCGGGCGTAGGATGTGAATCTTCGTAGTTTTGTTTCTTCAGCAGTCCTTATATATTCCCCTAAGCCATTTCCTATGTTTTTCAGAATGTTCTCATCCCAGTATTCATCTGGTAATCCATAAAGTCTTATCCAGACTGGTGCCCATGTAAGATCCTCCTGATCTGGGTTGAATCTGGGACCCCAATCCCACAGGTATAGGCCCGCTGAGTTGAAGAAATAAGGACCCTCAACCAGGATTCTGTATTTGTCTTCCAGGCAGAAAAAGATTGCTGTGAAGAATCCTTTTGGGCCTAACTGCAGAGTCACATCTCCCTTAGGTTTCCACTTCGCTGCAATCCAACTGTAGAGGGCCTTCTCCGTCGGCCAAAACCCTATGAACTTCCCAATGAGTGCATGGTCCGTCATGTATTGGATTCGTGCTTCTATTATTTCCCCCGGTAGTTCGATTCTGGGTCGATCTGTAGCTATTGGTTTGCATGTGGTTGAAGAGACCCTCTGAGTACCCTCTGTTGGGGTTGGCTTCACATTCTCTCCATTTACCTTATCTTTCAGATGCTCTTTTCCTTTGCGCTCATTCTGGCGCAAGATTTCTGGATTGATGTCGTTCTCATGGATTGATCCAAACCGGATTGATCTCTCATTGTGGTGCTGTACTTCGTGTACGCTGGGGGAGGTTGCAGAAGCCCCCCCCTGGGGGTCGCCCATGTGTCCTGCACCCTTTTCCTCCTTTGTTTTGAAAAGCCTGCGCAGGAAGTCAGGTCCTTGTTGGTTGTTTGCACCGAGCAGTCTGTGCCGTCTGAGCACAGAGCAGAACCCTAACCGTAATCTCCAGAGCTCCCGCCGTCCTGGATAGCCCTCCGAAATGTTTTCTTTTAATTTTTAGTATTAATCTCTTGCGTTAATATTATTAATTTTAGTTCATAATACCAATAGATTAATACTATAAATCCAAGAGAATATAAACCCTAAGGTTTGTAGTAATAATCTTTTTGGAATAATATTATTCCTTATGTTTATAATCTTTTGAGGTTTTAGTATTAAAATCTTGGATTTATTATTCTTTTGGGTTTACAATATCAATCTATTGGATTAATAGTATTCCCTCATGTTTATAATCTTTTAGGGTTTTAGTGTTAACCTAATAGATTTATTATTCTTTTGGATTCATAATATCAATCTCTAAAGTTTAGATTAATTTAAAAATTCATATTTTTACGGTTCATATTTATATTACATAATTCCAAATTAAATAATTATAAATAACATTTAATATTAAATAAAAATTATTAATTATAATGATAATAATAATATTTTGTTGTAATAATGTTTTTTATAGATAGAAATGATATATTTATCAATAATAAATATAAATAAAACTATCTAATTATATCATACCACATAAATATTTTTAATATGTAAATTATCTAACTGAAGGATCTGGGCTTTTCATTTACGCCTATGAACCAGTGCATAGCAGACGCAGTGAGTAGCTTACACAACAGGGGCTTTCTTGAGCATCACCTTGGAGGATAGGTTGATAGCGTGGACAGCCTTCGGTCACTCGCTGGATGTCAGAATCGTTGGAGTCATCGTCTTATTTCATCTTTGACAGTAGTAGCCTTATTAAATTCAAACTTTTACAGTATCTTTTTTATATATATAAAGATTTGGGCTGGCCGTTAATTCACGATGATTAATTTAAATTGCAATTTTTTGTTTTATATATAAATATGAGGGTTTTCCTTGGTTCACCAAGATAAAGTTAAATTGTATCCTTCTTATTGACAAGTAAGTGATTCTCTTATTAAATTCAAATTTTATATTGTTTTATATATATAAATAATAGGTGTGGTTGTTCATTAATTATGAAATGGTATATTTTTTTTTATATGATAATTATGATAATGATTAATGTTTTTTAAGACCAATATTGTTTATAGGACTTCATGAAAAAGAAAAAGAAAAAGAATTAGAATTTAATTGAGATTATTCAAAATCTTGTTTTTATGATAAAAAGAAGGGAAAAAAGAACTCCAAAATAGCTATAGTTGGACTAACTTAATAAGTCAGTGAGACTAAGTTAATAAGTCAGGAAGTTAATAAGTCAAGAAGATTGGAAGTGTGGCAGATGTTAGGGAATTGAAAATGAATGTGAATAAGAGCAGGGCAACCTAAAAAGAAGTGTTTTTCATTTTCCACCCTCTTAAAATCTAACAGATTCTATGGGAATCCGTGGAGTAGACCATCGCTCAATTTCACTTCAAAGCTCATGAGAATTAGTTCTTATCCTAGCGATGTTCTTTTTTTTCTTAGTGCTGGTCAACACAGAGAGATAATTCTCATTATCGAGTGTGGGGTTGATCACCTCCTTATAGTATCTTAACTTCCTTTTACCCTCCAGCTCCTTATCATTCCACAACTTGTCCTTAAAATTGGAGGTAATAACATCTTTAACACTATCATTGCTTCCCATGATGATCTCCTCCTTAATCCCCCAATGGTTGAGCCAAGATTGGGCATCCTTTTGCTACCGGCTCTTGAGGCAAAGGTGAGGGTTTTGACTAAAGTTAGAAGCAATCTCTGGGAGCCTCTTAGATTCCATGTTGTAAAGCTTCTTCTTATACATCACATATCTAAACATAGTCATACTTTCAATGGGAGATAGGCCGACTTCAAAAAGATAGAATAGAGAGTATTTTCCTTGATCTTGAAGAAGTAGATTATTACTGTAGATTAACCATAATAAAATGAAAATATGTCTTTTGAAAATCTAATTAATTTTTTTAATTTATTATAAATTTTTTTTCATTTCACCTTTCTTAATAATGGTTGCTTTCTACTTTAATTCTATTTTTTGATAATTGAAATACAACAATAAAAAAATTTCACTACAAAATTTAAAAATATATATATATATAATTTATCAATAATCTTTTTAAACTGAAAAAATATTACAAACCCTATATCTTTAAATTATATTATTTAAATATAATTATATTTCTTTTTATATAATTACTATATTTTATTAAAAGGGGTAAAATTTGATAATAACATAACTTAGTTGTGTACAATGAAAAACAATTATTGTTTCTTCATCAAATTTTGAGTAATTGTTTTATTTGAATAATGTCAATGTAAATAAGATTTTAACTTAAATAAAAACATTTTTGAAATAAAATAATGGCAGAAGTGTCCTCAGAAACGTAATTTTATTAATGAAAAAAACAATTACATATAGATTTTGTAAGACTTTACACCCGAACAACAAAACACTTTTGCAATGAGCTATTTATAAGCTCAAATCTCCTAACTACATCTAATTATGGATCACTTATTAAATAACAAGTGTCCACTTACAATAAATGCTAGTCAAACAACTAGCTAACAAATCTCCTAAAATAGAGCCTAAGATACGACACATTTGTAGAGTCATATCTTGTTACAACAATATACTAATTCTAAATGTCTCCATTAAATAATTAAATATTCTAGAATAATAATTATTAATTTAATATCTTAAATTTATAATTAGTTTATTACAACTTTATAACCTATGATAATATTTTATTTTTGGATCATCTTGCATTCCCCCCTATGATCCAAAGATACATTACAACAGACACCAAGTTCATCCCCGAACTTAGCAAATTTTATTCTGCTAAGCGGTTTTGTGAAAATGTCGAAGATCCGATCTTCGGAAGGACAATAAACTGGCTTGAGGACATATTTGGCAATAAGAGATCTGATATGATGATACTTGGTGTTCACATGCTTTGTCTTTGAATGAAAAATTGGGTTCTTGGAAAGTTTGATGGCTGACTGGCTGTTAATGAATAATGATGTAGCGTTTGCTTGAGAAATGCCCAACTCTTGCAAAATTCTGCACAACCAAATAATTTCACATGCTGCTTCCCATGTTGAAATGTACTCTGCTTCTGCTAAAGAAGTGGCCATTGTAGCTTGTTTCTTAGAACTCCAAGATACTACTGCTAACCCCATGTTCATTAAATAACTTGGTGTTGATGCTCAATCATCAATACTTCCACTAAAGTCGGCATTTGAATATCGACCAAGTACAAAGTTTTTAGTCTTTGGGTAAAGAAGAACAAGATCTTTTGTTTCTTGGATATATCGAAGAAATCTTTTGGCTGCATTCCAGTGACTGCCGAGTGGTTCCTGCATAAAACGTGAAAGAATACTGACTGCATAAGATAGATCAAGGCGAGAATTTTTCAAATAAATCAAGCTACCAATCAACTGTCTTTAAGTAGTACTGTCCACCTTTTCCCCCCTTGAAATTTTGAAAGTTTCAAGTTTTGCTCCATGGGGGTAAGAACGAGCTTGTAATCTTGCATTCCAAATCGTTGAAGAACCTCTGCTACATACTTACTCTGAGAAATGAAAATATGATGGGGACGTTGGAAGACTTCAACTCCAAGATAGTAGTGAAGTAATCCCAATTCTATCATCTTAAATCCTGCATGTAACTCCTTTTTCACCTGTGCAATATGATCATGATTGTTTCCGGTAATGATCAAATCATCTACATACATAACAAGAATCACCAGATATTTGCCCTATTGTCGCACATACAAAGTATCATCAGATTCACATCGTTGAAAAACCAACTTTCCAAAGGTATTCATCCATATTTGCATACCAAGCTCGGGGAGCTTGTTTTAACCCATATAAAGCCTTGATCAATTTGCAGACATTATGTTCTTGCGCTTCAATTTCGAAACCTGGTGGTTGTGTCATATACACATATTCCTGTAAATCCCCGTTCAAAAAAGAACTTTTCACATCCATTTGATGAACTTTCCATCCTTTCTAAGCAGCCAATGCAAGTGTTAATCAAATGGTGTTCCATTTAGCTATAGGAGCAAAAGTTTTCTCTTAATCAATGCCTTCCTGTTGCACAAAACCTTTAGTGAAAATTATTGCTTTATACTTTTCAATTTCACCCTTTTGGTTGTACTTAATTCTGTAAACCATTTTCATCCTATGGGTTTAACATTTTGAGGGCAATCAATAATTTTCCAAGTGTTGCTACCAATTACTGCTCGATATTATTCAATCATAGCCTATTGTCATTCTTTATGTTTTACTGCTTCTTTGTATGTGGAAGGTTCAGTAAAATCATTTACTATCAAGGCAAAATTGCCTTCACTTCTGTGTGACTTCCTTTTTCCTGTTTTATTCTACTCATGAGGCTTTACATCTTTCAAAAGTTGAACTACCCATTTTGGTAGTTGATGCTCACTTGTTTGAGATTCTGAAAAGTCATTATCATTGTAAAGAGGATTAATATAAACTGATGTTCGTTGATCAGTTGGAGATTCTAGAGGTGGAGAATCATTGTTAGAAGAACTGCTATTGCTTGGAGGTGCAGATGAACTACTAGAAGATCCAGATGGTGTTGTTGAAGTAGATGGACTGGATGAATCATCTTCAAATGAAGGAAAATCAAGTTCATACCAATTTGGTAAATTTGGTTGACTTTGTGTATTTCCTTTTCTTCGACTGCCTTTAGTTTCGAACTTTTGAAGAAGACTTTCGATTTCTTCAGCACTTTTACTCTCTATTTCATCAAAAATTACATCCTCGCCATAAAAAAATTTCGATTGGTCAAAAGACAATACCCTTTCTTCTCATCAAAATAGCTAATCATTGTGCATTTCAAACTTCTTGAGTCAAGCTTAATTCGTTTTTTTCAGAAATAAGGCATAACACACTGATCCAAAAACTCTAAGATGTGTAACTCAAGGTTTGAAACCAAACCAAGCTTCATAAGGTGTGATTTTGTCTAAAGAAGCAGTTAGAGATCTGTTTCTTAAGTAGACAACTTTATGAATTGCTTCTACCCAATATGTTGGACTTAACCTTTTGAAAGTTAACATAGATCTCGCCATTCCTAACAAGGTGCGATTCATTCTTTCTACTATTCCATTTTGCTGTGGAGTGTAAACATTGGTAAGATGTCTTCTTATGCCATTATCACTGCAATAAGATTTGAATTCATTTGAAGTGAATTCTCCCCCATTATCTGTCCTGAGAGTACATATCTTTTCTTTGACTTCATTTTCAACAAGTTGGCGAAAAATTTTAAACTTTCAAATGCTTCTGACTTTTTCTTTAAGAAATAAACCCAAGTCATTCTACTGAAATCATCAATGAATAGTAAGAAATATTTGTAGCCACCGAATGAAGTATGTAATGGTCCACCAATATCACTGTGAACTAGTTGTAGCCGCCTCTTTGCATGCCATGAACTTGTTGGAAAGCTTTCTCGACTTTGTTTTCCATAAATGCAAGCTTCACATTTTGCATTTTCCTTTTTGAATGTGGGAAGTCCTTTAACCATCCCTTGTTTTTGCAATTGAGAGACTATCAAAATTTAAATGTCCATATCTTACATGCCATAATCTTATAGGTGAAATTCCTGTAGTCACTGCCCCTGCAAAATCAGAATGCCTTGGAATAACTGTCCCTTTCATCCTTAACAGTTTTCCATCTTCATAACCTGTCATCACAGTTTTCAAGCTTTGTTTGACTGAATTAATCTTAACTAGGCCATCTTCCATAATTCCCTGATGTCCTGCTTGTCGAATCATGACTAAAGATAACAAATTCTTCTTAAAGGTTGGTACATACCATACATTTGAAATCATTTTTTCTCTAATGCCAAGGAGAAAAACTTTAACTGTTCCTTTCCATAAGGAGTATGTTTTGTATCATCTGCAAGAAAAATGGAATTAAGTTGGTAATCTTGAAGATTCCAAAAAAAATCACGTGGACAAGTCATGTGTTGAGTTGCCCTTGAATCCAAGATCCAGGCATCTTCATAATCACTTCTAAGATGGGATGAAAGTTGTAGTGCCAGCGAGGAAGTTAAAACATATTCTTAATTATCATCATCTTGATCATTTACAAATTTTGCTGAGTGCTGATGAAACTTTGGAATCTTATTAAGAGAAGTTCAAAAATCTTCAGCATAATGTCCAACCTTATTACATCTTCGACACACAATTTGACTTAAGTCTCTTCCTCTTCCTGAAGATTGTCCTCTGCCTCTGCTTTGACTTCTATTTTGAGGTTGTCCTCTACCTTGATTATTATTTCCTTGTCCTTGAAAATAGCCTCTTCCTTGATTGTTTCCTTTGCTTTGACAATTACTCCCGCCTGAACTGTTGCCTCTATTAAAGTTGTTTCCTCTGCTTTGGCTTTGACCTTGACTTTGTACATTATGTGCTGCTTGATTCTGATTGAAATTCCCTCTGCCTCTACTTCGAGAACTATCAGTTGATGATTTACTAGTGCTGGCCTCCATGAAGAAGACGTCTTCACCAACTTTCTTTTTCTTCCCAAAGGTTTTATCATGTTGGGTCAACATTTCACAGATCTCATCGACATTTAGTTTCTCTAACTTTCCAGTTAATTGTAGAGTCTCCAAAAAATGTGTGTAGGAAGAAGAAAGTCTAGCAATTGAAATTGTGACCATAAAACTATCATCTACTGCAGGAAACCCAGCATTAATGATTTCCTGCCTAAAATTCTTAAGTCTTGAGATATATTCAAGAACATCACCTCCTTCAGTCAATTTTTGTTGCAACAATTTTAATTGTAGATCAACTTTCTTTGATTCAAGCTGAGTATCAAAGAAGTCTTTAAAAGTTCTCAAAACAAACCATGCATCTATAGCATTTTCTATATGGACATACATTTCATCATTGACAAAAGATTTAATGAGAGCTAATGCTTTGGCATTCTTAACTTCCCATTTTGCTAGTGCAGTTGCATCTGTGGGTTTATTTGGCTTAATATCACCATCACATATACACTGCAACAATTCATTATAAATGAGAGTGCTTTCGATGAGGTGTTGCCATGTTTTATAAGATTTTGTACCGTCAAGTTTGTTGGAATCAAAAAAAAATTAATCAACTTTGACATTGTAGTGTTGAAGCTGCAAGAATCATGCTTAGAAAAAAATATCAAGATGGGCAACACAACACACAACACACTACACAAAAAAACGATCTATCGGGGCTTGGCCTTAACCCTCGTATAGTTGTTGAAACAGGAGAAAAATGACTGAGCTTTGCACTTGGCTCTAGACAATTTCTCAAATATTTACAAGGTAACTTTCAAAATTTGACTTTTACAATGATGCTCTTTCAAAACCTAGTAAAAAAAAATTACTCCCCCTCAAAGTAAAATTGCTTTGAGTTACAATGCCACACTTATCTCTCCAAAAACAAATTGCAAATAAAATCTCCTTATTACTCAAAAAAAGAGTAAAAAATTACAAATGACCTTATTACTCCAGAAATATTACAAAATCCTTATTACTCCAATAAAACATTACATAAAAATATATACCTTCCAAATTACAAATCAAATATGGCAAATAACTAGTGGTTAATACAAATTTAGAGTCAATATTTCCTTCACTCAATATAGCGTGTTTGCACTTCCACCGATAGCATACGTTTTTCCCAGTTTCAGCAGAAGACTCTAAATCTGTTTTATCTGAGAAGATTCCTAATCTCTGCCCTCTTGGCGGTTCTGTCCCGTTGCCATTTGCGCACGATCGCCTGGCTATTTCCAATTAGGATTATTAACATTAAATTTGTTGGCCTTCTGCTTCAGTTTTCCTCTGGCTGTGGTTGCCTTGTCGGAGTAATTCTGTATGGGTGTGTTAAGATTTTCACTACTGGTACTCTTCGACTTAGGCTGCTTCAACAGAGATAAATTAAAAAACGCTGCCAAATTCCCTACACATAGGCATTTAATTTTCTTAGTGTTTCTCCTCCTCCTAAATTTGAAGAACGCAACCCCTCTTCTTTTGAGTGACCTGTGTATGGTTGTAGGATAACTGGATCTCTGTTGGGAATATGATGTTTCAATATGGGATTACAGTATACCATCGCAAAAAAATCCAAGATGAGGTAATGGGTTTTGCGCAGATCTCCTGAGAAATATGGGGGTATGAGCAGACCCGTATTAATGGGGTACCTGAAATTAAAGAGCCCTACCTCCTCAAGGACAAGTACTCTCTAGGAGCATTAAGTGGGCCTCACGAGAGATTAAGACTACGAGAATTTCACAAGATTTGTCTTCAGAGTCTCTATCTCAGCAAATACTCATATGGAGAAACCCTCAGAGGAACCCTTCCTCCTCGATTTGGTGGTCTTTGCTCGAATTGTTTATTGGTTATTGCTCAGCTTGCATTCATAAAAAATGAGTATAGCAGCCGTGAGGGATCTCCAGCGCTTTCGTGCCAAGGCAATCATGGCCAACATCATATTGAAGCGGAGTAGATAACAAAAGTTCCAGAAACAGAGGAAATTTTTTTGATAATACTAAAAAATTATTTTCAAATTTTAAAAATCTAAAATCAATGATGAAATTTATTTTCTTTTTTTAAACAAAAACTGGTTAATTTCCATACCAATCTTTTGCTGGTCAATTGAATAGATTTTTCTAGGACTTTGTTGAGCTTGAATCTCCTCCTCACATCCACTGCAGTATTACTGGAGCTCTGATACCACAATAATGGCAGTAGTGTCCTTAGACACGTAATTTTATTAATAAAAATAAATAAATAAATAAATAAAATAAATAATAATAATAATAAATAAATAAATAAAAATTTACATATTGATTTTGCAAGAGTTTACAAATGAACAACAAAAAACTCTTGCAATGAGCTATTTATAAGCTCAAATCTCATAACTACCTCTAATTATGGATCACTTATTAAATAACAAGTGTCCACTTACAATAAATGCTATTCAAACAACTAGCTAACAAATCTCCTAAAATAGAGCCTAAGATACGACACATTTGTAGAGTCATATCTTGTTACAACAATATACTAATTCTAAATGTCTCCATTAAATAATTAAATATTCTAAAATAATAATTATTAATTTAATATCTTAAATTAATAATTAGTTTATTCCAACTTTATAACCTATAATAATATTTCATTTTTGGATCATTTAACATAAAATTTAATTTTTACAATTATATATAATTTTTATATGTAAATTTTATCAATTAATTTCAAATTTAAATCAAGATGAGTAATTTATCTTATTTTATATATTAAAGTGAGTTATTTATATTTTTAATTGTGAATTTATTACATTGAAAGTAAGGAAATGTTTTATGTTTTGATAGAGAAGGATTTATCAAAAATTTAGAATGATCAAACCACATGAAAGAGCAAATTTCCTAATCTATAATTTTTAATTATTAAAAAAAAATATTTTTTAATATATATATATATATATATATATATATATATATATATATATATATATTTATCTTTGTTATTAAAAATATTTTATTTTTTTTATATTAAAAAATATAATATTGTTCATAAGGTTTAGGATAAGCAGTGATTAGGTTCAATTTCCACTCATATGGGTGATATATTAGACATAAAGAAGATATAGTCCTCCTGCCAAATTTATAGATAAAAAAAATTAAAAAAAATATAAAGAATAAAAAAATTATAATACATCATTTCAATTTCAATAATTTTTATTTTTATTTATATATATTTTAGTTTTTTTTTTTTAATGCTAATACATTTTAGTTATATTACTTAACCTCAAAGTTAAAATATTTTAATTACTAAATTTCATGTTTCTTATATTAAGGAGATTTTATTATAAATTTATTTAAATAATTAATAATTACATAATCAAATTACCAAATTCAAAAATAAATATCATAAATATATTTAATAATAAAATATAATTTGTTATAAAATAAATTATAAATAATATTATAATCCACATCAAAATTAAAATATAAATACAACTTTTAGTACTAAAAGTGGAAAATATAATACGAATTATAGTTAATTCAATTATATATTATTCATTAAGATCCATTCTCTATGCTGGTTAGAATTATGCAAACTTCAAATTACCAAATGTGTATGTTTTAAAGTCGTGAATTCTTTAACAAAAATCCACACGTTTTTCAAGGGGCAAAGTGTCTCTCACATTCTACAGTATATGATTATACGAGTATTGTATAGGTAATAAATATATTTGAATGATGGACTATAGTTAAAAATTTAAAACAAATGAGGTATGATCTGACAGATTACCTATTTGCTTTGGATGATGGACTACTCTTCTTTAACTTAATATCTATCAATTTTCACACCAATTTGTCATTACTATCAGAAATAATCAATGATAATAAATGAAGATAAACATTTATTTTATTAAAAAAAAATACTCAACTTACCACATCAATTTTTTTCATATAAAATATTAATTCAATTATTTTGTTACCATCTATTAGTTCTCACATCAATTTCTCATTACCACTGGACGTCATCAATAATGGAAAATCTAAACGTACCTTTATTATATTAAATATTTTAATTACAAAATAACAATATAAAAAATTATAAAAATTGCGAACATTAATTTTTTCCATATAAAAAATAAATTCAATTATTTTGTTAACATCTATCTATTACCACATCAATTTCTCATTACCACGAGACATCATCAATAATGGAAAATCTAAACGTAACTTTATTTTATTAAATATTTTAATTACAAAATAACAATATAAAAAATTATAAAAATTGAAAAGATAAATCATGGGATGAATGACTTGTCGCTCACATTTTCTAAACGAGAAGTTTGTGAGAGTGTATGTCATTAACGCATTTCTGATTTTGTTGATGTAACTTACTGTTTTCATCGTCGAGTGCTTATTGAGTAACAAAGCATATAACATGTTTTTGGGAGCATACCCAGTTCGTTTAGCGCAAAACGAGTAGCACTGATGTGCGAAGTATTCCAAATAACAACGATAATAATTTTATTTTATTGTTATCATTTTTCACTATTGGATAAGTTTATGGGGTACCTCGAGATAGTCGTGAATTTAATTACCATTAATTTTACTTAATTATATAGGTTTATTTTAATTTTATATCTCCCATAAGTTGAGAGAAAAGTGTTTTTTAATATTTTTTAGATGTAAAATAATATTTTATTTTAAAGTTTTAAAAAAAAAATTCTTAGAAAATATTTTTTATTTTATTTTTATCACTAAAAATAAAACACATTTAGGAAATTGTCAAACAGCTTTAAAAAACAGAGCATAAGGCGCTAATATTAGTCCCCCATAAATTAACCTTGGAGTTTCATAAAAATAATCTTACCCGAGGTCGAATTCTCCATAAAATATGAAATAGTGTAAAATCTTGCATAAATTCAACCCCAAAGGGAGCAAAGTTAAAGAGGGTAAAACCCAGAAAGGCTGAATCTAAACAAAAATCGTAATGGGCCCACAATCCCTACCTGCTCGCGGTAGATCCCAAGCCATTGCACCATGTGAAGCCACACAAAAAAAAAAACGAGGTTGGACAAGGGAACCACAACCGAGGCATCTGTTAAAGACCCAAACCATGAATCATGGAGCACTAAAGCAACCTACGACAGGAGACGTAGCAAAAATCCATGCCAAAAGCAATGTAACTAGGCAAGAGTCGCATTAGGAACACTGGCTAGAGGCAAACACAAACCAGGGTAAAGGTGGAACCAACAACATGAAAACAGAGTCTACAACGACAAGGTAACTAACCTTTGAAGATCACCCCCCCAAATGCCAAAAACTCCTTTATTGCCCATCGACAACAACAAAATATCCACCAGAAAAGCAGTCGAAAGCAGCACCACAAACCAGTGTGAAAAGGAATCGCTCGAAAGCTGCACCACAAACCAGTGTGAAAAGGAAGAGTAGCATGATGATGAAGGATGTGCAAGCTAGGGTTCAAGAACCCTAGCTTTCGAGCCCTTACCCCCTCAATGCGCCCAAAATCATCAACAACAACACATTTTTAGTTTTTTTCATATTTCTTTGGTATTAACCAATACACCAAAAAATATTTTAATATGAAAACTCATTTCACTCATTCATATATATATATAATAACTTGATACTAAAATATTTTAATTAATATGAATATTAAAATATTTTTATTTATAATTTATATTCAAATATTATTTTTGTTATTATTATTTTCTAAATATTTTATATTAATTTCATATTAAAAATTAAAGAAGTTATATATCTCTTTGGATATTGGAAAGTAGAAAGCCCTTCTTTCACTATATATACTTGAAATAAAATGATTTACTTAAAGTGAATATTGAAACTATTTTATTTATGGTTAACATTAAAACAAAAAGAACTAAAAATTAATATTAATAAAATGCTATGTATCGATTGATGTATGTTGTGGATGAAATTAATTACACATATCCTTCATATTTGACTCTAAGAATCATCTTTCAAATCGATTAGGAGTTTATATATATAAAAGATGTCTTTGTATTGGAATAGAAAATATTTACATTAGCTTAACAAAATTACTATTTATGGCTTACCACCTTGGTAAGCAGACTAAAGGTAGTAAACTAGAGAGTTAAGAACTTACAAAATTTGAGGAGATACCATGAAAAATAGACTAAAACCTGTTTTCATCCTTAGGGGGAGACCAACAACAAGAGACAAGGAGAGCAACCTTGTTGAGCTACAAAGTTTGTGTTAATAGGAAAATTCAACTGAGCATTGAGGTAAAAGAAGACATAACTATATCCCAACTCCATTTATTTCATTCCTTGCCACCCACATAGGATTATTGATATCTTGAGCTATTATTTCCTAGCATTCATGTTTTAATGTGAAAGAGGGGAAGGAATACCAAGAAGAGTGGATGAACATATATTGTAGTACACATAATGATATACAATGATAACTTTGCTAAGAGGTGTGTTACTGTTCGATTTATTTTCTTTTGATTATTATTGCATTATACAACTCTACATTTTTTTGCTACATTTTCTATTGTACGTTGTCATATTAAACATTGTATGGAATAAGGAATACAAAGATATATGCATATACGAAACATTACACAACAATGTTTTTGTTCCCTAGCCCACACAATCGTTCCTTTACACAAAAGAGACACTTCGCTTAATATTGTATAAGACTGTGAATAAAATCACCACCGTTCTACTCTTCATAGGAAATATCAAATGTAAAGTTTTCAATAGTCTTGTGTCAATATCTCTTGAATAGCTCTCCATGAGTACTTCCTCTTTGGAAAGACTTGCCACTCCACAATTTGCTTCGTCTCCTTTGAATCTTCTATTAGTATTAATTAATTATGTATATGGATACTAATTAATTAGTTATGTTCTTGCCCAATATCCTTTACTCGATACAATCCTTTTTCCCACACTTCCCACACATTTTTTCTCTGTACAATGAAATAATAATAGTTACCAATTTTGGAATCTTTGGACTCTTTAAGCACTCTAAATAGTGTATCAATGTTACTTATTTCACAACTCTACACAATAATATAAGAAAATTAATATAAGTCATCATATGATCTTAATTTAAAACGTGATATTATCCTAGCACTTCCTCTTGCTAGGTAAATTTCTCCTACAATGTTAAATTAACCTTATGCAGAATTCAAAGGAAAAAATCTTGACTCGATATAGTCCTTTCTGCCGCACTTCATGTACACCCTTTCTCCCACACTTCCCATACACCCTTTTTTGACACAACAAAATAATAATAGTTAGCCCCCCCCCCCCCCCTCTTTAGTCTTATGCGGAGTGTGGAAAAAAAAAAACTTGACTCAATATATTCCTTGTTCCTGCACTTCTAGTATGCCATTTCTCTCGCACTTGTTGGACATCCTTTCTCTCACACTTGACGCATGCCCATTCTCTCACACTTGAACTAGAAACTTGGATAAGTGGATAAATGGACGAATCTATGAAAAAATGGCATTCATTTTGCTCAAAGTGGATAAGCATTCATTAAGTGGAAATAGATCAATAAACCTTTCATTGTATGCAAAAGAGCTTCACTGCGGAACTGATATGTAATATTGGTCAGTATTTGCTTCATATCAATTTCGACACTCCACACAATGTATCAATGTGCACAAGGAATATTCTAATTTTTTGGGCTTAGCATTCCTCAGTAAATGCATAATATGAATTTTTGAATTCTGGAAAATGCACGAAATTGCACTTTTAAATCCATTCCCCTATGCACTAATAAACTCATATATAATATTCATTAGTATTCAATTTCCAAAATCCACACAATGGATGAATTTTCACTTCCACATATATTCCCCTCCACACAAATAATCTGATATATAATATGGCTCAGTAATTCCTCAGTATGGTTTTCGTTGTACGAAGTACAAAGATGAAAACATGAAAATAACAACAGATTATGAAAATACATACACAAAAAAGTGCAAATCATGCAAAAAGAAGCATGTCCTCAATCTGCAAATCTGCACTTGAAACAGTTTATCAAACGCTCTAAGACATTTTTTTTCACGGGTCACATGTGTGGAATGTAGAAGTGCGAACAAAACTACACAAATTAATCTTCCATTGCGTACAATGCATAATTTTGAATGCGAACGTGACAATAGAAATTGATATGTAATATTGCTCAGTATTTCCTCCATATGAATCTCGACACTCCGCACAATTTATCAAATCTGCATAACAAATTTTACGAGCTTAGTATTCCTCAATATATACTTAATATAAATTTTAGAACTCCACATAATCAACAAAATTTCACTTCCTCATACATTCCCCTCTGCACAACTAAACTGACATATAATATTTCTCACCAAAGCAACTTATTATAGAGCCCCTCACCAACAAATTTCTCTACACCTTTGTCTAAAATGCACCCGATAAACTCTTTTATAAAGTGTACATTACTCACTTCCTAATGCAAATATCATATTTTAATATAAATTAATTCGTTGTTGTAAAGCTTCACATAAATAGAGAAGATTATGCTGAGCTCCGTATCAATGAATTTTCTCCGCACTTTTGCATAAAATGCATTGGCTAAACTCTTTTATAAAGTGTACATTTCTCACCGCCCAATGAGAATATCATGTTTTAATATAAATGAACTTCTATAGAGTCTTAATTCTATTTTACATTAACTTCTTAAATGCAAGTTGTAATTTTGCATGTCTACCTAGGATTTTATTTATACTACTACTAAGCTTCTATTCTTCACTAGCATTGTAACACGCCACCCCACATTTACCCACTTTTACAAGCCCAGTTGGGTAAATATGAATTGACTTGCCACTATGACATGACCTAACCTTCTAGTTATCGTTAAGGAAGTGGGGCCTACAACTAAGACTTAATATGCTTCCTTAGGAATTGTAAATCACTCATACGTTGAAAAACCACACCAGGTTACCAATCTCGAAGCTAGAACCATTTTTCTTTGACCTAGACCTATAACCGCACCCTTGACACTATTTACATACAATTGTAAGCCTCTAACCATACTCACAAGGCTTTCTCCATGTAATTATGACCTCAAATCCTTAGTTTTGTGCCTGTGGTCTTGAGATCTGAGCCAGTTTTCTAGGCTAGTCTCAAGACCACTTCCCAAAACATTCTGTAACTTTCCATAGTCATATTTCTCATAATGAAAATCCTAATAATTCAAACTTGAAGTCATAACATGACATAGACTCACTAGAACATACTAGGAATTTCGCTAAACATATGGTAAACATGTGAGTTACAGTTCATGAATGCATATATGAGTGTAATTCTATGTTCTTTAGCTGAAAATCACCGAGAAGGTATAATGCCCTCTCAAGTAACTGTAAAAACACTTGCTAACCCATGCATTCAACAACCATTCATTAAATTATCAAATCATAATAAGACCCATAGCTAGAGAACATCTTCAATCAAGCTTATAACTAATATATAAGTAGAATATTAACCATGAGAAAATAACCATCAAAGAAACATAATAATAGGCACAAATTCTCATAGAGTACAATAGAAAAAATCTATTATCAAATTCATGTACAAGACAACCAAGTTAGGGATTTCTATGTACGATGTGAACATAGGTTGAGTTGAACCAAATATTTCAATCATCCAATCACCTTGGTGCCATATTCCAAGCATGAATGTGTGATCTCGTGGGATAAACCAAGATATAAAAAACTAAGGGTATCCAAAGGTTAAACCACCTCCAAGCTCAAACTACATTGATCTCACCAAAACCGGTCAAGATATCACAAAACCAAAACAAGCTTAAATGCCTCATAATTTCTTCACCATACCTTGATGAATTTTCCAATCTCCACCCACCTATTAACGGTTTCCTAGAGAAAACCATCTCCACCCCCAACCCTTGGGAATTTTATTGAGCCCAACTCACCCACTTCCAAAACTTTCCGACAATCCAAAGTTCAACCAAGAATGAATCCCATCACACCATGGTTATATAGCAAATGGAAAGGAAATAGGAACCACTATCAAACCCAGAAAAAACCATGCCAATGACAACAAATGAACCAAGTAAAAAAATTCATGTACCATGCATTCACACATCAACTAGGAAATCGCAAATGCAACCTGTTACCTGCAAAATGTTCATGCTGAAGTTGTTGATCCAACCATCTCCTTGCATTCCTTGCTTGTCCTTTTATTTCCTTTTCCCTTCCTTTGCTTTCTTTCCTGCTTTGTCCTCTTGGTTCTCTCTCTCTCTCTCAACTAATTCCAAAACCTAACTGACAAAAGTTAAACCAACAAAAGTTGTGAACTAGTTCTCTGAATCCTTTTTATTATTGATGTCTCTATTTTTCTTCATTTTCCTTAACTTTCCTCATAATTTTCTTAGCATGCAAATATGTATCGCTTCACCCTCCTTTTCACTTATTTTCCTTTATTTCTCATAAATAAATGCCAAATTAATGCCTATTTTCCTTTTCCATTCTCTTTAACAATTTCTATAGCCATTAATAAACTGAAACTGATGCCAACTATAATGCTTTCCCCAACATTCATCTTGGAATATGTGTTCCATGTCCTTATTCTTATTTTTCCTTTATTAACCTTTATTAGATGAACTTTTAACTTGGGGATGTTACAAAACCCTCCCCCTTGGGGGAACATCGCCTCAGTTTTCTATGACACCTATGGCCAACAAAAAGCTGAAATAAAGTATACTTCATCTGGAGATTTATAACATATCTCCATACAATATATACAATGACAAGTACTACAAATCATGACCAACATGAAAAATATGACAATAATACAGCTTAATGGAGCTTTATAACATAACTCATTTGGGTATCTACAACCATACCCATATATACATACATATACCCAAACTCATTTTCTTGACCAAGGAAATAATGAAGCATGCAAAGCCCACACTTGATCATCCATCTCCGATGTAGCTTCATCAGGCCCAAAGTGCTTCCACTACACTTTAACTTTCTCTATTCATTGGTTTCGGAGCATGAGATGTTTCCAATGCAATATGCATTACAGTTCTAATTGGAATTCTCCCTTTCATTCCACCTGCAATATAGATGAGTCAATTGCATGATCATCATCTTGCACATATCTCTTAAGCAATGAAACATGGAATACATCATGGAATTTCACTGTCAGAGGTAGTGCATGTCGGTAGGCTACTTGTCCAATCCTCTCAAGGATCTCGAAAGGTCTATAATATTGAGCTTCCATCTTGGCCCATGTCCCAATCCTCAAGGAGCTCCTCTTGGGATTGATGAGAAAGTACACATGCTCCCCAACCTAAAACTCCTTAAATTCCCTGTGTTGATCTGCATAACTCTTCTGCCTATCCTGTGCTAGCTTAAAATTCCTCTTAATAGCTTGCATTTCCTACTCCATCTTTGCCAAAATATTTAGTCCAATCAATAACTTATTTCGTGGATCACTCCAACTGATGAGAGTATTACAACTTTGCCTCTAAATAACCTAGAAAAGACTCATCTTCAAGGATTCTTGAAACCCATTATTGTATGTAAACTCTAGCAGTGGAATATACTCTTCCCACTATTGTTGTTGATGCATGACATACGTCCTCAACATGTCCTCAAGAATCATGTTGACCCTCTATGTCTGTCCACATGTATGCGGATGATAGGTTGTACAGAAAGTTGACTTTATCCCCAAACTTGCAAACAACGTTTTTGAAAATATGGAAGTGAAATTGGCATATTTGTATGATATGATCTCCTTCGGAACACCATGTAATCTCACTATCTCTGTGATGAAAGCCTGAGCTACCTCACTGGCTGAGTTAGTAGACTTGACTCCAATGAAGTGAGACACCTTACTTAACCTGTCAATCACAACCATGATGGAATCATGCTACTTCGATGTCCTTGGAAAAAATATAATGAAGTCCATGTAAATGACCTCCCATTTCCACTTTGGAATCATAATTGGCTATAATAAATCACCTGGATGCTTACACTCTCAATTTACCTCCTAAAAATCCAAAAATATAGCAACAAACTTAACCACCTCTTTCTTCAAGTTAAGCCAATGGTATAAATTCTTAACTACTGTCAATTTCTTCTAATATCTTAGGTGACCTAAATAGGACTTGACATGAAACTCCCTCAAGATAAGCTTCTTGAGCTCAGTGTCATCTGACACATAAATCTTGTTCCTAAATTAGACTAGGCCATTTGCTGTGAGATGATATTCCTCATCCCTATCACCTTTACTCTGCTGCTGCAACATGTACTTTAGTTGTTGATACATGTCATCATGTTGTCATTTCTGCAAGATCAACTCTTGTAAATCTATCTCATAAAAATTCACCAATGTGATGTGATTCGAGGATATTTGTAATAGGATTATTGCATATCTCTAAATACTTGGAAGTGATTAATTCAAATATTGGCAGCTAGTTTATTTTCATTGTTATAAGCCTATGGGTTGTTTGAGTTCGTGGAGGATAATTATAGTTTTATATTACAAAATTCATCGAGTTTTAGGAATTTTTCAGAGTATTCATACATATTATAGGAAATCAAGTCATTAATACTACGTATCAATGACTCGCAAGTTTGAAGGAGATACAATTTATCATTGGGAGGGACTCATATTTTGTCGGAGATAAAATGTTAGGTCCCTATACTACTAGTGTAACCCCTTATTGTTATTACTGCAACCCCCTTATGGTATTGTTGTGCCCATATAGTCCCCATGTTGTTATTATTGTGTCCCATAGAAGCCCACTATTGTTATTGTTGTGCCCCTACAATATTATTGTTATGTAGACTCTGATTATATTGGGACCACTTAGACTCCTGTATATAGAAAGGAGGTATTGTCATCTGTATCATACAAGAATTATTCATTTGAATAATTTAAACTAGGTTTCCCTCTCAAAGAGGCTAATTTCTAAGTCGTTGATCTATCTTTTCTATCTTTTTGTGAGTTGGTTTCATAACATTTGGTATGAGAGCTTTTGATTCTAGTGTTTCACTGCTCCAAACAGGTCATTGTGGAATTTTCATTATAACTTTTTTTCTACAAAGTCTAAAAAGCTAAAACAAAAACCCATTTGAACTGAAATCATTATGAACCTAGGTTCTGAATTTTAGATAATGTCTCACTATATTTTCAAAGATATGATATGAGAAAGTTAGGGTTTTTGTTAGCTCCAGAATTCCATCTCAAACAGTCCATCGTAAAATTTTCGCTATAATTATTTTTATAAGAAAGTTTAGACTCTAAAATTAAAACCCATTTGATTAGAAATCGTGGTGAAGCTTGGGCTCGGATGACAGATCTTGTTTTTCTATATTTTCGGAGATATAGTCCAAGACATTTAGGGTTTCTGCAGGCTCCCGAATTACATCCAAAACAAGTGATCTGGGGAACATCGTCATAAATTTCTCTCTAATCATCAGACTGAAATTTTCCTAAGAAGCTACAGAAAGAGGAAAAATTATGCTTTTTAGTGTGTTGTTTTCAGGTCGGAAGGTTGAAACATTAACACGTGGCACTTTGTACAAGTTCTCTCTACTGAAAAAGTATATAAGCAAGTCATCTTGGGAGATTGGGCATAACACTTTATTGGAGAATCCAATTTCAATCATATTGGTGGACTTGGAAAGAGGATGAAAAGGGATACCGCAGGTCATAATTTCATACCATGGAGATCAGAAATTTAAGAGATGCAACAGATTCAAGATCGAGCTGCTAAATGCAAGAAAAATAATGACTTGCATCAAGAAAGTAGGAACACCTAGTAAGAAAAATTGGATGAAGGATTTGATGAATGCGATCGAAGCTAAGATAAATAGTTCTATATGTGCCATCGAAGCTAATATTGATGGTAGGGAAGTAGATTTGAAGAAAGGCATGGAGGATTTGAAGAAATACATGGAAGGTTTGAAGGAAGGTGGGACAAAGCTGCTACAAGAAGGGCCTCCTAATGAAAAAAAGGTTAGCAGAGGAAACTCATGATGAGAAAAAAATAAATGTTAATCATGATTTCATAGAATCTAACATTGGATTGAAGACCCACCCTATTCCAAAGATCAATATGAGGAAGTTTGATGGCAAGGATCCCATACCATGGGCTACAGATGGAGAAATATTTTGATCGACATGACGTGAAACTGTTACAAAAGGTGCGTATTACATCTTTATATTTAGAACCGAATCAATTTTTATGGTATAAAGGGATTTGTTCTCGTAAACCGCTTGTCACCTTGTTAAATTTCACAGAGGAAATGATAGCAAATTATGAGGATACATAGAGCAACACCTTCTTTAGCCAACTGATAAATATCAAACAAAAGGGTTCAATGGCAGAGCACATTGAGGACTTCTAAAAATTAAATATAAGGTTAAATGATATTCCAGAGAAGCAGAGGATTGGTGTCTTCATAGGGACATTAAAGGATAACATTCAACATGAGGTTCACCTTTGGGAACTTGATTCATTGGAAAAGGCTTACAGGTTGGCAAGAAAAATTGAAAGCAAAATTATTGCAACAAGAAAGCCTACCACTCATAAATATAATGATATAAGTGTTGTTGCTCCTAGCCTTTCACCACATACCAGGCTGAGACCACAACAATTGGAAGAAAAAAGAGCAAAAGGGCTTTGTTACAATTGTGATAGAAAATACACTAAAGGTCATAAGCGTGCTGAGAAGAAATTATTTTACATAGATTGCTAAGAGGAGGAAGAAAAGGATCAAGAAACGTCAAAAGAAGATGATATACACCAAGAACCAACCCTAAAGAAAGAAGAAAAGAATCCGACAATATCTTGTAAAGCATTCGCAAGAATTACCACTCCTCAAACTCTCAAGATAGAAGGACATATCAAGAACAAAAAGGTTCAAGAGCTAAAAGATCACATCGAGCATCAAGAAGTGAATTCGACCATATATTGTAATGCATTGGAAATAATTACTACTCCTCAAACTCTCAAGATAGAATGAAATATCAAGAAGAAAAAGGTTCAAGCAGTGATAGATCACATCAAGCATCAACAACAATTTCTCCAACTTTTAAAGGATAACCCCACTTTGGTGCAAAATCGAATGAAACAACAAGAATATCAACATCAGAATGAAAGAAGTTTTGATGTAGGTGATTGGGTACTTTTATGAATACAACCATACAAAAAATGTCCCTCAAGAAAGCTAAGAAGGATAATAAGTTATCACCAAAGTACTATGGTCCTTACAAGGTGCTGCAAAAGATTGGTACTATGGCATACAAATTGGAGCTTCCTGCATCTTCCCCACTACCCCCAGTTTGCCATGTTTCATGCTTAAAGAAGGTTATAGGTGACAAGGTCTTAGTTCAAACAATATTGTGGAACTTGACAAGGAAGGAAAAATAATATTTGAACTTGAAGTAGTCACGGAAACAAGAACTCGCCAGCTACGAAATCGATCAATTTCAGAGTATCTCATCAAGTGTAAGAGCTTACCCACTGAAGATTCCACATGGGAGGACGAGAATTTTATACAGGAGCATCCACAACTACTCAAGCCTTGAGGGCACCACTTTTTGAAGGAGAGGGGCATGTTACGTCCCTATACTACTAGTGTAGCCCCTTATTGTTATTAGTTCAACCCCCTTATGGTATTGTTGTTCCCATGTAGTCCCCATGTTGTTATTATTGTCAAACAACTGCTTGGGTGTAGACAAATACACAGACTTTTATAGACAACAAATAGTAATACACTACCACATAGAAGGGAAAGCGACATAAATGTTCACATTGACAGGAAGAGTATGAATAAAACAATGAATTGTAGAGAATTTGTAGTGGACCAGTGGTAAGAAAATGACAGAGGCTTTACAGTGAGGATTCATAAGGAGAATTTAATTTGTCACCGTGCAAATGGTATTACCAAGGGAGGTAATGGCAGAGGGAAATGTGAGTGGAAAAAGGATTTCTAAAATGGGACCTGGGCATTTTATGGTCAGGCATATGGAAAATAAACAATCATAAATAAAAGGATTTACACCAAATCTGACAAGTTTAGAATAACATAGGTATTTTGAACCATTCTGGCTCTGATACCATGTTAAAAAACACACATGGAATAGAGAGAATGTGAAAGATAAATGTGAATTGTCTTTTCTATGAACATTAATGTATACATTCTTGTGACTGTTGGATTCATCTTCCAACGTCTATTGGACTCCTTTTGACTATCCAACTTCGACACCTTAACCCTTAGCAGATTAGGTGTACAACATTAACACAACATAAATCACATTTAGTTTTACTTAGCTTTAGTGCTTGCATGCAGTTAAGCTTAACTTAGTTGCTTTATATATTGACTTTTTCATCACAAGTGAATATATAGAATCCATTCTCTCTTCCAATGTTTCTCAATTCTTGTAATTTTATGAAATTATTTTTCAAATAGGTCCTTACTTCTGCAGGCTCTAGTAACTTGAAATGGTATCGGAGCGACAAGTGGCTTGGAGAAGGTACATGTTTTTTTTTTATTATTATTTCAGGTTTGAAAATCAAAGCATTAGCAATTGCTAGGAGATTGAAAGTGTCAAAGCTTTCCGCAAATTGAAAGTGTCAAAATCTACTAGAGAATTGAATTGGTAAAAGAATGGAATTCCCAGCTTCCATAATTATCACTTCGTATAATTATTATGAATGAAAGACGATGGTTTTTATTCATCTTAGGATCAAAGGCTTATACCAAATAGTGATGGGAATTGAGATAGAAACAATGTGAGAGAATAACAAGTTGAATTGTCTTAACATATTTGACATGGCTTATGGAATATTCTGTCTATCTATGTCTTGTGATATTCTTTCTGAGATCATAAATATTGAATCATCGTATGAATACTGGACTTCATTGAAAGGATTATATGGTGATGAATATGATATAAGAACATCATTTGGATATAAAGAGCTCGATCTATCATAGCACTCATGAAACCAATGAAGCCTTCTTCAACAACATGGACAAATATTCTCAAGATATTGTTACACTTGAAGACTATGCTTCTTCTATTGCCGGTGAAGCTGTTCTCGATGAAAATTTCAACCTATCTAATAATGAATATGTCACACATGAGAAAATCAAGTTTTGACATTTTTACACAAAGTTAATAAATATTTTGACTCCACATGGTAAAATGTTCATCTTTTGAATACTCACACGAAAAAAAAAAAAGAAATTATAGAAAAAATACCAAGATGACCTATTTGAAACAACAAAACCCTAGGATCCAAATATTTGATACTAAATTTTATGCAACGAAATCACAAAAACATAAGAAAATATAGATAACTGGTTTGAAAATAAGCCTCTTTGAGGGGGCAAAATCCTTTTACATCACATAAATGAACAATTATATGATGATTCAAATGACATGACCTCCTTGGTATATATAAAAGTTTAAGGGGTCAAAATATAATTATGCCTACATAAAAATAATGTAAGGGAACGATAATAACAATATGGGGGCTACACTAGTATTATAAAGAGATAACACAATCTCATCAAAGTTTAATTTGTGGGGGGGTGTGGAAGGGGCAAGGGGAGTTCCGTGTTAAATTGTTTGACAAAAATTTCCAATACGAAAAATAGTTGATATCAAAATCAAACCCCCCACCCCCGTTTGGCATTTTCAAAACCACTACAACAAGGTCTCACGTAGTTGTTTCTAGTTTCCATAAACCACATTTGGTTTTTATCACTGTTGAGCCTGCATGCCCTTCACCTATTTTCAAGCATGGTTATATATTTATATATTTCTAAAATGGTTCAAGAACCCAAAATAACATATATTGTAATGTTTTGAAATGGGGGATTTCATATTTCATATTTATTTATTTAGTGATTTTTATCCTATTTTATAATATTTAAATGAAATACAATTTTAATTAAATAAATAAAAAATCGAAAAAAATAAAAAATATGTATAATTTTATTTATATAAATTTTATTATTTTGAACTTCAAATTTCAATAATTAGTTTAAAATGAGTTATTTGTTTCTCTTTTATTTTTATTTTTAATTTTAATATGCTCAAAATACTGACCCTTGATAAGTGATATATACTATAATATAATATTATATTATTTTGAGAAAAGATTAATAAATATATACATATCTATTTAACAACATTTAAAATATTTAAACTAGCTAGATTTAAGAATGTTAAATCTTGAAATATCAAATACTATGAAGGATTAAATTTCTTTCTTTTACCATTTCAAAAGCGAGTTCACTTAATTATTTTCTTTAATTGAAAGAAAATGTATCTTCGTTTTTTAATTAATTTTTTGAATTAAGAAAATAATTTCAAAATTAAATATATAACTGTCTGCTGATTACGATTCTTTTTTTTCCTTCAGGGAAATCATATTATTTTTTTATGTAAAAACCAGTGACGATCAATACAATAATATTATGAGGCAAAAATAAAACTAAATAGAATATAATAACCCTTAAACCCAACCATCATAGATATGCCCATCCCCATTTGACATGTTGATCTCACACATATATCCTTTCAATTTCAATATCATTATAAACAAAACTAGATCATCTTTTCCATATTTGAAAACTCTAATGAAATCATTTTACTTTTAATAATAAAAAAATGATATTAAATTATTTTAATCCATATACATGTTAGAACTTTTAAAAATAAAATATGATATTAAATTATTTTAATCAATATATGTGTTCCAAATATTTTAATGGCAAAATAAGTATATAGAAAAAATTCTTACCATTTTCCCAGCGGAAAGATTTTGAGAGTGTCAATATCATTTTTTGGGATTCAACTTCATTGAGTAAGTTATTCATATATGACCATTTCGATCAGAGGTAGTCGTAATTGACTAATTTCTCATGATATTTTAATAGTCCACTTAGCACTCATTTTTTATGTTTTTTGAATAGTCCACTAAGCACTTAGTGTTTTCCTTTATCAAGTATTACAACAAATTTTGGATTTTAGATATCATTTTTTGGGATTCAACTATGTTAAGTAAGTCATTCATCTATGACCATTTCCATGAGAGGTAGTCGTAATTGACCAATTTCTCATGATTTTTGAATAGTCCACTTAGAAATAATTGCATTGGGTGATGCTCACAGGGGTGTAGAAGTGTGTTAAGTAAGTCATTCATCTATGACCACTTCCATGAGAAGTAGTCGTAATTGACTAATTTCTCATGATTTTTGAATAGTCCACTTAGAAATCATTGCATTGGTTGATGCTCGCAGGGATGAAGAAGTGGGATTGAAACTAGAGAAATGAATCACATAGCGTCATTCATCACTTCCAGGGCTTGCACCTAGTAACCAGGATTTCCCGGGAGGTCACCTATCTCAGATCACCTCTGGCTCAAGCGCACTTAAATATGGAGTGTTCCCCATAATCAAGCCCACTTAGCCGTCCCTGGAAGTCTTCGTTACTCGGTGCAAGCCCTGGAAGGGATGATTGACGCTATGTGATTCATTTCACTAGTTTCAATCCCAATTCTTCACCCCTCTGAGCATCACCCAATGCAATGAGTGATAAGGGGACTATTAAAAAATCATGAGAAATTAGTTAGTTACGACTACCTCTCATGGAAATGGTTATAGATGAATGACTTACTTAATGCAGTTGAATCCCAAAAAATGATATCTAATTAATGCATTGTGAAAACCCCTCAATACTTAAATTTTGGATTTTATTTGTGTACTTGTTATTTTTATCACCAAGTATATGTTTCTTTACATGGGTATATATTTAGTGTTGCACTATGTGAGCAACGTGTATGATGTTTTGCAATAAAGTTGTGATATAAGTTTATTTATGGGATATAATTTTGCTTTTTTTGTTATTTGTTTATAATAAATTTAGGTAAATTTTAATTTTATATATAAGAGAGAGAGTTATATTTGATATTTGTTTATAATTAAATTGTAAGATTATTTATCTAATTAGAATTTAAATAGGTTTTTTATTTTACTTAGATTTGTTTCTGTGTTTTTTATTAATCTTTAATTAAGTAAGTTAATTAAATTTAATTAGTGTGATAAGTTAAATTTAATTGGTAATGGCACTAATAATGTGATAATGTTGTTGAAAAAAAATTAAAATTACTTGCTAAATCAAAATACGTCACTAATTTAATATAATCATGTCACTAATATTAATACAAATATTTAAAGTTAAAAACTACGACCTTTTTGAAAGACAATCACTACTATTAAAACTAAAACATTCACTACTATTATAACTAAAGCATTGAAATTGACCTTAAAATTGAATCCCAACTTTGAAAGTGATTGGTGCAATAGTAGCTCCATAATTTTCTATGGATAATTTTTTTTTTTAAATAATGGCATTCACAGCTAACACCTTTTAAATAAAAATTATTAAATAACACATTTTAAATAAAAAAGTCAAATAATACCTTTTAAATCAAAATATTAAAAACAACAATAAAATCAAATAAAAATACTATCATTAATACTCCCTTTTTAAATTAAACATCAAAACATTTTAAAAACTATAACTTATACATCCAACATGATCTTAAAAATTGTACATAAATCAATAAACAAATAAATCAAAAATAAAAAAAGAAAATCCAAATAAATAATAATAATAAAAAATCACGATGGGGCGTTTGGCGAGACAAATAGGCTAGGGAGGTGATTTTCCACCCCATAACAGGCTAGGGAAGTGATTTTTCCACCCCATAACAATGAATGCATTAATTATTGGGGTGGCATGATTTCCCCCATGTATTTTAATGCATGCGAAGATTCAGGACATTCTTCTTATGAGGTAGAGGTTCACGAGAAGCACCACTCAATCTCTATTTCTTTGTTTGACAAATTTTTGTTCTTGGTAGATATACCCACCTTGGTCTAGGCATTCCCAAGCATTAGAGCCTACATATAATAAAATTACAATGTAGATTAGTGGGGTTGACTCTCTTGTCTTAGGTAAGATGGATCCCCATGTAGCATGGTGCAAGCTCATAAATTTTCCAAAGAATGTGGATTGAAAATGTGAAGCAAAAATTGAAAATTATTTGCTTCAAGTAGAGAAGGTATAAAAATACACATGTAGAGTTTTGTTTTTGTTTTAATTTTTTTTCATATATCAAACATTTTGTTAGATAATTATGAAATTTATGTATCACACAAATCCTTCTCCTCTATCGTACCTTGACATACAATAATGCGGAAATCAACCAATTATGTGCATGTAGAATGTAAAAGACTCCAAACTTGTGATGAGTGAGACAATTCAATATTGAAAAATGGTTAGAAACGACTATGAGAGGAGAAAGAAATATGCACCAAATCGACATGGAAGGAAAAAATCTCAACATCAAATGTACACTTCACGATGTTTTTCCACATTTTGGGAGTAGAGTCTGAGGCTAAAAATCCTTTTGTGTTTATTTATAGGCCCGTACCTGGTAAAATACATAGCCAAAATATCATGGTGAATAAAGGAAAGCTCGTGACTACTACCATAAGAGTTCACCATGGTACCTCTGAATATTGAATTAAACTTTCTATGTTAGCTAAAAGAATTATTTAATCAATTGTCAACAAAAGATCTACTTCTCTCCTATCAAACAATGTAATGTAATGTGATGTAGTGATTAGCTTTATTGATATATCTAGCTCTGCTTTAAACTAGTTCATCCAATGGTAAATTTTGAATTTGTCATTTTCAGAAAAACTAGGCCAAATGCGCAACAAAAGTTCAACAAGGACAAGCAAAGGCTAATCCAATCACCTTAAGAGAATGTGGTAAAAGATTGTAAGCATTTGGTCAAATGAGACACTTCAATATCGAGAAAGAGCATATTTTTTTTATCAAATATTTGTTATTGGAACTTGAAAGAATATCTTTGAAGATTGAGAGACAATCTTTCTTGAAAAGGTTATAGAATCTGTAAATTGGCATAATGTAAGTGGTTCCTCTTTATCTTTTAACTCTAAATGAGATGTAAATTTGGTATAATGTAATTGATTCCTCTTTATCCTTTAATTCTAAATAACATTTTATTTACTGATTTTTATATTCATTGATCTTGTATATGTCACATAAAATTTATACTTTAAAGCATTTCTTTTACAACATCTACTGCAATTGCAATTATATAAAATATATATATATATATATATTTAGATACCATGTATATTATTTTGAAATTAAATGTAACCATCAGCCATTAAATAATAATAATAGATGTTTTTTCAACTAAAAAAAGGTGTAACAATCAGTCGCTAAATAGTAATGGTAAAAATTTTAAAAATGTTTTCAAGCTTTGATTAAATTAATTAAAGGAAATCTCTGTCACTAAATAGTAGATTGTTTCTCAACGAACAAAAGGTGTAACAATCAGTCGCTAAATAGTAATGGATCTTTCATTTAGAATCATATACTCAAAAAAATTAAAAGCATTTTCAAGCTTACTAAAATTTATATCAAAATTGTGAAGCTTTCGATTCAAATGAAATTAATTAATAGGTATCCGTACTCGAATTTGTGACCAAAGATATTTTTTTTAAGGAGGACCATTGTTTAGTTTAGCATTTTTGTGACTATTTTCTAGCTTACAATTTGATGAGTTGGATTTAAAGAGGATTTTATAAATAATAATACAAGATTAAGAAATTTTAACTAAGAATTTGGGACAATTCTAGTATTTAAAGAATTAATCATTGTAAATTCGTTTTAAATATGGATCTAACATGAGCAGAGATAGGGATTCAATTTCTTCACATGATTTGTTTTTATGAGCCAATATTATTTAAATGTTTTGTATACTTTTCTTTTAATTTCTAGATTTTTTATTTTTATTTTGGCTCACATGAGCAAAATTTCACTTTGATGAGTACGGACATCCTTATACATCATATTGGGATGTAGAATGAGCCTCTCGACTCAATAATATGTAGACATGGATTTTGAAGATATTGATAATCTTATGAGGACTCTAACACCTAAAAGGCACAAACCCAGTGGTGTTTTAAGTGTGAATGTATTAACATCATAGCCTTAGTAATCACACATTTGAGATTTTTATTTCCAATCATAAAATATATTTTTTTTCTAATCAAACTAACAAATAGACCCATTTTATAAAAGCTGAGATCTATCACCAATGTGCCTACACTAAAGAAAGTGCATAAAACTCTCAAAATCAAACAAAAAGTGTAATGTTTCAAGTACATAAAGTGGAAGTAGATTATTGTTTTATGTAGAATGTCAATGGCCCATGGATGTAGACATGTCATGTGAGTGTCAACCTTTAAGCCTTAGGCATCAATTTTCATGCTCTATGCTTAAGTGTGTAGAATGTAGGATCACACTGTGTGGCTAAAAACCCAACAAGGACAATGATTTTTTAGTGAGTTCAAAGATCCACTACGAATGAGTCTATATTTATTTTGAAATGTAATCTCAAAGTATTAGTCTTACCAGAGCTTTCTTACAGTTATTCGAGGTTGCCAGGTGTGTTTCACATGGCTGTCATTCTCAACAATGAAACAGGGGTCAAGTGCGTTGTCTTTACGTCTTCTATCGGTGCAGTTTACATGGATCCTCACAGAGAACCACTTTTATAGTCAATGATGATTGCTGGAGTGATTTGGACTATTGCATGCATACCAAGGTACTAATAATTAACAATAATTCTTTTATCCATTATTACAGATAATTACAGTGAGCTTTTACGTTTTCAAAATTACAGTGAGCTAGGGAAGCTTCTCTTCAAGCTTTTTGAGCATAGGAATAAAATCTTAAATCAAACTAAATAATTTGTTTCTTTAGGTTTTATAGACCAAAGTTTGGTCTCAGTGGACTTTAACCACCATCATCATCATCAATATATTTTTAAAAAATATAATTTTAATTAAATAAAAAAAATAAATCGAAGAAAGTTATTATATATATATATATATATATATATATAATTTTATTTATACATAATTTGAACTTTAAATTTTAATAATTAATTTAAAATGAGTTTTTTTCTCTCATTTAATTTACTATATTTAAAATAATAACACTTGATAAGTGATAAATATTATCACATAATATTATTTACACAAGAAAAACAATAAATATACACACATCTATTTAACAGCATTTTAAATATTTAAATTAATTAAATTTAAAGATGTTAAATCTTGAAATATCAAATACTAAGAGAGATTAAATTTTTCCATTTATAACTTTTTTCTATTGTTTGACACAGAAAATTACTTAAATATTTTTTTAATTAAAAAAATCGTCTCAAAATCATATAAATCATGATTTTTAAATATAAAAACAAATCAAAATCATATAAATCAGGATTTTTAAATATAAAAACAAATCATTTAAAAATTGAATATCTAATTTATTAAGTTTATGTTGATTATATTTTTTTTAAAAGAAGTCATTCATTCTTTATCCACAAAAGAGAGGATGAAACTCAATACAAATAATATTATAAAGCAAAATTAAATATAAAAGCAAATCATTTAAAATTTGAATATTTAATTTATTAAATTTATGTTGATAAATTTTTTTTTTTAAAGAAATCATTCCTTCTTTATCCAAAAGCGAAGATGAAACTCAATACAATAATATTATAAAGCAAAATCAAAACACAGATGTAAATCTATATAGCATATAACAACCATTCAATGTCATTATCATTCTAAAAAAGATATATTATTTTTGCGTATTAGAAAACACACATATATATCCTTTCAATGCCATTATCATTCTTAAAAAAATTACATTATTTTTCCGTATTAGAAAACACACCTAATGAAACCATTTTACTTAAAAAAAAATGATATTAAATTGTTTTAATCAATATTTTAATAGCAAAATACTTAAAAAAAAAAAAAATCCTTAGATTCTCCCTTCGGAAAGATGGGCAGAGTGTTTGTCTTTATCGCGTATTACAAAAGTGGATTTGTTGGTCTTCTTTTCATGGGTATATTTTTTTTTATGTGTTGCACTATGTGAGAAACGTGTACCATATTTTTTCAATAAAGTTATGATATAAGTTTATTTATGAGTTAGAAAAAATCATATTTTTTATTTAGATATTTTAATAAATTTAGGTTAATTTTAATTTTGTATCCAGAGGGAAGTGCGTTGTTTTGTTTTGTTTTTTTTTTCTTATTTTACGAATATTAATAAAAATAAGTGTGTTGTTCTGTTTTTTTGTCCTATTTTAAGATTATTAATAAAGATAATTGTACATTTATTTCGTATTAATCAATTTATTATTAAAATATTTTAATATAATTATATATATATATATATATTAAAATTTGATATTAAATTGTTTTACTTAATTTAAATATTAAAATATTTAATCTATGAGGTATATTATAATAATATTTTTATTATAATTTTATTTTCAAATATTATATATTAATTTCATATTAAATATATTTATATTGGAAATTTTCTCTCTTTTATATATAGGTTAAATATGAAATTATTTTAGTTAAAGTAGAAATTTAAATATTTTATTTATGATCATTATTAAAAATAAAAATGAAAACAATTATTATTACTTTTTTAATGCTATTTATTAACTCATGTTGAGTATGAAAAGAATTACACAAATTTCTTATTCTGAATTATAAAATGTTTCTTTGAGAACAATTAAAAACTCATGCAAAAATTAGAATATTTGTTAATTAACTTTATAAATATTGTAATATCAATGATGTTTATACCAGAAAAGTTGTGTTATTGATTAATAATTAATATGATTTATATGAAGGTTTAATATTTTATGTTTTGTAATTATATAATAATAATTTAAGGTTCACTATGTCTAGTATTTGGTTACCTAATTAATGGATAATTAGGAGTTCATATATGTTAATAAAAATAAAATTGTTTCCAGTAGTTAAAAGGAACAGTTATCAAGAAACAATTATCATCTGCCTTGGAAATGGATATATAGATGGGGAAAGAATCCAACGAGAGATCCTAAAGCTAGGTGGAATAAAGATACAGGACTTGAGGCTAGACAGTGAAGTCCTGAGACCCAAGGTACTGATTGTAGCTTAATATATTTACTGACTATAAAGAAACGAATGTGCTCGGGGGATACAGGACTTGAGGCTAGACAGTGAAGTCCTGAGGCCCAAGGTACCCGACAGTAGCTAGATACATTTACTGACTGTAAAGAAATGAAAGTGCTTGAAGGAGAGTCTCGACGTAATTGCCAGACTCGCGGTTGGGAGGAGAGACTTTCCAGACAGAACTGGAGTTATATGTTTACAAGCAGTAAGTAGATAAGTAACATAGAATTCTTTCATAAATGATAGTGAATTATATGAATTATTCATTAAAGTACTAGAACTAATTTAGGGAGAAACTTCTTGAAAGCATATCCGAATAGAAAATAGAGTTGTAGATACTAATAAGGAATAAACAATAAACATTACAATAATTCCTAACAGATAAACAATATGCAAGCATTGCATGAAGAATGTTTCCCTATATTAAATAGTTACAGTACGTAATCTTAGACTGTAGAGAAACCGCTTCCATTAAACTGTGTGAACAATTCCTTAGATAAATTATAACAGAGAAAAGAATGATCTTGGTAACAGTAGTTGTGGAGTTTCGGAACTTATAGCGTAAGAAACCATGCATAACATTTATAAACTCGCTATCTATCTATATTCTAAGCTGTTGCTTGAAATAGGAAAGAAACGAGAATACACATTGCTATCATTCGAAAGAACAGACAACAAAATAGCAAAACTGTATATATATATATATATATTCCATTCCTTTAAAAGTATAAGAATGTACATCAACGGTAGCAACCCATATAACTTAAATACTCCGCAAACAACGACTCAGCAACCTGAATGTGCCAATATTAAAACAAAAGGAAAACTATCGAATTCATAACCCTTTCGAGAAATTTATCAGCATAGAAACCTTGTTCAACATCAGTTCTCAAAAATAAAAAGGCAACCATGTAAACCAGTGTTTGGGACTCATAAACAATCAAAACCTCGTTCATATTAAGTAAACTGAATTTAACTTTTATACACAAAATCTAAATAAAGCGTGGATTTGACAAGTTCAAGCATGAGCCTCTGTCGACAATCAAATAATCCGCTTAGTATTTCACATCACAATCATATATGGAACTAGCGGAGATGTTTCCCAACTTGAAAGAAACCCGAAGTAGACAAGCCTTAAGAACTTCAACATACGCTATCGTAACAACGAACAGAGTCAGGTGTTGGTGGTAGCTTACCTAGAAATCAATACCATCGATCACGGAGTGGTTAGGAGTCCAAAACTTGCTTAGAAATCCAGAAAAATTAATGGCCAAAGGACAATAGTATTACCTGAACTTGGAGGGCTTCCATCAATGGCGGTCTGCCTTCCTTGCAGAAAAAGTTATTAATGAGACAGAGCTAAAATCTAAACTGTAAAGCACTGTAAAAGATGACGAGAGGAAACAAAAAAAAAACATATGCTTACCTTCATTAAACCAACATCAGTCCCGACCACCTTCTATAGAGCTAGAGCATCCTCGAACCACTCCTCAATGGTGAAATCCATTAGTTAGCCACCAAACAAGTCGAAAGATGGAAGAAGAAACTAAACGAAAGTCGCATGGGAAACCTGAACAATGAGAAGTTAGGTGGTTAGTGTTATAGACATTTTTGTGTCTTACAGCTTTGAGCATGAAATGTCCATAATCCAAGGGATCCAAAGTCCCTAAAGATGTTGTTACAGCTCCTAAAGGAACAAGGTCAACCAATGACAGCTTCTCCCAGAAGTTCTCCACCAAAAACCACTCAGAACTAGTCAAATCAGGATCAATTCAGAAGCTCCACTAGCTGCCTGCGTTGCAAAGCACCCAAATACACTGGCTAGGTGCGTTGCAATGCACTTGAATGCACTACCCAGGTGCGTTGAGCAGGAAATGACAAGTGGCAGAGTCATTCAACGAGGTGGAAAGACCATGGAAGCTTCCAGAATCTTCTCCAATGACACTTGCCTCACTGAATTCGACCAAGTGATGAGTAAGAGGCTCTCAGTCTCCAAGTGGAAGCAAGAACTGACAGAGAGAAGCCACAAGTCAAAACATAAGTTGACTCATCCTCTTTGCTTACATATATATATGGATCCCTCATCCCAGAGATCCGGAGGCTGGAATTTTGTACTTTGCAGAGAATTGCTGTTGGTTTGAGATTGAGATTAGTACATTGGGTGATTTATGCTTTGTTGGAGGAGAGGAAGGGATTCCTTTGCTGGGAGGTAGATGCTGGATCGGGACTCACTTGGTTGTATCTCCTCTTGGACTTTCTTATCATATCAATAAAATTATTTGAGTTTCTCCTACATGCTGTGTATCAATGATGTTTTGTTATATTTGCATGTTTAGCTTAATCTGATCCTGAGATTTTTATGAATGTATATGCAGGAATTCGGTGAAGATGGGCCGGTAAGGGAGCAGGGAGCTGGGAGCTATTGAAGAGAGGAATGATTGGATCAACAAACTAGCAGAAGACACAGGTTAGTTACATCCTTTCTCCTCATTTACATTTCATAAAGAAGAATACTCAAGTAGTTTTTCCTTGTTTGTTGCTAAGGCACTATCACACCTTAGAGTGGGATAGGGGCGTTCTGAATAGATACTTTTCCCAACAACAAATTGGCGACTCCACTGGGGATCGTATCTAGTTAGTTTATTTGTGTTTCTATTGTTGTTCTTCTCATAAACTGAGGAGTGGAGAATCGAACTGCATTTGCCATTTACAAATGCAAAGTAGAGATCTGCCACTCTAGTCCACTCACTGGGTCTGTTTATGATCTGAACAAGATGATCCACAAATGCCCTAACTGCCCATTGTGATAGCTCTTAGTCCTCCTTTAAATCATCCTTCTAATTGTACCTTATTGATAGCTTTTATCCGGCCAAAAACCATAGATCAAACTGCAAACCGTGACCCAGAACCCAGAGACAATTCTCGTTTCTGCTTCAGCGCAGGCTCTGTGAAGAGACTCTGCATTTCAACGCAGGTCCCGAGAGGGCCACCTACGCTGCAATTCAGTTTCTCTGTGCAACAGGTGCGCTGATCAGCCTTTGCCCTGTGCAGCTGTGGTTCTTTGCATCCTTGTGTTCAGTTTTATCTCTGTTTTTTGCAGCCTGTTATCAGTGTGTGTATCTATCCAAAAGCCCCTTTTCTCTGCCTTAATTCCGCCTCAGTTGTATAAAAGAAACTGTATTTTTTTTTGTGTATTTGTTACATCATTTGCAGTTTCCCATTACAAAAGTAAACTAGTCATACTGTCGCCCTTAGATCTAGACCTGTCATAAGTGTCGTTTTGATCTTAGGAGTAAATTTGTTTGTTGTTGACAGTTGATTGCGCTTTTACTTTTGTCTTTTGGTTTGAATTTGTGAAGTTCTAGTGTCGAAACAAGTGTTTACTTCAAAATCATAAAGTGTCGTAATCATCTTTTTGATTTCAAAAAGAAACTTGTTTGTGTTTTCACTTGAAATCGAATTCAAATTTGTACAACAGATTTCTTTTTAGGCATCAATATTAAGAAAGTGAAAACAAATACATGCACATGTGCATTTGCATATTGATAGTTTGTATGGTTTGATTTAGGAAAAGTGCATTTACAGTGTGCTCTACGCTCTTTGAGAAAATATTGTGTCTTTCTTTTCCCCTTGTATTTAGGATTTTCAGTGTTGAAAAGAGATAAAAGCTTGCTTATCATCTTTAGACTGCATTTAGGAATTGTAGCTACATCTCGTGGTGATCCAAAAGGAAAAATTCTAAGAAAGATCAACCTAAAATAAATTGAATGAACTTAACAACGCTTTGTAACTTAACGCACAACATAGAGGTCTAGGCTAGAGACGTGTTCCAGCGTCGTAAAACCCGGTGACTGTCGGCCTCACTGATGGTTGGGTGATTCCTCCTGAGAGACGATAAGCACCATTACGGATTGTGCTCCCACGTACCGTCGAGTATATATTGGGAGACCCCTATAGGCATAAAACCTTTATCCATAGGAAGCCGTGCCGGCCGCCTTACTGATCGCAATGCACTGAACACAGCATTCGGGATGATTGACCGCCCGTACCTTAAAAAGTATTCTGCGGTTTTGCGATTGGTTTGGCACACCCTCTACCTAGAACTCCAGAGCAGTCCCTTTCATTCCTTTTCAGACTCCGTAACGGAAAAGGTCCATCTGAGCACTTGTCACTTCAGGCTCATTAAAAATCGAAGGAGACTAGAGTCATCTTTTGCTTTTTCTCGACTCTTTAAAATTGAAAAAGCAAGTTGTGTCCAAGCGTCGTTAACATTTATTTTAAACGGAATATTCATACCCTTTTTCCTGCATTTATCTTTAGGTTGAGAAAATGGAGCCTACCAACCAAGGAATTCCCCTTGGTGGAAATTCTAGTCCCTTCTCCTCTTGGGGAGATGTTGGTGCGCCCCATATGGCCACATTGTCGCTTCCAGGACTGACAATTGGCTTGCCGGTCTGGCTCTTCTCAACCAATGTCGTTCAGAACACCACTATTCCTGAACAGTCGAATCAGCAGTTAGACCAGTCTAGAGTTACCCACCAACCTTCTGCTTCCTCTAATTCATCCTCTCTCCCTTCCTCTTCGCTTGACGGGACTGGCAAAGCTAAAAACCAAGTTCCTAAGGAGAAGAAGGAAAAGAAAAAGAAAGAGAAGAAGAAGAAGGAGCCAAAAGCGACTGGGGGCAAACTAGTGTCGTCTAACGAAAATCCACACACTGCACTGACCAGGCCTAAATCACCATGTGTCATTTGCAAGGGAGACCACTTTCACAGAGATTGTCCCTGCATCCCTCGGATACTAAGGGACTGGTCTCCCCGTTTGCACAATCCGGTGGCATCAACCTCTGATAGCCATGTTGAAAGCACACCGTCAACTAGCGAAAGTGAAGTCCCAGGACAAAAAGGGAGAGCTAGATCTCCTTGTAAATTGTGCGAAGGCAATCACGCCATCCACCGTTGTCCCTTCTTAGATGAAGCTAAGAGAGTTTTGGATGATCGTCCGGTTTCACTGTTACGACTCCCTCCTGGATATAAAAAACTCTTGCTGAGTCCTTCGTTAGTTGAAAATCCAGCTGGCCCGCTCCAGTGGTCAGCTGAAGCGCCGGTCATTGAACATGAACCAGCTGAATCCATACCTGACAAAAGTCAAAAGGTCAAGGCAATAGTTGACCCGGCCTTGCCTTCAGAGGATTTATCTTCGAATGACACAGTCACTGAGGAGAATAAGGATGACACCGTCCAAAATTCTCTTCATCAACACAGACTCCGATGAACACGGGGGCAACCCACCCATTCCTTTATCGCAGGAAGGAAGTTCGTTAGAGCCATGCCCGGCCATCTATTCGGTCCCACCTCCAAGCAACCTAGTTGTCTCCTTCGACTGGAATCAACTAGGCAGACCCTGTTTACCAGCAAGCATACCATTCAGAATTATCATCCAAATATACAGAATGGTCATGGCTGGCACCATCATTGATGAGGGGGCATATGTGAGTATCCTTTCCTCTATTGCTTGGAAAGCGCTTGGTTCGCCATCGGTTTTGCCTGAAATGAGAAATATGACAGGCTTTGATAAAGGAACCAGTCGACCTTTAGGGATCCTCCCTAATGTGCCCATAACATTGAAAGGGAAGACTGTTCAAATGAACATGATGGTCGTTCAAGGACCCTTGGATTATAACCTACTCCTTGGACGAGACTATATATATTGCATGGGAGCTATCGTCTCCTCACTCTTTAGAGTAATGTGTTTTCCGCACGAAGGAAGAGTGGTTAAGCTCGTGGACCAGCTTTCATTTCCCAGATCACGCATCGCAAATAGTCATATACCATCCCTAAATGGTCTCTTCACGCAAGAAATGACTCAACCCATGGTCCATCCTCCCGACGAGCACGAGTAATTCGGAGGGATATGACTGGAACCCAGGGGGCATGCGTCCTGGTCTGCTTCGGCAGGAAAACTTTGGGTATAAGGTAGGTTTCCACGGGAGAATATGACTAGTCCGTACCCCGTCCGTGATTGGAAGAGGGGTTGTTCTAGAATAAGATTCTTTTGTCAAAGTTATGTGTTTGGCGCTCATTGTCACTCACCTTTGTTTATCTCAGTAGACATCGCCGAAGAAGTGTTTTGTTTGAAAGATTAATAGAACAATCTTTGGTAACCTGAAAGAGGTAGGCCTCTCCCGGTTAAACAAATGTTTTTCCTGCAAATTGAGGGGTAACCTTGAAACTCTATTTTATACCTTGGGGCATGCAAACCTTTTGGAATGCAAGCAAGGGGCTGCTATTTATTTTTTAAATTTTTAGGACCTCTAACCCTTAAAACTCGTAGGATTAGTCGTTTTCGAACTTGCATAACGAAAGGATGTGGGGCATAGCTTTGTAAGGCGCAAGCTCCATAAAAATGGCATCTTACATGAGACATTCTTATCATATGACTGGATAATCGAGCAGTTTTAGCACATAGTTCATGCTCGTTAAAAAATAAACATAAGATCGAGCAAGTGTTTCAACCCGTGTTTAAGCTCGTTAAAAAATGAACTACCCTCCGGTAAATGACCACCGTGAATGTAACATTATCAGCCATTAAAGCTGTTAGCTACCTATAACAATAGGTTTCATATTTCATGATTGACAATGAAAAGTTCCAAATATGCTCTGCTTTGATCATGCAAAGATCACATATTTCCAAAAGAAAACAATCTGTGTATATAGCTTGATGTTGTTTCATTTTTGATGGATGGTCCAACAACCTAATCTATATCATGCCATGTTTTGAATTTCTAGTTGTAGAATAGAGAAAGAAATCTGTCCAAACTGTTTAATCTTGGCAGACAAGTAGTTTAGGTAGAGAAGAAAGGCTCCCAACTGCTTAATCTGGGACCTTGGAAGAAATAAGGGCAGTCTTAGATAGATGATCAAAAGAAAAGCCAATGAAAAGAAAAGGCACATAAGGGTCTGCAAGTTCAAATGCACCCTCCAAGAAGAAACAAAAAATGCTAGGCAAAGTAGTTGGGTAAGTAGATGGGGTTGCAGAAGTGATATTCATTTCAGATTGAATCTTGCTGGTCAAGATAAGAAAAGCAAAGCAAAGAAGCATGTCTAACTTCTCAAATTTTTCCCTCTTCCCATTCATTTACTAACATCCCAACATCAGTTGAGATACATGGAAGAATTGATGGTTTTATGGTGGTTCTTAGTCCTATTAGAAGCCACATTTCTTGTCTAAAAGTCTTTTTATTTTGATCTACTCCCTAAGCTAAGTTATTTTCAAATAAACTTAGTGTTATCTCCCCCCCTCCACTCCTTTCACCCATATTAACCCTAACTCTATTATATAATTCCCCTATGTTACCCTTTTCCCTACTAGTATAACACCATGGTGTATAAACCCCAAACATAGTATAAATATCCCTCCCCTTGGCACTATAGCCAAATAAGTTGTTTCAGGAGACTTGAGTCCACCAGGGGCTGTGGTCAACCCTGTCTTGGGGCTATTCTAAGCTCTGGTTATGAGCAACAACCTTTCCCCTAAGCCCTCACCTTCCCTCTACTCAAAAAACACAGAAAATCCCTTTCCCCCTGCTAAACCCATTCCTAAAAACCTCTTTTCCCTTATAAAACCCTTGAAAAACCCAAAAATCCCCAAAAACACATCAAAAACCCTCAACTCTAATGTTTTCCGCCTAAAAATATTAAATTGAGTATTTTAATAGGCCAGCGGGTCCCCCCAACTTGCACGATCCGTCGGAGGGCCCGCCAGCCGTCGATCTTCCGCCACCCATGATCTAATGGTGGGCGGGTATTCTTGGGCCCGGATCTGCCGACCTTTAGCGTCCGGGGAAAATGGTTTTCCGCTCCGTACAGGGACGCGTGGCAGGTGGTGGGGTTGTTCGGAGTCCCCCTCCCCAATACCGCCTTTGGCCCAAAGGTGGTGTGGGTAACCCGCTTACCGCCTCCCCATTACCACCCATCCGGAGCACGTCACCCTCACGTCACCCTGACGTCATGTCGCTTCCGCCCGCCCCCGCATCCCGTGGCCCTCCACGTAGCCCTGCCACCGCATCTACCCGCCACCGTGTCCTGCCACCCTGGCCTACACCTCAGCAGCCACGTCACCTCCGTACCCAGGCCCCACCATGACGTCATGCTGACGTCATCAGCGTAAAAGCGCCAATAACATGTTTTTTCCAAATTTGTCATTATAAGCGACCAAATTAGCCGTTTGTGATCATTTTCGCGCACAAACAACGTAGCTGTTGTCAACCAGCTGCCGCGAAAATTCGTTTCTAGCCATCAAATTCAAGATTCCGACCGCTACAAGTCAAGAATTCAGCTACATTGAGCCTGCACAGTTCGGCCCGCAGGCCTGTCAAACGTTTTTCCAGGTATTTCACCAGATTTCCCCATTTTGCCCATGCATTCCATTTCTCTGTAAATTCACCATTGAAGACTGGTCAAAAACCACAGTCTAGCTCTGTCTGCTAACTAAGAGTCAGCTAAAGTAACTTGCATTGCCCCCAGAACTAAAAATTGACATTAAAACAGTCGTTCCACGGGCCAGAACCATAAAATTATCCTCAAGGTGCTCGGCATTGTTCCCTTTTGCCGAGTACAGGCCAGCTGCAATTTCTACCAAAGGAAACCTCATACCCTCTGCAACTTACCCTTAGCAATTCACATCCCTGTGAATTTGCAACAAGCTACAGAAACCAGCTTGTATTTTCCACTGAGAAAAACACTTCAGACTTGGTCTACATTTGGCCTACTACTTAAGCTCTTAAAGAACTTGGCAAACCATTGCCATCACCTTATTTCGAAATCAAGTTTTACAATGGCTGCTTCTGCATCCTCATCCCTCGGTGTAGCTCCATTAAATCCACCAAATAAAGAGCTGGAGGCCTTGGCATTTGCTGACAAGGACTATCTTATAGAAGACTTTGAGGGTAGCAGGGACTTCTTGCAGACCTTCTGTCAATTGAGAGAGGACTATAAGGATGGTCATGGTACACATGGGATATGGGAATCAAACCTACCATACTATTGTCTCCCAACTGTAAATGTCTTCCCTGAAATCATTCACCTATGTGTTGAAAACTATGATGTGCAACACAGAGCTATTAGCACTCCATCTGGGAGGATCCTTTTTTATATTAATGCTGAGTCCATCAACAAAATGTTAAATTTTGATCATACAGAGTTGCTGATCCCGTTTTCCATGAACTATTTGCTGGAGACTGGTGAAAAGATGACCAGAGAGGAGATTCAAAAGGTCACCAGGACATTCATGAGACCTGAGTGCCAGCCTACAGGGCCACCTCCCTACCTGGATGTCCATTTCAATGATGTAGGCAGGCTTTTACTGGACATTATTGCCTATGTGTTGGGATACAAAAACAGTGAGTATGTGGATAAAACAATGCTGGTATTACTATCTGCTTACAGCCCACGCCAACCCCCTGCCCGCAAATATAACTTTGCTAAGTTCATAGCTAACAAGATTCATGATCAGTTGAGCAAAGTGGACAAACAGGGGGTCTTCAAGTACTCGGCCTATATTTACCACCTGTTCATGTACTATCATTCTGAAACCTTCACATGCTACATCAGAAAGCTGGATCACAGAGGGGAAAGAAGATCTGTCATCTTCTGGACCTCTGTCTATCACAAAGTCACAAATTCACCCTATACCTACTGTGAATTTGTTGACCAATTTGTATACCTAGTCTCTTGCCTGTTGATGAAGTCCCCTCCTCCCAGAATATCAAATGAGATAAAGAAAGCTCTGCAGCTTTCCAAAAAATATAAAATATGTGACTGGTACCTATATGAGAACCATACTGTCATTAGGATCTACGGCTGTGAGCTTTGTCCATACAGGCTCTCAAAATATGTACCTATGAGGTTATTTTCCTTGGAGTATTACAGGCAGTTGATTCAGTCCGACCTCACCCATTTCCACAGCGCCAAAAAGAAGGCCCACCTCAAGTTTAAACACCAGTTGGGCCCCTTCATCATGAACAAGAAAGAAGGGTGGGAAGATGCAGACCTAGTCATTAAGGATAAATACAAGCTGTCCTATAGTTTTCGGTGGGTCCATTATGACCCTGAAGGTTTCATCTCTGCTAGCAGAAACAAGTATAGGCTTATAGGCATTAAGCATTGCCAGTACCCACACATTGAAAAATATGCCAACCTGCAAGAATGGCAGATGGATACTCTAGTTGAAAATTTAACTGAGGAAGAGACAATGCTAAAGAATAGCAGGGAGCTTGAAAAAACTATTGACCTAGACTATGTGCAGTAGGTACCTTTCAGACCGCCTTATTCAATGGGAGAAGGGACCTCGGCCACAAGGACTTCACCTCAGGCACCCTCTACATCAGCACCGGTGACAGATAAAGGCAAAGGCATAATGGGTGCAGAGGAGGAAGCAGTGAAGGAAAAGTCTACCCCTGTAACAGAGCAGCAAACAGAGCAGCAGCAAGGGCAAACTGTCCTACCACAAACTGGGCTGCCAGCAGCTCCAATAATGCAAACACCACCACCTCAAACTGAGCCATTGATTGCCCCAATTTTGCAGACCCCAGCACATGAGGAAAGGGGGACAAAGAGAGATAGAGAAGAGTCCACTCCTCTCAGTGGATCCTCCCACCAGCCAGAAGCCAAAAGGCAAAGAGCAGACTCCCCAGAGGTAGAAGACATTACTGAAGATGTCTTGGACAGTGCAAGAAAAGATAGGGAGGGCAGTCAGCATACAGGTACAAGCTCCTTTCGGCAGGAGCAAACTTTACAACTCGGTTGGGAGGTGTCCTCTTCTTCCCGACAAAGCAAGAAGCCCAAGAGCACCAAGGCTTCTTTCAAACAAATAAAAGCTCAGAATGAGCTGCTGAGGGCTGAGGTCTACAAGCAATTCATAGATGCAACACCAACCCAGCGAGAAAGGCTAATGTCGGTATATGACATTCAGCAGGAAAAGATAATCTTCAGCCACTTTAAGCCCAAAGGGCCGCAGCCTAAGACAGCTGCAGATTTTGTAAAGACGAGGGTGGAGGTCCTAGCCAGAGATATACATCCCATGGACCAGATTGAACTCCATAAGCAAGATGGGGAGGTGGTCTATGCAACCTTGGTAGAAAAGGCCACCATGGCCCATGAGCTGAAGGAGTCCCTAAAAAACACCAACACCCAGTTGGATTTTGAGAGAATGTCCTCTCAGGCCAAAGACAATAGAATAAAGTCTCTTGAGGAGATCATCATTGATCTAGGACATGATCCTAGTGATCCAACGGGTGTGAAGGCCCTCATGAAGAAGAAAGATGATGACCTGAATGCATTGAAGAAGAGGTTGAAGCTGCAGCCCACAGAGCACCCTCAAACAGCAGAACTTCAAAAGCAAAAACAGGCTGAGGACCAACTATACCTCGTAATGCAGCAAGACCAGAGGATAAGGGAATTGGAGAAAGAGCTGGAAGGAGCACTACAAGATAAACAGGCAGAATCCACTTCCCAAGCTCCTCCAACTACTTCAACAACAGCAGCAACTTCAGGGGCAGCAGTGGCCCCCACAACAGAAGCAGCAGGAACAGCAGCAGCTCCAGATGCCAGCCCAAGTGTAGAGGAATTGACCAAGGCCGTCAAAGCAATGGAGATCCAGGCAGATGAAATAAAGAAGGCCAAGGAGAAGTTGGCAGAACTGGATTCCAAGTATGACAAGTCCAAAGTGACTGTAGCAGAACAGGGCAGAGAAATAAAGGCCCAAAAGGAAAAGATAAAGGCCTTAGAGAAAGAGCTGAATCTGGAGACTGCTATGGCTGACATAAAGAGAATCCTATGGGCCAAAATTGGCCAATCCATCAAACAGCAATGGAGGTCAGTAAAAATAATGCATGAGCAGATGGATTTAATGGGCCAAGCTCAAGCAGAAATTCAGAAGGCCAAGACAATGCTAGGGAACAGAGCAGAGCAGGCAAATAGAATGATAGACTTCCTGCACATGCAAGAAAGGGAGGAATTGGCAGCTATAGGCATTCCCAACAGAACAGAAGCTGTCCTCTCTGCCAAGAAGGTACTAACTCTCAGGAACTATATACAAACAGTGGAGAGGAAGTACTATGAGATGCAAGCAGATGTGGAGGAATACAAAGTTAAAATGGCAGTGCTGCAAGCAAAAGGCCTGCCCAGCTTACTAAGTGGTGCAGGAAAACTGATCTCTCCAGATCAAATGGCCAACAGAATGGAAACCACTATTGAAAATCAGATTATTGCATCTGGCAGTTCATTTGAACAAACAGGGCCTCCCACAGGACAGAGCTTATATGACAAACTTGAAGGCATGTTCTTCATTGAGAATGAAGTGAATCACCTGTTTGAAACCCCTCCCAATCTTTATAGACATACAGAGGCCGAGGAAACATTGATAAAGATGCGCAGACATAAAATGCCTAAGGAGGATTGGTGGCAATTCATTCTTCAGATTTTGCCACGATAACTTCAGTCATTCGGCCACTGCCAGCTCCAGGTCACTACAATACAAATAACATGACAAGTGTCAGCAGTTAAAGCAGCTAAAAAGTGACTCATCACACAGACAACGACAACTATCCAAGTTTCAGACAGCACATCTTCAGCCGACTCTAAGAGCCATAAAGTCCAAATATCTTCTGACTATTTTGACAGCTGAGGCATTAAGGAATTACTGCAGCATTCACTCCTTCAGCTACTGCATTCCAGAGATTAGCATATCATAAATGAGATATTAACTCATTCGCTGATATTTTTGATGTAAATTTTGTATATATACTCCCTGAGTAACTCATAAGGGGTTGGTAATTTTCTCTATGAGACAAATGTATTGTACACTTTCAGAATTATCTAATACAAAGGGCTGGATGAGCTCAGTGATTTCCTGAAATATTTGATGTCTGGATGATGCTCCATGTGCTGATGCAGAATTCCTGTGCTGTCTGATGAAATAACAAGTTTTCTCCAAACTCTGTTCTTGTTTTACTTATGTTTGTCAAAATCATACTCATCTTATACTAAGCTAGCAGTAAAAAGAAATAATAGTGCAGGACTTGTTTCGTTACACCTTGTACTCAATTTTTACTACTGTAAATGTTTGTCTTCAGGATTACTATGCACATGAATTCTTAATTGCTCATGTCTATATTGATTCTATAAGTATGAATACAGCCTAGAAATTCTTAATTGCTTCTAGGACAATATTCCCTTTGTGTTTCTTTAGCAGTTCACTGCAAGATTCTTCACTGCCTTGCATTAACTGGATACACTCCACTTAATCACTATTATAAACGTTATTCTCAGACACTAATCTGGCTCTGCAGCATCACTACAACAAATCACTCAGCACCTCAAAATAACTAAAGGACCACTGAATCCATAGCCCAATGGACTAGAACACTTTGGAGAATGCATAAGCACCTTGACTGAAATTATCATCCAACTAAAACCTTAAACAAACCTGATCATAATAGCTAGCCTAAAAACACTATCGAAACAGAAGCAAATCATAAAGAGAGAGCCCTCTCTGATTACAGTTTGGCTAGGAACTGTGATCCAAAGATTGGTTAGTGGTTACCCTGGCCGTATTCCCTTGGGAGTCATAGGGAACAACCTGGGTGTTAACATAATTGGCGACTCCACTGGGGAACTTCTTAGGATTTTCCAATTTCTATACATCTCTCAAAGTTACAAATCAAGCCTGAAAACAGTCAGGAGGCCTTCAAAATTGTTTCTGTGTCACATTGACAGCTTTAGGGAAGAGCTTTTTCAGTGAATCTTCATCTCAGCTTTGAAATATATATAGCCATTCCAAAATCTTTATCTAGTCCTTTTAGATATAAAAACTTCCTATAAAACCCTAAAAACAGTTAGAAACTGGCTCCCAAGAAAAATCCACGGTACACTAGGGCAAATCCTGACCCTAATCCACTCATCATTATTGATAATCCAAATACTATCCCTAGAAACATTAGGAGGCAGCAAAGGCAGGAGCAGCCGGCTGATTTAACCTCAGATTCAGATCATCCCAGCCTCATCTCTACTCCATGCAAGGTCCTTTTCCGGTCTACCCCTAGTTCCCCCAGTTCACCATCCACATCTCAAAGTCCTCCTTTCACATCCTCACCCGCTGCACATATCCCTTTGAACAACACTCCAAGTGCTGCTACACCTGTTACCCCTGTAGTACACACCGTTTCTTTTATCTCAGTTGCCCCTGTAAATTCCCCAAACCTTGTGAATATGGCTAACAGATATGCACCCCTGCAAATACCAGCTAATGTTGCAGCTCTACCCCAAGACTACCAAACCAAAATCTCATATTTTGACTCCACTGGCCCTTTGACAGTTGTTCAGCATGCCAAAAGGATGCCAGACCATTTTGAGACCTATGAAATAGATGATGACAGTGTGAGAATGAGGATGTTTGTTCAAAGCTTAACTGGGGATGTGAGAACTTGGTTTAGATCCCTGAATGCAAATTCCATCACAACTCCTGATGAGCTTTATCAAGCCTTTACTAGCAGATGGGAGAAGAAGAAGGATCCTCTGCACATACTTGGTGAATATGACACTATCAAAAGAGGTCCCCAAGAGACTGTTTTGGAGTATTGTGCAAGATTCAACAATGTATATAACGCAATCCCACAAAATTTAAGACCCCCTCCTGATTTAGCTTTGTACAAATTCCCTGATGGTTTTGACCCTGACATGGCCTATTAGTTAAAGGAAAGAGACCCTCAAACCCTTACAGAGGCCCAAAAGGTTGTTGTCACAGTGGAAGCTAACCCGATTGCCAAAAGAAACAGAGCAAGGTTGGAAAAAAGAACAGCCTTCAAAGAAGAACCTACAACCTTTGATCAGAAACTTGATGCAATACTTAATGGCATGAAGAGGTTGGGTGATAGGGTGGAATCAGTTGAGAGAAAAGCATCATGGGAAGCACCACAAAAGAACCCTATCAGGAATCCCAATTTTAGGAGAAATCCAAACCCAAATGTTGGCAAGGCCAATGCTGATCTAGAAATCAGACCTCTGTTTCAAGAAAACTATGCTGAAACATCTACTTCAACTGAGCAAGAAGATGACACCCACATCAACTTGATGGGTTTGAATGATAGGCATCAAGTTTTCCTAAGCCAAGAAGATCACAAAGATGATGATATTCCACAATTCCAAACCAAATCAGGGGAGTCATTTGACTTCAAACAAGGCTATGACACAGCTGTTTATGAAGTTCATAAACAGTACAAATTAAGGAGCAGAACTGTAAATATAACACAGCCTGAGAAACCAAGGGACAGGCTGCAGCCTAAAAGGGCCATAGTCACTGAACCAATCAACATAACCGATTCACCTGCAACAGAGGAAGTTGTGGAAGAGATTACTGAACAAATGTCCTCAACACAACAGCCACTGGCTGTACCTTCTTTGCAGCCTAAACCAACCGATAATTCTCAAAAAATGAATGACAAACATAGGCCCCAAGATCAAGACAAAGATGAAGAAGAAAACGCAGTGAACAAAGAGAAGGTTGCTGCCCACCACACTAAGCTTCAAACTGAAAAACCTTTTGACTTGGAGGCTGAAATTGGCAAACTGAAAGTGGCCATTCCTCTCTCAGAATTAGCCAAACATGACATCTACAAACAACAAATCAAGAAATCCCTTCAACTCACTCATAGTAAAGACAATGTTAATGTGTTGGATGACACCCTAGAATTGCTGTTCGGTCCAGAGGTTGATGGAAAAATAGCTGTCACAGGTATATTACCTTTCTATGTTAGTTTACATGTGCATGACAAGATACTACACAATGCAATGTTTGATTCAGGTGCTTCTCATAACCTTATGCCTAAATCAGTGATGGAGAGGCTCAACCTAGACATTACAAGACCATATAAGGACCTATTCTCATTTGACTCCAGCCAAGTCAAATGTTTAGGCTTGATAAAAGACTTGTGTGTATCCCTTGTCCAATACCCAAACAAAAAAATCCTAATGGATGTTGTAGTTGCTGATATCCCACCCAAGTATGGGATGTTGTTATCAAGATCATGGGGGGCTAAACTCCAAGGTTCCCTACAGTTAGACATGTCATATGCCACAATCACAGTCTTTGGTCAACCCAAGAGACTATATAGGGAATCCCTCATGAAATATATGGTCAGCAGTGAAGATAAACCTCAAAACTTTCCCATATATGCTGTCCATTCTGATATAGATTCATACATTCTCTTCAATGACAGTTCGGGTCCAACAAATAATGATGAAACTAAGACATCAAAACAAGAGCAGGGCTGTAATGAACAAAATACTGCTGTCCTAGAAGTAAAGTTGATCCAAACAAGTGATGAGACTATTCTAAAGGATGAACAGAATACAAAACCAGAACTTCAGCTCATAGTCCCTGACCACGGATAAGTTGTTAAGTCTCCCCTAGACCAACAGATCCTATGGTTCATAGAGTTTGATGGGTCAGTCAACAAGTTAGGGGCAGGAGCTGGAGTCTGGATACATAATAAACAAAACAGTCATGCAGAGGGCAGAGCCTATAGATTGAACTTCAGATGCACTAACAACATGGCCGAATATGAGGCTCTTTTACTAGGTCTCAAGCTAGTAAAGTCCCTACAAGCTATAAAAGTTTCAATCCTAGGAGATTCAGACCTAGTTATCCAACAAGTCAAGGGCAATTTTGTCACCAATGACAAAAGACTGAGGTCCTATAGGTCTGCTGCTGCTGAATTATTAAATTCGTTTGCTGAATTTCAGATTACCAAAATTCCTAGGACTCAGAACCTTCATGCTCATAGCTTGGACACATTTGCAAGTACCTGCAAGCTACCTTTTGAGCCCCACCATTGCTTTACAACTGAGATAAAACATAGACCGTCTGTCCCAAACAATGTTAAGGATTGGCAAGTGTTTGATGATGACATACAAATAAACAACTTCTTGACTTTGCAGCAAGAATTTTCAGGACTAAGTATTGACAATGATAGAGCAAGTCAATCACAAATACTTGAAAGAGCAAGTCAATCACAAATACAGGATGAACAGAATAACAAGGCAATATCACCTAAAACAGCTAACCAAATGCTACATCCTACAATTTTTAACAAGGACAACATACTAGAAATTCAAAAAATTGATTGTGAAAAGACAACTGATGATGAAGCTGAAGTTATACAATTGAAGGACAATTTTCTCCCCACTGGCTTAGCCCCTCTAGAAGAAATTTTTGATTCCAATGATGTTCCCAGCAAACCAAAAATGCAGCCCCTCAACACTGCCATAGAAGAGTGCAACATTGGGACTGCTGAACAACCCAAAATCATAAAACTGTCTGCTGCTTTACCCCCTGATCAAAAGCCTAAATACATTGATCTTTTTAAGGAGTTCCAGGATGTCTTTGCCTGGAGTTATGAGCATTTAAAATCCTATGACACCTCTGTAATTCAACACACCATCCCTCTCAAACCAGATCAAAAACCCTTTAAACAAAAACTTAGGAGAATTAATCCTATGCTTCTCCCAGCAATGGAACAAGAAGTACAGAAAATGTTTAAGGCAGGCATCATAGCACCAATCAGATTTTCTGATTGGATTTCAAACTTAGTCGCTACAAGAAAGAAACCGGTGATATAAGGCTTTGTGTTGACCTAAGGAACTTGAATCAGGTTTTCTTAAAGGATAATTACCCCTTACCCAAGATGGATCACATCTTGCAGAGAGTAGTGGGGGCCTCAAGAATTTCTCTACTTGATGGATTCTCAGGTTTCAACCAGATCTTAGTACATCCTGATGATCAGGACAAAACAACATTTACAACCCCATGGGGAACCTTCAAATATGTTAAAATGCCTTTTGGGTTGAAAAATGCAGGGGCCACATTCCAAAGGGCAATGGATATTGCTTTTGCCAAAGAGATTCATGAATTCCTTGTCATTTATCTAGATGACCTCACACCTTTTTCCAAATGTGACCAAGAACATTTGAAACATTTGAGACAGATATTCATTACTTGTAGGAAATATGGGATTTCCTTAAATCCTAAAAAATCCCTGTTTGGTTTGGAGGAAGGTAAACTGTCGGGTCACATCATCTCTAAAGATGGAATTAGGATTGATCCAGACCGAATCTAGGCCATCTTACAAATGCCTCATCCAAGAAATGTGAAGGAATTACAAGCCTTCTTGGGGAAAATCAACTTTCTAAGGAGATTCGTCCCAAATCTGGCCGAATTAAGTAGGTTACTCAATAATATGCTTAAAAAGGATTCAAAGGTAAAATGGTCAGTAGAAGCAAGTCAATCATTTGAAGGAATAAAGGTGGCCCTCACCCAAACCCCAGTTCTAACAAATCCACAATTTGATAGGGAACTTATCATATTTTCCTTTGCCTCCCAACACACAATTGCTGTTGTTTTATTACAGAAAAATGACCAAGGAAATGAGAAACCCATTGCTTTCTTTAGTAAAGCTCTTAGAGATGCACCCCTGAAATACCAGATCATGGAAAAGCAAGCATATGCCTTGATCAAAGCTATTAAAGACTTTAGGATCTACATCCTGTACTCCCATGTTATAGCCTATGTACCAAGCCCAATTGTGAAAGACATACTTACTCAAGAGAACTTGGAAGGTAGGAGAGGAAAATGGATTGCCAACATTTTGGAATTTGATATTGAAATAAAACCTACAAAACTGATAAAAGGGCAGGGCTTGGCCAAGTTAATGTATGAAACAAATTTCCAAGCCTTGGACATCAATCAACTGGACAATGAACCGGAGCTGGCGACTCCAAAGATCAATGTAGCCTTTGAACAATCCCCCTGGTATTCTGATATCTGTTATGTGTTACAAAACCTGTGTGCTCCCCCAGGACTGTCCAAAACTAAGTGTAGGTTTGTGAAAATGAAAGCCTCAAGATTTTGTGTTATGAATGGCAATTTTCTTTGGAAAAACCATGAGGGTATCTTATTGAACTCCTTGATTGAAAATGAGACTAACAAGATCAAAGAAGAATTTCATGCAGGTGACTGTGGTGGACACTTGTATTGGAAGTCCACTGTGGATAAAATACTCAGGGCTAGCTACTATTGGCCCACTTTGTTCTCTGATGTTAAGAATTTTACTACCTCATGCCATAAATGTCAAATATTTGAGGGAAAAAGAAAGTTGCTGCCACTTCCTTTGAGGCCTATTGCAACAGAAAGACCTTTTCAGCAATGGGGCTTGGATTTCATTGGAGAAATTCATCCCTCATCTTCAGGCCAACATAGATGGATCCTCACAGCCACAGACTACTTTACCAAATGGGTTGAGGCCATTCCATGTAGACAGGCAAATGATTCAACAATTATTCAGTTCTTGGAGAATAACATACTGTCTAGATTTGGCTGCCCCAACAAGATAATAACAGACAATGCTGCTGCTTTCAGATCCAAGAAGATGGTCAACTTCTGCCACAAATTTCAGATTACTTTGGGCCACTCCACTGCTTACTAACCTCAAGGGAATGGCCTAGCTGAATCATCAAATAAAAGCCTAGTGAACATCATAAAGAAAGTGTTGGAAGAAAACAAGAAGAATTGGCATAAGAAACTAGTGAATGCCTTATGGGCAGATAGGCTAACAACCAAGAGGTCCATTGGGGTCAGCCCATATGAGTTAGTCTATGGACTAGAAGCCAAATTTCCTTCTTCACTAGGGGTTCCTGTCATGAAACTACTGCAAGAGAGTCAAGCTGAGCCCAATGATATGCAAAGGAGGGTGAATCAAATCATATGTCTGCAGCAAACTAGAGATCAAGTGTATAACAGAGTCCAAATCCTTCAAGAGAAGCTGAAGAAAGCCTTTGACAGAAGAACTAAGGCAGAAGACTTTAATGTTGGAGACAAAGTCCTCAAATGGGATTCAAGAAGGGAAGATAAGGGAAAAAATGGAAAATTTGATTCCCTTTGGAGAGGACCATTTGTTGTCCAAGTGGTACAAGGAAACAACACTTATTTCCTTAAAAGTCTTAATGAAACTGATTTGGATGAAGGTCCTGTGAATGGCAGGATGCTGAAGCACTATTTTGAATATCACCCATAAGTGTAACCTGAGTTTTCCCTTGTACATATCCAGATGTATATATTATTTTCTGTTAAGATGTGACAATGCAATTTCTCAAGTTTGCTTAACTACCAGCAAAAGGTAAATAGGAGCAGAGGTCTACCAAGAAGGGAAGTACACTATTTTGGCATTTCAAAGCAGCATACTTCAAGTTTGGTAAAAGCAGTCAAAGGCCAAGGCATTCTGACCTGCTGTTCTTCGTCTTTCAAAATTAAAAACCATCCCCATGTGGAGCCACTGTTAGCTACCTATACCAATAGGTTTCATATTTCATGATTGACAATGAAAAGTTCCAAATATGCTCTGCTTTGATCATGCAAAGATCACATATTTCCAAGAGAAAACAATCTATGTATATAGCTTGATGTTGTCTCATTTTTGATGGATGGTCCAACAGCCTAATCTGGATCATGCCATGTTTTGAATTTCCAGTTGTAGAATAGAGAAAGAAATCTGTCCAAACTGTTTAATCTTGGCAGACAAGTAGTTTAGGTAGAGAAGAAAGGTTCCCAACTGCTTAATCTGGGACCTTGGAAGAAATAAGGGCAGTCTTAGATAGATGATCAAAAGAAAAGCCAATGAAAAGAAAAGGCACATAAGGGTCTGCAAGTTCAAGTGCACCCTCCAAGAAGAAACAAAAAATGCTAGGCAAAGTAGTTGGGTAAGTAGATGGGGTTGCAGAAGTGATATTCATTTCAGATTGAATCTTGCTGGTCAAGATAAGAAAAGCAAAGCAAAGAAGCATGTCTAACTTCCCAAATTTTTCCCTCTTCCCATTCATTTACTAACATCCCAACATCAGTTGAGATACATGGAAGAATTGATGGTTTTATGGTGGTTCTTAGTCCTATTAGAAGCCACATTTCTTGTCTAAAAGTCTTTTTATTTTGATCTACTCCCTAAGCTAAGTTATTTTCAAATAAACTTAGTGTTATCTCCCCCCCTCCACTCCTTTCATCCATATTAACCCTAACTCTATTATATAATTCCCCTATGTTACCCTTTTCCCTACTAGTATAACACCATGGTGTATAAACCCCAAACATAGTATAAATATCCCTCCCCTTGGCACTATAGCCAAATAAGTTGTTTAAGGAGACTTCAGTCCACCAGGGGCTGTGGTCAACCCTGTCTTGGGGCTGTTCTAACCTCTGGTTATGAGCAACAACCTTTCCCCTAAGCCCTCACCTTCCCTCTGCTCAAAAAACACAGAAAACCCCTTTCCCCCTGCTAAACCCATTCCTAAAAACCTCTTTTCCCTTATAAAAACCCTTGAAAAACCCAAAAATCCCCAAAAACACATCAAAAACCCTCAACTCTAATGTTTTCCGCCTAAAAATATTAAATTGAGTATTTTAATAGGCCAGCGGGTCCCCCCAACTTGCACGATCCGTCGGAGGGCCCGCCAGCCGTCGATCTTCCGCCACCCATGATCTAACGGTGGGCGGGTATTCTTGGGCCCGGATCTGCCGACCTTTAGCGTCCGGGGAAAATGGTTTTTCGCTCCGTACAGGGACGCGTGGTAGGAGGTGGGGTTGTTCGGAGCCCCCCTCCCCAATACCGCCTTTGGCCCAAAGATGGTGCGGTGAACCCGCTTAACGCCTCCCCATTACCACCCATCCGGAGCACGTCACCCTCACGTCAGCCTGACGTCATGTCGCTTCCGCCCGCCCCTGCGTCTCGTGGCCCTCCACGTAGCCCTGCCACCACATCTACCCGCCACCATGTCCTGCCACCCTGGCCTACACCTCAGCAGCCACATCACCTTCGTACCCGGGCCCCACCATGACGTCATGCTGACGTCATCGGCGGAAAAGTGCCAATAACATGTTTTTTCCAAATTTGTCATTATAAGCGACCAAATTAGCTGTTTGTGGTCATTTTCGCGCACAAACAACGTAGCCATTGTCAACCAGCTGCCGCGAAAATTCGTTTCCAGCCATCAAATTCAAGATTCTGACCGCTACAAGTCAAGAATTCAGCGACATTGAGCCTGCACAGTTCGGCCCGCAGGCCTGTCAAACGTTTTTCCAAGTATTTCCCCAGATTTCCCCATTTTTCCCATGCATTCCATTTCTCTGTAAATTCACCATTGAAGACTGGTCAAAAACCACAGTCTAGCTTTGTCTGCTAACTAAGAGTTAGCTAAAGTAACTTGCATTGCCCCCAGAACTAAAAATTGACATTAAAACAGTCGTTCCACGGGCCAGAGCCATAAAATTATCCTCAAGGTGCTCGGCATTGTTCCCTTTTGCCGAGTACAGGCCAGCTGCAATTTCTACCAAAGGAAACCTCATACCCTCTGCAACTTACCCTTAGCAATTCACATCCCTGTGAATTTGCAACAAGCTACAGAAACCAGCTTGTATTTTCCACTGAGAAAAACACTTCAGACTTGGTATACTTTTGGCCTACAACTTAAGCTCTTAAAGAACTTGGCAAACCATTGCCATCACCTTATTTCGAAATCAAGTTTTACAATGGCTGCTTCTGCATCCTCATCCCTCGGTGTAGCTCCATTAAATCCACCAAATAAAGAGCTGGAGGCCTTGGCATTAGCTGACAAGGACTATCTTATAGAAGACTTTGAGGGTAGCAGGGACTTCTTGCAGACCTTCTGTCAATTGAGAGAGGACTATAAGGATGGTCATGGTACACATGGGATATGGGAATCAAACCTACCATACTATTGTCTCCCAGCTGTAAATGTCTTCCCTGAAATCATTCACCTATGTGATGAAAACTATGATGTGCAGCACAGAGCTATTAGCACTCCATCTAGGAGGATCCTTTTTTACATTAATGCTGAGTCCATCAACAAAATGTTACATTTTGATCAGACAGAGTTGCTGATCCCGTTTTCCATGAACTATTTGCTGGAGACTGGTGAAAAGATGACTAGTGAGGAGATTCAAAAGGTCACCAGGACATTCATGAGACCTGAGTGCCAGCCTACAGGGCCACCTCCCTACCTGGATGTCCATTTCAATGATGTAGGCAGGCTTTTACTGGACATCATTGCCTATATATTGGGATACAAAAACTGTGAGTATGTGGATAAAACAATGCTGGTATTACTATCTGCTTACAGCCCACGCCAACCCCCTGCCCGCAAATATAACTTTGCTAAGTTCATAGCTAACAAGATTCATGATCAGTTGAGCAGAGTGGACAGATAGGGGGTCTTCAAGTACTCGACCTATATTTACCACCTGTTCATGTACTATCATTCTGAAGCCTTCCCATGCTACATCATAAAGCTGGATCACAGAGGGGAAAGAAGATCTGTCATCTTCTGGACCTCTGTCTATCACAAAGTCACAAATTCACCCTATACCTACTGTGAATTTGTTGACCAATTTGTATACCCAGTCTCTTGCATGTTGATGAGGTCCCCTCCTCCCAGAATATCAAATGAGATAAAGAAAGCTCTGCAGCTTTCCAAAAAATATAAAATAGGTGACTGGTACCTATATGAGAACCATAATGTCATTAGGACCTACGGCTATGAGCTCTGTCCATACAGGCTTCCAAAATATGTACCTATGAGGTTATTTGCCTTGGAGTATTACAGGCAGTTGATTCAGTCCGACCTCACCCATTTCCACAGCGCCAAAAAGAAGGCCCACCTCAAGTTTAAACACCAGTTGGGCCCCTTCATCATGAACAAGAAAGAAGGGTGGGAAGATGCAGACCTAGTCCTTAAGGATAAATACAAGTTGTCCTATAGTTTTCGGTGGGTCCATTATGACCCTGAAGGTTTCATAACTGCTAGGAGAAACAAGTATAGGCTTATAGGCATTAAGCATTGCCAGTACCCACACATTGAAAAATATGCCAACCTGCAAGAATGGCAGATGGATACTCTAGTTGAAAATTTAACTGAGGAAGAGACAATGCTAAAGAATAGGAGGGAGCTTGAAAAAACTATTGACCTAGACTATGTGCAGCAATTACCTTTCAGACCGCCTTATTCAGTGGTAGAAGGGACCTCGGCCACAAGGACTGCACCTCAGGCACCCTCTACATCAGCACCGGTGACAGACAAAGGCAAAGGCATAATGGGTGCAGAGGAGGAAGCGGTGAAGGAAAAGTCTGCCCCTGTAACAGAGCAGCAGCAAGGGCAAACTGTCCTACCACAAACTGGGCTGCCAGCAGCTCCAATAATGCAAACACCACCACCTCAAACTGAGCCATTGATTGCCCCAATTTTGCAGACCCCAGCACATGAGGAAAGGGGGACAAAGAGAGATAGAGAAGAGTCCACTCCTCTCAGTGGATCCTCCCACCAGCCAGAAGCCAAAAGGCAAAGAGCAGACTCCCCAGAGGTAGAAGACATTACTGAAGATGTCTTGGACAGTGCAAGAAAAGACAGAGAAGGTAGTCAGCATACAGGTACAAGCTCCTTTCAGTAGGAGCAAACTTTACAGCTCGGTTTGGAGGTGTCCTCTTCTTCCCAACAAAGCAAGAAGCCCAAGAGCACCAAGGCTTCTTTCAAAAAAATAAAAGCTCAGAATGAGCTGCTGAGGGCTGAGGTCTACAAGCAATTCATAGATGCAACACCAACCCAGCCAGAAAGGCTAATGTCGGTATATGACATTCAGCAGGAAAAGATAATCTTCAGCCACTTTAAGCCCAAAGGGCCGCAGCCTAAGACAGCTGCAGATTTTGTAAAGATGAGGGTGGAGGTCCTAGCCAGAGATATACATCCCATGGACCAGATTGAACTCCATAAGCAAGCTGGGGAGATGGTCTATACAACCTTGGTAGAAAAGGCCACCATGGCCCATGAGCTGAAGGAGTCCCTAAAAAACACCAACACCCAGTTGGATTTTGAGAGAATGTCCTCTCAGGCCAAAGACAATAGAATAAAGTCTCTTGAGGAGATCATCATTGATCTAGGACATGATCCTAGTGATCCAACAGGTGTGAAGGCCCTCATGAAGAAGAAAGATGATGACCTGAATGCATTGAAGAAGAGGTTGAAGCTGCAGCCCACAGAGCACCCTCAAACAGCAGAACTTCAAAAGCAAAAACAGGCTGAGGACCAACTAGACCTCGTAATGCAGCAAGCCCAGAGGATTAGGGAATTGGAGAAAGAGCTGGAAGGAGCACTACAAGATAAACAGGCAGAATCCACTTCCCAAGCTCCTCCAACTACTTCAACAACAGCAGCAACTTCAGGGGCAGCAGTGGCCCCCACAACAGAAGCAACAGGAACAACAGTAGCTCCAGATGCCAGCCCAAGTGTAGAGGAATTGACCAAGGCCGTCAAAGCAATGGAGATCCAGGCAGATGAAATAAAGAAGGCCAAGGAGAAGTTGGCAGAACTGGATGCCAAGTATGACGAGTCCAAAGTGACTGTAGCAGAACAGGGCAGAGAAATAAAGGCCCAAAAGGAAAAGATAAAGGCCTTAGAGAAAGAGCTGAATCTGGAGACTGTTATGGCCGACATAAAGAGAATCCTATGGGCCAAAATTGGCCAAGCCATCAAACAACAATGGAGGTCAATAAAAATAGTGCATGAGCAGATGGATTTAATGGGCCAAGCTCAAGCAGAAATTCAGAAGGCCAAGACAATGCTAGGGAACAGAGCAGAGCAGGCAAACAGAATGATAGACTTCCTGAACAGGCAAGAAAGGGAGGAATTGGCAGCTATAAGCATTCCCAACAGAACAGAAGCTATCCTCTCTACCAAGAAGGTATTAACTCTCAGGAATTATATACAAACAGTGGAGAGGAAGTACTATGAGATGCAAGCAGATGTGGAGGAATACAAAGTTAAAATGGGAGTGCTACAAGCAAAAGGCCTGCCCAGCTTACTAAGTGGTGCAGGAAAACTGAACTCTCCAGATCAAATGGCCAACAGAATGGCAACCACTATTGAAAATCAGATTATTGCATCTGGCAATTCATTTGAACAAACAGGGCCTCCCACAGGACAGAGCTTATATGACAAACTTGAAGGCCTATTCTTCATTGAGAATGAAGTGAATCACCTATTTGAAACCCCTCCCAATCTTTATAGACATACAGAGGCCGAGGAAACATTGATAAAGATGCACAGACATCAAATGCCTAAGGAGGATTGGTGGCAATTCATGCTTCAGATTTTGCCACGATAGCTTCAGTCATTCGGCCACTGCCAGCTCCAGGTCACTACAAGACAAATAACATGACAAGTGTCAGCAGTTAAAGCAGCTAAAAAGTGACTCATCACACAGACAACGACAGCTATCCAAGTTTCAGACAGCACATCTCCAGCCGACTCTAACAGCCATAAAGTCCAAATATATTCTGACTATTTTGACAGCTGAGGCATTAAGGAATTACTACATCATTCACTCCTTCAGCTACTGCATTCTAGAGATTAGCATATCATAAATGAGATATTAACTCATTCGCTGATATTTTTGATGTAAATTTTGTATATATACTCCCCTGAGTAACTCATAAGGGGTTGGTAATTTTCTCTATGAGACAAATGTATTGTACACTTTCAGAATTATCTAATACAAAGGGCTGGATGAGCTCAGTGATTTCCTGAAATATTTGATGTCTGGATGATGCTCCATGTGCTGATGCAGAATTCCTGTGCTGTCTGATGAAATAACAAGTTTTCTCCAAACTTTGTTCTTGTTTTACTTATGTTTGTCAAAATCATACTCATCTTATACTAAGCTAGCAGTAAAAAGAAAGAATAGTGCAGGACTTGTTTCGTTACACCTTGTACTCAATTTTTACTACTGTAAATGTTTGTCTTCAGGATTACTATGCACATGAATTCTTAATTGCTCATGTCTATATTGATTCTATAAGTATGAATACAGCCTAGAAATTCTTAATTGCTTCTAGGACAATATTCCCTTTGTGTTTCTTTAGCAGTTCACTGCAAGATTCTTCACTGCCTTGCATTAACTGGATACACTCCACTTAATCACTATTATAAATGTTATTCTCAGACACTTATCTGGCTCTGCAGCATCACTACAGCAAATCACTCAGCACCTCAAAATTACTAAAGGACCACTGACTCCATAGCCCAATGGACTAGAACACTTTGCAGAATGCATAAGCACCTTGACTGAAATTATCATCCAACTAAAACCTTAAACAAACCTGAGCATAATAGCTAGCCTAAAAACACTATCGAAACATAAACAAATCATAAAGAGAGAGCCCTCTCTGATTATAGTTTGGCTAGGAACTGTGATCCAAAGATTGGTTAGTGGTTACCCCGACCGTATTCCCTTGGGAGTCATAGGGAACAACATGGGCGTTAACAAAAGCCTTGGTCGTGTTTGCACCGTCACCTCCACTTTTCCATTGGCCGATCATTCACCTCCATTTGATTGTTTACACATTTTTAGAAACAACTGCGAAGAGTGATTTCACTAGCCATCCTTGTGACACTGCCATGCTTGGAAAATTCCAACCCTTACCCGGAATCAGCTGCTACCCATTTTATCACTCGTTCCTCAAAAGACGAGTCTTCTTTAAGATCTTTTCATCTGACTCGTAAAATATGAAAAGATTGCCGAGTTTTGGCCTTACAGCTCGTTAAAGCGGCGGTAAGAGCTATCCCTCCTCTAGATTTTAATCTTTTTGGACCTGAGGGATTATTGCACAAAAAGATCGAGCGCTTGTTTTGTTCGGCTCGTTAAAACTATCGAAAATTCATCCCTTCTGTATTGTTTTATACTTTTTCGGACTTAAGGGATTAGATGACGAAAAAGGACTTCTGGAGTTAACTTTACGTACCTTTTCAGACTCTCTAAAAATGAAAAGGACCGAGTTATCTTTGTCTTTAGACTCGTTAGAAAGATTAATAGTGACAAACTTGTCTTTAGACGAGAACGAGTTTCACTATCGCTAGGCTCGTTAAAACATAGCGATGGGTTTGCCCGAAGGGCAAATTATAGAACAAGCATATGTTATCCTCCTCAAGCTTGACAAAAATAAAGAGGTACTGGTTAGCAATGACTGGGGAAAAATTGGGAAGAAACTCAAAGAACCTTTATTGGTAGCAAGTCGCTCTTGAACATGACACTTCCACTATGTGCCTGAGTCGGGTTGGGTTGTTTCATTCACCGGTCACATCACCATGGTCTCACCATACCATCCACCTTTGGTGTAAATGCTACCAATCCATCATATAAGTGTTGTCGATATGTTCAAGAGAAGTCATCCAGAGAAGTCAACCGTGTCCCATCCACTACCATACATTATACTTCATTCTTTCATGAACGCCACCCTGAACCATATATCATCAGATCGTTTTCACCTCCATCAAAATCATGTGCTCCGTTCCGTGTCACTGATGTGGGATACATTAAGGCCCTCCTTTGACGGATCGCTTCTTGTCGACATCAGCTCATTATCCAAGAAGTTGATCTAGGAACACCCCCTTCAGTACTTTGAAGCTTGCATGCCTCAATGGCAAGTTTCTCACTTCCGGCGACAGGTATACATCAATGACCTTCGACCGAAAGATTTTGCGTGGTGTTCGACGCCAAGTCCTTTATTCACACCATGTGAATTGTACTGCAGTACCTTGAGGGTCATTATCATTATCGGTGATTCCTCTCGCGCTTGTTAACAGTTTACATCATTGACTGGTAATCAAGCGATGTCTTTCCATGTTCGACTTCAAAACATTTCTCACATGGATCGACTTGTACTTAGAGTGAAGATCGGACGAGATTGAAGACCCTGGATCTAGTTTCATCCATCCAGGTTGCGATATGTATTCAGGAAAAATAAAGACATTGACATGTACTGCATTGCAGAACAGATAATCATCCTACCAAAAGGATGATGATTTCATCAGAATCATCAGTCTACCATCAGACGATTGTCTGTCCTATGTACATAAAAATGAATTTATAAAGCTGAGCATGGGAATGCCCGCCTCAGCTAGATCATGAAAACGGTATGAAGAATAATGTATTGTATTGTATCTTATTACAGGTCTCCTCCCAGCATTGAAAGAACTTCGGATCCTCCTAATAAAGCATTTCACCCGATAAACGGCCTCATACTTTAGGGGGCAACTGTTATAGACATTTTTGTGCCTTACAGCTTTGAGCATGAAATGTCCATAATCCAAGGGATCCAAAGTCCCTAAAGATGTTGTTACAGCTCCTAAAGGAACAAGGTCAACCAATGATAGCTTCTCCCAGAAGTTCTCCACCAAAAACCACTCAGAACTAGTCAAATCAGGATCAATTCAGAAGCTCCACTAGTTGCCTGCGTTGCAAAGCACCCAAATAAACTGGCTAGGTGCGTTGCAACGCACTTGAATGCACTACCCAGGTGCATTGAGCGGGAAATGACAAGTGGCAGAGTCATTCAACGAGGTGGAAAGACCATGGAAGCTTCCAGAATCTCCTCCAATGACACTTGCCTCACTGAATTCGACCAAGTGATGAGTAAGAGGCTCTCAGTCTCCAAGTGGAAGCAAGAACTGACAGAGAGAAGCCACAAGTCAAAACATAAGCTGACTCATCCTCTCTGCTTACATCTATATATGGATCCCTCATCCCAGAGATCCGGAGGCTGGAATTTTGTACTTTGCAGAGAATTGTTGTTGGTTTGAGATTGAGATTAGTACATTGGGTGATTTATGCTTTGTTGGAGGAGAGGAAGGGATTCCTTTGCTGGGAGGTAGATGCTGGATCGAGACTCACTTGGTTGTATCTCCTCTTGGACTTTCTTATCATATCAATAAAATTATTTGAGTTTCTCCTACATGCTGTGTATCAATGATGTTTTGTTATATTTGCATGTTTAGCTTAATCTGATCCTGAGCTTTTTATGAATGTATATCTATATCTTCGTGTTGTTTCTCTCTCTTGTGACCTTGCAGGAATTTGGTGAAGCTGGGCCGGTAAGGGAGCAGGGAGCTGGGAGCTATTGAAGAGAGGAACGATTGGATCAACAAACTAGCGGAAGACACACGTTAGTTACATCCTTTCTCCTAATTTACATTTCATAAAGAAGAATACTCAAGTAGTTTTTCCTTGTTTGTTGCTAAGGCACTATCACACCTTAGAGTGGGATAGGGGCGTTCTGAATAGATACTTTTCCCAACAAAAGTTAGGGATACCTTGTGGTGACAAGTTAACTGATGTTGTCATAGATCAAAGTAGCAGAGGTTGTGAGCGAGCCTTAAACCCGCAAGCCAAACCGGTTGGAGAGCGGCAAGAACGTCCAACATACAACAACAAATGACCTCCCATCTGGCCTAGCGCAGTGAAGCGGGTAGTTGAGTAAACCCTAATCCCTTATCACCATCGGATTGCCTCCCGCAAATCAATGGATGAAAGTTAAGCCAACTGCTGTAGATAGTCTTGTCTCGCTGACAAATGCCTGTAGTAGGACAGGCCTTGGTTATGCCGCGTGTGCCGGCTTACAGTGGATATTTACTCGTAAGTCGTGTTACGAGTTCAACATTTGGAGCTCCATGTGACCTTTTAGCATTAAGTATGCCCATATTTAACAATTGTGTAACATATTAAGTGTTTTAATTAGAAATGAAAACTTTAAACCTTGTATCTGCCACCCTGTGTATATTTAATATATTTTGGGTTTTCTTTTATTACTTCAATGATTTATTATTTTTCGTTTAATAGGTGTACAATAGGTGTGTGGGGTGTTACAAATGATAACAGAGCTCAGGTTCATACACTGAGACTCTTTGGGAATTATATGTACATGAAATGAATGTGATTTCTTAAAATTAATGCAGAGGAGCCCAGGACCAACAAACCCGCCAGAAACAACTTATGTGAATGCTAACTCTAATATTTGGATAAAGCTGGGAGAAGAATCGAGTCAAGCTAATGTTGTTTTACTCGAAACCGTTCAGCAGCTACGTGCTGAAATGACTAATTTAAGAAGAGACAATGAACGACTACGACTAGAACAAGACAAAATTCTCAGAAGTTAATCTAATCCACAGAACCAACGAGATCCAGACCCTAGTGCTAAAGATAGACAGAAGACCCCAATGGCTCAACCTGGACAAAAAAATGCTGAGTCAACTGAAAAACACGGGGAAGACAAAGAGGGCGCTCAGAAAATGTTTCTGACCAGTGCAAGACAAAAAGAAAGAAATCTGAATTGCAAGGAGAATTTAAAAAATTAAACCGACACTCTTTGAGGGGGAATCCGAAGAAGCAAATGAAGCTTGGTTAATTGATATGAGCAAATATTTCTAGATTTATGATTATGTTGATAAATTGAAAGCACATTTGGTAGTTTATCAGTTAAGGGGTAAGGCTACCCTTTGGTGGGAAGAAATCAAAATAGTAAGGAAAACTGATGAAGAACGGGTTACTCGGAAAGAGTTTCAAAAGCATTTCAAGAATAAGTATCTGATCGAATGTTATTATGATGAAAAAGCAAAGTAATTTCATGAGTTAAGATTAGGAACATTAACCATGGATGAATATGCAAAACGATTCACCTCTCTACTGCGGTATGTGCCTTATATGCAAGAGGAAAAGGCCAAAATTCAGTGTTTCATCAGTAGCCCACCCAAATTTATGAAGGAGAACCTTGAGTTCGATTACCCAAGGATAATGGATGATGCAGTGCGGAAAGCTTGCATTTGCTACCATCAAATGAAATAGAAAAATGAGGGACCTAAAGGAGGAGTGAACAGAAAGGGAAGGAACTTGATCCCAAATAGGAAAGCAAAATTTGCTAATGGCTGAAATGTACAAAAAAACCTCTCAGTAAATTCCCTGTAAGGAACCAGACCAAAGTTGCATATTCTGAAAATAGACAGTCACAAGGAGCTAATAAATCAGTTAATGACTAGTAGTTAAATCCACCATTGCAATGTTGGGGACGCAGAGAACCCCACTATTACAAAAATTGTTCGCATAAAGCAAGAAAGGAACAACTATCAAATATGCAGGAAGCATCCACAGTCATAGAAGTGGTGAGGAGCATGCCTAGAATTAATGCTGCATTGGATGATCATCAAGTAGAATACCAGCGCACCATGGTCGAATATGAAGGTACGATTGCTAGTAACCTTGATCCGGATTTAAGTAGGAACGCAATAGATTACAGAGATAACCATAAATACAGAGATGCGATAACCATAAATACAGAGATGCAGCGGAAATAATACTTCATTTCATTAATGGAAAATACCGAAATATGCTTACAAACATAAATGAAAGAAACCAACTAGGGCAATGGTAGCTTATCTCTGAGAAGAGATGTGGCGGCTACATGCCTCTGAACTGTTCCGAACTGTGTTACAATGAGGCTCGTAGGCCTATTTATTGTTGAGAAACAATGGAAAACCCTTCACATCCCGAAACCTAGCCCTAGAAGATGAAACGCCAAATTGTGGGCCCCGTTTGGGTAAATTGGTACATCAATTTCCCGGGGTCGTAACTTTGGCATACGATCTCCGTTTGACGCGTACGATAGCTCGTTAGAAAGATCTATCCGAGTACTACCACTTTGGGAGGCAACATCGGTCCATGGACCATGTTGCGCCAGAATCCCAAAAAAACGTCGTTTAGGGCCTCAAAACGGCGCTGGAAGTTCAGGACCCGAAAAACTGCTAAAAATAGTAAACTGTGCTACAATTTAGGAAACTGAAAAGACTGAAAGAGAAAATTGTGAGGGTCCAAATGGGTTGGTGGGTGGCCACCAACATCCACCTGGATCATTCCTCCCCCCTTAGGAAGCAATGGTCCCCATTGCGTTGAGTTCCTCCATCTGCTGAACTTGTCCTGCAATCTCCGATGTGTCCAGTGATGGTGGGAAGCATGGTCACCGATGGTCCACATTGAACATTTGGTGCAAGCGAAGGAATGGAGGAATGCTGTGCTTTGAAGCATTGTTGCCCGTAGCCTTGGTACTGGTGTAAGGACCATGTCGGAGTTGCCTGAGTTTCTGATGGGTTCTGGTAAGGCGTTCTCTCTGCAGATGTAACCAAACTTTGTCGCCCACCTGAAACTTGTGTGGTAACCCTATGGGTGAGGAGAAGTTGTTCCTGTGTTCTGTCATGACCGTATCCCTTTGTTGTTGCTGCTGCGTGGAGGAACCCTTTGCAGTGGTCATGGATGTAGCAACGATCTTCCCCTTACTTTCGGAGTGAACCATACAGATGAATTTCCTGGTCTGGGAGATGAGCTTGCTGCCTTTCTTGGTAGTGATCAAAGATGTGGCGGTAGATGGGGCTACCTCCGGTATCCTGTATAATGAATCACCCAAAGAAATAATGACAGCGCGAGGCCTTGACTCATACACAGCATGTCGCCTCCACAAGTATGGTTGGACTAGTAATACATCACAAACATCCAGAGGTGTAACATCACACAATACCTCGTCTGTGAACGGTTTGATGTTGTAGGAAAGGCGGCACTGCTGGCGAACTTTCAGATCTCGTCCTTCGTGAAGCCACCCGATACTATATGGCTGCGGGTGTGGTGTAGTCGGTAGGCCCAACCGCTTCACGACCTCTGCTGAAACCAGGTTCTTTTGGCTACCACTATCGACAATGAATCGCAGCGGTGAACCCTTCACCCACATCTGTGAGTGGAAAAGACGCTCCCCTTCCTCTGGATTTTCGGGCTCATCTGTCTGGATCTTGGCAGTGGCCACAGTGGCGCTGGGATCCGCATCAATGATCTGCTTCCCTTTGCCATTCCCCTTGTCGGGTTCTGGCTCAGGATCGGAACATGCATCTGATTCGGAAGCCTTCAACTCAGCCACCAGCGACTGCTTGGTCCGACACTCACTTGTGTTATGAGTGGGACTTTTGTGGAACTCACACCACTTTCCTGTGTCCTTCTTCGGCTTCGTGGTGTTGTTCTTTTCTTGTGGCTTCGACGGGTTATCTTGGGTCACCCCGCCTTGGCTTTGTCCTTTGGGCTTCGGATTTGCAGATCCAAAGTCTCGCTTCTTCTGTTTGAACTTTTGCTCGATTTTGATAGCGTATCGGTATGCTGTGCCGAGTGAGGAGATGTTCAAGAACACCATCTCTTCCTGGATGTATCTGTGCAGGCAACCACGGTATTTGAGTACCAAATGCAGCTCAGAATCTTTGATACCCAACTGTGTGCGAAGGGTATGAAAAATGTTTGTGAACTCCGGCACATCTTGGTCTCGTCCCTGCCGCAGTGTGGTCCATTTGATGTATTTGTCCTCATAGGTTCCGACAGGGTAGTATTTCTCCTTGATGGCATCCCGGAAGTCATTCCAAGTGGGTGTGGCTGAAAATAGTGAGCCTGTACTTTCATCCTTCAGCTCGCAGTAGGTTTCCCACCAGTCCTTGACGTGGGGGGCTGCTTTGAGAAGAGCGAAAACAATCTTTTCCCGACTTGAAAATTCATGAACAGAAAAATACCCATCTAGCAGATTTAACCATTTATCTACGGCATCTGCGTCTATTTGACCCTCGAATATGGGGATTTCAAAATTAACTTGTACCTTGAAGGGTGTGGCATTTCCAGAGCCGCTGTTGGAAGTCGATGCGTCGCCTCTGGGTAGCCGCTGAAGGATCTGTGCAAAGCTATCCATCATCGCGTTCCTCTGTCGCTCGAGCGCTTCTTCGAGCAAGATTTTGATAGGATCTCCTGCCCCCTCGTCTTTCTTCTCATCCGCCATGGGAGGCCGTCGGGATTTGCGAGGCTGGTCTTGCAAAGGTTCGACCAGTTCAAGCCCTAACTCCTTATATCCCGACCTCGTTGGGGACATGCAAAGAAAAACAGAGAAAAAGCAGACCGCTCTAATACCACTGATCTGGATTTAAGTAGGAATGCAATAGATTACAGAGATAACCATAAATACAGAGATGCAGCGGAAATAAAATGGAAAATACCGAATTATGCTTACAAACAGAAATGAAAGAAACCAGCTAGGGCGATGGTAGCTTATCTCTGAGAAGAGATGTGGCGGCTACATGCCTCCGAACTGTTCCGAACTGTGTTACAATGAGGCTCGAAGGCCTATTTATTGTTGAGAAACAATGGAAAACCCTTCACATCCCGAAACCTAACCCTAGAAGATGAAACGCCAAATTGTGGGCCCTGTTTGGGTAAATTGGTACATCAATTTCCCGGGGTCGTAACTTTGGCATACGATCTCCGTTTGACGCGTACGATAGCTCGTTAGAAAGATCTATCTGAGTACTACCACTTTGGGAGGCAACATCGGTCCATGGACCTATGTTGCCCCAGAATCCCAAAAAAACGTCGTTTAGGGCCTCAAAACGGCTCCGGAAGTTCAAGACCCGAAAAACTGCTAAAAATAGTAAACTGTGCTACAATTTAGGAAACTGAAAAGACTGAAAGAGACAGTTGTGAGGGTCCAAATGGGTTGGTGGGTGGCCACCAACATCCACCTGGATCAAACCTATCTATGTTTTGTTTGATCCTAGTGCTAGCCTAAGCCATGTTATTCCTAAGGTGGTATAAAAATGTCAACTAAAGAGGAATAATATTCCAAAACCTTGATTAGTACAGTTAGCCACCATGACAAAAAAAGGGTAGTTGCAAATACAGAATGTTGTCCTATAACAATCTCAGGACAAGCCATTCATGTTGATATTAATATAATTCCTTTGGGTTCATACGACATTTTAATCGGGATGGATTGGTTGGAAAAATGTTGGTACCTAGTTAACTGCAAGCAAAAAACCATGAGTTTTATCACTGAGTCAAGACAAAGGAAGGAACTTCAATGAATCAAGACAAATACCAAATTGCGTCCTATTACTGCTAGTTGGCTAGGAAAATGTATTAGGAAGGGTTGTAAGATATTTTTTGTCCAGGTGGGATTTACGATCACCAAAAACAAAATGACCTCCTTGGAAAACATTCTTGTCATTCAAGAATTTGTTGATGTATTTCTTGAATCCATTCTTGGATTACCACACAATAATGATATCAATTTCACCATTGAACTAATTCCGAGTGTAGCCCTTGTATCCAGGTCCCTTATCACATGAGCATACCTGAGTTAACAGAACTCAAAATTTAGCTCCAAGAGCTTTTGGATAAAAAGTATATCCGCCCCAGTGTGTCCCCGTGGGGAGCCCCCATACTATTTGTACGAAAGAAAGATGGAACCTGTTATCTCCCAGGTTGTTCCCTATGACTCCCAAGGGAATACGGCCGGGGTAACCACTAACCAATCTTTGGATTACAGTTTCTAGCCAAACTGTAATCAGAGAGGGCTCTCTCTTTATGATTTGTCTCTGTTATGATAGTATTTTAGGCTAGCTATTATGCTCAGGTTTTGTTTATGTTTTGGTTGAAGGATGTCTTTCAATACCTAAGATGTAATGTTTAGACAGTTGTATTTCATTGGGCAATGGAGTCTAGAGCTCTGAAATGTTTGAAATGCTTCAGTGGGAATGTTCAGACTGCAGGGCCTATTGGGTATCCCAACAAACAAAATTTAAAACTTAAGTGATGATGTATGATGATGCATGTTTATCCAATGGAAAGCAATTAAGAATTCTCCATTAAGCTAATGCTGTGAAAGTGAAATGTATTGCCCAGGAGCAAACTTGAATTCTTGAAACAAGCGTCACTGTGAAAGATATATTCTGAAAGTGTAGCAATTAAGAATTACACTTATCAAGATTATAACTGAGGAAAACATTCATTAACAACATAGATTGAGCTCAGGGTATTCCATGAATAAATCCTGAAGGCTATTCTTTTTCTTTGCTGCTAAATACTTAGAACTTAGAAACATTTATGGGTTGTAAAAGATTGAAACACAAAACGAAGAGAGTTACATCAAAACTTATTGTATATGAGATGCAAAGGATCCTGCCAACTTCAACAAACACCATGAACGCATTCAAACAACTCAGAACTTCAGAAATTCCATTACTTCTATTATTAAACTCTGCAAAGATTACAGCATAGGAAACTTCTTCAAAAGAAATCAACAACAACCTCTGCAAGCTTATGCGAGGGGCAAATATATACAAACGGTAATACAAAATATCTAAGGCGTTGAGTCATTTGAGAAATAAATGTTTCACCAACTTTGTACAGAACAACAGATAAGAAGTTATTGTTGCTTTTAATACAACATAAATGCTCATTTCTATCAGTCAGAAGATATTTTGGCCTTTGGAGGCCACTGAGTCGATTGGAACGATCTGCTTTAAATGCTCGAAAATGCACTTTTGTGGCTGCTCTGCCATAACTTCTCGGCTTTGTCACCTGCAGCTGTCCATCTTGACTCGCTGGCCGAAAGTTCTACTGAGTTGGCTTAGCTTTCACCTTTTATGCATGCTGATTTTATTAACTTTTCCTGTGCATGTCACCTTGTATTTTTGATGAAAAAACTTAGTGAATGGCTTCCTGGTCTATAAGATCATTTGTATTGCCTTAGTCCACCATTCCTATGTGGGCAGTTGATGCCTAAGAATTGCATCCATAGTCTCATCTGCCTCTGTGTATTTATAGAAATTGGGAGGCACTTCAAACAGGTGTTTAATTTCATTCATTATAAAGAATAGATTCTCTACCCTGTTGTAGAGACTTTGTCCTGTAGCTGGCCCTGTTTCCTCTGAGGTGCTGGGCCTTTCAGTGATCTGACTTGTGGCGAATGTATTGACCCTCTTGGCATACTGCTCATGGGTAAGCAGTCTTCCTGCACTGTTCAGTAAGCCAGGGAGACCTCTGTTCTGTAATACCACAAATTTGTCCATAAATCTGTTCACCTCGGTCTGCATGTCTTGGGTCCTTCTCTCTAATGTCTGCACTAAGCTTCTCAGTGTAAGGACCCTCTTTATCAACAAAATAGTCTCAGTCCTGTTAGAAATTCCCATAGTTGCTAACTGAGCACTTGTTCTATTATTGAGCACATTGATCATCCTGGTGGCAACTTCAGGCATATTGCTTAGAGCTGCCCTTGATCTCTGAATTTCTTTCTGTGCTTTTGCAATGAGCTCCAGCTGCTCATGAATTGTCTCAATATACTGCCATTGGTCAGTAATAGACTGGCCAATATTGGCCCATAGCACTGTCTTGATCTCAGCCACTACTTTATCCAGTTGGAGCTCCTTCTCTAGCTCCTTTATCCTGTCTTTGAGGGCTTTTATTTCCCTGCCTTTTTCTGCCACAGTCTGCTTGGATTTGTCATATCTTTCATTTACCTTGGCTAATTTCTCCCTGGCCTCATTTAGTTCTGTCATTTGTGCTTCCAAGGCCTGAATCTCATTTCTCAGCTTTTGCATGTCCAGGCTTGGGGCCTGCTCTGTTGTTGGTGGTGGTGCTGAGGTGGATGGTGCTGCCTGTTCTGTTTGTTGAGGAGGAGGAACAGTAGTTGGAGCAGCTTCCTCAAGGTTAATTATTTCAGGAGGAGGCTGGGAGGTCTGACCTTCTTCTTTTTGCTTCAAAGCTGCCTGTAATGCTGCCTGTGCAGCCTCTGATTCTCCCAGCTTTTCTTGAGTCTGGATTAGCTGCTTATATAGAGACACCAGCAAAGCTGTGGCATCTTGATCATGCCTCTGCTGGGCAACTTCATCTGTTTGAGGGTGAATTGTGGCTGGAATTTTGATCTTTCTCCTCAAAGCTGCCATGTCTGCATCCCTCAACTTCAATATCTCTTGTATGCCCTTGATATCCTTGGGATCATGCCCAATCTCTATGATTATATCTTCTAAGGACCTAATTCTGTTGTCCTTTGCTTGAGAGGATGCCCTCTCCAACTCAAGTTGGGCAGCTGTATTATTAAGGCTATTTTCTAGCCTATAATTATCCAATGTCTTGTCTGCCAAGGAGGCATACACCATCTCACCTGTTTGTTTGTGCAATTCAATTTTGTCCATTGGGTGGATGTCCTTGGCAAGGACCTCAAGATTGGTCCTTATATAATCTGCAGGGGACTGGGGCTGTGCTACAGCTGGCAAAAAATGACTCATGATCATTTTGCCTTCACTAACATCATACGCAGACATCAGTCTTTGCTGGTTAGTGGGAGCCATTTTCAACAAATGATTGTATAGTTGTATCTTTATTGGCTCATTCCTCCTCTTTATGTCAATGAACTGTTGTTTGATGCTCAGTTCACCTTCTCTCTGCTGGCTTGAGGAGCTGACTTCTCCTCCCACTGTTCTGTTCTGTTCCTCTTGGAAGGAACTTGCGGATGCTTCCCTGCTAGGTGGGCCCATGCCCAGAGACTGTCCCATTGGCATTTCCTCCTCTGAGAAAGGATTCATTCTCTGTCTTTTCTCCCCATAAGTTGTCGATGTTGTAAGGGGAGTCTCTCTGTCTCTTTTTCTGCTTATATCCTCCTTTTGTGGAGTTTGGAGGATTGATGCTTCAGCTGATGTTTCTTGCCTTGGAGGCACAGTTTGTTGTGGCTGTTGCTCAGTGGATTTTGGGGCTTCCACTGTCTGCTCTTGCTGCACAGGCTGCTCCTGTCTTTGTTCTTCTTGTTGTTGCTGTTGTTGTTGATGTACTTCCTGCTGCTGCACTCCTTCTTGTTGTTCCACCTCTTTTTCTGTTTGCTCTTCAGTCATGGGAGGTGGTTGCTCCTGTTCCACCTGCTTTTCTTTGCCTTTGCTGGATGTCTGTTGAGTGTCCATGGCAGCTTGCTGATGTGTTGTTGAAGATGAGGCAGCTGCTCCAAGTTGCCTTTGATATGAGAAGGAAACCTGTCCACAAGTTTCCAAGTCAGCCTCTTTTTGAATATTCCTAGCCTCTCTTTCTAGCATCTGCTCTCTAGTAATTGGCTCTTCTAGAGTGCCCTCTTTCCAGCTCAAAGAATTGGCATACTTTTCAACATGAGGCAGCCTTACATGTGAATAGTTACCCAATTTGTATTTTATCCTTCTGAGGGAGATAAAATGATTAGGGTCATAAGGTGTCCATTTGAAACTGGTTTGCAATTTGAAGCCCTCTAGGATCATATCTGCCTCCTTCCATCCCTCCTCTCTTTTGTTGTATAGAAAAGGGCCTAGCTGGTTCCTTACCTTCAGCTGCACCTTCTTATTCCTACTTTGGAAATGGAAGCAGTCTGCATTTCCAAACTGCCTGAAGTATTCTAGGGCAAAAAGTCTCATAGGGACATACCTTGGCAGCCTATAAGGGTCCAACTCACAGCCATATATTCTGATTACTGTGTGGTGTTGGTAAAAATACCAATCACCAATGCTGTAGGCTTTGGAGAGATGGAGAACTCTTTGCATGTCATCAGTCAACCTTGGAGGAGGGACACCATACAACAATGTCATAGCTGGGTGAATGAACAGGTCTATGAATTCACAGTATGTGTATGGTGATTTAGAAATATCATGAAAAACTGAAGTCCAAAACACAACTGACCTTGGATTCCCCTGGGCATTAAGTTTCTTGAGGGGAATGGAGAAACTGTCTGGTTGATAAAATAAGAACAGATGGTAGATGTATGAGGTGTATCTGAACACCCTTTCCCTTTGTAGATTCATTAGCTGTTCATGGATCTTTTCTGCAATATATGTGGCATAGTCATAGTGTACAGCTGGAGGCTTTCCAGGAGAAAATATGGACAACATTGCCATTATAGTGTCATCAACATCCTCAATTCCCCTGTACCCCAGGACGTAGCTGATCAAATCCACCAGCATTCTGCCCAAGTCATTCAGGTACTGATATCCAATAGGAGGAGTTCTCATAGTTTCAGAGCTTGGCTGTATGAATAACTGATTAATTTTGATGATCTGGGCACTTGACAAATTACTCCCCTTCTTTACTAAGTCCAACATGGAGAGAGGGGTCAATGGCCTTGCAGTGTGGAAATGCAGCATCTCATTTATGGTTTCTGGGGTGATATGGAACAAGATTGAGCCTGTAGGACTGAGAACAGCTCTTTGGCATGGATCATAGCATTCCTGGCATCTGTGGATCAAGTCTGGAAGGGCATTGACTTGAGGGAGGTTGTAAATGGGCAAATTTGAGTCCCAAATCCCTAAAATATCAGCTCCACCAAGGTGTTGGGCTTTCAATTCATTTAGCATGTGAATATTAAACTTAGAACCCATTGGGAACCAGTCTATCATCTGATAATCTACATCTCCCAGGGCTTTCCATTCTAACTCCCTTTGAGGGGCATTCAGAGGCTGGATATTCAGGGCTATTGGTGTTTCCATGGCTAGTAAGGCTTCTGAATTGTATGTAAACTGTTTTGAGTGAGCAGAACAACGCAAAGGAGTTTCTTTACAATGTAAATGTGAATTGTAGGGAACAGAGGGCGAATTGAGCAAACAACAATTGAAATACCGTTTATAGGACTGATTAAAACAGTAGTAGGACTGACAAGAGTGTTTCTATGGTGAATTTATGTAATGGAGGTTTCTAGTTCACGACTGCGCGAACTACCTGTGAATTCAGGTCAATTTTGTCAAATGCAGGCTTGGCAGAAGGTTTATTGCCTCGCTAGTTGGAAATGAGTGCAGGTCACTGGATGCTTAATGGTGATTTCGGTGCTTTACACTCTCTTAAACAGTTTGCTTGTAGAAATATGGATAAAACCAGGTGCAGGGAACAATTTTGAGAAATACCTTGCGAATTGTCGATAACAGTTGCAAATGCAGGTACGACGGAGGCGCCCACGGTTTCAGAGTCGAGTTGTGCAGGTTGGCGCTGATTTGGTCGTAAAATGCATGCAGGAATAACAATAGTTGCTTTGGCAAAAAGTGGGAAAAACACGCATTTTTGGCTAAAATATGGATTTTTGGCATATTGGCGCGTTTTTGGGATGACGTCAGCATGACGTCATCAGGTGGGGTCAAGGTCGGATGACGTCAGCATGACGTCACCAGGTGATGTGGCAAGCTGTGATTGGTCCACGGGGATAATGAGGTGGCAGACATATCAGCGCAGGGGCGGACAAGAGTGCTGACGCGACGGCGGGGTGGCACTGACGTGGGTCTGACGTGGTGATGACGCAGGCATAGCAGAACCGGCGGTAAATCATAAGCGGTAATGGTTTTTTCTCGGACCGCCTTAGATACGGTCACGGTTTTGTCAGAGGGCGACCCGAGAAATTGTGAGGGCGACGCGTGGCAGAGGCCTGACGTCACCCTCTGACAGTTTCTCGGGTGCTAATCTTCGGACGTCGGGCCCAACCCGATATGCATAATGGCCGTCCGATCAAAGGCACCCGATCGGACGGTTGACGGGTCGTTGAATAGTGCGGACGATACGGCAGCGGGGTGGTAATAAAATATTATTTTCTTTTGAAAGGCGTGCCCAGCGGGACTTTGGGTTTTGGCGGAATTATATGGTTTTCTTTGTATTTTCAAATGAAAATAATATCGCGCCCATACTTTGGATAAGTTGGAAAAAGTGGGTATTTGTGTGCTTTTTGCAAATGAAGCGGGTTATGGGTAAAAAGGGTTTTTCATAGGTTTTCTTAGCAAATAAAGGGTTTAATGGGTCAAATGGATTCAGAAGGGGGAAGGGGGGTAAGGCTTAGGTTTCTCAAACTGACCAGATGTCCATTTGATCCCTGACAGAGGACATATGGCTATAATGCCAAGGGGAGGGATATTTATACAATGTTTGGGGTTTATACACCATGGTGTTATAATAGTAGGGAAAGGGTAACATAGGGGAATTATATAATAGAAGTTAGGGATTAATGTGGATGAAAGGGTGGATGAGGGGTGATATCACTAAGTTGATTTGAAAATCACTTAGTTTAGGGAGTAGATCAAAATGAAAAGATTTTTAGACAAGAAATGTGGCTTTTAAAGGAATAAGAACCACCATAAAACCGCAAATTCTTCCATGAATCTCAACTGATGAGGGGATGTTAGTAATGAATGGGAAAGGGGAAAAATGGGAAGTTAGACATGCTTCTTTGTTTTGCTGCAACCTGATGGAGAAGAAGACCTTCTCAATCCATTGATTTTGCTTTGTGAAATAGGTTAGCACACCTTCAATTGTAAGGAGTGACACTTCTGCAACCCCATCTGCCTACCCATCTATTTGCCTAGCATTTTTTGTTTCTTCTTGGAGGGTGCACTTAGACTTGCAGACCCTTATTTGCCTTTTCTTTTCTCTGGCTTTTTCCTTTTGATTTTCTATCTAATGCTACCCTTATTGCTTCCAAGGTCCCAGATTAAGCAGTTGGGAGCCTTACTTCTCTACCTAAGCTACTTGTCTGCCAAGATTAAACAGTTTGGACAGACTTCTTTCTCTATTCTACAACTGAAAATTTAAAACATGGCATGATCCAGATTAGGTTGTTGGACCATCCATCAAAATTGAGTCCACATCAAGCTATATACACACCTTGTCTTCTCTTGGAAATATGGGATCTTTGCATCATCAAAGCAGAGCATATTTGGAACTTTCTTTGCCAATCATGAAATATGAAACCTATTGGTATAGGTAGCTAACAGTGGCTCCACATGGGGATGGTTTTTCATTTGAAAGACCAAGAACAGCAGGTCAGAATGCCTTGGCCTTTGACTGCTTTCACCAACACTTGAAGTATGCTGCTTAAAATGCCAAAATTGTGCTCTTCCCATCTTGGTAGATCTCTGATCCTATTTGCCTTTTGCTGATAGTTAATAAAACTTGAGAAACTGCATTTTTACATCCTACAGAGAGTAATATATACACTTGAATATGTACAATGGAAACTTAGACTGCACTTATGGGTAGTAGTCAAAATAGTGCTTCAGCATCCTGCCATTCACAGGACCTTCATCCAAATCAGTTTCATTAAGACTTTTAAGGAAATAAGTATTGTTTCCTTGTACTGCTTGGACAGCAAATGGTCCTCTCCAAAGGGAATCAAATTTTCCATGTTTTCCTTTATCTTCCCTTCTTGAATCCCACTTGAGGACTTTGTCACCAATGTTGAAATCTTCTGCCTTGGTCCTTCTATCAAAAGCTTTCTTTAGTTTTTCTTGTAAAACTTGAACTCTGCTGTAGACTTGATCTCTAGTTTGCTGCAAGCATATTATTTGATTGATCCTTCTTTGCATATCATTTGGTTCAGCTTGGCTTTCTTGAAGAAGTTTCATAACAGGAACTCCTAGTGATGAAGGGAATTTGGCTTCTAATCCATAAACCAACTCATATGGGCTGACCCCAATTGATCTCTTGGTTGTTAGTCTATCTGCCCATAAGGCATTCACAAGCTTTTTGTGCCAGTTCTTTTTATTTTCTTCCAGCACCCTTTTTATGATGTTCACCAGGCTTTTATTTGATGATTCAGCAAGGCCATTTCCTTGGGGATAGTATGCAGTAGAATGGCCCAAGGTAATGTGAAATTTGTGGCAGAAATTCACCATCTTCTTAGATCTGAAAGCAGCAGCATTGTCTGTTATTATTTTGTCAGGGCAGCCAAATCTAGCCAATATGTTATTCTCCAAAAACTGAATGATTATTGAATCATTTGCTTGTCTGCATGGAGCAACTTCAATCCACTTAGTGAAATAGTCTGTAGCTGTTAGAATCCATCTGTGCTGGCCTGAGGATGAGGGATGAATTTCCCCAATGAAATCCAAGCCCCATTGTTGAAAAGGTCTCTCTGTTGCAATAGGCCTTAAGGGAAGTGGTAGTAACTTTCTCTTTCCCTCAAACACTTGACATTTATGACATGATGTAGTAAACTTTTTAACATCAGAGAACAGGGTAGGCCAATAGTAACCAGCCCTCAGTATTTTATCCACAGTGGACTTCCAATACAAGTGTCCACCACAGTCACCTGCATGAAATTCTTTCATGATATTGTTAGTCTCATCCTCAATTAAGCAGTTTAGCAATATCCCTTCATGGTTTTTCCAAAGCAAATTTCCATCCATAACACAAAATCTTGAGGCTTTCATTTTTAAGAACCTACATTTAGTTCTGGACAATCCTGGGGGAGCACACAGGTTTTGCAATACATAACATATATCAGAGTACCAAGGGGATTGTTCAAAGGCTACATTGATCTTTGGAGTCGCCAGCTCCGGTTCACTGTCCAGCTGGTTGATGTCTAAGGCTTGGAAGTTTGCTTCTGTCATTAGTTTGGCCAAACCTTGCCCTTTTATTAGTTTTGTAGGTTTTATCTCAATATCAAATTCCAAAATGTTGGCAATCCACTTCCCTCTTCTGCCCTCTAAATTTTCTTGGGTGAGAATGTCTTTGACAATAGGACTTGGTACATAAGCTATAACATGTGAATAGAGGATGTAAATCCTAAAGTCTTTGATGGCCTTGACCAAAGCATAAGCTTGTTTCTCCATGATTTGGTATTTTAGGGGAGCATCTCTAAGAGCTCTACTAAAGAAAGCAATGGGTTTCTCATTTCCTTGGTCATCTTTCTGTAACAAGACAACAACAATTGTGTGTTGGGAAGCAAAGGAAAATATGATAAATTCCCTGTCAAATTGAGGATTTGTTAGGACTGGGGTTTGGGTAAGGGCCAATTTTATACCTTCAAAGGCTTGATTTGCTTCAACTGTCCATTTCACTTTTGAATCCTTCTTTAGCATATTATTCAGTAATCTGATCAGTTCTGCTAGGTTTGGGATAAACCTTCTCAAGAAGTTGATCTTTCCCAAGAATGCTTGCAATTCTTTGATATTTCTTGGGTGGGGCATTTGTAAGATAGCTTGTATCCTATCTGGGTCAATTCTTATGCCATCCTTTGAAATGATATGTCCTAACAGCTTGCCTTCTTCCAAACCAAACAAAGACTTCTTGGGATTTAAGGAAATTCCATATTTCCTGCATGTTAAGAAGATCTGCCTCAAGTGTTTCAAATGTTCTTGGTCAGATTTTGAGAAGGGTGTGAGGTCATCCAAATAAATGACAAGGAAGTCATGAATCTCTTTGGAAAAAGCAATATCCATTGCTCTTTGAAATGTTGCCCCTGCATTTTTCAATCCAAAAGGCATTTTTACATATTTGAAAGTTCCCCATGGGGTTGTAAATGCAGTTTTGTCTTGATCATCAGGGTGTACTAGGATCTGATTAAAGCCTGAGAATCCATCAAGTAATGAAATCCTTGAGGCCCCTACCACTCTTTGGAGAATGTGATCCATCTTGGGTAAGGGATAATTGTCCTTGAGGGATACTTGATTCAAGTTTCTAAGATCCACACAAAGCCTTATTTCACCAGTTTTCTTTCTTGTAGGGACCAAATTTGAAATCCAATCAGAAAACCTGATTGGTGCTATGATGCCTGCTTTAAACATTTTTTGCAATTCCTTTTCAATTGAAGGGAGGAGCATGGGATTAATCCTTCTCAATTTTTGTTTAAATGGCTTCTGATTAGGCTTGAGAGGGATAGTATGCTGGATAACAGAGGTGTCATAGGATTTTAAATCCTCATAACCCCATGCAAAGACATCCTGAAACTCTTTGAAAAGGTCAATGTATTTGGGTTTTTGGTCAGGAGGCAGAGATGCAGATAGCTTTATTATCTTGGGCTTATCAATAGTGCCAATGTTGCATTCTTCAATGGCTGTATTTAGGGGCTGCATTTTTGGTTTTCTAGGGATGTCATTTGAGTCAAAGATGTCTTCTAATGGAGTTAGGCCTGTTGGGAGAAAATTGTCTTTCAGCTCTATGATTTCAGCCTCTACCACAGCTACTTCCTCATGATTGGTTTGTTGAATTTGTTGTATGTTCTCCTTGTTGAAAATAGTTGGATTTAGCATTTGTTTTGCTGTTTTGGGTGATATTGGGTGGTGAGTCTGTTCAAACTGTATTTGTGATTGACTTGCTCTTTCAAGTATTTGTGATTGACTTGCTCTTTCAGTGTCAATATTTAGTCCTGCAAATTCTTGTTGCAAGGTCAAGAAGTTGTTTATTTGTGCATCATCTTCAAATACCTGCCAGTCTTTGACATTGTTTGGGACAGAAGGTCTGTGCTTTACCTCAGCTGTAAAGGATGATGGGGCTCAAAAGGCAGCTTGCAGGTACTTGCAAATGTGGCTAAACTATGAGCATGAAGATTATGGGTCCTAGAAATTTTGGTGATTTGGAATTCAGAGAAGAAGCTTAGTATTTCAGCCACAGCAGACCTATAAGACCTCAGTCTCTTGTCATTGGTGACAAAATTTCCCTTCACTTGTTGGATGACTAAATCCGAATCCCCCATAATTGAGACTTTTGTGGCTTGTAAGAACTTTACTAGCTTGAGGCCTAGTAAAAGAGCTTCATATTCTGCCATATTATTAGTACACTTGAAATTCAGTCTATAGGCTCGGCCTTCTGCATGACTGTCTTGTTTATTATGTATCCAAACTCCAGCTCCTGCCCCTAATTTGTTGACTGACCCATCAAATTCAAGGAACCATAGGATCTCTTGTTCCAGGGAGAACTTAATGACCTCCTTGTGTGCTGGAATTGTAAGTTGAAGCTCTGGTTTGCCATCTGGTTTGTTTTCTAGGGCAGTCTCCTCACTTGATGGAACCTGTTCGCTTTCTTGAGCAGCAGCTGTGTTTAATGTTTGCTTAATCATTGTTTCTTGGGTAGCAGTTTGCTCATTAGTGTCTTCCTCTTGTATGAGTGTCTTGGGTTCAACCTCATTATCTGAGAGAGTTGTATTATCATTGAAGAGAATGTATGAGTCTATGTCTGAATGGACAACATATATGGGAAAGTTTTGAGGCTTTTCTTCACTGCTGACCATGTATTTCATTAATGTTTCTCTGTACAATCTCTTTGGTTGCCCAAAAACAGTGATGGTAGCATATGACATATCTAACTGTAGGGAACCTTGAAGTTTAGCCCCCCATGACCTTGATAACAACATCCCATACTTGGGTGGGATGTCAGCAACTACCACATCCATTAGAATTGTTTTGTTTGGGTACTGAACAAGAGACACACATAGATCTTTTATTAGGCCTAAGCACTTGACTTGGCTGGAATCAAAGGAGAACAGGTCCTTGTATGGTCTGGTAATATCCAGGTTTAGTCTTTCCATGACTGATTTGGGCATCAGGTTGTGAGAGGCACCCGAGTCAAACATTGCATTGTGTAATATCTTGTCATGAACATGCAGGCTGACATAGAAAGGTAAAATGCCTACACCTGCTGTCTTTCCATCCACCTCTGGGCCAAAAAGTAGCTCTGGGGTATCATCCAACACATTAACATCATCTTTGTTGCTAGTAAGTTGGAGGGATTTCCTGATTTGTTGTTTGTAGATGCTGTGTTTGGCCAATTCTGAGAGAGGAATTGCTATCTTCAATTTACTAATTTCAGTTTCTAGGTCAAAGGGTTTTTCGGATTGGGTCTTTTGGCTGTGGATGACATTTCTTTCCTTGTTCACTAACTCTTCTTCTTGATTCTTATCCTGATTTTGAGGCTTGCCCTTCTTGCTCATCTCTTGAGGAGTGACACTTGGGTTAGGGTGCAAGGATGATGCAGCCATGGGCTGCTGTTTTGAAGAAGCTGGTTCAGTGATTTCTTCAATGGTTACTTCTTTTGCAAGTGAATCTGTTGGGTCATTTGGCTCTGTAACTATGGCTCTTTTGGGCTGCTGATTATCTTTTATCTTTTCAGGCTGTGTTACATTTACAGTTCTGCTCCTTAGCTTGTATTGCTTATGGACTTCATAAACAGCTGTGTCATAGCCTTGTTTGAAGTCAAATGACTCACCTGATTTGATTGGGAACAGCTTGATTACCTCATCCTCATGGTCTTCTTGTGTTAAAAAAACTTGACTTTCACCATCCAAACCCATTAGATTAATGTGGGGATCTTCATTGGGTTCACTTGATGTGGAAGTTTCAGCATAGTTTTCTTGGAAAGGGGGTCTTATGTCTGGTCAGAATTGGCCTTGCCAACGTTTGGATTTTGAGTTCTCCTAAAATTTGGATTCCTAGGAGGGTTGTTTTGTGGTGCTTCCCATGATGACTTTCTCTCAACTGATTCTACTCTGTCACCCAGTCTCTTCATACCAGTGAGTATTGCATCCAATTTTTGATCAAAAGCTGAGGGTTCCTCTTTGAAAGTGGTTCTTTTTTCCAATCTTGCCCTGTTTCTTTTGGCAATCAGGTTAGCCTCTACTGTGACAGCAACTTTTTGAGCCTCTTCAAGGGTTTCAGGGGCTCTTTCCTTCAATTGATACGCCATGTCAGGGTCAAAACCATCAGGGAATTTGTACAAGGCTAAATCAGGAGGGGGTCTTAAATTTTGTGGGATTGCGTTATATACATTGTTGAATCTTGCACAATACTCCAAAACAGTCTCTTGGGGACCTCTTTTGATAGTGTCATATTCACCAAGTATGTGCAGAGGATCCTTCTTCTTCTCCCATCTGCTAGTAAAGGCTTGATAAAGCTCATCAGGAGTTGTGATGGTATTTACAGTCAGGGATCTAAACCAAGTTCTTACATCCCCAGTCAAGCTTTGGACAAAAATCCTCATTCTCACACTGTCATCATCGATTTCATAGTTCTCAAAATGGTCTTGCATTCTTTTGGCGTGCTGAATAGCTGTGAAAGGGCCAGTGGAGTCAAAATATGAGATCTTGGATTGATAGTCTTGAGGTAAAGCTGGAGCATTAGCAGGTAACTGCAAGGGTGCATATCTGTTAGCCATATTCACAAGGTTTGGGGGATTTATAGGAGCAACTGGGATAAAAGGAACGGTGTGTACCACAGGGGTAACAGGTGTAGCAGCACCTAGAGTGTTGTTCAAGGGGATATGTGCAGTGGGTGAAGATGTGAAAGGAGGGCTTTGAGATGTAGATGGTGAACTGGGGGAGACAGGGGTAGACAGGGGTAGACCTATATAGAACCTTGATTGGGGTTGGAATTGGTTCAGGGTGGGCTGTCTCAGGAGTTAAATCAGTAGGATTTTCCTGCCTTTGCTGCTTCCTAATGATTCTAGGGATAATATTAGGATTCTCAAACACAGCTGGTGGATTTGGGTCAGGGTTTGACCTAGTGTGCCTGGTTTCCCTTTTAGGAGCCAACTTCTGAATTTGTTTTTGGTATTTTCTAAGATATTTTAGGATTGTTTAAGGGACTGTTTAAGCTTTTTTAGAACCACTGTCTATGGATAGACAACGGTTTGAAAAGTATGCTTGATCCCCAGCGGAGTCGCCAATTATGTTATCTCCCAGGTTGTTCCCTATGACTCCCAAGGGAATACGGCCGGGGTAACCACTAACCAATCTTTGGATTACAGTTTCTAGCAAAATTGTAATCAGAGAGGGCTCTCTCTTTATGATTTGTCTCTGTTATGATAGTATTTTAGGCTAGCTATTATGCTCAGGTTTTTGTTTATGTTTTGGTTGAAGGATGCCTTTCAATACCTAAGATGTAATGTTTAGACAGTTGTATTTCATTGGGCAATGGAGTCTAGAGCTGTGAAATGTTTGAAATGCTTCAGTGGGAATGTTCAGACTGCAGGGCCTATTGGGTATCCCAACAAACAAAATTTATAACTTAAGTGATGATGTATGATGATGCATGTTTATCCAATGGAAAGCAATTGAGAATTCTCCATTAAGCTAATGCTGTGAAAGTGAAATGTATTGCCCAGGAGCAAACTTGAATTCCTGAAACAAGGGTCACTGTGAAAGATATATTCTAAAAGTGTAGCAATTAAGAATTACACTTATCAAGATTATAACTGAGGAAAACATTCATTAACAACATAGATTGAGCTCAGGGTATTCCATGAATAAATCCTGAAGGCTATTCTTTTTCTTTGCTGCTAAATACTTCGAACTTAGAAACATTTATGGGTTTTAAAAGATTGAAACGCAAAACGAAGAGAGTTACATAAAACTTATTGTATATGAGATGCACAGGGATCCTGCCAACTTCAACAAACACCATGAACACATTCAAACAATTCAGAACTTCAGAAATTCCATTACTTCTGTTATTAAACTCTGCAAAGATTACAGCATAGGAAACTTCTTCAAAAGAAATCAACAACAACCCCTGCAAGCTTATGCGAGGGGCAAATATATACAAACGGTAATACAAAATATCTAAGGTGTTGAGTCATCTGAGAAATAAATGTTTCACCAACTTTGTACAGAACAACAGATAAGAAGTTATTTCTGCTTTTAATACAACATAAATGCTCATTTCTATCAGTCAGAAGATATTTTGGCCTTTGGAGGCCACTGAGTCGGTTGGAACGATCTGCTTTAAATGCTGGAAAATGCGCTTTTGTGGCTGCTCTACCGTAACTTCTCGGCTTTGTCACCTATAGCTGTCCATCTTGACTTGCTGGCCGAAAGTTCTGTTGAGTTGGCTCAGCTTTCACCTTTTATGCATGCTGATTTTATTAACTTTTCCTGTGCATGTCACCTTGTATTTTTGATGAAAAAACTTAGTGAATGGCTTCCTGGTCTATAAGATCATTTGTATTGCCTTAGTCCACCATTCCTGTGTGGGCCGTTGATGCCTAAGAATTGCATCCATAGTCTCATCTGCCTCTGTGTATTTATAGAAATTGGGAGGCACTTCAAACAGGTGTTTGATTTCATTCATTATAAAGAATAGATTCTCTACCCTGTTGTAGAGACTTTGTCCTGTAGCTAGCCCTGTTTCCTCTGAGGTGCTGGGCCTTTCAGTGATCTGACTTGTGGCGAATGTATTGACCCTCTTGGCATATTGCTCATGGGTAAGCAGTCTTCCTGCACTGTTCAGTAAGCCAGGGAGACCTCTGTTCTGTAATACCACAAATTTGTCCATAAATCCGTTCACCTCGGTCTGCATGTCTTGGGTCCTTCCCTCTAATGTCTGCACTAAGCTTCTCAGTGTAAGGACCCTCTTTATCAACAAAATAGTCTAAGTCCTGTTAGAAATTCCCATAGTTGCTAACTGAGCACTTGTTCTATTATTGAGCACATTGATCATCCTCGTGGCTACTTCAGGCATATTGCTTAGAGCTGCCCTTGATCTCTGAATTTCTTTCTGTGCTTTTGTAATGAGCTCCAGCTGCTCATGAATTGTCTCAATATACTGCCATTGGTCAGTAATAGACTGGCCAATATTGGCCCATAGCACTGTCTTGATCTCAGCCACTACTTTATCCAGTTGGAGCTCCGTCTCTAGCTCCTTTATCCTGTCTTTGAGGGCTTTTATTTCCCTGCTCTTTTCTGCCACAGTCTGCTTGGACTTGTCATATCTTTCATTTAACTTGGCTAATTTCTCCCTGGCTTCCAAGGCCTGAATCTCATTTCTCAGCTTTTGCATGTCCAGGCTTGGGGCCTGCTCTGTTGTTGGTGGTGGTGCTGAGGTGGATGGTGTTGCCTGTTCTGTTTGTTGAGGAGGAGGAACAGTAGTTGGAGCAGATTCCTCAAGGTTAATTATTTCAGGAGGAGGCTGGGAGGTCTGACCTTCTTCTTTTTGCTTCAAAGCTGCCTGTAATGCTGCCTGTGCAGCCTCTGATTCTCCCAGCTTTTCTTGAGTCTGGATTAGCTGCTTATATAGAGACACCAGAAAAGCTGTGGCATCTTGATCATGCCTCTACTGGGCAACTTCATCTGTTTGAGGGTGAATTGTGGCTGGAATTTTGATCTTTCTCCTCAAAGCTGCCATGTCTGCATCCCTCAACTTCAATATCGCCATGTCTGCATCCCTCAACTTCAATATCTCTTGTATGACCTTGATATCCTTGGGATCATGCCCAATCTCTATGATTATATCTTCTAAGGACCTAATTCTGTTGTCCTTTGCTTGAGAGGATGTCCTCTCCAACTCAAGTTGGGCAGCTGTATTATTAAGGCTATTTTCTAGCCTATAATTATCCAATGTCTTGTCTGCCAAGGAGGCATATACCATCTCACTTGTTTGTTTGTGCAATTCAATTTTATCCATTGGGTGGATGTCCTTGGCAAGAACCTCAAGATTGGTCCTTATGTAATCTACAGGGGACTGGGGCTATGCTACAGCTGGCAAAAAATGACTCATGATCATTTTGCCTTCACTAACATCATACGCAGACATCAGTCTTTGCTGGTTAGTGGGAGCCATTTTCAACAAATGATTGTATAGTTGTATATTTATTGGCTCATTCCTCCTCTTTATGTCAATGAACTACTGTTTGATGCTCAGTTCACCTTCTCTCTGCTGGCTTGAGGAGCTGACTTCTCCTCCCACTGTTCTGTTCTGTTCCTCTTGGAAGGAACTTGCGGATGTTTCCCTGCTAGGTGGGCCCATGCCTAGAGACTGTCCCATTGGCATTTCCTCCTCTGAGAAAGGATTCATTCTCTGTCTTTTCTCCCCATAAGTTGTCGATGTTGTAAGGGGAGTCTCTCTGTCTCTTTTTCTGCTTATATCCTCCTTTTGTGGAGTTTGGAGGATTGATGCTTCAGCTGATGTTTCTTGCCTTGGAGGCACAGTTTGTTGTGGCTGTTGCTCAGTGGATTTTGGGGCTTCCACTGTCTACTCTTGCTGCACAGGCTGCTCCTGTCTTTGTTCTTCTTGTTGTTGCTGTTGTTGTTGATGTACTTCCTGCTGCTGCACTCCTTCTTGTTGTTCCACCTCTTTTTCTGTTTGCTCTTCAGTCATGGGAGGTGGTTGCTCCTGTTCCACCTACTTTTCTTTGCCTTTGCTAGATGTATTTTGAGTGTCCATGGCAGCTTGCTGATGTGTTATTGAAGATGAGGCAGCTTCTCCAAGTTGCCTTTGATGTGAGAAGGAAACCTGTCCACAAGTATCCAAGTCAGCCTCTTTTTGAATATTCCTAGCCTCTCTTTCTAGCATCTGCTCTCTAGTAATTGGATCTTCTAGAGTGCCCTCTTTCCAGTTCAAATAATTGGCATACTTTTCAACATGAGGCAGCCTTACATGTGAATAGTTACCGAATTTGTATTTTATCCTTCTGAGGGAGATAAAATGATTAGGGTCATAAGGTGTCTATTTGAAACTGGTTTGCAATTTGAAGCCCTCTAGGATCATATCTGCCTCCTTCCATCCCTCCTCTCTTTTGTTGTATAGAAAAGGGCCTAGCTGGTTCCTTACCTTCAGCTGCACCTTCTTATTCCTACTTTGGAAATGGAAGCAGTCTGCATTTCCAAACTGCCTGAAGTATTCTAGGGAAAAAAGTCTCATAGGGACATACCTTGGCAGCCTATAAGGGTCCAACTCACAGCCATATATTCTGATTACTGTGTGGTGTTGGTAAAAATACCAATCACCAATGCTGTAGGCTTTGGTGAGATGGAGAACTCTTTGCATGTCATCAGTCAACCTTGGAGGAGGGACACCATACAACAATGTCATAGCTGGGTGAATGAACAGGTCTATGAATTCACAGTATGTGTATGGTGATTTAGAAATATCATGAAAAACTGAAGTCCAAAACACAACTGACCTTGGATTCCCCTGGGCATTAAGTTTCTTGAGGGGAATGGAGAAACTGTCTGGTTGATAAAATAAGAACAGATGGTAGATGTATGAGGTGTATCTGAACCCCCTTTCCCTTTGTAGATTCATTAGATGTTCATGGATCTTTTCTGCAATATATGTGGCATAGTCATAATGTACAGCTGGAGGCTTTCCAAGAGAAAATATGGACAACATTTCCATTATAGTGTCATCAACATCCTCAATTCCCCTGTTCCCTAGGACGTAGTTGATCAAATCCACCAGCATTCTGTCCAAGTCATTCAGGTACTGATATCCAATAGGAGGAGTTCTCATAGTTTCAGAGCTTGGTTGTATGAATAACTGATTAATTTTGATGATCTGGGCACTTGACAAATTACTCTTCTTCTTTACTAAGTCCAGCATGGAGAGAGGGGTCAATGGCCTTGCAGTGTGGAAATGCAGCATCTCATTTATGGTTTCTGGGGTGATATGGAACAAGATTGAGCCTGTAGGACTGAGAACAGCTCTTTGGCATGGATCATAGCATTCCTGGCATCTGTGGATCAAGTCTGGAAGGGCATTGACTTGAAGGAGGTTGTAAATGGGCAAATGTGAGTCCCAAATCCCTAAAATATCTGCTCCGCCAAGGTGTTGGGCTTTCAATTCATTTAGCATGTGAATATTAAACTTAGAACCCATTGGGAACCAATCTATCATCTGATAATCTACATCTCCAAGGGCTTTCCATTCTAACTCCCTTTGAGGGGCATTCAGAGGCTGGATATTCAGGGCTATTGGTGTTTCCATGGCTAGCAAGGCTTCTGAATTGTATGTAAACTGTTTTGAGTGAGCAGGACAACGCAGAGGAGTATCTTTACAATGTAAATGTGAATTGTAGGGAACAGAGGGTGAATTGAGCAAACAGCAATTGAAATACCGTTTATAGGACTGATTAAAATAGTAGTAGGACTGACAAGAGTGTTTCTATGGTGAATTTATGTAATGGAGGTTTCTAGTTCACGACTGCGCGAACTACCTCTGAATTCAGGTCAATTTTGTCAAATGCAGGCTCGGCAGAAGGTTTATTGCCTTGCCAGTTGGAAATGAGTGCAGGTCACTAGATGCTTAATGGTGATTCTAGTGCTTTACACTCTCTTAAATAGTTTGCTTGTAGAAATATGGATAAAACCAGGTGCAGGGAACAATTTTGAAAAATACCTTGCGAATTGTCGATAACAGTTGCAAATGCAGGTACGAAGGAGGTGCCCACGGTTTCAGAGTCGAGTTGTGCAGGTTGGCGCTGATTTTGTCGTAAAATGCATGCAGGAATAACAATAGTTGCTTTGGCAAAAAGTGGGAAAAACACGCATTTTTGGCTAAAATATGGATTTTTGGCATATTGGCGCGTTTTTGGGATGACGTGAGCATGACGTCATCAGGTGGGGTCAAGGTTGGATGACGTCAGCATGACGTCACCAGGTGATGTGGCAAGCTGTGATTGGTCCACGGGATAATGAGGTGGCAGACATATCAGCGCAGGGGCGGACAAGAGTGCTGACACGACGGCGGGGTGGAACTAATGTGGGTCTGACGTGGTGATGACGCAGGCATAGCAGAACCGGCGGTAAATCATAAGCGGTAATGGTTTTTTCTCGGACCGCCTTAGATACGGTCACGGTTTTGTCAGAGGGCGACCCGAGAAATTGTGAGGGCGACGCCTAGTAGAGGCCTGACGTCACCCTCTGACAGTTTCTCGGGTGCTAATCTTCGGATGTCGGGCCCAACCCGATATGCATAATGGCCATCCGATCAAAGGCACCCGATCGGACGGTTGACGGGTCGTTGAATAGTGCGGACGATACGGCAGCGGGGTGGTAATAAAATATTATTTTCTTTTGAATGGCGTGCCCAGTGGGACTTTGGGTTTTGGCAGAATTATATGGTTTTCTTTGTATTTTCAAATGAAAATAATATCGCGCCATACTTTGGATAAGTTGGAAAAAGTGGGTATTTGTGCGTTTTTTGCAAATGAAGCGGGTTATGGGTAAAAAGGGTTTTTCATAGGGTTTTCTTAGCAACATAAAGGGTTTAATGGGTCAAATGGATTCAGAAGGGGGAAGGGGGGTAAGGCTTAGGTTTCTCAAACTGACCAGATGTCCATTTGATCCCTGACAGAGGACATATGGCTATAATGCCAAGGGGAGGGATATTTATACAATGTTTGGGGTTTATACACCATGGTGTTATAATAGTAGGCAAAGGGTAACATAGGGGAATTTATATAATAGAAGTTAGGGATTAATGTGGATGAAAGGGTGGATGAGGGGTGATATCACTAAGTTGATTTGAAAATCACTTAGTTTAGGGAGTAGATCAAAATGAAAAGATTTTTAGACAAGAAATGTGGCTTTTAAAGGAATGAGAACTACCACAAAACCGCAAATTCTTCCATGAATCTCAACTGATGAGGGGATGTTAGTAATGAATGGGAAAGGGGAAAAATGGGAAGTTAGACATGCTTCTTTGTTTTGCTGCAACCTGATGGAGAAGAAGACCTTCTCAATCCATTGATTTTGCTTTATGAAAATAGGTTAGCACACCTTCAATTGCAAGGAGTGACACTTATGCAACCCCATCTGCCTACCCATCTATTTGCCTAGCATTTTTTGTTTCTTCTTGGAGGGTGCACTTAGACTTGCAGACCCTTATTTGCCTTTTCTTTTCTCTGGCTTTTTCCTTTTGATTTTCTATCTAATGCTACCCTTATTGCTTCCAAGGTCCCAGATTAAGCAGTTGGGAGCCTTATTTCTCTACCTAAGCTACTTGTCTGCCAAGATTAAACAATTTGGACAGAATTCTTTCTTTATTCTACAACTGAAAATTTAAAACATGGCATGATCCAGATTAGGCTGTTGGACCATTCATCAAAATTGAGTCCACATCAAGCTATATACATACCTTGTCTTCTCTTGGAAATATGGGATCTTTGCATAATCAAAGCAGAGCATATTTGGAACTTTCTTTGCCAATCATGAAATATGAAACCTATTGGTATAGGTAGCTAACAAAACCTTGAGGTTATGCATCGATTATCGACAGTTAAACAAGCTAACCATCAAGAATAAATACCCCTTGCCATGTATTGATGATCTTTTTTATCAGGTACAAGAAGCCAAATTATTCTCAAAGATTGATTGAAGGTCTGGCTACCACCAAATAAGGATAAAGGAGGAGGACATCTACAAGATTGCATTCAGAACTCGTTATGGTCATTACGAGTTCGTGGTGTTGCCTTTTGATCTCACAAATGCCCCAACTACTTTTATGAGTTTGATGCACGGTATTTTCCAACCTTATCTCGATAAATTCGTACTGATTTTTATCGATGACATCTTAATATACTCCAAGAATCAAGAGGAGCATAAAGAGAATCTAAGGATAGTGTTGCAAACTCTACATGAAATCAGTTATATGCTAAATATCAAAAGTGTGACTTTTTCAAAGACCCGATTCAGTACTTGGGTCACATTATATCAACAGATGGAATAACAGTAGACCTGGAAAAGATCAAAACCATTATGGCATGCACCGCTCCATAGAATGTTGCTCATATTAGGTCATTCCTAGGTTTGGTCGGGTACGACCGTTGGTTAATCGAAGGATTTTCGAAAATCACTTTTCCAATGACCTCTTTACAAAAAAACAGACGTGCTTTCCAATGGACAGTCGAATGTCAGCAAAGCTTTAAAAAGTTAAAACACCTACTTACCACTACACCTGTGTTAAAGGTAGCAGATCCAGAAAAATATTTCGTGGTTTGCACAGATGCTAGTAAAGATGGCGTTGGCGGAGTGTTAACATAAGAAAGGAAAGTTATTGCTTACGAATAATGGAAATTGAAGGAATATGACCAATGATATTCAGCTTACGATTTTGAATTAACAACAGTAGTGCATGCGCTTAAAATGTGGCGACACTACTTGTTGGGGAAGAAATTTGTGCTATTAACGGATCATAATAACCTTATCAATTTCTTCAACCAGTCTAACTTAAATGCTCGACAGGCTAGATGGACAACATTTTTAAGTGAATTCAGTTTCTAAATGAAACATCTCAAAGGGAAGGAAAATCGAGTGGCCAATGCATTGAGCAGGAAAGTGCATTGTATTTATGACATCCAATTCAGTTAGGTACGCTCAAACATCCGTAAAATCTTAAAGGAGGCCTCCTTCAAAGATCCAGAATCACTTTCCTTTTGCAACAAACAAAGGCAGATCTGTTAAAAGGAGAAATATCAGATTTTCACATACGCTCTGACAACCTCCTTACCTTCAAGAACAAAATATATGTTCCTAACCAAAACGTGGTTAAACAAATGATATTTGATGAGTTTCACAGAAAACCATGTGCTGGTCACCCAAGTTACCAAAACTTGTTTTTAGCCATCAAGAAAGGGTATTTTTGGCCCGGGTTAAGGAAGGATGTCACTGAGTACTTGTCCAAATGTTTGGAATGTTAGTTGGTGAAGGTAGAACATCAACACCTTACTAGTCTGTTGCAACCATTACCCATTCCGGAATGGAAATGGGAGACCGTATCTCTAAACTTCATCACTAGCTTACCTCGCACCAAGAAGCAACACGACTCAATTATGGTGGTTGTAGACAAATTGAGCGAAACAAATCCCTTCATACCTATGAAATCCACTTACAAAACGGTGGAAATTGCAAACATATTTATGAAGGAAATATTCTGCCTGCACGGAATCCCCAGGGTGGTAATTTCTGATAGGGATGTAAAATTTACATCCACATTCTGGAAGACCCTCTTTTCAGGATTAGGTACCCAAATTCAATTTAGGAGAAATTACCATCCTCAAATGAACGGACAAACTAAACGGGTAAATCAAGTGCTAGAGGACATGTTATGTATGTTTGTGATGCAACAACCACATAAGTGGGAAGACTACCTCCACTTAATGGAATTTTCTTATAATAATAGACATCATGAATCACTGGGCATAAGCCCCTTTGAAGTGTTGTATGGGAGAAGGTGCAGAGTGCCCATAGATTGGAATAGCTCAGTTAATAAGTTAGCCTTGGGTCCTAACATGCTAACAGAAATGGAGGAGATGGTTAAGATGGTTCGACAAAATCTAAGCCAAAGATAAGCAGAAAATGTATGCAGATAAAAAGCGAACCTACAGAGAATTTCAACGAGGAAACCACGCTTATCTAAGAGTAAAGCCCCGAAAAAGTTCCTTATAATGGAGGGGTTGTGCTAAGTTAACAGCCCAGTATTGTGGACCCTTTCAAGATTTGGAACTCATTGGACTGGTAACCTATAAGTTTGCATTACCAATCCATATCTATGTCCACAACATTTTCCATGTCTCTTTGCTAAAAAATATGTGTACAACCCACAACATATAATTAGCTGGGAAAATATTCAAGTAATTAGTTAAGGAGAATACTTAACTTTTGGATAAACTAATTTGAAGAAATTATGACTGTGAATTGTGTATGTGCAGGTCGAATCGGAAGGAGAGTTTCTGGCAGAACCTCTTCATATTCTCGATCAGAGAGAAACCACCTTGCAGAAGCAGGCCATCATCCAGGTTAAAGTGCAGTGGAAGCACATTGTCCTGGACGAGGCCACCTGGGAAGAAGAGTGATTTATGCGGGAATCTTACCCGATGTTATTTTCCTAAATCAGAAGAACACCAAGGACACTATTCTACATATGGGGGGGGGGATGTAACACCCCAGGCAATGTGAAAATTATTGTTGTTATTGAGTTTTAATATTTATGTTTTACTACATTAAATTATTAATTTGTGTCGTTAAAATAAAAATGACTGAGGGTGCAAGGCCAATATACATGTTTTTACCTAATTAATGGATAATTAGGAGTTTAGATATGTTAATAAAAATAAAATTGTTTCCAATAGTTAAAAGAAATAATTATCAAGAAACAGTTACCATCTGCCATGGAAAGGGAAATATAGATGGGGAAATAATCCAGTGAGAGATCCTAAGGGCTTAGTGCCATGAATGGAATTGCAATAGGTAGAGTAGAGGGAAAATGAGTTGATGATGAAGGAGAAGCATGTGTCGAAGGAGAAGTAAACAAGGCAGGGTCGTGTGACGTTGAAGAACCCCATTGGTATGTAGACAGTTGTACAATTTGAAGAAGGGTTGGGTCCCTAATCAAAGGTGCATGACATTCAAGAACTTTGAGTTCAATAACCTAGAGAGTCTTGAAAAGAAGGAAAGAAAGAGAAAATCAACTCGACATTAATCGAAGTGACAAGGCACAAAGAGGGAAGGAACATAAAAACATGATGGGTATGGTGAAGAGTGAACATACACGTAGTTTTGAAAAAACATGCAAGTGACTTATTTGAGAATGAGAACCGACCCCAATTCGAGGGCACCAGAGACGATATGGTCGTTATAAGCATACGGAAGCAAAGTTTTGTGCTGAGAGGTATTGTCAGAGAGGGAAATTTGGTAGTGTTGGGACATTGTCTTTGTGGAAGCAAGAAGGGCGAGTTCAACTATTTGGAGAAATGGTTGGACCCCTGTAGAGCCAACAAGCAAAAAAGTGATGGCATTCATTGTCCAGGTAATGTCCATAATGAGCAACAAAGGAGGTGTATATAAAGGTGAAATTCCATGAAATGTTGTCAACATTTTAAAAGAAACAGAAATAAAGCAGCGGGCACAAATGAAAGAAGAATGATTCACAATCTAGATTGCTTCCAATAGTGAAGGGTAACGGAGAAGCAAGTTTGAAATGTTTAAGCATAGAAAGTTGGCTCTCTATATATGACATTTCATAAACTCTACAGGTGGGTGTTTTTCATGCCGTGACAATGCAGATATTATTTTAAGCTATATATGAAGTATGAAAACATTGATACTTGCCATTTGAGTGTACAAGGCGATACGGTTAGTAGGTTTTCGATTATCACTTTCTTGTGAATGAAATTATGGGACAATTATTCTATTGAAGGAAGCATCATGACGTGCAATAGAAAGAGCAAGATCAATAATAAGAGACCAACAATAGCATAACAACAACAACAAAAGCTGCAACTTGAAAAAGAAACTGAATAGTGCGAGATGAAGAGGCTAAATAGACCACACTCCCATCTACCAACTAAGAATAGGGAGCAATAAATACGAGTCAAGACACCTCATAGAGATCGTGGGGCTACCAATGACAGAGACAATGAGAGAGATGCTCGTCCGAGCGAAAGTAAAGTGAGAATAAATGCACATAGTAGGGTCATTAATTATAGTATTGAACAAAAGAAGCCTCGACGCCAAGATGTGTGTATAGGTTTGAAACCTTACAAAAGGAAAATGTGACATATTGATTAAGTATATATAGGAGTTTATGGGCTTTGAAACTTTGACACGAGAAGAATCCTTTTGGAAATATTGGAAGCAGAAAGTCCAATCCAACATATCAATGTGGTTCATTTCAATAAACACATATCATAAAGTGGTTAGGGCATAATACATATCAATTTCGTGCGAGCAAGAACAAAGTGAAAATAAATGGATATAGTCGGTCCATTAATTAGATTAATGAATGGAATAGCCACCGAGACCAAGATGCATGTATAGGTTTTAAGTTGGAATCGTTAAACAATGTGGCATATTGATTAAACATATATTGTATTTTTCACCTATTGAAACCTTGACATCAGCGTAAATATTTTGGAAATCTCTAAAATCAAAAGTTTAATTCATCCTATTAATGTGGTTCCGCACAAGGGCATAAAACATACAATCTTCATACGAGGGAGAATCAAATTACATTAAATGCACATAGTCAGTTAATCAGGCTTAATTAATGAATAAAATATACAGTGAAAGCAAGATACGTGCATAGACAGTGGATCTTATCGAAGCTCGTATTCCAAAAGTTGTGATAAGGGGTAGATCCGATTCGACATTCAAGTTTGATATGATAAAACAATCGGGTATACATATTGCTGGTTCGAGGTCCATAGCACAATTCAAAGTTTCAAAGTTTAGATATTTGGTTATTATTATATAGGACCAATGTTATATGTATCAGAAATTTCTAAAATAATTGTTTTGATGCTATAAATCTGATATAACTCTAGCGGATTTGCTATTCCATTAAATTATTTTCTATTACTATATCGAGTCTAGAACCAAATCAACAATAAGAAGATTAATCCGTATCGGCGATTTAACATATGTGGCATGTCAAAAATTTCTATATGATAGTTGATGCGATATGTCGATTACCTTGCATGTAGTAAGAGGTCCATATTGCATATCATAAATTGGCAAACCAGAGGGGTGACAACTTTCGAATTTTGCATTGCGAAGTTGCAATATAAAAGTACCGAGAATGTTAAATTGCTGGGAAAACGGTGAAAGAAAATAACAAAGGATTTTCATTGTGAAATCAGAGATGGACGTGCTTTTTCTCTCTCTTCGAAATGAACGTGTGGCACAATATGATTGGTTTTGACAAGGGATGCGTGGTGGACAGAGATTGGTTCCGATAAAGCCACATGAAATATGAAGTTAACATGGTGTGGCAGGACGATGCACACGTGGCAGAGAGTTTCAACATTTTCAAGGCCCCAAGGGGGGGAACAGGGTGACACATGTCACCAATTACAAGGTGCCACATGGCAGCGAATGATGTAATAGACCATATGTCGGCGTTCAAAGGTTGAGGCATGTTGTTGCATGAAATTAAAGTCTTGGAGTGAAATCCTCCGATTAACGGGCTCCGATATGGGGGCTGGCCCATGGTCACAAACAAGAAAAGACACGAGGCTGAGAACCAAGGTCGATTGCAATCACCGATCACATATCGGTGCTTTGCAACATGTTCCATTTCAAAAGTTCCGATAGAGGGGCTACGATATTGGGTTGCCGTGAGCTATTAAGACCCAAATAACCTTGGGCTTAAAGCATTTAATAAAGGAAAGTAATGCCTATTGCGATATGCAATATTGTCAAAGAATATTTTTGGTTGGAGGTCCATAGCACAATTTGGAGTTTCAAAGTTTAGATATTTGGTTATTATTATATAGGACCAATGTTATATGTACCAAAAATTTATAAAAGAATTCTTGCGATGTTATAACTCCGATATAAATCTAGTCGATTCGTTATTCCATTAAATTATTTTTTATTACTATATCGGGTCTAAAACCAAATTGGAAATAAGAGAATTAAGCCATATCGATTATTTAACATACATGGCATTTCAAAATTTTTGATATGATAGTGGATGCGATATTCTGATTTCCCTGCGTGTAGTGGTAGGTCCATATCGCATATTGGAAATAGATGAATCAGAGGGGTGATAACTTTCAAATTTTGCGATATTGTAGCTTTGCAATATAAATGTACCGAAGATGTTAAACCACCAAGAAAACAGTGAAACAAAATAACGAAGGAATTTCATTGAAAAGATAAACATGGATGTGCCTTTTCTCTCTCTTCCAAATGGACATGTGGTGCAATACCATTGGTTCTGATAAGGGACGTGCAGTGGACCTAGTTTGGTTCTGATAAAGAACATGGAATATCACGTCAGCATGGCATGGCGGGACAGTGGACATGTGGAAAGCAGTTTATGCATTTTCAGGGCCCCAAAAGGGGGGAACAGGATGACACGTGTCACCATTTACAAGGTACCACTTGGAAGTGAATTACGTAATAGATTGGAGATTATCGTTCAGAGGTTGAGGCATGTTGTTGCATGAAAGTAAAATCTTGGATTGAAATCCTCCGATTAAGGGGATCCGATATGGGGGTTGGCCAATGGTCACACAGAAGGAAAGAGGCAAGGTTCAGAACCAAGGGAAATTGCGATCCTTCGATTGCATATCGACGTTTTGCAAAATCTGCCATTTCAAAAGTTCCAATAAAGCAGCTGCGATATTAAGTTGGCACGCGGTTATTAAGACTCAAAGAACCTTGCGGTTAAAGCATTTAACAAAGGAAAATAACTCCTGTTGTGATATGTGATATTGTCAAAGATAGTAGTGTTAAAGTGGCGAGGAGGGCCAATTACAAGTTACCATAGAAATTCTCAGCAAAACCAGCGAAGGACGAGGTCTTTTCTCTCTCCTTAGAGGGATACATGGCAGATAAAAGTTAGTTTCGATAAAGGATACATGTCTAAAAGCGATAAGCTACATGGCATAGGGTGAACTTCCTGCAAAAAAATTAAGAGAAGGTTTCATTATTGTAGTTCAACAACCCAATATGGAAGTGACAAGTGGCAAGTGTCATGTCGTATGGAGAGAAATTTGATAGGGCCAAGCACGGAAGAGCTCATCCTATCGGAGAACGAAAATCATAACCCGCGAACATCACACCGTCAAAATGGTACATTCCTTGAAGGTAGACGAATCTGCTAAAATGTCAGGAGGAAGAACCTTCCCATAAAAATCCCATCGTCTTAAATATTGGAATGAGTTGATATATGGGTTGTTTTTGTCACGTGGGATTAGTTTGAAGGATTTGAAATTTTTTGGTGATCTTCTCCACCAGGATTCTGTTTTGTTAAAGTGGCATGTATGGTAGATATCATAGGTCTTGTTTAGCCATATGTTTTTTACCAAATTTGAACATATACTTCTATTTGTGTTCAATATTCTCAATTTTTATTTCGTTATAAGTATCATAATTTTTTCTCAGATTTATTATTAGAAAATTGTTTTTAAAACATTATTTTTGGTTGAATTTTATAGCTGCAGGATTTGCCTGGATGGTTAAAAGTGGCCTGACAAAAAAAATTCAACAAATATTGCAGAATCAATGTTTAAATCATGTTTTTTTTATGGTGGAAATGGGTTGAGCACCATCAAAAACCTCTTGGTACCCAAAATCTTGAAATTTGACAACTATAACATAGATTTACAAAAATCTCTGCTAGAATTTATCAAAATATTGTCATAATTCTATGATTTTCATAGCAAAAAAAACAGTCTAATACTTCAATTATATATATATATATATATATATATTAGAAAAATGCAATTATATATATATATATATATATATATATATATAATGTTTTAAAAAACATAATTTTGTAACCATAATTGTGACAACAAGAAGCTTATAATAAAGAAAAATTATATATATATATATATATATAAAATTAATTTTTCTTTAATTATAAGCTTCTTGTTGTCACAAATATGGTTAGAAAATTATGTTTTTTAAAACTTTTTCCAAGAAAAAATTAAAAGAGTTTGCTTAAATAAAGTTTTATATGTATCTCATTTGTAAAGCAATATATTTCATTTGTATAATGATACCAACAATGAAATTTGGGATCAAATTTTATGAGCACCAACTTCTAGTGTCACTTTGCTTCTTTCTTTTAAAAATGTATGTCTTTTTTATTAGTGTGACTGTGTTTCTGTCTTTTAAAAATGTAGGTCTTTATATGAAATATGTACAATTATAATTGCAATTAATTTTTATGTCACTAAATTTTGAATTATAATTTGTTTCTTTATTTAAAAAAAAATCTTAATATTTTTTTAATGTGAAAAAATACAATAAATATTATTCAAAAAAGATAATCTTATCTTACTATATATCAATATAAATCATATTTACAATAAAATTAATATTGTTAATAATATATTTTTTTTAAACTAATAATATTTATAATTAAAATTGTCAAATAATAATAAATATACTAATCTCTCCCTCAATAATAACAACTACATCCTTTAGCATCATTTATATCACTTTTAAAATTAATAGTATTCTAGATCAATATTTGAAAAAATCATAATATATCTCCTTTGATAACTTATATATTATTTTGAAATTAATATTATTAAAAATAAATCTTTTGAAAAACAGAAAATCTATCTATAAATGAATAGTTAACTAAAAATAAGTGTAAAATAATAATTGTTCTGCAGGGTATAAATTTGACGTAATTTGTTTTATAATGAGTTTATTTTTTAAATTTTTTTCCAAATTTGTTTTTTATTTTTTATCTATCTTTAAATATGTTTTTTTATTTTTTATCTATCTTTAAATATGATGTATAATGTGTTTTTTAATTGTGAATAAAAAAATAATAATTTATTAGTATAGTTCGTATATTTTTAGTTCTTGCTTCACCATAAAATAAGTTTCAAACAAGTAATATCATAGATGTATTTGTTTTATATTACTTTAAAAGGATCAAACAAATTCAACCATGTTCATTCCTAATGTCAAACTAGTCAAATATTTGGTATGGCAATGTATCGTTCAAATGTTGTACATAATATGCTAAACCATTCTCTAAAAAAATTTAATTAACTTGGTCAAACCCATTAAATATAATGTATTTTGAAGAGGAAATAAATCTTAGCTTACAATTTGATGAGTTAGATTTAAGGAGGACCTTATAGCTAATAACACAATATTGAAGTCACTTTTAACTAAGAATTTGGGAGGATTCTAGTAATTAAAGAACTAACCAACATAGGTCTATTTTAAATATAGATCTAACATGAGCCAAGAGGGATCCAATTTCTTCACATGAAATTTCTTTTATGAGCGGAAATTATTTAAATTTTTTGTATAGTTGTTTAATTTTTTAATTTTTTAGATTTAAAAAAAAAATATTTTAGCTGACATGAACAAAATTTCAACTTTGATGACGGGCGGACATCCTTACATATCATACTGGGTTGTAGAATGAGCCTCTCGACTCAATAATACGTAGACATGGATTTTGAAGAAATTCATAATCTTCTGAGGATGCTAATACCTAAAAGGCACACATCCAGTTGTGTTTAGATGTAAGTTTGAATGCATTAACATCATAGCCTTAGTAAAACACAATTGAGATTTCCATATCCAACCACAAAACAATTTTTTTTCCTAATAAAACTAACAAATAGACCCATTTTATAAAAACTGAGATCTATTACCAATGTGCCAACACTAAAGAAACTACATAAAACTGTCAAAATCAAACAAAAAAGTAATGTTTCAAGTACATAAAGAAGGAAAGTTGATTAATGTTTTATATAGAATACCAATGGCCCATGGGTGTCGACATGTCATGTGAGTGTCAATCTTTAAGCCTTATGCTTCATTGTTCATGGTAAATTCTTAAGTGTGTACAATGTAGGATCCCATGGTGTGACTAAAGACACAACAAAAATTTTGTAATAAGTTCAAAGATCCACTATGAATAAATCTATGTTTATCTTAAAGTCTTAGTATTATGGGTGTTGTATAGTGTAGTGTCTATCTTAGAATCTCAACCAACAAAACCATTAACTTTTTTTTGTTTCTGACAAATTTATTTAAAATTACTATATATATTAATAATTTTGTCATTAAATCCCCCGTGGGTACTTAGGTTAGTCTTAACTAGAAAAAAAAAAAATTGTCATTTAATAATTTTTTAAAATATAAAAGTTTTTCTTTCATTATAGGCTTCTTGTTGTTAGATTATGGTTAAAAAATAATGTTTTTTTAAACATTTTTTTCTAAAAAAGTATTCAAAACAGTTTGCTTGGATAAAATTATATATGTATCTCATTTGTAAAACAATATATTTCATTAGTATAATGATACAAGCAATGAAATTTCAGATCAAAGTCTATGAGCGACACCATCTTAGTGTCACTGTGCTTCTTTCTTTTAAAAATGTATGTCTTTGTCTAGGATATGTACGATTATAATTGTAATTAATTTTATGTCATTGAATCTTGAATTATAATTTGTTTCTTCACCCCTGTGAGCATTTACGACTACCTCTCATGGAAATGGTCATAGATGAATGACTTACTTGACGCAGTTGAATCCCAAAACTGATATCTAATATAATGCACTGCGAAACCCCCACAATACTTGAATTAAAAAAACAATCTTAATGTTTTATTTTAATGTGAAAAAATAATATAAATATTATTAAAAAAATAATCTTTACTATTAATCGACTATATCAATATAAATAATATTTGTAATGATAATTTTTAAAAAAACTAATAAAATTAGAATAATTAACTAATAATAAATATAATAATTTCTCACTCAATAATAACAACTAAATTTAAATATTAGAAATATTTTCAAAAAAAATCACATTAAAAAATTTAATCAATTTACATGGTTCATTATCATAATATTTTTACAATAGGATTTCCTCAAAAAAAAAAAAAAAACAAGGAAAATTTGAATTCGAATAACAACGAAATCTTTTAGTATCATTTATATCATTTTTAAAATTTATATCATTTAGTGACTATCAATGAATAGCCGACTAAAAATAAGTGTTGTCTCTATCAATGAATAGCCGACTAAAAATAAGTGTAACAATTAGTGACTAAGTGTAACAATTTGACGCGCAAAACAATTCATTAAGTAATATTTTTATAATGAGTTTTTTTTAAATTGCCTTCCAAATTTGTTTTTTATTTTTACTCATTTTTAAAATATTATGTATAAATTTGAAGCGCAAAACAATTCATTAAGTAATAGTTTTATAATGAGTTTTTTTTTAAATTGTCTTCCAAATTTGTTTTTTTATTTTTACTCATTTTTAAAATATCATGTATATAATGAGTTTTTTTTTTAAATTGTCTTCCAAATTTGTTTTTTATTTTTACTATTTTTAAAATATCATGTATAAATTTGACTTGCAGAACAATTCATTAAGTAATATTTTTATAATGAGGTTTTTTTAAATTGTCTTCTAAATTTGTTTTTTTTTTATTTTTACTCATTTTTAAATGTATAATGCGTTTTTTTTAATTTTTGTTGTAAAGGTAAAAAATTGTTTTTTATTTTTACTTATTTTTAAAGCTAATGGGGTTTTTTTAATTTTTGTTGTAAATGTAAAAATATTTTCTGTTAATATAAATTTTATGTTTTTAGTTTTTATTTAATCATAAAATAAGCTTCAACCAAGTAATATTGTAGATGTATATGTTTTATATTATTTTAAAAAGATTAAACAAATTCAATGATGTTTATTTCTAAAAGTAAATTAGTCAAATATTTTGTATGGCTATGTATCGTTTAAATGTTGTACAAAATATGTTAAATTATTCTCTAAAAAACTTTAATTAGCTTGTTCAAACGCATTAAATATAATGTGTTTTGAAGAGGAAATCAATCTTAGCTTACAATTTAATGAGTTGGATTTAAGGATGACATTATAAATAATAACACAGGGCTGAAGCCACTTTTAAATAAGAATTTGGGAGGATTATAATTATTAAAGCACTAACGAGCATATATTCATTTTAAATAAGGATCTAACATGAGCTTAGAGGGATCTAATTTTGTCAAGTACAAATTTTTTTACGAGACGGCATGGGCAAAATTTCAACTTTCATGACAGAAGAACATCCTTGCACATCATATTAGGGTGTAGAATGAACCTCTCCCCTCAATGATCCTCTCGACTCAATAATATGTAGACATGGATTTTGACGAAACTCATAATCATCTGAGGAGGTTAACAACTAAAAGGCACAAACCCGTGTTTACATTTAAGTGTGAATGTATTAACATGATAGCCTTAGTAACCACACATTTGATATTTCCATATCCGACCACAAAATTTATTTGTTTTCTAATCAAACTAACAAATAGACCCATTTTATAAAAACTAAGATCTATCACCAATGTACCAACGCTAAAGAAACTACATAAAACTCTCAAAATCAAACAAAAATGTAATGTTTCAAGTACATAAAAAGGAAAGGGGATTAGTGTTTTTTTATAGAATACCAATGGCTCATGGGTGTGGACATGTCATGTGATTGTCAACCTTTAAGCCGTAGGCGTCAATGTTCATGCTCTATGCTTAAGTGTGTAGAATATAGGATCACATGGTGTGACTAAAGACTCAACAAGATTTTTTTAATAAGTTCAAAGATCAACTATGAATAAGTATATGTTTATCTTGAAGTGTCATCTCAAAGTCTTAGTCTTACGAGTGTTGAACAATGTGGTGCCTATCTTGAAATCTCAACCAACAAAATCATTAACTTCTTTTGTTTTCTACAAATTTATTTGAAATTGTTTATATAAGAATAATTTTGTCATTAAATATTTTTTTGAAATATAAAAATTAAATAATTCTTTGAAATAAAAAAATGAATTTAGTGTTTGAGAAATTTGGAATTGCGCGGACTGTCAAAAGTGGCTGGAATGTGGGCAAAATAAATTCAAAAAATCTTGTAGAGGTAGTGTTCGAATCATGTTTTTGATAGTGGAAATAGATTTAACACCATAAAAAACTTCTAAGGCACCTAAAATTATGAAGTTTGATAACTTTTACTTAGATTTACAAAAATTCCTACTTGATTTTGAAATAAACACTCACCCTTATGCATATTAGCTTCATAGATTTATTACAATAAAGACATTATACTTTATTCTTTATTTTACCTTGGGCTTTTTTTTCTCCTTGTACTTGTGTTTCCCTTCTCTTTGTGACATTGGCATCTTCTCTTTCGTTGTCCCATTCTTACTTTAAATATTCTTTCCCATCACACGGGCATCTTCTCTTTCCTTGTCCTATTCTCTATGATGTCCTTTTCTTACTTTAAATATTCTTTCCCATTATTTCTTCTTTCTTGCCTTTCCCATTTTCTTTTTTGTTTTTGCATATTGTACATCTTCAGAACCCTGGCTATTCACGAATCACGTCATTAGAGTACTGGCTGAAGTATATTCTAGTATTTTCTAGCGTTTGGGCGCGCTAAAATCGGTTGTATGGCCGCGAAGAAATCGGAGTAAAGATTTGAAATTTTACAAAACCTGCCAATGGCAATGAAGTGAGTGACGATTACTCCCACGAAATTTTCTCTTCACTGCCCTTCCACGGACGGCTGAATCCTTTTTATTATTGTTGTCTCTATTTTTCTTCATTTTCCTTAATTTTCCTCCTAATTTCCTTAGCATGAAAATCTATGTCTCTTCACCCCCCTTTTCACTTATTTTCCTTTATTTCTCATAAATAAATGCCAATTAATGCCTATTTTCCTTTGCCAATGTCTTTACCAATTTATATAGGCATTAATAAATCGAAAGTGATGCCAACTATAATGCTTTTCCCAACACTCATCTTGGAATATGTGTGCCATGTCCTTATTCTTATTTTTCCTTTATTAACCTTTATTACATGAATTTTTAACTTGGGGATGTTACAAAACCCTCCCCCTTGGGGGAACACCACCTCGGTGTTCTATGACACCTATGGTCAACAAAATGCTGAAATAAAGTATACTGCCTCTGGAGCTTTAACATATCTCGTTACAATATTTACAATGACAAGTACTGCAAATCATGACCAACTTGACAAATATGACAATAATACAAATTAATGGGGTTTGATAACATAACCCAATGTGATCTCTACAATCATACCCATATATACATACATATACCCAAACTCATTTGCTTGACCAAGAAAATAATGAAGGATGCAAAGTCCACACTTGATCATCCATCTCCCATGTAGCTTCATCAGGCTCAAAGTGTTTCCACTACACTTTAAGTTTCTCTATTCATTGGTTTCGGAGCATGGGATGTTTCCAATGCAATATGTATTACGGTTCTAAATGGAATTCTCCCTTTCATTCCACCTGCAATACGAATGAGTCAATAGCATGATCATGATCCTGCACATATCTCTTAAGCAATGAAGCATGGAATACATCATCGAATTTCAATGCCAAAGGTAGTGCATGTCGGTAGGCTACTGGTCCAATCCTCTCAAGGATCTCGAAAGGTTTGCAATAGTGAGGTTCCATCTTGTCAGATGTCCCAATCCTCAAGGAGCTCCTCTTGGGATTGATGAGAAAGCACACATGCTCCCCAACCTAAAACTCCATAAATTCCCTGTGTTGATCTACATAACTCTTCTTCCTATCTTGTGCTAGCTTAAAATTCCTCTTAATAACCTGCATTTCCTACTCCATATTTGCCAACATATTTGGTCCAATCAATAAATGGTTCCATGGATCACTCCAACTGATGAGAGTATTACAAATCCGCCCATGAACAACCTAAAAAAGACTCATGTTCAAGGATTCCCGAAACCCATTATTATATGTAAACTCTAGTAGTGGAAGATACTCTTCCCACTTTTTTTGTTGATGCGTGACATATGTCCTCAACATGTCCTTAAGAATTGTGTTGACCCTTTATGTCTGTCCACATGTATGCGGATGATAGTTTGTACAAAAAGTCGACATTGTCCCCAAACTTGAAAACAACTCTTTCAAAAACTTGGAAGTGAAATTGGCATCTTTGTCTTATATGATCTCCTTTAGAACACCATCTAATCTCACTATCTTTGTGACGAAAACCTGAGCTACCTCATTGGCTGAATTAGTAGACTTAACTCCAATGAAGTGAGATACCTTACTTAACCTGTCAACCACAACCATGATAGAATCATGCTACTTCGATGTCCTTGGAAAAAATGTAATGAATTCCATGGAAATGACCTCACATTTCCACTTTAGAATCATAATTGGCTATAATAAATAACTTGGATGCGTACACTCTGAATTTACCTGCTAAAAATCCAAAAATTTAGCAACAAACTTAGCCACCTCTCTCTTCAAGTTCAGCCAATGGTATAAATTCTTAACTACTGCAATTTCTTCTGATATGTTTGGTGACCTGAATACGACTTGGCATGAAACTCCCTCAATATAAGCTTCTTGAGATTAGTGTCATTTGGCACATAAATCTTGTTCCTAAATTAGACCAAGCCATTTGCTGTGAGATGATATTCCTCATCCCTATCACCTTTACTTTGTTATTGCAACATGCGCTTTAGTTGATGGTACCTCTCATCATGCTATCATGTCTACAAGACCAACTCTTGTAAATCTTTCTCATAAAAATTTACCGATGTGATGTGATTTGAGGAGATTTGCAATAGGATTATCGCATATCTCTAAATACTTGGAAGTGATTAATTAAAACATATTTTGGCAGCGAGTTTGTTTTCATTGTTATAATCCTATGGGTTGTTTAAGATCTTGGACGATAATTATACTTTTATATTACAAAAGTCATCGAGTTTTAGGAATTTTTGGGAGTATTCATAGATATTATATAGGAAATCAATTCATTAATACTACATATGGATGCCTCACAAGTTTGAAGGAGATACAATTTATCATTGGTAAGCACTCATATTTTGTGAGAGATAAACTGTTAGGTCCCTATACTACTAGTGTAACCCCTTATAATTATTAGTGCAACCCCCTTATGCTATTGTTGTGCCCATATAGTCTCCATGTTGTTATTATTGTGCCCCATAGAAGCCCACTATTGTTATTGTTGTGCCCCTACAATATTATCGTTATGTAGACTCTGATTATATTGGGACCATTTAGACTCGTATATATAGAAAGGAGGTATTGTCATTTGTATCATACAAGAATTATTAATTTGTGTAATTTAAAGTAGGCTTCCGTCTCGAACAGGCTGGTTTCTAAGTTGTTGATGTATCTTTTCTATCTTTTTGTGAGCTGGTTTCATAACATTTGATATTAGAGCTTTGGATTCTAGGGTTTCACTACTCCAAACAAGTCATTGTGGAATTTTCATTATAACATTCTTTTCTACAAAGTTTCAGAAGCTAAAACAAAAACCCATTTGAGTAGAAATTGTTCGAGACCAAGGGTCCAAATCTTAGATCTTGTCACGCTATATTTTCAGAGATATGATCTAAGGTTAGGGTTTTTTGTAAGCTCCAAAATTCCATCTCAAAAATTCCATCGTGGAATTCTTGCTATAATTATTTTTATACGAAGGTTTCGACTCTTAAATTAAAGCCCATTTGAACAGAAATCGTGGTGAATCTCGGGCCCCGATTGCAGATCTTGTTTTACTATATTTTCTGATTTATAGTCCAAGACATTTAGGTTTCTACGGGCTTAGGAATTACATCCCAAACAGGTGACCTGGGGCAAATCGTCATAACTTTCTCTATGAGCATAAGACTGAAATTTCGTAAGAAGCTACAAAAAGAGGATGGATAATAATTTTCAGTTATTGTGTTTGGGTAAGAAGTTCAAAACAGTAACATGTGGCACTTCGTAAAAGTTCTCTCTATTGAAAAAGTATATAAGTAGGTCATCTTGGGAGATTCAACATAACTCTTTTTTGTAGAATCCAATTTTGATCAGACGTGTGGAATTGGAAAGAGGATGAAAAGGGCTACTGTAGGTCATAATTTCAGACCTTGGAGATAAAAAATTTCAGAGATACAATAGATTCAAGATCGAGTTGCTAAAAGCAAGATAAATAATGACTCGAATCAAGAAAATAGAAACAACTAGTAAGCAAAATTGGATGGAGGATTTGATGAATGCGACCGAAGCTAAGATAAATCGTTTAATATGTGCCATGGAAGCTAATATCAATGGTATGGAAGCAAATTTGAAGAAAGGCATGGAGGATTTGAAGAAATACATGAAAAGTTTGAAGGAAGGTGGGACAAAGTTTCTACAAGAAAAGCCTCCTAATGATGAAAAGGTAGTAGAGGAAACTCATGATGAGAAAAAAATAAATGTTAATCATGATTTCATAGAATCTAGCATTGGATTGAAGACCAACCCTATTCCAAACATTGATATGAGGAAGTTTGATGGCAAGGATCCCATAACATGGATACTACAGATGGAGAAATATTTTGGTCTATATGATGTGAAATTGTTACAAAAGGTACGTATTGCGTCTTTATATTTAGAACCGAATCAATTTTTAGGGTATAAAGGGATTTTTTCTCATAAACCACTTGTCACCTGGTCAATTTTCACGGAGGAAATGATAGCACATTATGAGGTTACATGGAGCAACACCTTGTTTAGGAAACTAATCTCAAACAAAAAGGTTCAATGGTAGAGCACATTGAGGACTTCCAAAAACTGAATATAAGGTTAAATGATATTCCAGAGAAGCAAAGAATTGATGTCTTCATAGGGACCTTAAAGGATAACATTCAACATGAGGTTCGCCTTTGGGAACTTGATTCATTGGAGAAGGAATACAGGTTGGCAAGAAAAATTGAAAGAAAAACTATTGCAACAAGCAAGCCTACCACTAATAGCTATAAAGATGGAAGTGTTGTTGCTCCTAGCCTTTCACCACCTACCAGGTTGGGACCACAAAAATTAGAAGAAAAAATAGCAAAAGGGCTTTGTGACAATTGTGATAGAAAGTACACTAAAGGTCATAAGTGTGCTGAGAAAAAATTATTTTACATAGATTGTGAAGAGGAGGAAAAAAAGTATCAAGAAACGTCAAAAGAAGAGGATATATACCAAGAACCAACCCTAGAGAAAGAAGAAATGAATCCAACCATATCTTGTAAAGCACTAGCAAGAATTACCATTCCTCAAACTCTAAATATAGAAGGACATATCAAGAAGAAAAAGGTTCAAGAACTGAAAGATGACATCGCGCATCAAGAAATGAATCCGACCATATATTGTAATGCCTTGGAAAGAATTGCTACTCCTCAAACTCTCAAGATATAATGACATATCAAGAAGAAAAAGGTTCAAGCAGTGAAAGATCACATCAACCATCAACAACAATTTCTCCAACTTTTAAAGGATAACCCTAATTTGGTGCAGAATCAAATGAAACAACATGCATATCAACATCACAATGAAAGAAGTTTTTATGTAGGAGATTGCGTACTTTTATGAATACAACCATACAAAAAAATGTCCCTCAAACAAGCTAAGAAGGATAATAAATTATCACCAAAGTACTATGGTCCTTACATGGTGCTGCAAAAGATTGGTACTATGGATACAAATTGGAGCTTCCCGCATCTTCCCGACTGCCCCCAATTTTCCATGTTTCATGCCTAAAGAAGGTTATAGGTAACAAGGTCCCAGTTCAAACAATATTATCGGAACTTGAAGAGGAAGGAAAAATAATATTTGAACTTGAAGTAGTCACGGAAACAAGATGTATATTATTTTAAGCTATATATGAAGTATGAAAACATTGATACTTGCCATTTGAGTGTACAAGGCGATAAGGTTAGTAGGTTTTCGATTATCACTTGCTTGTGAATGAAATTATGGGACAATTATTCTATTGAAGGAAGCAGCATGACGTGCAATAGAAAGAGCAAGAGCAATAATAAGAGAACAACAATAGCATAACAACAACAACAAAAGCTGCAACTCGAAAAAGAAGCTGAATAGTGCGAGGTGAAGAGGCTAAATAGAGCACACGCCCATCTACCAACTAAGAATAGGGAGCAATAAATAAGAGTCAAGACACCTCATAGAGATCGTGGGGCTACCAATGACAAAGACAATGAGAGAGATGCTCGTCCGAGCGAAAGTACAGTGAGAATAAATGCACATAGTAGGGTCATTAATTATAGTATTGAACAAAAGAAGCCTCGACGCCAAGATGTGTGTATAGGTTTGAAACCTTAACAAAAGGAAAATGTGACATATTGATTAATTATATATAGGAGGTTATGGGCTTTGAAACTTTGACACGAGAAGAATCCTTTTGGAAATATTGGAAGCAGGAAGTCCAATCCACATATCAATGTGGTTCATTTCAATAAACACATATTATAAAGTGGTTAGGGCATAATACATATCAATTTCGTGCAAGCAAGAACAAAGTGAAAATAAATGCATATAGTCGGTCCATTAATTAGATTAATGAATGGAATAGCCACCGAGACCAAGATGCATGTATAGGTTTTAAGTTGGAATCGTTAAACAATGTCGCATATTGAGTAAACATATATTGTATTTTTCACCTATTGAAACCTTGACATTAGTGTAAATATTTTGGAAATCTCTAAAAGCAAAAGTTTAATTCATCCTATTAATGTGGTTCCGCACAAGGGCATAAAACATACGATCTTCATACGAGGGAGAATCAAATTACATTAAATGCACATAGTCAGTTAATCAGGCTTAATTAATGAATAAAATATACAGTGAAAGCAAGATACGTGCATAGACAGTGGATCTTATCGAAACTCGTATTCCAAAAGTTGTGATAAGGGGTAGATCTGATTCGACATTCAAGTTTGATATGATAAAACAATCGGGTATACATATTGGTGGTTCGAGGTCCATAGCACAATTCAAAGTTTCAAAGTTTAGATATTTGGTTATTATTATATAGGACCAATGTTATATGTATCGGAAATTTCTAAAATAATTGTTGTGATGTTATAAATATGATATAACTCTAGCGGATTCGCTATTCCATTAAATTATTTTCTATTACTATATCGAGTCTAGAACCAAATCGACAATCAGAAGATTAATCCATATCGGCGATTTAACATATGTGGTATGTCAAAAATTTCTATATGATAGTGGATGCGATATGCCGATTACCTTGATGTAGTAAGAGGTCCATATTGCATATCAGAAATTGGCAAACCAGAGGGGTGACAACTTTTGAATTTTGCGATATTGTGAAGTTGCAATATAAAAGTACCGAGAATGTTAAATTGTTGGGAAAACGGTGAAAGAAAATAACAAAGGATTTTCATTGCGAAATCAGAGATGGACGTGCTTTTTCTCTCTTCGAAATGAACGTGTGGCACAATATGATTGGTTTTGATAAGGGACACGTGGTGGACAGAGATTGGTTCTGATAAAGCCACATGAAATATGAAGTTAACATGGTGTGGCAGGACGATGCACGCGTGGCAGAGAGTTTCAACATTTTCAAGGCCCTAAGGGGGGGGAAGAGGGTGACACATGTCACCAATTACAAGGTGCCACGTGGCAGTGAATGATGTAATAGACCATATGTCGACGTTCAAGGGTTGAGGCATGTTGTTGCATGAAATTAAAGTCTTGGAGTGAAATCCTCCGATTAAGGGGCTCCGATATGGGGGCTGGCCCATGGTCACAAAAAAGAAAAGACACGAGGCTGAGAACCAAGGTCGATTGCAATCACCGATCACATATCGGTGCTTTGCAACATGTTTCATTCCAAAAGTTCTGATAGAGGGGCTACGATATTGGGTTGGCGCGAGTTATTAAGACCCAAATAACCTTGGGCTTAAAGCATTTAATAAAGGAAAGTAATGCCTGTTGCGATATGCAATATTGTCAAAGAATATTTTTGGTTGGAGGTCCATAGCACAATTTGGAGTTTCAAAGTTTAGATATTTGGTTATTATTATATAGGACCAATGTTATATGTACCAAAAATTTCTAAAAGAATTCTTGCGATGTTATAACTCTGATATAAATCTAGTCGATTCGTTATTCCATTAAATTTTTTTTTATTACTATATCGGGTCTAAAACCAAATTGGAAATAAGAGAATTAAGCCATATCGATGATTTAACATACGTGGCATTTCAAAATTTTTGATATGATAGTGGATGCGATATTCTGATTTCCCTGCGTGTAGTCGTACGTCCATATCACATATTGGAAATAGATGAATCAGAGGGTGATAACTTTCAAATTTTGTGATATTGCAGCTTTGCAATATAAATGTACCGAAAATGTTAAACCACCAAGAAAACAGTGAAACAAAATAACGAAGGAATTTCATTGAAAAGCTAAACATGGATGTGCCTTTTCTCTCTCTTCCAAATGGACATGTGGTGCAATACGATTGGTTCTGATAAGGGACGTGCGGTGGACCTAGTTTGGTTCTGATAAAGAACATGGCATATCACGTCAGCATGGCATGGCAGGACAGTGGACACGTGGAAAGCAGTTTATGCATTTTCAGGGCCACAAAGGGGGGGAAACAAGATGACACGTGTCACCATTTACAAGGTACCACTTGGAAGTGAATTACGTAATAGATTGGAGATTATCGTTCAGAGGTTGAGGCATGTTGTTGCATGAAAGTAAAATCTTGGATTGAATTCCTCCGATTAAGGGGATCCGATATGGGGGTTGGCCAATGGTCACACAGAAGGAAAGAGGCAAGGTTCAGAACAAGGGGAAATTGCAATCGTTTGATTGCATATCGACGTTTTGAAAAATATACCATTTCAAAAGTTCCAATAAAGCAGCTACGATATTAAGCTGGCACGCGGTTATTAAGACTCAAAGAACCTTGGGCTTAAAGCATTTAACAAAGGAAAATAACTCCTGTTGTGATATGTGATATTTTCAAAGATACTAGTGTTAAAGTGGCGGGGAGGGCCAATTACAAGTTACCATAGAAATTCTCAACAAAACCAGCGAAGGACGAGGTCTTTTCTCTCTCCTTAGAGGGATACATGGCAGATAAAAGTTAGTTTCGATAAAGGATACGTGTTTAAAAGCGATAAGCTACATGGCATAGGGTGAACTTCATGCAAAACCATTAAGATAAGGTTTCATTATTATAACAACAACCCAATATGGAAGTGACAAGTGGCAAGTGTCATGTCGTATGGAGAGAAATGTGATAGGGCCAAGCACGAAAGAGCTCATCCTATCGGAGATCGACAATCATAACCCGCGAACATCACACCGTCAAAATGGTATATTCCTTGAAGGTAGACGAATCTGCTAAAATGTCAGGAGGAAGAACCTTACCATAAAAATCCCATCATCTTAAATATTGGAATGAGTTGATATATGGGTTGTTTTTGTCACGTGGGATTAGTTTGAAGGATTTGAAATTTTTTGGTGATCTTCTCCACCCGGATTCTGTTTTGTTAAAGTGGCATGTTTGGTAGATATCATAGGTCTTGTTTAGCCATATATTTTTTACCAAATTTGAACATATACTTCTATTTGTGTTCAATATTCTCAATTTTTATTTCGTTATAAGTATCATAATTTTTTCTCAGATTTATTATTAGAAAATTGTTTTTAAAACATTATTTTTAGTTCAATTTTATAGCTGCAGGATTTGCCTGGATGGTTAAAAGTTGCCTGACAAAAAAAAATTCAACAAATATTGCAGAATCAATGTTTAAATCATGTTTTTTTATGGTCGAAATGGGTTGAGCACCATAAAAAACCTCTCGGTACCCAAAATCTTGAAATTTGACAACTATAACATAGATTTACAAAAATCTCTGCTAGAATTTATCAAAATATTGTCATAATTCTATGATTTTCATAGCAAAAAAAACAATCTAATACTTCAATTATATATATATATATATATATATAATGTTTAAAAAAACATAATTTTCTAACCATAATTGTGACAACAAGAAGCTTATAATGAAAGAAAAATTTATATATATACATATACATATACATATACATACATATATATATATATATATATATATATATATATATATATATATATATATATATATATATATATATATAATTATAATTATATAATTTTTCTTTCATTATAATCTTCTTGTTGTCACAAATATGGTTAGAAAATTATGTTTTTTAAAACTTTTTTCAAAAAAAAATTAAAAGAGTTTGATTAAATAAAATTTTATATGTATCTCATTTGTAAAGCAATATATTTCATTTGTATAATGATACAAGCAATGAAATTTGGGATCAAATTTTATGAGCACCAACTTCTAGTGTCACTTTGTTTCTTTCTTTTAAAAATGTATGTCTTTTTTATTAGTGTGACTGTGTTTCCGTCTTTTAAAAATGTAGGTCTTTGTATGGAATATGTACAATTATAATTGCAATTAATTTTTATGTCACTAAATTTTGAATTATAATTTGTTTCTTTATTTAAAAAAAAATCTTGAAAAAATACAATAAATATTATTAAAAAAGATAATCTTATCTTACTATATATCAATATAAATCATATTTACAATAAAATTAATATTGTTAATGATATTTTTTTTTAAAATAATAATATTTATAATTAAAATTGTCAAATAATAATAAATATAATAATCTCTCACTCAATAATAACAACTACATCCTTTAGCATCATTTATATCACTTTTAAAATTAATAGTATTCTAGATCAATATTTGAAAAAATCACAATATATCTCCTTTGATAACTTATATATTATTTTGAAATTAATATTATTAAAAAAAACACAAAATCTATGTATAAATGAATAGTTAACTAAAAATAAGTGTAAAATAATAATTGTTCTGCAGGGTATAAATTTGACGTAATTTGTTTTATAATGAGTTTACTTTTTAAATTTTTTTCCAAATTTGTTTTTTTATTTTTTATCTATCTTTAAATATGATGTATAATGTGTTTTTTTGAATAAAAAAAATATAATTTATTAGTATAGTTCGTATATTTTTAGTTCTTGCTTCACCACAAAATAAGTTTCAAACAAGTAATATCATAGATGTATTTGTTTTATATTACTTTAAAAGGATCAAACAAATTCAACCATGTTCATTCCTAATGTCAAACTAGTCAAATATTTGGTATGGCAATGTATCGTTCAAATGTTGTACATAATATGCTAAACCATTCTCTAAAAAAAATTAATTAACTTGGTCAAACCCATTAAATATAATGTATTTTGAAGAGGAAATAAATCTTAGCTTACAATTTGATGAGTTAGATTTAAGGAGGACCTTATAACTAATAACACAATATTGAAGTCACTTTTAACTAAGAATTTGGGAGGATTCTAGTAATTAAAGAACTAACCAACATAGGTCTATTTTAAATATAGATCTAACATGAGCCAAGAGGGATCCAATTTCTTCACATGCAATTTCTTTTATGAGCGGAAATTATTTAAATGTTTTGTATAGTTGTTTAATTTTTTTAATTTTTTAGATTTAAAAAAAAATTATTTTAGCTGACATGAACAAAATTTCAACTTTGATGACAGGCGGACATGCTTACATATCATACTGGGTTGTAGAATGAGCCTCTCGACTCAATAATATGTAGACATGGATTTTGAAGAAATTCATAATCTTCCGAGGATCCTAATACCTAAAAGGCACACATCCAGTTGTGTTTAGATGTAAGTTTGAATGCATTAACATCATAGCCTTAGTAAAACACAATTGAGATTTCCATATCCAACCACAAAATATTTATTTTTCCTAATCAAACTAACAAATAGACCCATTTTATAAAAACTGAGATCTATTACCAATGTGCCAACACTAAAGAAACTACATAAAACTGTCAAAACCAAACAAAAAAGTAAAGTTTCAAGTACATAAAGAAGGAAAGTTGATTAATGTTTTATATAGAATACCAATGGCCCATGGGTGTCGACATGTCATGTGAGTGTCAATATTTAAGCCTTATGCTTCATTGTTCATGGTCAATTCTTAAGTGTGTACAATGTAGGATCCCATGGTGTGACTAAAGACACAACAAAAATTTTGTAATAAGTTCAAAGATCCACTATGAATAAATCTATGTTTATCTTAAAGTCTCAGTATTATGGGTGTTGTATAGTGTAGTGTCTATCTTAGAATCTCAACCAACAAAACCATTAACTTTTTTTTTTGTTTTTGACAAATTTATTTAAAATTACTATATATATTAATAATTTTGTCATTAAATCCCCCGTGGGTACTTAGGTTAGTCTTAACTAGAAAAAAGAAAAAATATGTCATTTCATAATTTTTTAAAATATAAAAGTTTTTCTTTCATTATAGGCTTCTTGTTGTTAGATTATGGTTAAAAAATAATGTTTTTTTAAACATTTTTTTCTTAAAAAAAATTCAAAACAGTTTGCTTGGATAAAATTATATATGTATCTCATTTGTAAAACAATATATTTCATTAGTATAATGATACAAGCAATGAAATTTCAGATCAAAGTCTATGATCCACACCATCTTAGTGTTACTGTGCTTCTTTCTTTTAAAAATGTATGTCTTTGTCTAGGATATGTATGATTATAATTGTAATTAATTTTATGTCATTGAATCTTGAATTATAATTTGTTTCTTCACCCCTGTGAGCATTTACGACTACCTCTCATGGAAATGGTCATAGATGAATGACTTACTTGACACAGTTGAATCCCAAAAAATGATATCTAATATAATGCACTGCGAAACCCCCCAATACTTGAATTAAAAAAACAATCTTAATGTTTTATTTTAATGTGAAAAAATAATATAAATATTATTAAATAAATAATCTTTACTATTAATCGACTATATCAATATACATAATATTTTTAATGATAATTTAAAAAAAAACTAATAAAATTAGAATAATTAACTATTAATAAATATAATAATTTCTCACTCAATAATAACAACTAAATTTAAATATTAGAAATATTTTCAAAAAAAATCACATTAGAAAATTTAATCAAATTTCTTCCAAAAATCACGAAAATTTGAATTCGAATAACAACGAAATCTTTTAGTATCATTTATATCACTTTTAAAATTAATAATATTCAAATAAATATTTGAAAAAACTCAAAATATATCTCTTTTGATACCTTGTATATTATTTTGATATTAATATTATTGAAAATAAATCTTCTGAAAAACCAAAAATCTATCCATCAATCAATAGTCAACTAAATGTAACAATTAGTGATTAAATAATAATTTTTTTCTCTTTCAATGAATAGCCGACTAAAAATTAGTGACTAGATAATAAGTGTTGTCTCTATCAATGAATAGCCGGCTAAAAATAAGTGTAACAATTAGTGACTAAGTGTAACAATTTGACGCGCAAAACAATTCATTAAGTAATATTTTTATAATGAGTTTTTTTTTAAATTGTCTTCCAAATTTGTTTTTATTTTTACTCATTTTTAAAATATTATGTATAAATCTTCGCGCAAAACAATTCATTAAGTAATACTTTTATAATGAGTTTTTTTTTAAATTGTCTTCCAATTTTGTTACTCATTTTTAAAATATCATGTATAAATTTGACTTGCAAAACAATTCATTAAGTAATATTTTTATAATGAGGTTTTTTTAAATTGTCTTCTAAATTTGTTTTTTTTTATTTTTACTCATTTTTAAAATACTGCGTTTTTTTTAATTTTTGTTGTAAAGGTAAAAAATTGTTTTTTATTTTTACTTATTTTTAAAGTATTATGTATAATGTGGTTTTTTGTGTGTTGTAAATGTAAAAATATTTTTTGTCAATATAAATCTTATGTTTTTAGTTTTTATTTGACCATAAAATAAGCTTCAAGCAATATTGTAGATGTATATGTTTTATATTATTTTAAGAAGATTAAACAAATTCAATGATGTTTATTTCTAAAAATAAATTAGTCAAATATTTTGTATGGCTATGTATCGTTTAAATGTTGTACAAAATATGTTAAATTATTCTCTAAAAAACATCAATTAGTTTGTTCAAACGCATTAAATATAATGTGTTTTGAAGAGGAAATCAATCTTAGCTTACAATTTAATGAGTTGGATTTAAGGATGACATTATAAATAATAACACATGGCTGAAGCCACTTTTAAATAAGAATTTGGGAGGATTATAATTATTAAAGTACTAACGAGCATATATTCCTTTTAAATAAGGATCTAACATGAGCTTAGAGGGATCTAATTTTGTCAAGTACAAATTTTTTTACGAGAAGGCATGGGCAAAATTTCAACTTTCATGATAGACGAACATCCTTGCACATCATATTAGGGTGTAGAATGAGCCTCTCCCCTCAATGATCCTCTCGACTCAATAATATGTAGACATGGATTTTGATGAAATTCATAATCATCTGAGGAGGCTAACACCTAAAAGGCACAAACCCGTGTTTACATTTAAGTGTGAATGTATTAACATGATAGCCTTAGTAACCACACATTTGATATTTCCATATCCGACCACAAAATTTATTTGTTTTCTAATCAAACTAACAAATAGACCCATTTTATAAAAACTAAGATCTATCACCAATGTACCAACGCTAAAGAAACTACATAAAACTCTCAAAATCAAACAAAAATGTAATGTTTCAAGTACATAAAAAGGAAAGGGGATTAGTGTTTTTTTTAGAATACCAATGGCTCATGGGTGTGGACATGTCATGTGAGTGTCAACCTTTAAGCGGCAGGCGTCAATGTTCATGCTCTATGCTTAAGTGTGTAGAATATAGGATCACATGGTGTGACTAAAGACTCAGCAAGATTTTTTTAATAAGTTCAAAGATCCACTATGAATAAGTATATGTTTATCTTGAAGTGTCATCTCAAAGTCTTAGTCTTACGAGTGTTGAACAATGCGGTGCCTATCTTGAAATCTCAACAGACAAAATCATTAACTTCTTTTGTTTTCTACAAATTTATTTGAAATTGTTTATATAAGAATAATTTTGTCATTAAATATTTTCTTGAAATATAAAAATTAAATAATTCTTTGAAATAAAAAAATGAATTTAGTGTTTGAGAAATTTGGAATTGCCCGGGCTATCAAAAGTGGCTGGAATGCGGGTAAAATAAATTCAAAAAATCTTGTAGAGGTAGTGTTCGAATCATGTTTTTGATGGTGGAAATAGATTTAACACCATAAAAAACTTCTAAAACACCTAAAATTATGAAGTTTGATAACTTTTACTTAGATTTACAAAAATTCCTACTGGATTTTGAAATAAAGACTAACCCTTATACATATTAGCTTAGTGGATTTATTACAATAAATACATTATACTTTATTTTGCCTTCGGCTTTTTTTCTCCTTGTACTTGTGTTTCCCTTCTCTTTGTGACATTGGCATCTTCTCTTTCCTTGTCCCATTCTTACTTTAAATATTCTTTCCCATCACACGGGCATCTTCTCTTTCCTTGTCCTATTCTCTATGATGTCCTTTTCTTACTTTAAATATTCTTTCCCATTATTTCTTCTTTCTTGGCTTTTGCCATTTTCTTTTTTGTTTTTGCATATCGTACATCTTCAGAACCCTGGCGATTCACGAATCACGTCAATAGAGTACTGGCTGAAGTATATTCTAGTATTTTCTAGCGTTTGGGCGCGCCAAAATCGGTTGTATGGCCGCGAAGAAATCGGAGTAAAGATTTGAAATTTTACAAAACCTGCCAATGGCAATGAAGTGAGTGACGATTACTACCATGAAATTTTCTCTTCACTGCCCTTCCACGGACGGCTGAAATTTCATGGCTATTCCTATGACGGTAGATGTGGCTTACTGAAATTTTCTCTCGCCTAACCCTCCAGGAAGCGTTAAAAAGGGTACATCTCCATTTCATTTCCACGAATCATTGTGCTACTTATCTGATTCATCTCTGAGTTTCGGACTTCAGCTTCTCACACAAACCATGATATCAGATGAAATGAAGCCGAATGAGAATGAGAAAAGAAATGAAATAGTTTGCGTGACAGGGGCAGGCGGTTTCATTGCTTCATGGCTTATCAAGTTTCTCCTCACCAAAGGCTATATTGTCAGAGGAGCAGTTCGCACCAACCCAGCTGGTATATCCGCTAATTGCCAGTTTTCTTACCACATCACCTAAATTAATTATATCATTTGTTGGAACATGTATGTGGATATATGCTCTTACGTCATATCTGGAAGTAGAGTTTCTGAAGAGATTTGACATGACTGTAGATGATGGGTGGAAATATGAGCATTTGAGAGAGTTGGAAGGAGCAAAGGAGAGGCTTGAGCTTGTCAAAGCTGATATTCTTGATTACCACAGCTTGCTTACTGTTATTCGAGGTTGCCATGGTGTCTTTCACATGGCTGCCGTTATCAACAACGACCCTGTAATTACTTCGTCTCCTCTTTCAATTCTCGTCATAATTTCAATTCCATGCCCTTGATTTCAGCTGAAACGATTCTGATACCATTAGATATTGTTGATCATTGTTTTATAACTAATGAAAGCAGGATAAAGTTATAGAGCCGGCGACGGAAGGGACGAGGAATGTGATGGAGGCTTGCGCAGAAACAGGGGTCAAGCGCGTTGTCTTTACGTCTTCTATCGGTGCAGTTTACATGAATCCTCACAGAGAACCACTTGCCATAGTCAATGATGACTGCTGGAGCGATTTGGACTACTGCATACAGACCAAGGTATTAATTAACAGCAGTTCTTTTATCAATTATGACAGATAGAGGTTGAATCGTCTTATGCAAACCATGGAATGATAACTTATTGGACTCTCTCATGCATTACAGAATTGGTATTGCTATGCAAAAACTTTGGCTGAGAAATCCGCATGGGAGATTGCCGAGAGAAGGAATTTAGAACTGGTGGTGATTAATCCAGGCCTGGTTTTAGGTCCCTTGTTGCAGAGCGCCATGAACGCCAGCACTGGTCATATTATGAAATACTTGACAGGTGGGTAATTTTTATAATTTATGCACATGTTAAATTCATTTCGTTAGTAATTTGCATAGATGGCTATTAATGATTTAATTATTATTCATAAATCTCCTTTGACTTATAAACTTATAAAGTAAGCTAGTGTCTACCATGTTTTAATAATATTAATTTAATGGTCTGAATCATAATCAATTATCATGTTCATTGTCTCGTCAAAAACAATCATGATAAATCAGGTTTATTTTAAGATTTATAATATTTATTTTAAGCTTTATATACTTTAGGATTATAATATTAATATTTAAAATTTAACATTATTCCTTTAAGTTTTACTATTAATTTTTTAGGTATATTAATAATTTTAGTTCATAATATCAATGGATTAATACTATAAATTTAAGGGAATATAAACCCTAAGATTTTTAGTAATAATTTTTTGAAATAATATTATTCTTTATGTTTATAATTTTTTAGGATTTTAGTATTAAAATCTTGAATTTGTTATGCTCTTGGGTTTACAATATCAATCTATTGAATCTATTGTGTTAATAGTATTCCCTCGTCTGTATAATCTCTTAATGTATTAGTATTAACCTAATGGATTTATTATTCTTTTGGGTTCATAATATCAATTTCTAAAATTTAGATTAATGTAAAATTCATATTCTTACTGTTCATATTTATATTACATAATTTCAAATTAAACAATTATAAATAACATTTAATATTAAATAATAATTATTTTTTTTCTCGGTAAAAAGACTAATCTATTAAATATGTACATAGTTCAAAATTACATCAGGTGAAACCAGTATGCTTTTTCCCTCGCAGGTCACCAGACAGAGACCAAGAGTGAGATTGACAGAAACCAAGACATAGTCCAACACTGTAAGCCCGCGCACGGGCAGTAAACTGAAATACCAAGGTTGACCATGGACGTAGGCCCGCGCAGGGGCATTAGACAAAAAGGGTGCCTACCAATCCCTCCCGTGCAGGGGAGACGACTCTTGCCCACAACAGTAGCACAAAATACATAACAGCTATAACAACCCAGAAAACGCCAACTGAACACATAACAAAACAGAAAACGATAACTGAACCTTGAGCGACCTGGCGAAGCTTGAGCTCTGGCGTCGTCATTCGTCCAGTTTGTCCGGTTGCTCTTCCACAATTGGGCACCACCCATAGTATTCCCGCTCAACTTCAGTTGGAGAGGTCGCTGCCTCATCCCCAATTTCCGCCCTTGGAGCATTCTGGGTATGCTTGGCTTTTTCCGGGTCCGTAGCTGGGACCTTTGCTTCCTGCTCCATCTCAGCTGTCGGAGCCTGCTCTGCTTCCCCTGGGTTGTCTTGCGTCCTTTGCCCCTGAACATCCATGGGGTCATCATCATCTCGAGGATTCTCGATAAACAGAATGGAAACATGCGCGCTGATTCTTGGGTTATTCGGTGAGCTGGTGAAATTGAAGATGGTGGAACCAAAAGCTGGCAAGGTGGCCGAGCGTGAAGCCCCTGTATCCATGAATTGGCCGGAGTGAAGGGAGGTGGCTCCAATGGAGCTGGCAAGGTTGCAGTGGCAACAATGACTAGCACTGTCCCTTTCAGGTCTGCGTGAGCCCCCTCCTCTGGATGAGCCTCGACAGCGTATGCTAGCATATGCTGTCGAGGTCTCACCATTGTGGGATGAGAATTCCAACAAATTACCAGATGAACCAGACTATCAGCAACCTCAACCTCGTGATGGACCCTTCCGTCTGAGAATGGACCGATTAAATAATAATTATTAATTATAATGATAATAATAATATTTTGTTGTAATAATGTTTTTTTGTAAATAGAAATGATATATTTATCAATAATAGATATACATAAAACTATTTAATTATATCAATTATATTTTTAATATGCAAACTATCTAGTTATATCAATCACATTAATATTTTTAATATATAAATTACTTAATTATATCATTCACATTAATATTTTTAATATGCAAACTATCTAATTATATCAATCACATTAATATTTTTAATATATAAATTACCTAATTTTATCATCACATTAATATTTTTAATAGGTAAACTATCTAATTAATATATTTAATATAATTATGCTAATCTTTAATATAATTATGCTACAGTGTATATTATAATTATTTCTTTAATAATTTGTATGGATAACTATTAATAATTTAATTAATACTCATAAAATTTGAATAGATGGCTATTAGTGATTTAATTAATATTGATTTGAATAGATGGCTATTAGTGATTTAATTAATATTGATAAATCTTGTTGTTGATGATCAGGTTCAGCAAAGACGTACGCCAACTTAACACAGGTATATGTAGACGTGAGGGACGTGGCAAAGGCTCACATTTTAGTTTATGAAACAGCCTCGACCACTGGGCAAAGATTTCTGTGCACCGAATGCAGCCTCCATCGAAGAGACCTGGTCCACATGTTGGCTAAACAGTGCCCTCGCTGTTCCCACCCTACCAGGTACGTACAGACACTGAACTCTCACATAAGTCATATTTGACTTCGTTTCTGCTCAAACTATGATATATTTAGAAAAATAGAAAATAAATGAAACCAACTTCATTCAAGCAGGTGTTCAGACGAGAAAAATACAGTGAACCAGCCATACAAGTTCTCTAATCAAAAGCTGAAGGATCTGGGGTTTTCGTTTACGCCTATGAACCAGTGCATAGCAGACGCAGTGGCTAGCTTACACAACAGGGGCTTTCTTGAGCATCACCTTGGAGGATAGGCTGATAGCGTGGACAGCCTTCGGTCACTCGCTGGATGTCAGAATCGTTGGAGTCATCGTCTTATTTCATCTTTGACAGTAGTAGCCTCTTATTAAATTCAAACTTTTACATTATCTCATATATATATATATATATATAAAGATTGGGGGGTTGTTAATTCACGGCAAGGGTTAACTAGCCTGTCATAGGGCATTAAATGCCTGCTCAGCTACAAGCTTGTTAGCCATATAATACCAGGTGGGGATGGATTGTTCGGAAAGTCACCATGAGCGTATTATATATACCTAACGAGCTTACAGCTGAGCAAGCATTTAATGCCCTATAACAAACTCGTTAGCCTTATTTAAATTGAAATTTTTGATTTTATATATAAATATGAGTGCTTTCCTTGATTCACCAAGATAAAGTTAAATTTTATCCTTCTGATTGACAAGCGATTCTCTTATTAAATTCAAATTTTATATTTCTCTATATATAAATATTACTTGTGGTTGTTCATTAATTATGAAATGGTATATATTTTTTACCGGATAGTTATGATAATGATTAATGTTTTTTAAGACTAATATTGTTTATAGGATTTCACGAAAAGAAAAAGAAAAACAAAAAAGAAAAAAAGAATTTAATTTAATTAAGATTTTTCAAAATCATATTTTTGATAAAAAGAAGGGAAAAAAGAACTCCAAAATGGCTATAGTTGGATTAAGTTAATAAGTCAAGAGGATTGGAAGTGTGGCAGATGTTAGGGAATTGAGAACGAATGTGAGTAAGAGTAGGGCAGCCTAAAAGGAAGTGTTTTTCATCTTCCACTCTCTTAAAATTTGACACATTCTATGGGAATCTTGGGAGTAGACCATCGTCCAATTTCACTTCAAAGCTCATGAGAATTAGTTATTATCCTAGGGATGTTCATTTTTTTTCTTAGTGCTGGTCAACACAGAGAGATAATTCTTGTTATAAAATGTGGGGTTGATCACCTCCTTATAGTATCTTAGCTTCATTTTACCCTCCAGCTCCTTATCATTCCACAAATTGTCCTTAAAATTCGAGGTAATAGAATCTTTAACACTATCTTTAATAGGAGTATTGATATCTTGAGCAATTATTTCCTAGCATTCATGTTTTAATGAGAAAGAGGGGAAGGAATACCAATAAGAATGGATGAACATATAGTGTAGCACACATAATGATAGACAATGATAACTTTGCTAAGAGGTGTGTTACTGTTCGATTTATTTTCATTTGATTATTATTGCATTATACAACTCTATGTTTTTTTGGCTACATTTTCTACTGTACTCTCTCATATTAAACATTGTATGGAATAATGAAAACAAAAATATATGCATATAGGGAACATTACAGAACAATGTTTTTGTTCCCTACCCCGCACAATCATTCTTTTACACAAAAGAGACACTTCACTTAATATTGTATAAGACTGGGAATAAAATCACCACCATTCTACACTTCATATGAAAAAACAAATGTAAAGTTTTCAATATTCTTGCACCAATATCTCTTGAATAGTTCTCCATGAGTACTTCCTCTTTGGAAAGACTTGTCACTCCACAACTTGCTTCATCTCCTTTGAATTCTATTAGTATTAATTAATTATGTATATGGAGACTAATTAATTAGTTATGTTCTTCCCGAGTCTGCTTTACTCGATACAATCATTTTTCCCACACTTCCTACACATTTGTTCTCTGTACAACAAAATAATAACAATTACCAATTTTGGCATCTTTGGACTCTTTAAGCACCCTAAATAGTGTATAGTTGTTACTTATTTCACAACTCTACACAATAATATAAGTCATCATATGATCTTAATTTAAAACGTGATATTCTCCTAACACTTCCTCTTGCTAGGTAAATTTATCCTACAATGTTAAGTTAACCTTGTGCAGAATTTGAAGGAAAAAATATTGACTCGATATAGTCCTTACTACCGCACTTCATGTACACCCTTTCTCCCGCACTTCCCACACACCCTTTTTCGACACAACAAAATAATAACAGTTAGCCCCCGCCCCCCTCTTTAGCCTTATGCGGAGTGCGGAGGAAGAAAACTTGACTCAATATATTCCTTGCTCCTACACTTCTGGTATGCCATTTCTCTCGCACTTGTTGAACATCCTTTCTCTCACACTTGATGCATGCTCATTCTCTCACACTTCAACTAGAAACTTGGATAAGTGGATAAATGGACAAATCTATGAGAAAATGGCATTCATTGTTCTCAACGTGGATAAGCATTCATTATGTGGAAACAACTCAATAAACCTGTCATTGTATGCAAAAGAGCTTCATTGCGGAACTGATATGTAATATTGGTCAGTATTGCTTTATATAAATTTTGACACTCCACACAATGTATCAATCTGCCCAAGGAATATTCTAATTTTTTGGGCTTAGTATTCCTGAGTAAATGCCTAATATGAATTTTTGAATTCTGGAAAATGCACGAAATTGCACTTTTACATCCATTCCCCTATGCACAAATAAATTCATATCTAATATTGATTAGTATTTAATTTCCAAAATCGACACAATGGATGAATTTTCACTACCACATACATTCCCCTCCACACAAATAAACTGATATATAATATTGCTCAGTATTTTCTCAATATATGATATATAATATTGATCGGTAATTCCTCAGTATGGTTTTCGTTGTACGGAGTACAGAGATGAAAACATGAAAATAACAATAGATTATCGAAATACATACACAAAAAAGTGCAAATCATGTAAAAAGAAGCATGTCCTTAATCTGCAACTCTGCACTTCAAACAATTTATCAAAAATTCTAAGACATTTTTCTCATGTGTCACATGTGTGGAATGCAGAAGTGCAAACAGAACAATGCAAATTCATCTTCCATTGCGTACAATGCATAATGTTGAATGTGAACGTGACAATAAAAATTGATATGTAATATTGCTCAGTGTTTGCTCGATATGAATCTCGACACTCCACACAATTTATCAATCTACAAAACAAATTTTATGATCTTAGTATTCCTCAATATATACTTAATATAAATTTCAGAACTCCACATAATCGACAAAATTTCACTTCCTCATACATTCCCCTCTGCACAACTAAACTAACATATAATATTTCTCACCAAAGAAACTTATTGTCGAGCTCCTCACCAACGAGTTTCTCTACACCCCTGCCTAAAATGCACAGGATAAACTCTTTTATAAAGTGTACATTACTCACTTCCTAATGCAAATATCATATTTTAATATAAATTAATTCGTTGTTGTAAGGCTTCTCATAACTAGAGAAGCTTATGTTGAGCCCTGTACCAATCAATTTTCTCCACACTTCCGCATAAAATACATTGGCTAAAATCTTTTATAAAGTGTACATTGCTCACTCCCCAATGAAAATATCATGTTTTAATATAAATGAACTTCTCTAGAGTCTTAATTCTATTTTACATTAACTTCTTAAATGCAAGTTATAATTTTGCATGCCTACCTAGGATTTTATTTATACTACTACCAAGCTTCTATTCTTCACTAGTTTTGTAACACGCTACCCCACATTTACCTACTTTACAAGCCCACCTGGGTAAATATGAACTGACTTGCCACTATGACATGACCTAACCTCCTAGTTCTCGTTAAGGAAGTGGGGCCTAAAACTGAGACTTAATAACCTTCCTTAGGAATCGTAAATCACTCATAGGTTGAACAACCACCCCAGGTTACCAATCCTGAAGCTAGAACCCTTTTTCTTTGACCTAGACCTATAACCGCACCCTTGACACTACTTGCATACAGTTGTGAGCCTCTAACCATACTCACAAGGCTTTATCCATGTAGTTATGACCTCAAATCCTTAGTTTTGTGCCCGTGGTCTTGAGATCTGAGCCAGTTTTATAGGATAGTCTCCAGACGACTTCCCAAAACATTCTGTAACTTTCCAGAATCATATTTCTCATAATGAAAATCCTAATAATTCAAACTTGAAGTCATAAGTTGACATAGAATCACTAGAACATACTAGGCATTTCGTTAAACATATGGTAAACATGTGAGTTATAGTTCATGAATGCATATATGAGTCTAAATCTATGTTCTTTAGCTGAAAATAATCGAGAAGGTCGAATGCCCTCTCAAGTAGCTGTAAAAACACTTGGTAACCCATGCATTCAACAACCACTCATTAAATTATCAAATCATAATACGACCCATAGCTAGAGAACATCTTAAATCAAGCTTATAACTAATATATAACCATAATATTAACCATGAGAAAATAACCATCAAAGAAATATAATAATAGGTACAAATTCTCATAGAGTACAATAGAAAAACTCTATTATCAACTTATGTAAAAGACAACCAAGTTAGGGATTTCCATGTACCAGCTGACCATAGGTTGAGTTGAACCAAATCTTTCATTCATCCAATCACCTCGGTGCCATATTCCAAGCATGAATGTCTGATCTCACGGGATAAAACAATATATAAAAAACTAAGGGTATCCATAGGTTAAACCACCTCCACTCTCAAACTAAATTGATCTCGCCAAAACCGGTCAAGATATCACAAAACCAAAACAAGCTTAAATGCCTCAGCATTTCTTCACCATACCTTGATGAATTTTCCAGTCTCCACCCACCTGTTGAGGGTTTCCTAGAGAAAACCATCTCCACCCCCAACCCTTGGGAATTTTCTTGACCCCACCTCACCCGCTTCCAAAACTTTCTAGAAATCCAAAGTTCGACCAAGAATGAATCCCATCGCACCATGGCTATATAAGAAATGGAAAGGAAACTGGAACCACTATCGAACCCCAAAAAACCCATGCCAATGACAATAAATGAACCAAATAAAAAAATTCATGTACCATGCATTCACACATCAACTAGGAAATCAAACATAAAACCTGTTATCTACAAAATCTTCATGCTAAAGTTGTTGATCTAACCATCTCCTTGCATTCCTTGCTTGTCATTTTATTTCCTTTTCCCTTCCCTTGCTTGCTTTCCTGCTTTATCCTCTTGGTTCTCTCTCTCTCTCAACTAATTCCAAAACATAACTGACAAAAGTTAAGCCAACAAAAGTTGTGAATTGGTTCTTTGAATCCTTTTTATTATTGTTGTCTCTATTTTTCTTCATTTTCCTTAATTTTCCTCCCAATTTCCTTAGCATGAAAATCTATGTCTCTTCACCCCCCTTTTCACTTATTTTCCTTTATTTCTCATAAATAAATGCCAATTAATGCCTATTTTCCTTTGCCAATGTCTTTACCAATTTATATAGGCATTAATAAATCGAAAGTGATGCCAACTATAATGCTTTTCCCAACACATCTTGGAATATGTGTGCCATGTCCTTAGTCTTATTTTTCCTTTATTAACCTTTATTACATGAACTTTTAACTTGGGGATGTTACAAAACCCTCCCCCTTGGGGGAACACCACCTCGGTGTTCTATGACACCTATGGTCAACAAAATGGTGAAATAAAGTATACTGCCTCTGGAGCTTTAACATATCTCGCTACAATATTTACAATGACAAGTACTGCAAATCATGACCAACTTGACAAATATGACAATAATACAAATTAATGGGGTTTGATAACATAACCCAAAGGGGTATCTACAATCATACCCATCTATACATACATATACCCAAACTCATTTGCTTGACCAAGAAAATAATGAAGGATGCAAAGTCCACACTTGATCATCCATCTCCCATGTAGCTTCATCAGGCTCAAAGTGTTTCCACTACACTTTAAGTTTCTTTATTCATTGGTTTCGGAGCATGGGATGTTTCCAATGCAATATGTATTATGGTTCTAAATGAAATTCTCCCTTTCATTCCACCTGCAATACATATGAGTCAATAGCATGATCATGATCCTGTACATATCTCTTAAGCAATGAAGCATGGAATACATCATGGAATTTCAATGCCAAAGGTAGTGCATGTCGGTAGGCTACTGGTCCAATCCTCTCAAGGATCTCGAAAGGTTTGCAATAGTGAGGTTCCATCTTGTCAGATGTCCCAATCCTCAAGGAGCTCCTCTTGGGATTGATGAGAAAGTACACATGGTCCCCAACCTGAAACTCCATAAATTCCCTGTGTTGATCTACGTAACTCTTCTGCCTATCTTGTGCTAGCTTAAAATTCCTCTTAATAACCTGCATTTCCTACTCCATATTTGCCAACATATTTGGTCCAATCAATAAATGGTTCCATGGATCACTCCAACTGATGAGAGTATTACAACTCCGCCCGTGAACAACCTAAAAAAGACTCATGTTCAAGGATTCCCGAAACCCATTATTATATGTAAACTCTAGTAGTGGAAGATACTCTTCCCACTTTTTTTTTTGATGCGTGACATATGTACTCAACATGTCCTTAAGAATCGTGTTGACCCTCTATGTCTGTCCACATGTATGCGGATGATAGTTTGTACAAAACGTCGACATTGTCCCCAAACTTGAAAACAACTCTTTCAAAAACTTGGAAGTGAAATTGGCATCTTTGTCTTATATGATCTCCTTTAGAACACCATCTAATCTCACTATCTTTGTGACGAAAACCTGAGCTACCTCGTTGGCTGAATTAGTAGACTTAACTCCAATGAAGTGAGATACCTTACTTAACCTGTCAACCACAACCATGATGGAATCATGCTACTTCGATGTCCTTGGAAAAAATGTAATGAATTCCATGGAAATGACCTCACATTTCCACTTTAGAATCATAATTTGCTATAATAAATCACTTGGATGCGTACACTCTGAATTTACCTGCTAAAAATCCAAAAATCTAGCAACAAACTTAGCCACCTCTCTCTTCAAGTTCAGCCAATGGTATAAATTCTTAACTACTGCAATTTCTTCTGATATCTTTGGTGACCTGAATACGACTTCACATGAAACTCCCTCAATATAAGCTTCTTGAGCTTAGTGTCATTTGGCACATAAATCTTGTTCCTAAATTAGACCAAGCCATTTTCTGTGAGATGATATTCCTCATCCCTATCACCTTTACTTTGTTATTGCAACATGCGCTTTAGTTGATGGTACCTGTCATCATGCTATCATGTCTACAAGATCAACTCTTGTAAATCTGTCTCATAAAAATTCACCGATGTGATGTGATTTGAGGAGATTTGCAATAGGATTATCGCATATCTCTAAATACTTGGAAGTGATTAATTAAAACATATTTTGGCAGCGAGTTTGTTTTCATTGTTATAATCCTATGGGTTGTTTAAGATCTTGGACGATAATTATACTTTTACATTACAAAAGTCATCGAGTTTTCGGAATTTTTCGAAGTATTCATAGATTTATAGGAAATCAAGTCATTAATACTACTTATGGATGCCTCGCAAGTTTGAAGGAGATACAAATTTATCATTGGTAAGCACTCATATTTTATGCGAGATAAACTGTTAGGTCCCTATACTACTAGTGTAACCCCTTATTATTATTAGTGCAACCCCCTTATGCTATTGTTGTGCCCATATAGTCTCCATGTTGTTATTATTGTGCCCCATAGAAGCCCACTATTTTTATTGTTGTGCCCCTACAATATTATCGTTATGTAGACTCTGATTATATTGGGACCACTTAGACTCGTATATATAGAAAGGAGGTATTGTCATTTGTATCATACAAGAATTATTAATTTGTGTAATTTAAAGTAGGCTTCCGTCTCGAACAGGCTGGTTTCTAAGTTGTTGATGTATCTTTTCTATCTTTTTGTGAGCTGGTTTCATAACATTTGATATTAGAGCTTTGGATTCTAGGGTTTCACTACTCCAAACAGGTCATTGTGGAATTTTCATTATAACCTTTTTTTCCACAAAGTTTCAGAAGCTAAAACAAAAACCCATTTGAGTAGATATTGTTCGATACCAAGGGTCCAAATTTTAGATCTTGTCACGCTATATTTTCAGAGATATGATCTAAGGTTAGGGTTTTTTGTAAGCTCCATAATTCCATCTCAAAAATTCCATCGTGGAATTCTTGCTATAATTATTTTTATACGAAGGTTTAGACTCTTAAATTAAAGCCCATTTGAACAGAAATTGTGGTGAATCTTGGGCCCGGATTGCAGATCTTGTTTTAGTATATTTTCTGATTTATAGTCCAAGACATTTAGGTTTCTGCGGGCTTAGGAATTACATCCCAAACAGGTGACCTGGGGCAAATCATCATAACATTCTCTATGAGCATAAGATTGAAATTTCGTAAGAAGCTACAAAAAGAGGATGGATAATAATTTTCAGTTATTGTGTTTAGGTAAGAAGGTCAAAACAGTAACATGCGGCACTTCGTAAAAGTTCTCTCTACTGAAAAAGTATATAAGTAGGTCATCTTGGGAGATAACTCTTTCTTGTAGAATCCAATTTTGATCAGACGTGTGGAATTGGAAAGAGGATGAAAAGGGATACTATAGGTCATAATTTCAGACCTTGGAGATAAAAAATTTCAGAGATACAATAGATTCAAGATCGAGCTGCTAAAAGCAAGAGAAATAATGACTCGAATCAAGAAAATAGAAACAACTAGTAAGAAAAATTGGATGGAGGATTTGATGAATGCGATCGAAGCTAAGATAAATCATTTAATATGTGCCATGGAAGCTAATATCAATGGTATGGAAGCAAATTTGAAGAAAGGCATGGAGGATTTGAAGAAATACATGGAAAGTTTGAAGGAAGGTGGGACAAAGTTTCTACAAGAAAAGCCTCCTAATGATGAAAAGGTAGTAGAGGAAACTCATGATGAGAAAAAAATAAATGTTAATCATGATTTCATAGAATCTAACATTGGATTGAAGACCAACCCTATTCCAAACATCGATATGAGGAAGTTTGATGGCAAGGATCCCATAACATGGATACTACAGATGGATAAATATTTTGGTCTATATGATGTGAAATGTTACAAAAGGTATGTATTGCATCTTTATATTTAGAACCGAATCAATTTTTAGGGTATAAAGGGATTTTTTCTCATAAACCACTTGTCACCTGGTCAATTTTCACGGAGGAAATGATAGCACATTATGAGGTTACATGGAGCAACACCTTGTTTAGGAAACTAATAAATCTCAAACAAAAAGGTTCAATGGTAGAGCACATTGAGGACTTCCAAAAACTGAATATAAGGTTAAATGATATTCCAGAGAAGCAGAGAATTGATGTCTTTATAGGGACCTTAAAGGATAACATTCAACATGAGGTTCGCCTTTGGGAACTTGATTCATTGGAGAAGGCATACAGGTTGGCAAGAAAAATTGAAAGCAAAACTATTGCAACAAGCAAGCCTACCACTAATAGCTATAAAGATGGAAGTGTTGTTGCTCCTAGCCTTTCACCACCTACTAGGCTGGGACCACAACAATTAGAAGAAAAAATAGCAAAAGGGCTTTGTGACAATTGTGATAGAAAGTACACTAAAGGTCATAAGTGTGCTGAGAAAAAATTATTTTACATAGATTGTGAAGAGGAGGAAGAAAAGTATCAAGAAACGTCAAAAGAAGAGGATATATACCAAGAACCAACCCTAGAGAAAGAATAAATGAATCCAACCATATCTTGTAAAGCACTAGCAAGAATTACCATTCCTCAAACTCTAAATATAGAAGGACATATCAAGAAGAAAAAGGTTCAAGAACTGAAAGATCACATCGCTCATCAAGAAATGAATATGACCATATATTTTAATGCCTTGGAAAGAATTGCTACTCCTCAAACTCTCAAGATATAATGAAATATCAAGAAGAAAAAGGTTCAAGCAGTGAAATATCACATCAACCATCAACAACAATTTCTCCAACTTTTAAAGGATAACCCCAATTTGGTGCAGAATCGAATGAAACAACATGCATATCAACATCACAATGAAATAAGTCTTGATGTAGGCGATTGCGTACCTTTATGAATACAACCATACAAAAAAATGTCCATCAAGCAAGCTAAGAAGGATAATAAATTATCACCAAAGTACTATGGTCCTTACATGGTGCTGCAAAATATTGGTACTATGGCATACAAATTGGAGCTTCCCGCATCTTCCCGACTGCCCCCAATTTTCCTTGTTTCATGCCTAAAGAAGGTTATAGGTAACAAGGTCCCAGTTCAAACAATATTGTCGGAACTTGAAGAGGAAGGAAAAATAATATTTGAACTTGAAGTAGTCATGGAAACAAGAACTTGACAGCTATGAAATCGATCAAGTTCAGAGTATCTCATCAAGTGGAATAACTTACCCACTGAAGATTCCGCATGGGAGGACGAGAATTTTATATAGGAGCATCCAAAACTACTCAACCCTTAAGGACACCACTTTTTGAAGGAGAGGGGCATGTTAGGTCCCTATACCACTAGTGTATCCCCTTATTGTTATTAGTGCAACCCCTTTATGGTATTGTTGTTCCCATGTAGTCCTGATGTTGTTATTATTTAGCCCCATAGAAGCCCACTATTGTTACTGTTTTGCCCCTACAATATTTTTTTTCTGTGTAAATACTAATTCTATTAAAAAAGAGAAAAATATGTACATGGAGGTCGAGACCTCAGAGGGGGCAAAGGCCAGCCCTCAGCCAGAGATTTTGAGACATACATATCCTACTATCTGCCATTTCCGGATTATAGACTTCAAAAACTTGATTTGTTAGACACTGACCCACTAAAAAATAATTCTGTTCTGAGTCCAACACATCATAACTATCGCCTGCAGAAGCTTTACTGAGAAGCATGCTGTCATGCCCGTCATGGACAAAAAGAGGCAAAACAAAACTCACCAAACCCAGAGTTGTTGCTGCAAATGAAGAACAGGTTGGCTAGTGCCAAAACCAAACAAGAACTGAGACCAGACCCATAACCAGAGACCCAAAAACATAGACACATAGCACAAAATCAAACAAAGCGAAGGCAAGAATGGCACCCGTCGGTGATGAACCAGCATCAATCAACATGTTGCGGAGAGTCGGGCATATCCTTGTCCACCTGGCTAGACGAGGCAACCCAGGTGACAAAACCATTATCTTCAATTCCTTCGATACCACCTTCTGGAGGAGTTACCAGGTTGAGGATGCTGCCTGCATGATGAGTCGATCCACAAGCAAGGATCTTGTGTTGAGTTGAATCAGCCGGATGCGGAGGCGCTTCAGGAACAGGGGTATCGTCGTGCATATTATTTGCATTAAACACAACCCTAGCCATCTCCCCCTGAAGGACGATGTCTTCCTGAGATTGAGAGGTGGTGGTGTGGGCTGAGCTGTTGGGATTGTCCTCTTCCTCAACAAGAATAACTGTGATACTCGCAGACAAAACTGGCCTGTTGAGCCTACTATGGAAGATGAAGCGGGTAGTTTGAAAGGAATTGTGCGGGAGAGGCCCAGCATGGCCAGAGAGCAGAGAGGACGGGGAGGCCAAAGCAATGGGGATTACATTTTGAGGAGTAGACCGAGAGGCTCTGCCTCTGTTACCAGTATTACCTCCTCGGCGAGAGACTCCTCGATGGCGAGGCATTATCGAAATGACAGAACATCTGAGAAAGGGAAGATGGCAGAGCTGACGGGAGAGGGATTGAGCACAGAGGAACCCGACGATATAGTAAACCCAGGCGTGCTTCCAGAAAATCTGAGCGAGGCAGGGGTGCGGGAAGAACAACGGGTGGAGGTGAAAAGAACCAGGAGTGATGGCGTAAACCAAATACCGATCCATACATAAAACCTTGAGCATGAACTCTCGTACTAGGCGCACATTAATGCCAATATGTGCGACCAACATTTCGTCCAACATCCAAATAAATGCACATGCCATGGAGATCTACAACCTTCGTCCGCCAGCCAGGTGCAGGGCCAGCTGCCTGCCTTGAGCGAGCCCTCATAAATGCAGCACATTAACACCCGCATCCGGGTTGTGCCCCTACAATATTATTGTTATGTAGGCTTTGATTATATTGGGACCACTTAGACTCCTATACATAGAAAGGAGGTATTGTCGTTTGTATCATCCAAGAATTATTCATTTGTGTAATGTAAAGAAGGTTTCCCCTCGAAGAGGTTGATTTCTAAGTCATTGATCTATTTTTTCTATCTTTTTGTGAGCTAGTTTCATAACTTAAAATCTTTGATGATAAAAGGGAAAGGAGAGGATGAAGAGTAGGAGGTGAAACTGAAGGCTCTAACAGGCATGAGGAAGGATGATGATTATATTTTGGTGAATGTCGAACCTTTTACAAACTTTGGTTGTTGTATGTGTTGGCTTGTTTGATCGATTAAACATATTAAAACATAATCATATATGTTATTTTAAAACCATAGTTATTGTTAAGTATTTTATGAAATTTTCAACCATGTTTTGGAGAATTCTGAAGATCTAATACCGTTATTTTCTTATCATGATTTGGAAATCAACGGTGATATATTTTGATCTTTCCTTACAATAATAATTGTGTTCTTAAAATCCTCTAATCATATAAACTTTTTAAGAACATTATTTTAAAAGCTAATTTCGATCTATGCATTACTTAGATTTGAATTCTTAGAATGACTTTTAGGAATTTAGGTGAGCCAAGTATGTGGTTTTCCTAAAAACAATTTATGTTGTCACTATAATAATTCTTGTGTTTTATGTATAGTATTTTATTGTTTTCTTGTTGAACGATTTTAAGCTATCAAATACTGAAATATTTATTTTTAGAAATTGAATTATTATAGTCATTTAATTTTCCTCGATTGAGATAGTATTAGACAATAATATATGTTCACTTCCATTTACTCTTGATGTGAAATACGAAAACGAGTTCATACTTTTCTAATTTTGTTTTATTTAGATTGCATTTCCAATATAAAATATTACACAAATAGAACAAAAATCATTATCTTATATTGTTTTTCCAATTACATAATTTTCTTGCTACTCCTTTTATATTATATTTCTTGTATAATTTGTATATCATTTATTTTATTTTAGTAATTGTACATTAATAGTTAATCACTAACTCCATTATTGTATTATATCATATTAATTAGTTAACTTGTAGTTTTATATGTATTAACATAAGACATTGACTCTTAGTTCGATGTACATATAACTTTAAGATTACATTAGGATTCCCTTAACTTTATTTCGTTCTCGTAAGAGGAGGAGTTTGGCATAGGCTAATGGAGCCTCTAAACCCATTAGGAGTGGCTATTTCAAAGACTTTCTGCAAAAACCATATTTTTAAAATTTGTTTTAAGTGTTTAAAACATAATATGATTGATATTAATGTTGTATGAAGATTATGCTCTCTTACTTTTTGAGGTCTGGTTAAGTGTTTCTTTGAATATTTTCCAATTAATTCTATTAATTCCTAGTATGAGTTTGCAATTGAGGTTTTAGCTTATTTTAATGATTTTGATTATGATGAATTAGGTGAAGAATTTAATTGTTTTAGGAAAGAATATGGTGAATCATTATAATATTTAACAACTAGGCTCATGCATTTTTGTACTAGATTTCCCTTGAAGGAAATGCCTCCTATAGATGAATTGTTTTAGTATCTCATTTCTCTTTTAGATAAACAAGATCAATTAATTGCTAACCACAATCAACTTCTCTCATTTTGTTAGATAAGGAGCAACACGATATTTTAGAAGATTCAATTATCTCTCTTGATGTTTCTTCTTCATCGATATATTATTATAATGAGGAAGAAAATTTAAATAAAGATAGTTTTTATTGCCTCCAACATGTTACAACTATTTTGGAAGTAAAAGAAATTCTCCTAGTTTGCTTGGAAACGTTCAAGATCAAATATGAAGATATGCCCTTATTAGTTAAAACATTTATTCCCTATTATTAACTGAATCATCTTGTCATAATGAACATGTTTTTTTCGTAGATAATATTTCGTATTAATATTTTTCAAAGGAACATAAAATGGACGTTGGTCAATTTCTGTAAGGAGAGGAAACAAACCACAAGTGGAATCATATAAGTCTACCATTTCAAAAGATGCATTTCATATTGTTTATTCTTATACATATTATTCATTTTATCTTGATGTATTTGATAATGTTATGAAACCATGCATTTCATATTATTTTGCAGTTAATTTTTCATTGCTAAATTACAATCATGTAAAAGTTAATAATAATTTTCGTATGGAAGTTAAAGGAGAAACTAATATTTCTTCCTATGAACCCATTACTTGTCCTTTTGATCAATTATCCATTAGGGGATTAAGAAATGATTTAAAAGTGTCTCATATTGCATCTTTTATTGATTTACCTCAATTTGTGTTTGAAGACGAATCTTGTTTTTATCTTGATAACTTATTTGAGATTGAAGATTATAATCAATCAAAATTTTTTACTAATGTTCATCATGATATTAAGTATAAAATTTAAACATCAATTGATTATGGTTCAAAAATATTGGTTAATACAGGTTCTTCATCTCAAAATTTTAATTTTTGAATATGTGATTTCAATAAGAATCATCAAAAAATTGGGAAACTTCCTTATTAATTTAAAATTATTTAAAATTTTCATTGCCTTGATGTAATCTCTGAAATAAATCCTATTAATAACACCAATATTATTTTACAAGATTTTTTTATTACAATTCTCATAAGGAACCTTTTTCATCTACAAACTCTTTTAAAAAATTCTATGTTAGTATTTTTACATACCATGGTATGATTAGAAATTGGCCTGAGTGGTCTTATGGAGCAACATTCCCAAAGAATGGTAAGGTTATACTTTTTGTTATGAAACTAGATAAAAAAGGAAGAAAACATAGATCAACGACTTGAAAATTAGCCTCTTTGAGGGGGAAAACTCCTTTATGTTACATAAATAAATAATTCTTGGATGATACAAATGATAATAACTCCTTGGTATATATAGGAATCTAAGGGGTCATGACATAATCAAAGCCTACATAAAACTAATATTGTAAGGGCACAACAATAATAATAGTCAGCTTCTATGGGGCACAACAATAAGAATATGGGGCCTACATGGGAACAAAAATAACAATAAGGGAGATACGCTAACAATAACAATAAGGACTCTACACTAGTATTATAGGGACCTAACTTTTCCCCTCTCCTTCAAAAAAAGTGGTCCTTAACACTTGAGTAGTTATGGTACTTATGTATAAGAGTTTCATCCTCTCATGTGGAATCTTCAACGGGTAAGTTCTTCCACTTAATGAGATACCATGAGATTGATCGATTTTGTAGATGTCGGGTTCTTGTTTCCATGACTGCTTCAGGCTCCAACATGATTGTTCTTTCTTTTTCAAGTTCTGGCAATATTATTTGAACTTAGAGCTTGTGTCCAATAACCTTATTTAATCATGAAACATGGAAAACTGGGTGTACTTTGGAAGATGTAGGAAGCTCCAATTTGTATGCCATAGTAATAATATTTCACAACACCTTGTAAAGACCATAGTACTTGGGTGATAATTTATTATCGTTATTAGCTTGCTTGAGGCACATTTGTTTGTATGGTTGTAGCCGTAAAAATACGCAGTTGCATACATCATTCTTTCACTGCATTTCTAGTTTGCTTATTATTTCATTCGATTATGCACCAGAGTAATGTTATCCTTTAAGGGTTGGAGAAGTTGTTGATTCTGGATGTGATATTCCATTACTTGAACCTTAGAATTTCCTCTTAAATATGATGTGATGGACGATGGATGATATGCATAAAGTGCCATAAATGGGGTGTTTTTTGCTGCAATATGGGAGGAAGTGTTATACCACCATTCAAATAGAAGTAACCACTTGACCAATTGTGTTTTTTATCAGATACAAAGCAATGAAGATATCATCCCAAACATTTCTTCATTATCTCAGTTTTCCTGTCAAATTGAGGATGATAATATGAGATATGAGTTAATTGAGTACCAAGGCAAGAAAATAATTCCATGAAAAAATTTCCAGTGAAAATATGATCTTTGTCACTTACAATAAGTTTTGGATTTCCATGTAGCTTTTTGTTTATTTCCATAAATGCAATAGCAATTGTACTGGCTTTAAAAGGATGAAATAATGCACAAAAGTGTGCATACTTGGTAAGTATATTGATGACACTCTTTCCTTTAGATTGTGATAAAATCCATTGAGACCTCCTCCCAACGCTGACTTGGAATGGCTAAAGGTTGTAACAGACCTGGGGTCTTAATTGTCTCAACTTTATTTTGTTGGAAAACTAAACATTTTTCCACAAACTTCTGAATATCATATTTAAGGCCATCCAAGCAAAAATCCTTCTTGACGTTGTGGTTAGTTTTTAAAAATCCCGAGTTCCCTCCTAAGTGGGAGGTGTGTAGTTCCAAAAGAATCTTTTGTTTGAGTTGGGAATTATTACATAGATATAAGCAATATTTGTACCACAATGAATCATTTTTCCAGGTAAATGTATCAAATGTATGGGGATCTTGCTGTAACTTTTGAATGAGTGTCCAAACCTCTTCGTCATTCTTCCTGATGCAGGTGCATAGATGGGGCACAAAGTTTGATGAAGACTCGACCAAGACTTGACAATGTGATGGGATTGTCACATGATGATGTGGGAAATATTTTAAATGTTTTTTAAATATTCACATTTGGAAATGAGTTATGTTATTTAGAGGAATTATTTCCTAATGTAAATGTAATTTCAGTTTCCCTTATTTTTTGAGAAGGGGAAACGAGTCATCACTTGTGACTCTTGGTTATCCCATGTAGCTTTCTTTTTAAAGAGGAATAGTGTTTGAGAAGAGTAGTGTGTGGAACATAGGATAAATGTAGTGGAAGAAGAGAGGCGAAAGTCCAGCTCTAGGAACAGAGGCAGAGGTCGATAGGACTGTGTTGCACATGCCCACCTTGTATATTTGTTCATGCTAATGTATGTTTAATTTGATTAATGAACACTTCATTTAGATGCCTATACATTTGTTTACTTCTCTATCTGTATGTGGTTAATGAAGTGTGTGACTGTGGAGAAAATATATTTATGTATGTACACCATTGCAATAATATTTATTCCTTTTTTTGTTCTTGTAAATTTGATTTTAATTAAGAATTTTGGCATGGGAGATTCCATCGTTGTGTTTTTACATTTGTTTTTGGTTCATGTAGAAAAGTTTGTAATGGAAACTACAATGCGATTGAGAGGCTGTAATAACTCAATGCACAATTGATAGTTTAATAGATAATGAAATAGATGGGTCTTGAGCGTTGAGATTAAAATGCATAGATAATGCAATAGATGGGTCTTGATCATTGAGAGTGGAATGTGATATGTTGTATTTGTTTGTGGGTTCCCATAAGGTTAGAAATAGTGAGTTTGAGAGTTGAGTGAGAAATTCTATAGCCTATGGTTTATGTTGTACACTGTTCAACTGATTTACATTAGAAATTTGAATATTTTGACCTAACCATTGTGTGGATTTTCATGGGCTTGTGTCGTAATTGTCTCCACACCCATGGAGGAATGCTCTCTGTGGTTTGGAGTATGAAGGTGTAGTATTTATTGTGAATAGAGAATTTTTATAGAAAACCTAAGTATCCTATTTTGGGAACGTTGTCAAACATTTTTTGTGATTGGTTTTGATTTGCGTATATGTTAGCTTTGTAATCCCCATGGGGAAGGGTGTAAGTAAATAATTTATTGGGTTAAGGAGCGATATCATGATTATGGAGAACCAACCTTGGCTAGGGCGAGTCGTTTCGGCTTCTTGGAATATGAAAAGATAGAGTTTTGGGGCACTACGAAAATATTTTATAGCATCTATAGGATTTTGATTGTGTTGTGTTGTAGCGGCTACAACCACCCTCCAAAATTTTTCCTTAGCTTCATTTTGGAGCCTCCTTACCAACCTTTCATGGCAACATGTCTTGCCTTGTCAAGTACACAAGATTTAGTGTTTTTATTGCACAATGAAAACCTGTCCATGAAATCTTGTTGCATTCCCCTCACAGGCTGTCTCTCCAGACTTGGTCCAGATGCATATTGAGAAACTCGCTAAAAAAAATACACAATTATGGAGGGGAACCAACCTTTGCTTTAGAAATTGTACAATTCTGTCTGGCACCTTGTTGGGCTCCAGAATTGTGCAAATCTGATAGTCAAGCTTCACTGGGAAAATTGCACAATTCCTCCCAGCATCACTGTTCAACCTAGGAATTGTGCAATCCTAGGCAACCATCAGCTGCTCTGCCTAGAAATTGTGCAAATATCCTAGGCAACCAGCCCAATTCCCTCCCACAAATGCACATTTTTCCCTCCCAGCTGAGCAGATTATTTCATGTTGAGTTGAGTTGAGCGGTTCCACCCGGGACCAAGAAAACTTGACTTGCATGCATTGCCTGCTTCTTCTCGGAATAGAAAAAGCTACATGCAAAAAGAATCCCTAGATTTTAGGGATATACTTTTAGTAGTTGGAGGTTACATGCAAAGATCATTTTAGAATCTGTCCTCCAAGTGTCACTTTTTCCTAGATTTGTGGCATGCACGTCATGAGCTTCAAACTTATTTATTTGACGCTTCATAGCTCATTATTCACATTGATCTTGGGGCTCTGACATCCCCTAACACATCTAGGACTCTTCGACACATCCAGCTCAGTTATACATATGTCAGTGGCCTTAACTTGTCTTTTGCAAAATTTCTGTTGCTTTTTATGTTTTTGCTTTGTGAGTACTGTTTGTTTGATTTCTGTGAACACTTGTTGTCGTTTACAAGCATACTAGCTTGTGCTAGCACCATTTTATTTTTCGTTAGCATCTCATTGTTGTCGCATGCATGAAACTATTTTGCATGAATGGTCGCTAATTCAACGACTTGCTTCACCCACATGCATGTTGTTCCATTTTCTAAATCTTTCATTCACTGTTTACATGCACGATCAATCACCCCTGCTTACACTGAGTATGACCATGCATTCACTTTCAATTTTTCTTTCAGTTGCCCATTGATGGGTCTAGCGAGCCTTGTCCCAAACTCTGCCTCACCAAGACAACATTGTGCAATCCTAAGAGGGAAGGCTCTGTCTTCCCTTCAGGAAATGCACATTTCTTCCTTGTGACTATCCTCCACGCTTTATTTGTGCAATTCGAAGGGACATCGACTGTTGTCCCAAAAGTTGTGTAATGTAGTCACTGAGCCTGCAACCATTGTCAGCTCAAATTACGCATTGTGCAATTCCAATAGACAATCAACCAGCCTGGATTGCACATTGCGCAATTATAGTAGCCAGCCAGCCTAGAATTCCTTTTGTGCAGTTCTGGCTATTAGTCAGCCAGCCTCATAGAAGAAATTGTGCAATTCTTCCCAGTTAATCCCTAGGTATGTTGCATGTCTTTCCTCAAGTTTGCTTTTGTTTTCGCTGGCAGATTTCTTGCCATGCATGTCGCTTTCTCTCTATATCTATCAGGTTTTCATCTTCCTCTTAGCAGTTTAGGATCAATGGTCTCCACGAGATAAGGATCAAAGGAAACTGACAGAAGTACAACTGGAGCAGTAGTTGAGCGAGTGTCTTCAAGTCTATCAGTCTATGATGATACCAAACTGATTGTAGACAAGGACATTAGACTGAAACAGAAAGAGGTTAGTGACACATTTTCAAGCACATTTGGGGAAGACCTCAAAGACCACTAGGTATATATGAACATCCACAAGTCAATATTGTACCGGATTTCATGCAAGTATCTCGTGCTCCCATGCGCAGACATGATACATTGGATCGTCTCACACACTGATCCCGAGATGATGACATTGAGTAGTGTCACTGGGACGAAGATTTCTACCTTCAGGGCACATGATTATCATGATATGTATCAGATGTCAGAGCCTGTGACCATCATGGAGACACCCTTCAGCCTACCCAAAAACAATGCTTCCTCCAGAGACATTTTGAAGAAATGGGTGAAGGAGCCGACTAGATTTAGGATGACACCCAACTAGGTCTCCAAGACGAAGATACTGGAGAAGGTGTATCAATACTTGTTCATATTTTCATGTCGACTGTATGGCCAAGAAAGAATGGAAACCTTCCCACATAGTTGGGTGATCACATTAGACCAACTGGCGAGAGAAGGAAAAGCATGTAACTGGTCTGGCATGTTGGCTCATCAGTTCAAGGAACATGTAGCAAGGGCTCAATAGCTGCCCAAAGGTATGAAAGCTGAAATCCACATGTCCACTGACATCTTGGATGCAATTTATGCCCGACATGAGTTTCCGGGCTTGAAGTGGGCATGGACACCGATGGAGACTGCTGTGAACACTTATTGTAAGATGTTGTCCAAATGCATCTTTAGAGGAGTTATCACATGGTTGTCTGATCATTTTGTCACCACAGTTTACAAGATGATATTTGAATAGGATCCCCTTGCATGGAAAAGGCAACAATGGAGGCATTGATACACATAATTGATTGGTATGCCTCACCCTCTGACACCTTCATACAAATGTACAACATGGATAAGCCTTTGCATATTCTACCAAAGTTTGCCTTGGACATACTCATCATGCAGGAAGTAGCATATCATATCTCGATAGGATTTACACCTAGGCTGCACCAGAAGAAGAAGGCACCTTCACCCACTCTTCCATTGCAGATCGGGTTACACGAGCTACGGAGTTTCAAGCATGTGGATTTCAAATCATAGAAGATGAGGAAGTATCCATTAGATCTCAAAACCCATAATCTGTATGACCCGCATTGTCTTGTGAAGGATCACTGTGCAAGAGAAATATTCAACTGGATCCATGGGGCATTTCATTGGGAGGAGGAGGACCCATGGAGATATTGTTACAACTCCTCTAGAATCAATGAACTGGTTGGCCTCGCTATGGAGTGGGTAGTGAAGAAGCATCTCGGAGAGCACCAGAAGCAGCAACAGTAGGAGAGGTGAACATACCAACATGCGAAGAGGGCAAGAGGAAGATTGTTGATCACATGGAGGAAGAGAAAAGTTGCAAGTTCCAAGTAGATCCCCTTGTGGAAAAATCAACTATGCTTATAGAGGCAAAGAGGTAACAACGTGACAAGAGAAAATGCAAAGGTAGAGAGAGAAATGGAGTGGAGGAAATAGAGAAGGAGTTGCATGAATTGAAGGAGAAACTCTGAAAGGAATAAGAGCTGAACAAACAAGAGAGCGAATCGGAGCAAAAACATGTATAGTAGGGGGTGCAACATGTACAGACGTATGAAATGATGCCCATATAGGTAGTGGACTCATCAGAACAGCTGGCACCAAGTAAATAGGGTGAACCATCGCAGGAAGAGGACTTCGCTCAGGAGATAGAGCGAGCACTTGAACAGATGGATACAGATCTGGAGCAGCAGGAGTTAGAGCAAGACATCGACCTCATGCCTCACCACCAAGAGCTTAGCCCGCAAGCTTCACTGCATCCAGAAGATGAGAAAGTCCTAAGTTACCAAGGAGACACTAAGATCCTTGGAGATCAGCTGGAAGGAGAGATGCACAACATCTCATTCAATGAGTCTCAACATAGAGTTATGCAATATTGTATAATGTCAACTCCGGAAGATCATACATCTCCTGCACAGTTCGAGGAATGAGTGATCGTATCTGAGGTCTAATTGGGACTTCTTACTGGGGATATCCCCTGACATATTGGCAGGTCTAGCATTGTCAACACGCTGCAAATATATTTTACAGTGCCTACGACAATCATTTTCTATGACTGCGAGTTTAGTTTTTTGAATATTGTTTGGCCTCATTAGTGTATCATTTGACAAGGGAACCCCATGGAGTTGAATGAGGTGAAGGAACATGATTACAAGGCTTGCCATATATCTCTCATTACACTACGAAAATGAAATATTCTTTCTTATTTTGACAGTGTATGCTTAATTAATTTATGAATTTCCAGAATTGAGAGAAAAAAATAGATTTGTGCTTGTGCGAGTTTTATCTTGGGTATTGGCAGACAATCAAGGAAAATTGAGCTATTCGCATTAAGCGACATCAGATCTCCACTATTTTTTTGGAGAATGTCAGAGCCACATAAGGCTTTCAACTTTACAGCTCTTGGAGAAAGATACAGGAAGATCTTGGAGGAAGTGGAGTTTACAACAGATTGAGGTAAATATCTGTTGAATTGGGGTTTTCTAATTATGAGGTAATGTGCAAACATAGTGGAGGGTTTTTTCCTTGAAGTAGAATCGATTACTCTTCAGTGATGCATTCAGAATAGCAAAGATTAGATAGTGGAAATGCTTGCATGTTTGAAGATAACTTGATAGTGAAAAGAGGCTGAAGAGAAAATGATACTTACAATAGTAAGTGACGTTATTACAGGGGTGTGATGATTTGATATTATCTTGAGGAAAAAAAGTGTATTGGTTAGAAAGGAATTGGTTCAAAAAGTAGTGGAAGATGAGATCTTGTTATAGATCTTACAAAATTTAATATGATGTTTATGTTAATTTTGTCATTAAAAGAATTGTGTTTGCAGGACTAAATTGGTAGTAGTTACCATAGAAAGTAAGCTATGTCAAAGGATAAGGAGCAAAACTCGATCATGTAAAACAGTTGCAACAAGAAAGTTAAAATGACAAGAGTAATGGTTAGATAATGGGTAGGAAGAATGGTGTTGAACTTGGAGGTCTGCAACAGCAAAGAGATGACAACAGTGAGAATAATTCTGCAGTGATAGTCGCGTAGATTAAACAAGGAGGAAATGCTTTTTTTTTTTCCAGTTAATTATGGATTAATTGTTGATTATAAGTAGAAGTGATGAATGTTTGTAATTGAGGATGATGGCAAGGAACATTGTGATAGAAAGAGAGGAAGAACCACAAATTTCTCATAGGAAGAAGATGATTCAATTGCATGGAGAATCCAGAAGAGAAAAGAGTGCTTAGATGAAGATTCTAGAGGAAGGCGTCAGCATAAATACTAGGAGAAGACTAGGCATGGAAGAGATTAGGATGGTATTTACAAATAGGTTGATGGAGTCAGCTTGTTGCAGTGGCTTGTGTGCAGATCACCATGAGTAGGTATAAGATCATAGAAGAGGTAAATTTGTGACTACTCAGAGTCATAGTAAAGGTTCAGAGAGAAGCCATAATAGATCAACTCAGGAAAAACTTGATAGAGAAGTAGTTAAAATAAAATTATAGCTAGAGATGATGAAAGAACTACTATAAAAAGATGAGGAAGACAAGGGTTAGAGATGAATTATTCAGAAGAGGGTGAAATGGAATTTGTTGCAAGTGAAGCTAAGGCATAGATAAAATTCTTAGTTGGGGGAAAATATCAAGGGAGTTGAGTTGCAATAATGGAAGAACAATTTAACGGTGATGAACACATGTGATGAAGTAGAAGAATATCTTATGAGCAGCATGGAGACAAAAAATTTCAACCAAGGACTGAGTTAGAGGATGAAATTGACAAAATGAAAGTAGGAAGGTGTAGTTTGTTGGATGAAGAGACAACCTATGATTCTGGGGATAATTTTTAGCAATGTATTGGAAACTTTAAACAATTTGGGAACAAGAAAAGGTCAGATCTCACAACAAAAGCGATAGAAGAAGGTACAAGTTGATTAAAGATTTGGTAAAATTTTAATTTTCACTATGAAAGTGACAGTAAAGGAAGATGAGGAGACTTGCAATAGTAGCTTGGAACAAAGAATGCTCAAAGGGTTCCATAGAAGAGAACCAGGAAGATGCCAAAATCCCAAACTCAAGAGAAAGTTTGGTGAGGTATCATGTAGTAAGGTGGAGACTTGTTACTGTAGAGGTGTGTTGTAGCTCACGAGTTGAAGTTGTTACAAGAAGAGAAAATGCATATGACTAAGAGGTCATATATGTGATAACTTTGGAGTCTGATGGAAGTGCATAGATGGGGCATAAAGTTTGACGAAGATTGGACCAGATCTTGCCAATGTGATGGGATGGTCACTTGATGATGAGGGAGAGATTTTATTTTTTTTGTAAATATTACATTTGGAAATGACTTTTGTTATTTATAGGAATTATATCCTAATGTAAATGTAACTTTAGTTTCCCTTGTTTTGTGAGAAGGGGAAATGAATAATCACTTGTGACTCTTGGTTATCCCATGTAGCTTTATTTTTAAAGAGGAATAATGTTTGAGAAGAGTAGTATGTGTAGCACAGGAGAAGTGTAGTGGAAGATGAGAGGAGAAGCTTTGATGCTAGGAAAAGAGGGAGAGCTTGAGAGGCCTGGCATGCAAATGCACCTTGTATATCAGGCCAGCCTAATCTATGTTGAATTTGATTAATGAAAAATTTGTTTAGATTCCTTTATGTTCATTTACTTCTCTATCTGTATGTGGTTAATGAAGCGCTGGTCTTTCGAGCAAATATAGTTCTGTTTGTACACTGTTGCAATCATATTTATTCCTGTGCATTGTTATATTTAGAAGTTTGTTCCTATAAAGTTGATTTTAATTAAGAATCTGGGCATGGGAGCTTCCATCATTGTGTTTGATTCCTGTAGAAAATTCTATAGAGGAAAGTGTGATGCGATTGAGCACCGATAATAACTCAATGCACACATGCTAGTTTAATAGATAACGAAATAGATGGGTCTTGAGCATTGACATTATAATTCATAGATAATGCAATAGGTGGGTCTTTAGAATTGATATTGGAATGTGATGTGTTCTATTTGTTTGTGGGTTCCCCTAAGGTTACAAACAATGCATTTGAGAGTTGAGCGAGTAATTTTGTAGCCTATGGTTTATGTTGTACATTGTTGAGCTTATTTAAATTAGTAGTTCGAATATTGTGACCTAACCATTGTGTGTATTTTCTTGGCCCTGTGTCATAATTGTTTCCACACCCATGGAGGAATTCTCTATGTGGTTTGGAGTATGAAGGCCTAGTATTTATAAAAAATAAAGTTTTCTGATAGAAAACCCGAATAACTTGTTTTGGGAACACTATCAAACCTTTTTTGTGATTGGTTTTAATTGACATATGTGTTAACTTTGCAATCCCCATGGAGAAAGTCATACATAAATCACTTATTGGGTTAAGGAGCAATATCACGATTATGGAGAACCAAAATTGCAAAGGGTGAGTTGTTTCGAATTACTGGAATACGAAAAGATGAAGTTTTGGGGTGCTATGAAAATATTTCACTGCCCCTATAATATTTTGACTACACTGCAAAAATATTTCACAATGCCTACAATAAGCGTTTTCCAGGACTGTGAGTTTTGGTTTTTGAAGCCTGTGTAGCTTTCCCAGTGTATCATTTGATAAATGAACCCCATCGAGTTGAATGAGGTGAAGGAAAAGGATTAGAAGGTTTGAGAGAGATCTATCATAGCACTAGGAAAAAAAAATCACCATTCTTATTTTGACTTCATATTTTTAATTAATTTTCAAATTTTTAGAATTGCGAAAGAAAAAAAGTAGATTTATGCTTGTGGGAGTTTTGTCTTGGGTATTGGGAGATAGTCAGGGCAACCCAACCTATCTTCATCACTTCCATTCATCCCTTTCTTCAGTTATCCAATCAGTTTGGATAATAGAAATGACACAAGGAAATGTGTCCACATCCTCATGCTTTCTTGAGAGTATATCTACAATAACATTTTCCTTCCCTTTTTTGTAAATGATTTCAAAGTCATAACCCAAAATATTTGTGACCCATTTTTGTTTCTCTTATGAACATAATCTTTGTTCCAAAAAGTATTTAGGAATATCATGATATTTTTTTACCTTGAAATGTTTTCCCATTAGGTAAGGTCGACATTTCTTTAGTGCATGTAGTATTGCCAACATTTCCTTCTCATAAATAGGTTTTTGTAAATACTTTCCCTTAATTAGATGACTTTTAAAATCAATGGGTCTTCCTTTTTGAAATAAAGCAATACCAGTTCCATTTCCCGAGGAATCACATTCCACAATAAAGGTTTTAGTGAAGTCTGGTGTAGCTAAGACTGGTGCTAGGTACATTGCCTCTTTAAGATGCTCAAACACCTTAGTTGCTTCTAGAGTCCAAGAAAATTCATCTTTATTTAGTAATGTTGTTAGAGTTGCTACTATTCTCCCAAAAATCCTAACAAACTTGCAATAATACCCTATCAACTCGAGAACTCCTCGAAGATGCTTTAGGGTTGTGCAGATTTTCCATTCCTTAATGGATTTAATTTTGTTATGGTCTAACTTAACACCCTCATGAGATACAGTCTGACCCAAATATTCCACCTCCTATACTCCAAAGAAAAATTTGAAGGTTTTTGCACATAATCCCTAGTACAAAATGACTAATTAATTACTAAAAAAATGACTAAAATTTTCATATAAACGACCATTTTTCAGTTGGTGACCAATAGTAGCTAATTTACAATATCTTATAATGTGACCAACGTTTATTAATATTTAGCTTATTCATTACTTGGTTGTTTGAATTTTATTGTCTAGTATTATATTTAGTCAAAAATTTGTTCATTGATTTAGTCATTAATTGCCACAATTAATGACCAAATACACAACAAAATATACTACTACATGATCACTTGAGAAAACTAATTAATGACCAAAGAAATATGATCAAAATGTTGGTCGCGTGATAAGATACTATAAATTAGCTACTAATAGTCATACATATGCAAATTTTAGTCATTGTTTGAAACCAATTAATGAGGAAAGAAGTATGACTAAATTGCAGTCATGTTAGAAGATGCTATAAGATAGTTACTAATAGTCGTATATATGAAAAATTTAATCGTCATTTGTAGTCACAAATTTATCATTTACAGTGGTCATTTATCTTTTTTTGTTAGTTTCATATTCATTATATAAATGACTGATTTAGTATTTTATATTCATTCCATTTACTTTCATTAATAATCATTATAAATCACTAATTTATTCATTGTATATTCATTTTATTTATGTTCATCATTAATCAATATAAATTACTAATTTAGTAGTTTATATTGATTTTGTGTGTTCATTATTAATCAACATAAACTAATTAGTATGATTTTGTGAGTAAACTTTAAAAAAAATGACATACAATGTGCATGTTCATCTAATATGAAAATGCAAAGTTGCAAATGTTAATTACAATACTAAATAATATCAAATACAACTATAAATATTTTCAACCTCATAAATTATATTAAATGGAATGTCAAGTATTACAATATGATTTTCCAACTTAACATTGGTTGGACTACACTTTACATATGAAATATTGTTTCATCACTTCAAAACATTATCATTGTGTTGCTAAGGAATTGTAGGCGAATTCACCAAATCTAAAGACATGACCATCAATCTATATGTGTGTGCCTCATGGGATATTGGCTTCAAGGGTATCACTAGATCATTTCTCTTCTCTTTCTCTTTCTACATTTGTCGCTCCAATGTTATTGTACTCCTCCTTCTCCAAATTTTTCTTCTTACCATCAATATTGAGTTCCTCTTCTGAAAATGAAAGAAGATACAATGTAGAGTATAATACATGAAAGACGAAAACTGGAATATAAAATAAAGTACAATGAAAAATATTTATACGACATATACCTCAACATCACCAATGTTAATGTCATTTCCCCCCTAAAAAGAAAGAAAATCGAACAAGTTTTCTTCAGTTGGGCGATAGTGGCCACTATATGTCCAGATGACCTATATAAATAGAGAAAATAAAACATCAGCATAAAAAATAACACCTTAGGAACTTAGTATTCAACCTTCAAGAAAAACTTAGGCACAATCATATTAAGTAAGTTACAGCTAAAAGGCTCAGGCTGTAGATAACTTGTGAAGACAAAAAGAAAGAAAAATACAACTTATAATAAATAATGTATGACAGTTGGCTGACAAATTGCATCATAGAAGGAAAAATTTATCCTATGAGGGGCTTGATTAGGAAAAACTCAAGTTGGTTTTCATTGAGTATGTTTGAGAAAGAAAATCATTTTGATTTAGATGGAGACATTCCTATTGTTGGTATTTATTCTTTCATGCAATAGATGGATGTAGAGACTAGTGAGCCATTCCCTCTACCAATGATGCTCATTCGTTATTTGAAATGTTCTTAGATAAGTTATCTTAAGACTTCGAACCATATCTTCTAAGTTTTAAGTATAATGAGAAATACAATTTTTGATAATTCATTTGTCAATCGTGATTATTTTCTTGTGTTAAATCATGTATCATTTATGAATTATTATGTTACATGTAATCATGTATGCTATTGGTGCATTGTTATGTATAAGATTTCAACGATTTATGTTTCGATTTTCATATATATATATATATATATATATATATATATATAGATATATATATATATATATATATATATATATATATATTAGTATTTCATATGGGGTTCCCTATGTCGAAGACCTAGACATCCCTTGTGACATTCACTAGAATTTGGGGGATGCTTCCACATGTCACTCAAATGCGTTTTATTTCTTCCACATCTTGAAAGCTTGGTGTAATATTGTTATTTTCCATTACATTCATGATCATACTTTGTAGGGAGAAAAATATTAATATGTTTACCCATTTGAGGTATTTCCTTCATGGCAATTTCTTCCCTTTGTCTTTGTTGATAAACTTAAAGAAGAGGGCATTCTCACCTTTAATTTTCTATGTTCATGTTGGGTTGTGTTATATTCTTTCCACAACTAGCCCACGTAGTTAACCGGGGGGGTTAGAAGGGGGGCGGAGCCCCCCATTCATTGCACTGATTGCATAGCAAGGGGGAGTCACAGGGGGTTTGAGGGTGCAGGTAACCGCACCCTATGGGGTTTGGGTCAGCGCCCTAGAAAATTTTGTTTTTGGACCCTATATTAGGTTAGGCAGACCTACCTGTGGTTTTGTGCGTGATTTTTCGCAGATGGTTTTGGACGCGATGGTTTTTCCATGGTATTTGATGCTTCGGCAGGTATAAATCTGTATTGTAACATGGAAAGGACATATAATGAAAAATAAAGCTGGTCGTCCCGGTTTTGGGATCCAGTGGAAAATATTTGTGTATAGGTGGTTTACGTGTTATGCTCTCGCATTGTTTATTTTGTGTGTTTTAGAATTCATATGCAGGTAATTTCTGTACGGGGTTAAAACCTACAGTTCAAAGGTATTTTGTTGAAAATATTAAACCAAAGCATCATATTCTCCATATATTTCACTTTGGTGTGGGATAACTACTAACCAAGCTTTGATACCACTATTAGGGCCTGATTTCCTCTCATCTTTAACAGTTACACAATGTCATAAGGATTAATTATTATATAGTTAGTATATGATGCATTATAACTCGAGTGACTTCAGATATGTGGTTATTAGGCAAATAAATTGTTTGCATAGGCGAGGCTCATGAAAAATAACGGACAATTATATGAACAACACATGAAACTTCTAATAGATACCTTATTCAAAACATTATCACCATGCCTTGATCACTGCCCCATTATATATGTTAGTATCTCAACATGAATTTACAGCCTACAATATAACCATGAGCATGACAACTAACTCTAGAGATTGTGATCCCATTACATGTTAGAGAGTGATATAACAAGTAGGATTATGCCAAATGGTATGAAATATTCCTATGTGGTAAGTGCATTGATTAGAGTAGTACTATAAGTTCACATGTGATTGGTCGAGGCCAAAGGATCCTTATAAAATCTTGTATAAAAATCTTGGTCTTCCAATTTTGACATACATGGAAGTGCAACATAATATTGGGATAGTTTTCTCTTGGTATTCTCTTAGCATTTTTTTGAAGAGTGATCACCTCTGGACAAAGGGCTTCCAATGAATTTATGCTATTTTTCTGTGCCAATCTATCATATTATGTCAAATCAACTACACCTACGCATAAACGCATGTAGTCAAACATAAGAAATCAAATCTTGTAATCAACCTACAAGACTTATACATGTAATCCGAAATATTCAGAAATGTAACCTATCATATAAGAATGTAAGTAGGTATCATGAAATCAACATGTAAGCGACATATAATCCATACACAGTAATTCACATGTTCCAAAAATCAACACATCATGTCTATTAATTTGAAATCATCTTTCACCAATACTAACAACCATGTCATAGTCTACAATCAACTCACAATCATAGTCATGATACTAAAACTACCACACACTTACACACAAGTGCATATTAGTTTCCTCAAAACCTATTGTGTTAGTACAACCGTATTAAAACAAGAGCATTACTTCATACAATTTTATAAGCACCAACACATATCATGCATGTAATAAAGCCTTCAAAAAACCTATAAGCATACCCCCTTACTATCCATGGTCCACACTATGGTAGAAGGAGGAAGCTACTATAATGGCGCGATCTCCAATGTCCAATTATGGAAATGGGATCTCCAAATCTCTATTAAATTTAACCACTTGAAAATAAATTGACTTTTATTTCTCATAAAATTTTTATGATATTAAGTAAAAAACATTGCACTTATTCCACTTGTAACATAATACTTAAAGACATGCCACTTTTCCACTTTCCTACATGCAAATTTCAAATTCTTTGCATGCAACCTTTCAAATTCCTTACATGCAACTCTTCAAATTCTTTTCATGAAAATAGGCATTGATCAGCTAAATCCATATTATCATGCTACAATACTATCCCATAAAAAGAAATAACATTTTCTTCAAACAATTACCATACTTTTACATTTTCTTCAAATAACTACTATACTATTACATTTTCATGTAAGCATTTATTCAAACAATTTACATGCAAACTAATATAGAAAACTATTTGCATACAAGTAAGAAAATATTAACTATAGAAATACTATCACACATCAATACTATCCCCAATGACAAACAACATACTCATTGGGGCATTTTATCAAACAGTTTGTATGTAATTAATCATTGAACCATTTAAGCATTTCATCAAACACTTTGCATGCAAACTAATATAGCAAATGATTCAATGCATATATCCTAAACTGTAGTAGTACAAGTTATCGAAACTAAACCATATGATTAGTGGTATTATCCCTCACTATGGTTCAAGTTACAACTTTTGACATTTCATAGATGAAAAGTTATAACAAAATACCAACACAATCCTATTTGGTGCACAATTCTAGGAGTATCCAGAAAGCTCGACTTCCACTGGTCATATCTCGTAAACTATAGCGAATGAATTTCTGAAATTGTTATCACAATATTAGCGGGATTTCCTCTCGGTGTGGAAAAAAATTCATCTCGTGAGAGTTCCCACCATAAAAGTTATAACAAAAATGTCACAGTGACCTGTTTGAGACCTGATTTTAGGAGCATTCAGAAGGCTCGACTCCCTCTGCTCATATCTCCTAAAATATTGTGACCCAATATCTTAAATTTCTACGACATAATTATTGTTATTTCCCCTCAATGTGGAAAATTTTTCAGCTTATGAAAGCCTACAGAAGAAAAGTTATTGCATAAATTCAAAGGTGACCTATTTAAAGGTGCATTCAGGAAGATCATCTTCCTTAGATAATAATTCCTAAAGTATTTTGAACCAATATCTGAAATGTTTACCGCATTATCTGTGGGATTTACCTTCAATATGGACAAATTTTCGACTTCTAATATGCCACAGAAGAAAATTTATAACAGATATGACAGAAAGGTCTAAAATTTAACCTTTGTTCTTCATTTTACCTATGATAGAGCCCATTCAGTCCAAGTGTTTGAACCATGCTCTGGAACCACTCTGTAACACCCTCCAGGGTATATGGCCATACAAATTAACATAGTAGGAACATAAATACAATAAAAATATTAGCCATCAAAATCCATATATACATCAATACATTTTCACATGGAAATCAAGGGAATGAATTCTTTTCATTAATAATGCAATGAACCAACCGGTGATGGGACTACCACGTTCCACCCGACCATAGATTGGATGAGCCAAGTCTCTCTTCAGCCAATCAACCCCATGCCATATTCCAAGCATGAATGTGGAACTCATAGAACACATGTTATGAAACCAGCTCACAAGAAGATAGAAAAGATAGTTGAACGCCTTAGAATTCAACCTCTTCGAGGGGGGACAACCTCCTTTACAGTACATAAATGAAACATTCTTGGATGATTCAAATGAAAAAACCTCCTTTCTATATATAGGAGTCTAAGGAGCCACAATATAGCCCAACTAACCTAACAATAATAATATAAAGCCACAAAAATAACAATAGAGGGATTCTATGGGGCACACTAATAACAATATGGGGACAATAGGGGCACAACAATATTAATAAGGGATACAACCACAATAGTAATGGGGTAATCACTAGTATTATAGGGACCCAACATGCCCCTCTCCTTCAAAATAGTGTTGTCCTCAATGCTTGAGTAGTTTTAGATGCTTCTGTATAAAATTCTCATCCTCCCATGTGGAATCTTCAGCAGATAAGTTCTTCCACTTGATAAGATACTCCAAAATTGATCGATTTCTTAGCTATTGAATTCTTGTTTCTGTGACTGCTTCTGGTTCCAATATAATTTTTCCTTCCTCGTCGAGTTCTGGCAATATTGTTTGAACTGGGAGCTTGTTGCCTATAACCTTCTTTAAACATGAAACATGGAAAACTGGGTGCAATCAAGAAGCTGCAGGAAGCTCCAATTTGTATGCCATAGTACCAATATTTTGCAACACCTTGTACGGACCATAATAGTTTGGTGATAATTTATTATCATGTGTAGCTTGCTTGAGAGACATTTGCTTATATGGTTGTAGCCGTAGGAATACCCAATCACCTACATCAAAACTTCTTTCGCTGCGATGTTGATCTGCGTGTTGTTTCATTCTATTCTATGCCAACACGAGGTTATCCTTTAAGAGTTGGAGGACTTCTTGTTGATGTTCGATGTGATGTTCCACTACTTTAACCTTAGAATTTTCTCTTAAATATGATGTGATGGATGGTGGCTGATATCCATAAAGTGCCATAAATGGGGTCATTTTTGTTGTTGTATGGAAAGAAGTTTTATACCACCATTCAACCAGAGGCAACCATTTGACCCATTGTGTCTGTTTATCAGATACAAGTAGCGAAGATATCCTTCCAAACATTTGTTTACTATCTCAGTTCTCCCATTAGATTGAGGATGATAAGATGAGCTATGAGCTAACTGAGTACCAAGACAAGAAAATAATTCTGTCGAAAAATTTCCAGTGAAAATGGGATCTCTGTCACTTACAATAATCTTTGGGTTTCCATGTATCTTTTGAATTGTTTCCATAAATGCAGTAGAAAGTGTATTGGGTTTAAATGGATGTGATAATGCACAAAAGTGTGCATACTTGGTAAGTATGTTAACTACCACCATGATGACACTCTTTCTCTCAGACTTGGGTAAACCTTTGATAAAATCCATTGAAACCTCCTCCCAACGTTGGCTTGGAATGGATAAAGGTTGTAATAGACCCGGTGTCTTAATTGTTTCAACTTTATTTTTTTTGCAAACCAAACATTCCGCCACACACTTTTGAATATCTGATTTAAGGCCATCCCAAAAAAATTCCTTCTTAACCCTATGGTAAGTTTTTAAAAATCCTGAGTGCCCTTCTAAGGGAGAAGTGTGCAATTCCATAAGAATCTTTTGTTTTAGCTAGGAATTCTTACGGAGGTATAAGTGATCTTTGTACCATAACGAATCATTTTTCTAGCTAAATGTATCAGACGTACTGGAATCTTGTTGTAACTTTCGAATAAGTTCCCAAACTTCTTCGTCATTCTTCCATTCCTCCCTTGCTTCGTTTATCCAATCTGGTTGGATAATAGAAATGGTACACAAGAATGCTTCCACATCTTCATCCTTTCTTGAGAGTGCATTTGCCACCACATTTTTTTTCCCTCTTTTGTAGATGATTTCAAAGTCATAAGCCAACATCTTTGCGACCCACTTTTGTTGCTCTTCAGAGGATAATATTTGTTCTAAAAATTATTTAAGGCTATCATGATCCATTTTTACCTTGAAGTGTCTTCCCATTAGGTAGGGTCGCCATTTCATAAGTGCATGGAGTATTGCCAACATTTCCTTCTCATAAATAGCTTTCTGTAAAAACTTTCCCTTGATTGGACGACTTTCAAAAGCAATGGGTCTTTCATCTTGCATTAAAACAACACCAATTCCATTTCCTAAAGCATCACATTCCACAATAAAGGTTTTTGTGAAGTCCGGTGTAGCTAAGACCGGTGCTTGGCACATTGCCTCTTTAAGATGTTCGAAGGCATTTGTTGCTTTTGGAGTCCATGAAAATGCATCTTTCTTTAATAATGTTGTTAGAGGTGCTGCTATTCTCCCATAATTCTTAACAAACTTGCAATAATACCCTGTCAACCTAAGAAATCCTCGCAGATGCTTTATGGATGTGGGGATTTTCCATTCCTTAATGGCTTTAATTTTGCTAGGGTCTACCTTAACTCCTTCATGAGATACAATATGACCTAGATATTCCACCTCTTGTAAACCAAAGAAACATTTGGATCTTTTTGCATATAACTGTTTCTCCTCCAATAGTTGTAGCACCTTGTCAACATGATCCTTCCAAGACTTGCTGTAGATTAGTATATCATCAAAAAATACTAAAACAAATTTTATAAGGAATGGTTTGAAAATGGAATTCATCAAACCTTGAAATGTTGAAGGTGCATTGGTAAGGCCAAAAGGCATGACCAAAAATTCATAATGACCCTCATGAGTTCTAAATGTTGTTTTCAGAATGTCTTCAGTCTTCATTCTGATTTGATGATATCCTGAACGAAGATCCAACTTGGTGAAGTAAATTGGTCCATGCAATTCATCCAGTAATTCATCAATGACAGGAATGGAAAACTTATCTTTAATAGTGAGCTTGTTGAGCTCTCTATAATCCGGATGCATGCACCATGATCCATCCTTCTTGTGGACCAATATTACTGGAGCAGAGAAAGAAATTTGACTCAGTTGAATTATACCAGCCTCTAGCATTTCTACAACCATACGTTCAATTTCACTCTTTTGGGCATGGGATATCTGTATGGCCTGATGTTTGGAGGAACACTTCCTGGAATCAGATGAATAGAATGATCATGATCAAGAATAGGTGGGAGACCTTTGGGAGTCTCAAATACCTTGGAATGATTGTCCAAGACATTTTGGAGATCTAGAGAAATAGATGATTCCAATGTGGAAACATCTAGTGAACATAATTGTGCAATTACACCTCTTTGTTCCTTTTTTATAAGCTTTGTCATACCGTTAGAGCTGATTATCTTTCCTAGTTTCCCTGCAATACCCCTTAATTCAACTTTCTTTCCTTCCACAGAAAATTTCATGAAAAGTTCTTGAAAATTAAAAGCTAGTGTACCCAAGGATTGTAGCCAATGGACTCCTAGTACAACATCAGGACCTCCCATTGGAATCGAAAGCATTGGGGTAGTCAATACATATTCTCCCATGGATAGCTCGATATTATAGCACTTTCCAGAGAAATTTATTATTCCTCCATTTGCAACCATCACTTGACACTCTCGTGCTGGATATAAGAAGCAATTCAATTCTTTTGCTACTTTACAATGAATAAAATTGTGGGTACTTCCCGAATCAGTCAACACTATTACCTTTTTCTTCTTTATTTGTCCTTCTATCTTGGATATTATCCTTTAATGTCCCTATGAACATATCAGTCCTATGCTCCTCTGGAATATTTTTTACCCTTATGTTCAATTTTTGGAACTCCTCAATGTGCTTCATTACTGAACCATTTTGTTTGAGACTTATCAATTGACTAAAAAAATTGTTGCTTTTTGTATCCTCATAATGTGCTATCAATTGTTCGGTAAAAATTGCCCAAGTGATAATTTGTTTATGAGATAAAAGCCATTGATACCATACAAACTGATTTGGTTCCAAATATAATGTTGCAATACATACCTTTTGTGTGTTTTGCACATTATTGAGATCGAAAAATTGCTCCATCTGTAATATCCATGTTGCGGGATCCTTGCCATCAAACTTCCTCATATCTATTTTTGGAATATGGTGGGTCTTCGATCCCACATTAGTGTCTATGAAATCATGATTAACATTTCTTTTGTTCGCATCATGAGTTTCCTTTACTACCTTTTCAACATTAGTAAGTATTTCTTGTAGAAAATTTATCAAATCTGTCTTCAAATCTGCCACGTCTCTCTTCAAATATGTCTTCAAATCTATCTTCAAATAGTCCATCTTAGCTTCCACGCCCTTTATCTTAGCTTATATTAGCTTTTGCGAGAGTGGCATTTGTTGCACTTGGTCTTGTAATTTTCATATATCATGTAGCATTTCTTCCTCTTCTTCATGAGTCATGCTAGAGCTTTCAGGTTGCTTACTAGGTGTTTTCATTTTCTTTCCTCGGGGCATCAATTACTGATAATAATGCTCTACAATGCCCTTTGAGATCCTTCAAAATAAATTTTCAAACCAAGCTTAAGCAAAAATTTAAAAAATCTACACACCTTTTTTCACTTTGTAGGAGCTCGATATTGCCTCTGATGTATCTCTGTACTTTCAAATCATCCAGTTCTAAAATTGCAACCTGCAGTAGTGTTATAGACATTTTTGGGCACTGCAACCCCAAGCATAAAATTTCCATAAACCAAGGGCTCCTAAGTCCCTAAAAGTGTTGTTCTAACCCCTAAAGGAACAAGGTCAACTGATTACAGCTTCTCCCAGAAGTTCTCCATGAAAAACTACTCAGAACTGGTCAAAACAGGATCATTTCACCTGCTCCATAGGAAAAGTGCGTTGCATCTCACCTAAGTACACTCTGTGGGTGCGTTGCATTTCAAAAGCCCTTCTATGGGGTGCGATGGGTGAGAAGTGACAAATGGCAATGTCAATCCGCGAGGTGGAGAGGCATGGAATCTTCCAGAAACTTCTCCTGTGACACTTGCCTCTCTGAATTCGACCAAGGATGAGTAAGAGATCATCAATCTCCAAGTGGAAGCCAGAAATATCAGAGGGAAGACACTAATCAAATCACAAGATGACTCATCTCCCTTCTAGATATCTATATATGGATCCCTCATCCCAAAGATCGAGAGGCTGGAATTTTGCATCTTGTAAGGGATTGCTATTGGTTTCTTGAGGCAACATCATAGTGTTGGGTGATCTAAGCTTTGCATGAGGTGAAGAAGGGATTACTTGCTGAGAGGATGATGCTGGGTCAGAACAACTGGTTTTAACTCTCTTGGCTCTTTCTTGATTATCAATAAAGTTATTCAAGTTTTCCTCCATACTCTTGTGTCATTTATGTTTCATGCATTTGTATGGCAAGGATAATTTTAGGGGCGAATGTTCGCCCTTTGGCGAAATTGAGGGGTTTTAAATTTTTAGTGGGCGAATATTTTGTATCATAGTATATTTTTAAAAATCACCTCAAATAGCCCACCTTATTTTAAGGGAGAGGGTAAAAAAGGTAAATTTAGCCCTTCAAATTAGGACTTACAACTTTCTATTCGCCCATTTTCAAGAATAGGTTTTATTTAAGTGAATCCATTCGCCCATTTTCAAGAATAGGTTTTATTTAAGTGAATCCTATGGGCCAAATACCATATTTATAAAAGAGGTATGGTAAATTAATAAAAATATAAATAAATGAGAGGTATGGTAAATAAATAAAACATCTTTTATATTTACTCCATAAGTCATCTTATATACATGTAAGGGTGTAAACAAATAAAAATATAAGTAAAGTGGAGGTATGGTAAATAAATAAAACATCTTTTTATACTTACTCAAAAAGTATGGTAAATAAATAAAAATATAAATAAACTAGACGTATCGTAAATAAATAAAACCTCTTTTTATATTTAGTCCATAACCCTCGTTCTATTTATGAAGGCTCAAGAAAGAGGTTTTATTTAAGTGAATCCTATGGGCCAAATACCATATTTGTAAAAGAGGTATGGTAAATTAATAAAAATATAAATTGTTAGGTAAACTTGACTTGAGATAGAGTCAAAGTTGACCAGGTTAAATAGTGATGGTTTTGGGGCACATGGTATTGTGCACCCATGGTATTCTACCCGTGGTATTATATCTAATGGAGCTTATAAAAAGCTGGAAGGACTTCATTGTAAGGAAAGGCCTGGAGGTGAGTGGTGAAGGCTCACTTGGTCAGATTGGCCACTGCTAATGAGATCTTATTAGGTTGGATTTTTCCCTCGATTTGGGGTTTTCTCGAATAAACATGCGTGTTTATGGTTGTTGTTGGTTTTTTCTTATATTTATTCCTCTCAGTAATTATTTATGTCATGCAGTAAATTTCTTAACAACTGGTATCGAGCCCAGATATTGGCTTCAAAGGGATTCTTTGATGCCAGGGGTTTATAGTGGCTGATGAGATCAATGCAGCCATTTTACAGATCTAGGTCTAGAAAATAATGGTGGAACAATTGTACGTGGAAGAACCTCGAGGAGAATTTGCGATATTTACTAGTTTGGAACATGCTGACGAATTGTTCGGGATTCATGCGGCTATTTAAAGAAGGTTGAGAAATACCTTTGGTAATATTAAAATTCAAGGTTGATTTTGTTGGGAGCTTTTTCGTAGAGAATCGATAAGGGATATTCCCTATGAGTTCTATGCGGTGTTGAAAGATGGAGTAGGCGTGGGCTGCATGCATGTCATCAGAAGAAAATTGTTCAGAAAACTTCGAAAATTGTTCGTTTTCTTCTAGGTTTTTCTGCTACGTGAGGCGCCACCTGGAATCTATGAGGTTCTCCAAGTTGGAGTGATTTGATAGAAGTTTTTGAGCAAATCAAATCGAAAGAGGATGGATCGCAGCATCAATAAACAAAAAAAAATTAATGAAGTCAAAATTATTGCATGTAAATGGGCATACTACTGTAAGACCTGATAAGGCATGTGTACCCCTCGGTGATCACCGGTAAAGTCTGGGTTAAACATAGGTGATAGAGGGGATGTCGGGTTAACAATACCCCAGGTAAAAACTCTGAGGGGGGTAAGAGCTAGACTGAGCGGGATTGTCTCACTTAGCAGGTTTGGCTGGAGTTAGTCAAGGAACCACAAGTCAAGTTGAAGAGGGGAATATTGTTAGGTAAACTTGACTCAGGATAGAGTCAAAGTTGATCAGGTTAAACAGTGATGGTTTTGGGGCACATGGTATTGTGCACCCATGGAGTTAGTCAAGGAACCCCAAGTCAAGTTTAAGGGGGGAATATTGTTAGGTAAACTTGACTCAGGATAGAGTCAAGGTTGACCAGGTTAAACAGTGATGGTTTTGGGGCACATGGTATTGTGCACCCATGGTATTTTGCCCATGATATTAAATGTAATGGAGCTTATAAAAGGCTGGAAGGACTTCATTGTAATGCGAGACCTGGAGGTGTGTGGTGTAGGTTCACTTGGTCGGATTGGCCAGGGTTTTGGCCAATGCTAATGAAATCTTATTAGGTTGGGTTCCACCCCGGATTTGGGGGGTTTTCCTGGATAAACATGTGTATTTATGTGTTTATGGTTATTGTTGGTTAATTTTATATTTATTTATTCCTCTCAGTATTTATTTATGTTATGCAGTAAATTTCTTAATGTAAACAAATAAAACATTTTTTATATTTACTCCATAAGTCACCTTATATTTACGAACACTCAAAAAATGGGTTATATTTAGGTGAAACCTATGGCCAAAATACTATGGGACAAATACCATGGACTAGATTGTTATTAATACCATGCAAAAAACCATTATTAACCCTAATATTAGAATTAATAAAAATAAAAATAGCACATGGTATTGACCCATGGTATTCACCAAAATGGCACATTATGTGTTTATGGTTATTGCTGGTTAATTTTATATTTATTCCTCTCAGTATTTATTTATGTTATGCAGTAAATTTCTTAATGTAAACAAATAAAACATTTTTTATATTTACTCCATAAGTCACCTTATATTTACGAACACTCAAAAAATGGGTTATATTTAGGTGAAACCTATGGCCAAAATACCCTTATATTTACGAACACTCAAAAAATGGGTTATATTTAGGTGAAACCTATGGCCAAAATACTATGGGACAAATACCATGGACTAGATTGTTATTAATACCATGCAAAAAACCATTATTAACCCTAATATTAGAATTAATAAAAATAAAAATGGCACATGGTATTGACCCATGGTATTCACCAAAATGGCACATGGTATTGACCCATGGTATTCACCTGGAGTGTAGCCTATTTAAATGGGGGAATTAAACCAGCATGTAGCCTATGCTAAGATTCACTAGGACTTTACAAAATTTTATTATTTAGTGAAAGACTCACCAAGATCTTACAAGATTTTATAATCGAGTAAAATATTCGCCATGCCTGGTGAGAGATTCGCCAAAAAATTATATATAAATATTATATTATTGATAAAATCGCCTTTCATTTTTCCTATATACCATGGAGATTCGCCCATTTATTATATTTATAAATCTAGGGGGGGTTCTTAAAATTTTCCCTGTTGTATGGTCAATTTACATCTGATCCTAGATTGTTTATGATAATAGATCCATGTTCTTGTATAGTGTTATGCTGCTTTGATTCTATAGGTACTCTGTGAAGCTCGGTGTACAAGGAAGCATGTAGCAAAGGACTATCAGAAGAGAGAGGAATCGAACTAGGAACCAAGCGCAAGATAGAGGTTGGTCTCCTTTATTATTATCTCATCTATATTTCATAAAGGAAAATGAAAGTAGCTTTAATTTGTTTGTTTCTAAGGTAGCTACCACACCCTAGTGGGATTAGCAGTTCTGCATAGACACATTTCCCTGTAACAAAATGGCGACCATACTGGGGAGGGACTATGTTGTTTGTTTATCTACTTTTTTGTTTACTATATAAACTTACAGATGGAGCCTGAAGTTGAGCCAGGTAGCTTTCAAACTGCATTTTCTCTGCAAATGGAAAGTAGATAAATGCCACTTCATTCAATCTCTGGGTTTTGTTTATGAATTAAACAAATGATTTACAAACTCTCTAATTGCCCTTGTGGTGGCTCTAGTAACCTCCTTAGATCTACCCCTATTGTTGATTTACTGATTACCACTTGCTAGGCCAAAATCCTTGATCTGAACTGCAAACTGTGACCCAGAACCCAAGCAAAGTATCGTCTCTGGCCCAGCACAGTCTCTGTTCTATGAATCTGAAATTCAACGCACTTCCCGAGTGTAGTAGGTGCGCTGCATTTCAAATTCACTGTGTTACAGGTGCGCTAATCAGACTAGACATTGTTCCTGAGTGTTGGTTTTTTTGTTCACTCTTTTCAGATCTATTCAAGAATTTTGCTACCTATGGTCAGTATACCTCTGTTTGAAACCCCTTTCCTTGCTGTTATTCTGCCTCCATTGTGCAAAGAACCGTAAATGTTTTTGTGTATTTGTTGAGTCATTTTCATTTCTCCTTTGCAAAAAAGTAACGTAATTGTACTGTCGTTTCTTGATTTGAAAGTGTCACAAGTGTCGATTTCAGTCATAGAAGAGAGTCTGATTGCTCTTAATAGTCGATTACCCTGTTACTATTGTATTGGATCTGAATTAGTAGTTTTTCTAGTGTCGAAATCACGTCTTCATTTTGATTTTGAAAAGAAACTTGTTAGTAATTGTCGCTTGAAAAGTAATTCAGATTTGCGCATTAGCTTTCTTTTTATAATTCACATATTAAGAAGGCTGAAAACAAATACATGCATGTGCATTTGCATTTAGATTGTTTGATTGGTTTGATTTAGGACAGTGCATATAGTTTGTGCTCTTTGCTCTTTGCGAAAGAATACTGTCTCTCTTTCCTTAGTAGCTAGGATTTTCATTGCACGAAGAAGATAAAAAGATTGTTTATCATCTTAGATTGCATTTTAGGAATTGTACATCTACATCACGCGGTGAACTTGAAAGGCAAATTTATTAAGCAAGATCAACTATAAAATAAATTTAATGAATCTAATAATTTGTTTGGAACCTAACGCACAACATCTAGAAGTCTAGGCTAGAGACGTATTCCGACGTCGTAAAGCCTGGTAACTGTTGTTCTCACTGTTGGTTGGGTGATTCCTCCACTTTGAGATGATAAGTGCCAGCACGGACTAGTGCTCCCACTTACCACCGAGTATATTTTGGGATACCACAATAGGCTTAATCCTTTATCCATAGGAAGCCGTGTCTGCCGCCCTATCGATCACAATGCACTGAACACAGCATTCGGTAAGATTGACTGCTGTACCGTAAAAAGTATTTTGCAGTTTTGTGATTGGTTCGGTAATCCCTCTGCCTAGATTTACAGAGCAGTCCCTTTCGTTCCCTTTCAGACTCCTTAACGGAAAAGGTCCATCTGAGCACTTGTCACTTCAGGCTCATTAAAAATCGAAGGCGACTAGAGTCATCTTTTGTTTTTTCTCAACTCTTTAAAATTGAAAAAACAAGTTGTGTCAAAAGCATCTAAAACTCATCTAATTCGGAAACATACTTCCCCTTTATTTTTAGTTGATCAAGTAATCCGCAATCATGGAAGAAAGTCAATTGAAACCTCGTCGTTCACGGAGGCTTACGAGTCAACCGTCTTTGTCTCCGGAATCGAAACTATTACGGACAAAGCGAACTCGTTTAACCGGTTCCAAATCTCCTAGTAATGTTAGAACAAGTGTTGCAACAACATTGGAGACTTCGGTTACTCCACACATTTCTGGTACCCCTGCCTTTACAGAAGAAGTTCAGCAGCCACCGAAGGATAGTAGTATTGATCCTAGTCTGAGGGTAAACACTTGTATCAGTGAACCAGTTCCATCTACAATCGCTTCAGAGAGTGTTGTTCCCCAAACATCTGTCGCTGGAGATTCCATACCTTCTTCGGCACCAGAAATATTCTACGGACCTGACGGTCTACCTCTTCCACCTGGTCTGATTGCTATAGAAGAGATTGAGGATCCTCCATCTTGTCTCCATCGCAATTTGGAGTCGGGATCACTCTGTATCATTCTTCATCAGAAATTATTCTACTTCCAGCGGAAGCTCCTGTAGAATTGCTAGGTAATCTTTTGGATAGACTAGAAATCTCTGAACAACCTTCAACATCTAGGACTGTGTCGTCCGACATAGCGACGACAAAACTTCCTGCTATCACTCCAACAATGTTCGCCGGTATACCATATGTCCCAACTAGCTCGCAATCACTAGAAGGAGCCCACTCAGGGGCTATTTCGACAGTATGGTCCATTCCTATTTGTTCATCCGGAATAGTATCTGGAAACTCTTATGTTGAGTCTCAACAAATTGATCCATTGGGATGTCGATTTGGGCAGTCTGGTCCTCAAGGGCAAACCATTCCTTTAAGTACTAGATTACCGCCGTATGGGGGGCAGTATACCCTTTCGTTGTCCCCTCCGGGAGGACAGCCATACGGGAGTCCACAACAAAATTCAGGTTATGATGGAATTACGTCTAGCGGTTGGGTACCAATACTACCTCAACAACCAAGAGTTGTATATTCGATGCAACAATGTTTACCTATGTCAATTATACCAACTACGCCAGCTATTGTGATGGTGTCGCAAGTACAAGCGCTGCCTATTGTATGCCAACCTCAGGTTTCTCAGGTTGTAATGCAATAGCCTCTTGACCCTGCAACTTAACCACAATCGCCGACTGGTGGAATGACACAGGCCCAAATGGGTACAATTACCCCTCATCTTGGTCGAACAGTTAGTATCGGAAAACAGCACATGGCTTCACAACCATGGCTAGTGCAATACCAACAACCGCAATTCCAACAAGTATACCAAGGATCTAAGCAACAAATCTTTGCAAATAGTGGGAAGCTGTATATTCAAAATGGTCAAAATCAACCATTCTACAATGGTCATGCCCACCAACCTTACCAAAGTTACCAGCATCAAATGCATTATGCTGGTATGCAAAGACCAACTGCTCAGGCGATTCCATCTTATCCTGGGTATGCTTCACCTAACCTGAATCAACAGTTACCTTTCGTGGCAAATTTAGAGTTACCTAATTTAAATCAGTTAACAAACGATCCAATCACTTACGCCCCTTGGTGGCCAGTGATTCCTCATAAACTTCCATCAGATATTCCTAAATTTAATGGAAATCCAGGTGAAGATCCGTCGAATCATGTGATGACCTTTAATCTGTGGTGTTCATCAAACACCCTAAATGATGATTCGATTAGGCTTCGCCTTTTTCAAAGGATGTTAACTGGTCCAGTAGAAAAATGGTATATCGAATTGCCCAGAGCTTCGTTTGACAACTTCAGTACCCTAGCCACAACCTTTCTAACCCATTTTCAGTTACCGATAAGGTACAAAACGGGAACGGAACTTCTTACCAATTTCAAAAAAACAATAGCCACTCACATATCTGATCATATACATGAGTGGCGACGTCGCTGTAGAATGGTAAAAAGGTATGTTCCTGATCAGCTTTTAGCTGAATGATTTATTAAGTCATTATTGCCTTCTATTACAGAAGATGTGGCAAAAGGGGGAGTCGTCACCGAAGAGCAAGTCATTGCTTGTGCGTAATATTTAGACTTGATTTATACTCAGTCTAGCACACTCTACGATAAAATACCTGACGCTCCCAGACCGGAATTTTCGGTCCCCCCTCCTCCTAAATCAAACAATGACTCTCATGCCAGCGATGGCGTGATAGGCACAACAGACACAAAATCGACAAAGGCTACATATAAAAAAGCCCCTAAGATTTCAAGTCAAAATTCAAAAGAGGAACTTCTTGCCTCGGAAGTAAACGTCGTCTCGACAGATAAAGGCAAAGAAACCAAGCAACCAGGTGGCAAGAAGAAAAGCAAAGGGAAGAAGAAGAAACAGGAGGAATCATCACCTAAAAAATCTTCTACAAACCCTTCTGGAAATAGGAAACCAAATCGTCCATGCTTTATATGCGATGAAGATCATTGGACGGCAGATTGTCCACACAGAGCTGAGCTTAAAAAATTCTTCAAGAATTCAAAAACCTCGGCAGTATTAACTGATCCATTTCCAAATCCAGGAACAAATCCGGTTGACAATGGAAATGCTTCCCCATCTCAAGTGCTGATGTTGTCTGTTTCCAAACAACACAATGATGCTTTGATATCGACAAGGAACAAAGATTACGGGAATCCACAGCTTTCAAACAACAAGCATAAAGATCAACCAAGTAGTTTGACAACAACTTCGACAGAAGTTCCGCCGCCCATCATTCCTGAGTTGACAATAAATCCTCGTGCTAGAGTGGCACAACATTATAATATAGTGGAAGATCTGGCCCAATCTCCATCCGCTATGTTGACACTTGAGGTACTGCAAAATTGCCCATCCCAAAAGCAGGCTTTATTATCGGCCATCGGTGGGATAGACCCAAAGGATTCCAATCTTGTATCCTTTAATCATAGAGGATACGATCCTCAGATTCCAGCTCAACTAGCTTTCCTCGTTCAAGTGAAAGCCCTCAACAAAACTGTTCATCGAACAATTATTGATGAGGGGGCATCTACATGTATTATGTCGATGAGTTGCTGGAAAACTTTAGGATCTCCGACCTTGTCGCGATCTTCGACGACATTAAAAGCATTTGACGAATGAACATATACCACATATGGTATTCTAAGTAACTTGAAGGTTGAACTAGGGGGAAAAACAGTAGGAATTGATCTTGAAGTAATCGACAGAAACCTCGATTACAACATCCTACTGGGAAGACCATGGATATATGCTATGGTTGTTGTTGTGTCGACCTATTTTAGGAAGAATGCATTTCCATTTCAAGGAGAGATTACAATCGTCGATCAAAAAACCTTCCTCCCCAATGGTTCTCAAGTTACGGGAAGCATTCCAATGATCCATGGAAGCCCCCATTCGCTTCAAAATATCGGAGTAGGCCTACTAAAAGACCCTATATTAATGGGAACTTTTGCCCTTCCGCCTCCAATCAATTTGGTGGAAGTAGCATCGGTAGGAACCTGCAATATGATATCTTCGATTAAAAAGATCTCAGAAAACGATATCAACATGGATCATGCGCAGGTATTGCCTCCAAGCCCAATAGAAATATTGTAGCAATCAATGTTCCTAGCATGGGAGGCAAACCCAAATCAACGCTCATCAAGCGTTTGGATAGATAGGTCTAAGGAATATGGCACCCCTTTAGATCCTTGGTCATGAGTGCATGACACCGACGAAGGAATTGTTCAATAAATGGTAATTGAAGGGGGACCATGGGAAGATTACCACCATCATTCCCTTCTTCCAGATTGTGAAGAAGATACTCCTGATGACCTTTATCATCCTTCAGTTTTTGATTTTCTATCAAATACTGTAAACACGGTGGATTCCGAGCGAAACTTGTCCAACATTGAAGAGACTATCGCCATAAATATCTCGACCAAAACAGATGCTGTAGAGAATATTTATGTTGGAAAATGTTGTTCTCCTTCAGAAATAGAAATATATAACACTCATTTTCATGAATTCAGAGATGTATTTTCTTGGTCATATAATGAAATTCCAGGCATTGACTCGAGTATCATTGAACACGAAATCAAGATGTATCCAGATGTCAAACCAGTAAGACAACGACTACGGCAGGTGCACCCCAAGAAAGCCACTGCCATCAAAGCAGAAGTTGAAAAACTTCTCCATGCTGGTTTCATTTACCCGGTTTCTCTAACCGATTTGGTATCGAATATTGTTCCTGTTATGAAGAAACAAGGAACGATTAGACTGTGCATCGATTATAGAGATGTAAATGAAGCTTGTCCAAAAGACAACTACCCTACACCCTTCATTGACAAGATAATTGATGAATGCGCCAGATGTGAAATATTTTCATTTATGGATGGATTCTTCGGGTATAATCAAATAAATATCCGCCCAGGACCAGTCAAAGACCGCATTTATTTGTCCATGGGGCACGTTCGCATATCAAAAATTACCCTTTGGTTTAAAGAACGTAGGGACAACATTTTAGAGGGCAATGAATTATGCCTTCCTTGACATCAAAAACATCGTTCAACCATATCTCAATGACCTTCCAGCTCATTCACGAAAGCAGACTGATTATCCACGGAATTTAAGAGCGATATTACTATGTTGCCGACACTACAAGATACGGGGTTCGTCTCGACCCATGTAAGGTTCAGGAAATCATAAATTTGCCTCCACCTTCGAATTTGCTTCAGATTCAGAAACTCCAAGGGAAAGCAAACTTTCTGAGGAGGTTCACTCCAAATTATGCCGAACTTGCTAAAGTTTATACTCGTCTATTGAAAAAGGAAGTGCCCTTCATTTAGGATCAGGTCGCGCAAGCTTCATTTGATGCTTTGAAAGACTCCCTAATGAAAGCATCATTAATATACGCTCCCAATTATCAAAAAGACTTTAACCTGTATCTGGCTGTAGCGGATACAACCATCGCAATGGGTTTAGTTCAAGAAGACAATGGAATTGAACATCCTATATATTATTTAAGTAAGAACTTAAATGATACAGAAAGCAAATATTCTTATGTTGAAAAGCTAGCGCTCGCAGCTGTTCAAGCGATACAGATATTTCGACACTATTTCCTCTTTCGAAAAACTACCATTCTGTCATATTGCAACCCCATGACTTATATATTGTCGCAACAGTTGTTGGGGGGCAAATATTCAAAATGGATAGCAATTCTACAAGAGTTTGATCTAGAATTTGTAAAATCCAAGTCAAAGAAAGCCCTGGTTTTCGAAAAATTATTATGTGATCTCCCATTGTTGTCCAACGATGAAACATCCAAAGAAACGATCGTGGACGAAAATTTGTTTATGATATCTTCAAGCAATCCATGGTATGGAGATATAATCATTTATCTCCAAACCCAAAAGTATAGGTCCAATACCTTCCACTCCGAACAAAAACGTATTCGGTACCAATCAAAAGACTACATGATCGTCGGTGCTACACTTTACTGTCGTGGTGTCGATACAGTTCTACAGAGGTGCCTCACTCATGAGGAGGCCGAAAAAGTCCTGAATGATTGCCATTCAGGCGCGTGTGGGGGGCATCAATCCGGTTATGCTACAACACAAATTTTTTTACGAGCAGGATAATTCTGGCCAACAATGTTCAAAGATTGCATAACCGCAGTCAGAAGTTTCCATGCCTGTCAAATTTTTGATTGCAAAACTAGAAGACCACCCGCACCTCTGCAGCCAATAGTTGTTGTTGGGCCTTTCGCCAAATGGGGCATCGATTTCATGACATGTAACCCCACCTTGACCGGGGGGCATGGGTATATCATAGTCGCAGTTGACTATTTTACCAAATGGGCCGAGGCGATGCCTACATTAGATAATACTGGTGAAACAACTGCCCTCTTATTTTTCAATCATGTAGTAGCCAGATTTGGCCTCCCACAAGCTATAGTCACAGATCATGGATCGCATTTTCGCAATCACATGATGGTCGAATTAGCTGCCAAATTAGGGTTGTCTCATGACAGCTCTACTCCATATTACCCGTAAGCCAACGGATAAGTTGAAGCAATCAACAAAGTCCTAAAGTGCATGCTGCAAAGGATGATTGGAGTTCACAAAAGGAGTTGGCACCTGATCCTGTACTCAGCCTTGTGGGCATACCGAACATCGGTAAGGAATGCAACCGGGTTTACACCTTTCCAACTGGTGTATGGCCTAGAAGCAATCTTACCAATCCAGTGTGAAATCTCATCCCTCAAACTCGCAATCGACCTTCTCCCTAGGACTTCAGAAGACGAGGCTTGTTTCTTGGAACTAATCCAATTGGATGAAACCCGTCATGATGCCTCTTTAGCTAATGAAACCCATAAGAAACGAGTCAAGGCGCAGTTCGACAAGAATGTCAAACCCCATGTCTTTTCAGAAGGTGACTTGGTCTTGCTTTATGACCAAGAATCCGATAAATTGTGGGCAGGTAAATTCAAGTCTTTATGGATGGGCCCCTATATTGTTAAGTGAGTGTTATCAAAAGGAGCCTACGAGTTAATGGATTATGATTGGATTCCACTGGCACAACCTCGTAATGGGTTGTACCTTAAGCGTTACCATGCGTGATTCGGTGTGGTAACCTATATGCTTTTGTTACATTTTTTTGTCACGCGGAAAGAGTCATTAGTGCGGACACAACCGACCTTCCTAGAAAGCCTAAGACTTTCTAATGACAAACAAGACAAATAAGAGCAATCCTTCCCTAAATATGCTTTTATAATATGAGAAATCAAGTGTTTAGATCCTACCTGTAATCCAACGCTGTTGCAGTAGTCCAGCTTCGTTGATCGGGATGAGCTCCTCCTTCCCTTCGAAACCTGCATTCACCAACAATCAAACGATTAAATAGCACCTGAATATCACATAAAATAAAACATATTTAACATATAGACCAAGGAGTATATGAAACAACTCATTAATAACAAATTGTTGAGAAGAATGGACTAATTTGTATTAAAAGGTAACAAAAGGAACCATTACAACCTGAGCCTTGGTGTTGTGCAAGCTCCTTCCAGGGTCCACAAGAGTTCTCCCTTACTCTGATCAGCTCACCCACCTCCCAATGGAAACAAGTAAAGATGGTAATCTCTCCTCACAAGCTTCTACAAGGAAGTCCTATTTCCAGTAGCATCTACCCTTAGGAATGTTCAGCTTTCAACCTCTCCTCCCTTTGGCCCAATGCCTGTATTTATAGTGCTCTAGAGGAAGTTATTCAGGTCCACCATCAATGGGATAAGCCCCTCTTTGGATGGGATAGCTCCCCTATTGATGGGATAAGTTCCTCTTTGGTAGGGATACATGAACCATCTGGAGGCGCTTCATACACGTCAAACAGGCTTCTAGAAGACTCTAGAAATGACCACAAGTAACTCTTTTGAAGTGAAACTTGCGCCTTTTGACCTTTACAGGAGTACACACCCACCCCTTTACATACAGAGCGTACAAGTACGCAGGTATTGTGAAATTGGATTGTGTACCCGCAGGTAAGGCTAAGAGAAACTGCATACCAGAGATAATTGACTTTAAATGACTTTTCTCTTCTTTCTTGAAGTTTGACATGGAGAGTAGAGGCATGAGACTTGCCAAGGAGGATAGTATGACAATGGATGGAGCCATACTAACTGCAAATAGTCATGGTGACATTTTTTAGTGTAACAGATTGCCCCCTAAAGTGCAAAGCCTGTAGTAGATTAGGGTTTTTATGATCTAGGAAGGGTGAAGTACTTTATCATTTCAAGGAGTATCTTGCGGAGGACCTGGTCAGAAACTGCAAATATTCAACACAAAATACATATATAAGATAATATCATCGCTGAGGTAGGCATTCCCATACTCAGATTGAAAACTTTAACTAACAATCTAACTACTGCTCTGATACAAGAATGATTTTGCAGTACATCACAATCATAGACTTTTGTAGACACAGTATGGACGCAGCCATCTGTTTATGATTTGTCTACTATATAATGAATACAAAACTCCTCGCATCCTGGATGGTGGAGACTAGATCCAGGGTCTTCATTTCTACTTCCCGAATTGGTACGATTCTATCCATGTGAATAAATGAGTTGATGTCGAGCATGGTAGAAACCACTTGATTATCAGTCAATGATGTAAACCGTTAACAAGTGTGAGAGAGACCACCAGTGATGTCAATGGTTCTCAAAGTACCCAGTACAATCCATGAAATGTGAATGAATGGGTTGATGTCGAACACGTCACGGAGTCCTTCGATCGAAAGTCAATGATGTAAACTGTCGTCAAAGGCGAGAAACCTGCCATTGATGCATGCAGACTTCAAGGTACTGACGATTTCTAAGTCATCTTTCTAGATAATGTGCTGATGTCGATAGAAGGCGACCCGTTGCAGGCAAGCCCACAACACGAAATCATTGTTCAAGTTGAAGAAATTTTGCTGTAAGGACTGACTCAGGGATGATCAAATGGATGAAAAGTATTTTGCATACGAATGGTTTATTTGCAGAGACCTCTTGAACACATAACGACACGATAGATGGCTTGATGACGATTGACCCAAAGTTAATACCCGGAAACGGTTGAAGACTTTCAAAGTGGTTTGATCAACTTTTAAGGAAAAGGATTTCCCAACCCAAGTGAATGGAAAGTGTCGTGTTCAAGAGCGGTGATAAGGTTCTTCTGTAACAAACGATGACAAATCGGTTCATTCTTCTTTCTTTTCCCCCACCATTTCTGGCAAGTACCTCTTTATTTTTTACAAGCTTGAGGAGGATAACATATGTTTGATTATAAGCTCATCCTTCGGATGAGTCCAACTTAGTTTAAATTCGGACCCTAAGAAGGAGTGGTCCATTCCTGTTTGTAATTGAACAGGTCCTCTACTGTGAAATTTTAATGAGTCCAGTATAGGAGAAGCTCGACGTTTTTCATTTTTAGAGAGTCTGAAAAAACTAAAGAAGACTCCAAGGTGGACTTTTTCGTAAGTTTGTGTCTCCCAAGCCCGAAAAAGTATAAAATAATACCTGAGAGAACCGCTTGATCTTGCGACCAAGGAGTACTTTCATGATTAGTGTCTCTGACCTGAAAAGTAAAAAGCGATCAAGGACACGCCGTTTTATTTCCGTATCGAGTTTGAAATGACAAAAACCCGACAATCTTTTCCAGTTTTTACAGTCAGAAAAGAGCTATAAGGGGACCGTCTTTTAATTCCGTTTTAACGAGTGTGAAAGAAACGCTCGGCAATATTTTCATGTTTTAGGAGTCAGAAAAGAGCTTAAAAGATGACTCTGATGTTTTGGTTCGTGAAAAATGATGATTTTACTCTAAAGTCCTTTTGTCCTGCACAAAAACGACACATTACTCATACCTGTTTAAGATGGGTAAAAATACATTGAAAAATGTCCTTTCATGGTGAAAAATAAACAAACTTAGCATTCATTCATCCAAAAAACACATAAAAAGACTTTTTACCATGTCATTTTTACCATTTTACTGTTGAGGTTCAGAAAAGGGCTTTTGACAAGAAAACTTCTCGTGGACTTTGCGGAGAATCCGACCGTTAGAATCGAGCGCCGTCTCTTTGAGGTATTTCACAACATCCTCCTCTTCAATTTCATCCGTTTAGAAGTTCATTTCAAGTTTTAGTTTGATTTTTTGGAGGGTTTAGGGTTTTAAAATTCGTTTCTCGGGGGACGCAGGTGCCCCATGGGCGAACTGCGTACCCCGACTTTTTCGTATATGGGAAAAAGGTCGGGGTACGCAGCCTGCCTTCAGAAGAGCTGCGTACCACCGCTCTGTTTTCTGAACGCGGGGTGCGTACCCCGTGAAACATGGATTTTGAAACCCCAAACCCCAAATTTAACCAACCAAATTTTGTTTAATGAATTCTAATCATTGTTTTTTGGTGTGTAGGTCACTCACCATGCTAGATTGGCATGAAAGAGAACACGAAGACGTTGATTTGGCCGCAATAGGTCATCAACCTTCGATTGATGCGTTAAAGGCATGCGGTCTCTACAAGTACGGGGCCATACCTGGCATGAGGGCCCAGGTGCCATTCTTAGAGTGGCTCGTTGAAAGGTGGAACATTCAGGATCAATGTTTTTACATCGGAGAACACTAGCTCGAGATAGAGTCCTCCGACATATACTTTCTCACTGGCTTGCCTAACAGGGGTGAGCAACTCTCTCTATTCGGGACTAGGCCGGGTGGCCAATACCTTGCCAGTCTCCGGCTAGAGTGGTGCAATAATCAAAACCAGGAGAAGGGGATAGAAATCAAATACATATCCCGACCTGAACTTATGGTGATTGCCTTTACAGTTACCAGACTTTGCGGCGCTGCCGCTTTGCACATGGCCACTGGATCCCAAATGCGGATGGCTATAGATTGCTTCCAAGGCACCATTTTCAACTGGTGTGATGCTGTGTTGGCCAATATGAATGGCCAACTAACCAGGGCAAAGAAAGGACAACTGAAGACTTTTGGATATGGGCCTTTAGTTGTGAGCTTTGCCCTAGAGAGAGTTCCAATGCTGATCCCCCAGCATCTTACAGTTCCAGTTGGGGCTCCTCGGGAGCCTAAGTTGACGAGATGGGTTGCGGTAATGACCCGGCATCCTGATGAGGGAGTAACAGTTGTTCGATTTCCTGATGGTTACTTTCACTGGCTGGAGGGCCTGGTCTTTGCGATTCAGGATTTCCCTTATGCCGGAATGGATTTTCACAATGATCAGGACATGGTTCTTCCACAGGGAGAACAATGGGACGACAGAGGTACTTCATTCTTCACAAGTTTTTAAATTATCTATTTTTTTTGTTTTTTTATATCGTCTCAAAACTGACAGCACAAATTTTCAAAATGCAGATGTAGGTCCACGGCGTCCGGCCAATCTCCGGGCTTTTGAGAGAAGAGTACCAGCTGTACCAGCGCCGGCCCCATAGGATGCGGCCGCAGAGACCTTAGCCGAGCTGGAACAGGATCTAGAGTGTCTGACGACGGATATACCAGAGACCACTATAGATGACATTCCTATCCAACTTCAGCGCTACGTGGTTGCAGTCCCAGGACCGTTTAGGAGGTTCCTGTGTAGGGTAGTGCGGGCAGTGGTCTCATATAGAGAGCACCACCAGTGATTGGCTAGTCACTTTTGTAGACACATATGACATTTTTGGTTTTTTGTACTTATAATTTTTTCCGATCATAAGGTGTTTTTCAACCTATGATCGAAGACGATGTATATTTTTGACACACTCCTATCTATATATATCATTATTACCGACTTATTTTGTTAAACATGTATGATGAAATGTTTATAAATTTACATTTATGATTGTTACAAATGTCTATTTAACATTCGAGATGCCATTGCATCTGCTAATGTATTTAAAGACCTTGGAATATGCTGATATTCAATGTAATCAAATTCACGTTCTAAGAGACGCACCCTAAAAAACAATCTTAATAACACCGGATTTCTAATGGCATAGACTCTATTAAGATGTAATACAACGAGTTCAGAATCTAACCTCACTATCAAACTCCGAATCCCAAATGAAATAGATTCAGATAATAATTCAATCACTGCACTATATTCTGCAATGTTGTTTGTTGTTTGACCGAGGCTCACCCCATGCATAGAAACTAACTCGTCAGAGGGAAAATAGATAACCCAAGCTGCGGAAGAGATATTCCGTGTACTACGACAAGCACCATCAGCAAATCCAATGTACGTTTGGAGAGGCGTCGACATCTGCAATATCAAGAGTAAAACCAAGATAAGCCAGAATAACGACAAAAACACACTCTTTAAACTAAGCACATAGTCTAAACTAAGCAAACATACCAGCTAGAAAGAAAATTAACCTAACTAGAACTAACTAAATCTCCATACCCACCATTTAAGCATAATACCTCTTTAGGTAAAGTCCATTTCTGGGCTTACCCAAAGAGTCCCCATCAAAATCTACCAGCTCATAGGCCCCTTTTGCCAGCTTTCGCTTGACAATGTAGGGCCCATGCCACATGGGAACGAATTTTCCAGCGCCTAATTTATCGTTAGCTTGATCATATAATAGCACTAGGTCTCCTTCCGAAAAATTACGAGGGGTCACGTTACGATCATACTGAGCTTTCTTCCTTTTTGCATGAGTCTCGATTGCCAAAGCAGCATCACGTCGAGTCTCATCTAATTTAGCTAAGTATAACAGACGCTTCTCCTCTTCGGAAGTAATTCGATAGCCATTTGAAGTGATGGGATTTCGCATTCAATGGGCAACACTGCTTCCAAACCATAAACTAGTTGGAAAGGAGTGAACCCTGTTGATGTTTTTACTGAGGTTCGATATGCCCAAAGCACTGAGAATAACATGTTGTGCCAATTCGACCGATGAATACCAATGATCCGTTGGATCACGATAACTAGAACTTTGTTGATAGATTCAACCAAACCGTTTGCTTGAGGATAATAAGGAGTAGAACTATCATGGCGTAAACCAAGCTGGCTTGTAAGTTATGTCATCATAATGTTTCGAAAATGGCGCCCATGGTCAGTGATTATCGCTTGTGGGACACCAAACCTAGCAATAATATGATTGAATACGAAAATCGCTGCTGTTTTGCCGCTTGCCTCGAATGTAGGCATCGCCTCGGCCCATTTAGTAAAATAATCAACCGCAAGGATGATATACGCATGCCCCCCGGCCGAGTGAGGGTTACAAGTAATAAAATCGATACCCCATTTAGCAAAAGGACCAACGACAATTATAGGGTGGAGAGGAGCAGGTGGTGTGCGCATCTTGCGATCAAACACTTGACAGTTGTGGCATTTTCGGACCGCAATGATACAATCTTTAAACATGGACGGCCAGAAATAGCCAGCACGCAACACCTTCTGAGCTGTGGCATACCCAGAGATATGACCGCCACATGCTCCAGAATGACAGTCATTCAAAACCCTTTCTGCCTCTTCATGAGTTAAGCAACGACGAAAAACCAAGTCCGCCCCACGACGATAAAGAGTATCTCCAATAATTCTTTATTGTTGGGACTGGAATCGAGTATTCCGGCGTTCCGACTTTGAAGCTTCGGGCCGAAACGATTGGGTTTGGAGATAGATGATCATATCCCCATACCAAGGATCTAAAGTGCTGATAAGAAACAGAGACTCGTCCACAATGGGTTCCTCTGCCACAGTTTCCGTGTCAGCACGCGGGAAGTCACACATCAATTCCGCAAAAACTAAGGATTTCTTAGACTTGGACTTCTCGAATTCCAAATCGAACTCTTGCAGGATAACAATCCATTTGGAGTACTTGCCCCCTAGCAATTGTTTTTCCAAAATATAGATCATAGGGTTGCAATCCGAAATCACTGTAGTTTTACGGAGAAGAATGTAATGACGAAAACGCTGGACAGCCTGAACAGCTGCCAGGGCCAATTTCTCCACATGCGAATATTTTAGCTCAGTGGGATTTAACATCCTACTAAGACAATATATCACATGTTCCGTTCCAAATTCGTCTTCCTGAACTAAGACCATTCCAATGGTGGAGTGGGAGGCGGCGAGATACAAAAAGTAGTCCTGGTTGTAGTTGGGAGGATGCAACAACGGTGCATGGGTCAACGCGTGCTTAAGTGCGTCAAAAGATTTCTGAGCTATCTCATCCCAAGAAAATTGAGCGTTTTTTTTCAACAACCGGGTGAAACCTTTTGTAACCTCGGCGTAGTTAGGAATGAATCGATGTACAAAGTTTGCTTTCCCCTGCAAACTTTGGAGTTGGCGCAAACTCGAAGGAGGAGGCAATTTGATGATAGCTTCGACCTTCGAGGGATCGACGCGAATACCTGCTTTTGAAATGACAAATCCTAGCAATCGTCCCACTTCTATGCAGAAGACACATTTGTGTGGGTTCAACCGAATTCGATAATGCCGACACCTCATAAAAATAGCGCGTAAGTGGACAAAGTGATCAGCTCGATGTAAAGAATGAGCAGGCAAATCATCGAGATACGGTTGCACAATGTGCTTGATGTCGTGAAACGCGTAAGACATTGCCCGTTGGAAAGTTGCTCCGTCATTCTTAAGTCCAAAAGGTAATTTGCAGTGAGCAAATGTTCCCCAAGGACAAATGAAAGCCGTTTTTGGTTGATCGGCAGGTAGAATATTGATTTGGTTGTAACCGGAAAAAACGTCCATAAAGGAAAATATTTCACTGCCGGCACAATCATCAATTATTTGATCTATATAGGGTGTGGGATAGTTATCTTTTGGATAAGCACGATTTATATCCCTATAGTCGATACATATTCTTATTGTTCCTTGTTTCTTGTTAACCGGAACAATATTCGATACCCAATCGGTTAACGGGATCGGATAAATGAAACATGCGTTCAATAGCTTCTCGACTTCTGCTTTAATCGCAGCCGCTTTCCTAGGGTGTATCTGACGCAAACGTTGCCGAACAGGTTTAGCGTCCGAGTAAGTCTTGATTTCATGAACAACAATAGAGGGATCAATTCCTGGAATTTCCTCATAGGACCAGGCAAACACGTCACGAAATTCTTGAAATAGGACCTTGTATGTTTGAATTTCGTTATCTGTACACGAGGCACCTATATGAATGTTTTCAATAACTCCGGTTTTGACTGAAATGTCGATGGCAATAGTTTGGGAAATGTTTCCAAAATTCAACTCTGAATCAGGATGTTTCATGGGATTTTGAGCGTCCTTGACATAGTCAGCTGTAAAAATTGATGAAAAATCATTTTCAAAGTCATCACCCTCAGGTAAAAACGAAGATCTATGATGAAGATCTTCCCATGGTAGATCGTCTACACTTAGGATTTCGCGAAGTTCTTTGTCAGATGACACAACTTCGGGAAATGTTATCCGTTCTGAGGTTGATGTGAAAAGTGATTCCTCATGGACCACATTCATTTGGTCGAATTGGGTTGAACTAGAGTTGGAAAAAGACTGCACGGCCTCATAAGCAATTTCATATGGACTCAAAGGCATTGCATTACCGAAGGAGTCTATTTCAGATTCAGATGGGACAATCCAAGGATCATCGTAAATAATAGTGGCTGAAGTAATCATATGAATGGATGCGAATGAAGGGTCTACATTGATCGAAGTAAAAGGAAAAGTTCCCAGTAAACCAGAATCTTTAACCAATCCTATACCAACATCCTTGTAAGGGATAGTCGTTTTACCAACATGCTGGATACTCTCTGAAGAGGCTGGGTCGGATGAAAAGTAAGCCAGCTGGTCTATCGTCATGATCTTACCATTATGTGGAAACTTTATAACTCTGAAGACCGATGACACGACCGCTGTCATAGCGTAAGACCAACTGCGACCCAAAAGAAGGTTGTAGTCTAGAGGGGCATCAACCACCTCCACATCCAGACTAACGGTTTTTCCTTCAACCCCTATAGGCAAATCCTGTAGAATCCCAAATGGATGGAACCCATGGCCATCAAAGGCCTTAAGAATCGTCGGGGATTGGTTCAGTGAAGGAGAACCAAGCGATCTCCAACACTGAATCGACATAATACACGTAGAAGCTCCTTCATCAATTACAGTATGATGAATAGGCCTGTTTTTGACTATCACTGGAATCTGGAAAGCCATTTGATGAGGGAGACGTGGTGTACTATTTTCTAGATCAAAGATTATCAGGTTCGGGTCCTGAATATCAACAGCTCCTATAGCCGACAAGAGTAACTTTCGTTGTGCTTGGCATGATTGCAGCACTTCCAAAGCCGACATCGCTAAGGGTGAAACAACTAAATCCTCAACAATGTTATAATTCTGAGCTGCTCTCACATGTGGATTGAAAGCAGACTTTCGAAGTATACCGTTGGCGGGCGGTTTAATTACCAAGTCCGGGTTAGGTTTCTCGATCTGTAGTGGATCGGAACCGGGAGCTGAGGTTGATGGATTAGAATGAGAAGATTCTACTTCTTTGCCATCAACAGGATTCTTACTACCATAATCTTGCGATTGAGTCGCAATCCGTACATGAGACATCGTCAATATGGGTTCTTCACTGGCACTCGAGGAAGAACCTATCATTTTACTCTCCTGCTTTGGAAATGGATCTTTCAAAACAGCAGGAGTTGGGGAACCCTTAACGATTTTCACAACCTCTGCCCGATGAGGGCAATCTCTGGTGAAATGATCTTCTTCACAAATTAAACAAGGATAGCGAGGTTTGCGCTTTCGTCGTTAGATTCCGACTTCTCTTTTTTCTCCTTTGGAGCCTTGTCTGCTTGATCCTTCTTCTTGCCTTTCTTCTTACCACCGTTTTTTGATTTAGCCGTAGATGACTCTACAGCGTGAATATCGGCAGTAATTTCAGGAGAAGATTTTCCTGTCGGGGAGTCCGGTAAGGTTATTATTGGAGAAGAATTCTTTGAGGATTTCTTCTTATTTTTAGTATTCACCGTACCAATCATGCCATCAACAGCATGAGACCCCGAAGGAGCAGCAGTGATTTGATTTGACTTAGGAATATCTGGGATCTTCTCGTGCAACGTACCCGACTGAGTATAAACTAAGTCAAGGTACTGGGCTTGAGTAATGACTTGCTCCCAGTAACTACTCCGGCCTTAGCTACATCTTCAGTAATCTTCGGTAATAATGATTTTACAAACCATTCAGCTAAGATTTGGTCCGGGATAAAAACTTTCACTAAACGTCTTCAGCGTCTCCATTCATGAATATGATCGGAAATATAAGTGGAGGTCGACTGTTTTAATGAAGTTAATAGCAACTGAAAATGAGTTAGGAACGAGGTAGCTAACTGGCTAAAATTGTAAAAAGAGGCCCGTGGTAACTCAATGTACCACTTGGCCGCGAGACCAATGGAAAAGACGTAAGCGGATCGAATCATCCGAGATAGAATTTGAAGCACACCAGAGGTGGTAAGTCATCACGTGATTGGACGGATCCTCTCCAGACTTACCTTCGAACTTGGGTATATCACTGGGCAACTTATTTGGCATTGGCGGCCAGAACGGAAGATATTGAGTTGGATCATTCGTTAGGCGCGTCAAGTCGGGTAAATCCAAAGTTGCGATAAACGGTAATTTCCGATTAGGATCTCTAAAACTCTGGGTCACAAGACCAGTCCCAGGAGGAGGATATCCAGGATAACTTGGAACAGGAATCGTATTCAGGATATTATATCCTCCTGGAAAACCAGGATTAACCGGACCGTACTGGGGTTGCTGAGGTTGTTGATAAGTGTACCCAGGATACGGTTGATACTGGTAAACCGGTTGTTGGACAGTAGGACCGAATTGGTACTGTCCCTGGTACTGTTGGTAGGTAAATTGAGGTTGACTTGTTACAACAGTACTTAAACCAGGCTGCCCTACAGGCATCTGGACCGTAGTTTGAATCGTAGATCCGGACAACGGTAAAGATGTCTGAGGAGTGGTTGCAGAGACAGTAGAAACCGGAGCTGTCAATACTCCAGAAGTAAGTGCAGTAGATGTTGCGGTAGTTGCAGCAGCCGTTTGAGATGGAGTAGAAGGTCCAATTTGCGGCTGAGTAACTACCGAAGTTACAGAAGTTTGAACATTCGACTGGACAGGTTGCAGTTGCTGGGGTGAAACAGAAACTACGGGTTGTCCAGTTTAAGGTACCAACTGTATACTTGGCTGCAACACCTGTTGACCCTGTGATGGGTCCCACACTATCATTCCGGGGTATTGACCCGTAACAGGTTGAGGATACTGAGATCCATAACCGGATTGAGGATAGGATTGATAACTGAAAGGCATAGTTCCCATACCTTGAACATATGACTGACCTTGAGGTGGTTGATAACTTTGACCCGAGTATTGACCTTGAGGTTGATAACCTTAGGGTAAATACTGATACTGGGGTTGACCTTGACCTTGAGGTTGATACCCTTGAGGTTGAGACCCTTGGGGTTGATACCCTTGAGGTAAATATTGATACTGAGGTTGACCCTGGGGTACATATTGAGGCTGGGGTTGACCTTGAGGCATGTATTATACCATGGGTACATACTGACCTTGAAGCTGCCCCCCAGACACAATTTTTGTACCTTGAGGTTTCCACCCAGTTGTTAATTGAGGCTGCCCCCCAGGCGGTAATTGGCCACCTTGAGGTTGAGAAACGGGAACTGAAACTGACATCATGTAAATGTCCCCTACACCCAACGGTTTATTACCATTTTTTCCAGCTAATAACCCATGATCAATGGGTTGAGGAGATGCCCCTGCAAAGGTACCAGAAAGCGACTGATACCCGGTGGGAATAGAAGGACCGTCGAGTAAGAAAGATTCAGGAGATTGAGTGAACACGGACGACTGACCAGACATATTTACAGGAGTATAAATACCTCCAGGTGGAAAAGGAGTACAAGGTGGAGAAAAACCTACCCCTGAGTTGTCTAAATAATTGGTTAACGAAAGGTACCAAGTAGTACTTCTAGGAGGACTGTAAAAGATAGATTCATGCTCCCTTAGATCAATAGTAGGTTGATCTTCAAGGGTAGATACTCCTAATTCTTCCTCTGGAGCAAGTTCTTCAATAGCTATCAGACCAGTAGGAAGATTTTCGGTGATGACCCTTTCTACCCTAGGTGAATCTGGTACACTAGAATTTGGAGTAACAGGTTCAGATATTTCAGGTTCTTCGCCTATATCACTAGTAGATGAAAAACTACCACCAAGCTCAGAAACTTCAACTGCTTCAGGATTATAACCTGTTTCTAGACTTTGGTAATCTTGATGGACTACCAACGAAGACTCTCCTTCTTCTGGCGAACCTACTCTACTGCCGCTAGGAGGAGTTACAAGGACCTTTAAACCTTCGTAATGACTTGGGACGTCTTGAGGAGATTCACCCCGAATTCTACGGGATTTCCTCAACAATTCGGCCACATAAACAACCTCAGGAGACTTGCCCCGAAGTCTACGGGACTGTCTCGGTAATTCCGCCACAGTTAAAAACTTTTAACTACTGCACACGCAAACAAAGTAAAATCTCAAAGCAAACCACCTAAATTCTCTAAAGAACCAAACAAATTTGAAACATACGCCTAAAGAATCTAGGGCGTCAAACCAAGCACAAACAGTAGCCTTCCAGACCAAAAATGCTAGTTGGAGATGAAACCCAACATCGCCGGATTCAGTACAGAAGTGGCGAGTGGAACAGTTACCCCAACAACCTGCTTAATGAATAGACTGGCTCAAGTTCCTCCACTTTAACCATCTCGAGTGAAGTGAACCCCCCAGAAAATCCAAGTGAGTCTAGCCGACGTCTGCTCCAGGTACAGTGGGATCTTCCCTCCACCGTCACCTCGGTACAATCCTAAAGATAATGGTCACTAAGGTTACCAACCGCAACAAATGCACCTGGGGGAACAGTCTACACTCCGACAGCACGCAAGGGCAGAGTATCAAGCTCAATCCCCTTGCCGGTTCCTTGACAATAATCCAAGGTTTACCGACAAGTGACCCCTGGCTCCTCGACAATGGTTAATCCGAGGTTTACCGTTTGTAATACGTGCGTGTCTGGCGTCGTTCCCAACGAGGGAGGATTGATCCCCTCACTGGTTCGGACACGAGCTCGTGCTTCTCCTTTAAGAGGAGCTTTCCTATAGTACAAATGAGACAATTGGATTTATTCTATCACAAGATAAGCTACTTGTTTGGTTTTGTTGTCTTGGAGAGTTAATTACTCTCCTACTCCAAGACACTAGCCTGATCTAAATTGGTGTTTCAGAGCCCTAGTAAATAGAAGTTACTAAGTTGATTTTACTTTAAGCGTTAATTTTATGGTTTTTCTTAAAGACAAAAAAGGTGATGGAGATGAAACTGGTGGTGTGTAGACTCGACTCGCAACCACTACAAAGATGCACCTAAGATGATTTACACTACTTTTCTTTTTCAATGAATCTCCTAACTAAGAGAGTTGGAAAATGCAATTTTTATAGAAAACAACTTTCTTCGTAAAGACAATCAAAGAAACAATTCTCTTTATCTTTTCAAAACATACAACTCATGACCACTAATTACTCTATGAAATTTCCTTTTTCTCCCAAAAGTCTAGAAATGCTACCAAATAAAACTTTTTCCAAAAGAATTTTTTGTGTTTTTTCTATGTTAATAAAGCATGTAAAACTATTTTATCAAATCAAATTTAACAAATCTAAGACAATTCGCGGATGTTTTACTTAGTCAAAATGCAACTAAGGATCAGTTCATGCAGAATCATAAACTAACCAAAAAACAAAATCGAAATCTTTTTGTTCTTTTTTCTCAAGAATGGAATTCAAGGCTTTAACAAACAAACTTTTCGAGATTCGCAAAGAGAAGACACAAAGGTAGGTCTCTCACTAGGGTGACTTCTATGATAGGCCCGACTCCTAAGAGGACTAAACAAAACCAGGGAGATCCAAAGTTTGACAACCTCTAACGCCAAAGTCACTACAGGACCAGCTAAAAATCAAACCCTAAGGTAAAATCCCTATGAATTCCACCAAAACCCTCGACACTAACGAGACAAGTTCAGGTGAAAATCTTTGACAGTAAACTGATGGATCTGGGCAGTAAAAACAAAGTAAAAACAAAATCTAAAGAGAAAAAAGCAAAAATTGTAATTTTCTCAAAATTGACAGGGGTATGCAGGTCATCTGTTTACACAGGCGCGGGTACGCACTGTGCACAAAGATGCTGTGTGTACAAGTACGTACTGTGTTAAACCCAGAGACTGCGTACTGCTGGCAAAGCTAAGAAAAATAAAAAACTAAATTGACTCTAAGCTAACCCACCCAAATACACAGCTAAACAACCAAAAATCAGAAAACAAGCAATTTTTCTCAGACCAAAATATCAAATCAAAAAGAACTCGAACACATTCATGGAGTCCCCAGTGGAGTCGCCATTTTGTCACACGGAAAGAGTCGTTAGTGCGGACACAACCGACCTTCCTAGAAAGCCTAAGAATTTCTAATGACAAACAAGACAAATAAGAGAAATCCTTCCCTAAATATGCTTTTACAATATGAGAAATCAAGTGTTTAGATCCTACCTGTAATCCAACGCTGTTGCAGTAGTCCAGCTTCGTTGATCGGGATGAGCTCCTCCTTCCCTTCGAAACCTGCATTCACCAACAATCAAACGATTAAATAGCACCTGAATATCACATAAAATAAAACATATTTAACATATAGACCAAGGAGTATATGAAACAACTCATTAATAACAAATTTTTGAGAAGAATAGACTAATTTGTATTAAAAGGTAACAAAAGGAACCATTACAACCTGAGCCTTGGTGTTGTGCAAGCTCCTTCCAGGGTCCACAAGAGTTCTCCCTTACTCTGATCAGCTCACCCACCTCCCAATGGAAACAAGTAAAGATGGTAATCTCTCCTCACAAGCTTCTACAAGGAAGTCCTAATTCTAGCAGCATCTACCCTTAGGAATGTTCAGCTTTCAACCTCTCCTCCCTTTGGCCCGATGCCTGTATTTATAGTGCTCTAGAGGAAGTTATTCAGGTCCACCATCAATGGGATAAGCCCCTCTTTGGATGGGATAGCTCCCCTATTTATGGGATAAGTTCCTCTTTGGTAGGGATACATGAACCATCTGGAGGCGCTTCATACACGTCAAATAGGCTTCTAGAAGAATCTAGAAATTACCACAAGTAACGTTTTTGGAGTGAAACTTGCGCCTTTTGACCTTTACAGGAGTATGCACCCACCCCTTTACATACAGAGCATACAAGTACGCAGGTATTGTGAACTTGGATTGCGTACCCGCAGGTAAGGCTAAGAGAAACTGCGTACCAGAGATAATTGACTTTAAATGACTTTTCTCTTCTTTATTGAAGTTTGACATGGAGAGCAGAGGCATGAGACTTGCCAAGGAGGATAGTATGACAGTGGATGGAGCCATACTAACTGCAAATAGTAATGGTGACATTTTTTAGTGTAACATTTTTGTTTTCGCTAAAGTATTTGTTTTGGTCAAGTAAATCCACTTTTTACATTTGTCGCAGATGTCGAACCTATTGGAATCTTTTGTTGGATATGCTGATGGAGCAAGTCGTAGTTCGTGGAACCTATCTTCTGTAGCCTGGGCCATTCTTGACCAAAGCGGCGAGTTAGTAAGTTTCAGAGGGGTATGCATTGGTCGGTCAACGAATAACATCGTTGAATATAGCGCGTTGATAGAACTTCTCTCTTATGCCATCACACATGGCATACGCCGACTGGTCGTCAGGCTAGACTCATAGCTCGTCATACTACAACTCACTGGTATCTACTCCGTCCGAAATCCAGCTATCTATCGCATGTTCCTAAGGGTCAAGATTTTGGAAAGGAAATTTGATTTTATTCAATATCAGCATATTTCCATAACCTTAAACACATTAACTGACTCATTGGAAAATTATGTGTTAGATAGACATTTGCAACATTTATAAAAAGAAGCATCTCATCAATATTTGCATCAGGATCATGCAACTTAACCAAAATAAAACTCCGAAAATCAAAAATATATATATATAACTGTTTATGGTTTACACATAATGTTCTGTAACCAAGATAAAATTAGTCAAATGACGCAAAACTCAAAATTCTAGAGGGCACCCTAGTCTAATGATGCTCATGATAACAAGTCACAGCCTGTGCAATCATGCATAAGAGCCTAGTCCATCGTCTTGGCATACCAGTAGTATGCCGCTGCAACCTCAAAGGCAGCTCATCAGTCCTCACAACTGGAATACCGAGAGTGAGGCCCTTGACCTGATCTTGTAATGCTGTGAGAGTTTCGGCCACATCGAGGTCATGAAGGATAGCCCTTCCAACAGCCTCTCCTGCTGGGGTGGTAGCTGGCACTCTCAGGCGTACTACTAGCCGAACAGGACCGACATCTGCATAAACACATGAGTTTTGATTAGTCTTGACAGAATAAAGCACAAGGACATTATAAAAGAAAAATGATAGACAGGAATATGGTCAAAGAATTTACCAATGGCACCCCACTGTTCGCCAACCGGCAATACCAAATCTGGGTCATACCGGAAGTCCATACCAGCATATGGATACTCAGAATAAACCATCTCCTCACGATCAAACCACCCGAAGAAGGTATCAGAAAAGGAAATCTGAGACTGACCAACATGCCTAGACATATGGTCGACCCATCTTTGCATACGTGGTTCAGTCGGTGGAGGTAAATCGAGTGCAATAGACTGCGGCTGCATCAGTGGTATCTTTTCCAAGGGGAAGGTGGTCAAGATAGAACCATATCCAAAGTTCTTCAATCTCCCACTCTTCACCTTGGTCAACTGTTCTTTCATCACAAGGAGTACTACGTCACACCAGTTGAACACCTTCGGTTGGAGACATTCCAAGGCATACTGCATATAAGATCGGTTGGCCACATGAAGAGCCGCACCACTGACCATCCTACCAAAATTGAACACAATAGTCCTCAGGGACCTGGCAGTGACATCTCGGATGATGATCTTGTCGTCTATACTCGGCTGAGATCCCTCTCTGCAATACCTGCGAACATAATCTCTCACAGATTCACCTCCTCGGGTCGAACCTGATAAAGAGATGGGGGCACCCTGCCTCGATAAGCCGGTCAAAAAATAGATGTCCACTACAGTCAAGGGGATGGATTTGCCCCTAATCTGGAACACCTGGCTGGTAAGATCCCAAGCATCGAGCAAATACTGCAGCAAGTTGATTTGTTGTCTCATGCTAGAAATGCGGAAAAACTTCAGCAAGCCACAGTTCCGCAGTGCATTTACTGTAACTGGATCATGTAAAGAAAGCATGTCCAGTTCTTCATGCTCATGTACTCGCCATGCAATAGTCATCTTGCTCCAAAAAAATCTCTGAAAACAAACAAGAGAAGAGTTAGATCCTGATTTGGTGAGAAACAGACAAAATTTCCATAAAAAAAACTGTGCATAAATTTCCTTCCTTGTGCTCATTGCACCGACAATAGTGTTCTGGGTGCATTGCATGTCAGTTTTCCAGTAGACAAGCTAACATCCAATGCACCTTTCGGTACACAAAGGGTGCGATGGAGCCATGGCGAGTTTGTCAAACCCCAGAGGCTCGGAAAAACCAGAAATCAGGCTCAGAATGCAAAATGGAAATCATGAAATGAAAGAGCTCAGGATTAGCTCCTACCTCGTCTAGACGGCGCCGAGAATCGTCCACAGAATCTCCCGTAATCAGCTGATGAAAATCAAGGGGGGAAAGCACCTCCAAAGCTCCAACAAGACAAAGTTCAAATGAAATGGTAAAATGAGAGGTAAAAGCACTTTTAAATTACTTTTTACGTAATTCGAGTAAAATATTAGTGTTCTAACTCATTTTTCAAACATATATTGTTCATTTCTAACTAGTTTGATGAAGCAATTGAAAATGCAGTACAATCTTTGAAAGAACAAAGCTATTTATGGTAAAGGCAAGAAATGACCGTTGTATCGAGCAGTTTTAACGCGGAATTCATGCTCGTTAAAAAATAAACATAAGCAATGAACAAATGCTTCCCCCAATGTTTAAGCTCAATAAAAAATGAACCAATTCCCGGTAAATAATCATCGTGAATGTAGTACTTCAGCCTTTAAAGCCTTGGTCGTGTTCCCATCATCACCTCCTCTCTGTATTGGCCGATAATTCACCTCCATTTGATTGTTTACCCCTTTTGAGGAACAACTGCAAAGAGTGATCCCACTAGCCATCCTTGTAACACTGCCGTGATTGGAAAATTACAAACCTTACCTGGAATCAACTCCTACCCAATTTTATCACTCGTTCCTCAAAGACGAGTCTCCTTTAAGCTCTTTTCAACTCACTCGTAAAATATGAAAAGATTGCCGAGCCATTGGCCTCTCCAGCTCGTTAAAGGGACCGAAAGTGCTATGCCTCTAGATTTTAATCTTTTTGGACCTGAGGGATTATTACATAAAAAGATCGAGCACTTTTTTTGTTCGGCTTGTTAAAAGTATCAAAAATTCATCCCTTCTGTATTGTTTTATAGTTTTTGGGACTTAAGGGATTAGATGATGAAAAATGAAATTTGGAGTTTCCTTTACATCCCTTTTCAAACTCTCTAAAACTGAAAAGGACCAAGTTATCTTTGTCGTTAAACTCGTTAAAACCTAATAGCGAAAAACTTGTCCATAACAGACAAGAACAAGTTTCACTATCGCTAGGCTTGTTAAAACATAGCGATGGGTTTGCCCGAAGGGAAAATTATAGAACAAGCATATGTTATCCTCCTCAAGATTGACAAAAACAAAGAGGTACTGGTCAGCAATGACTGGGGAAAAGTTGGGAAGAAAACTTGAAGAAACTTTGTTGGTAGCAAGTCGCTCTTGAACATGACACTTTCACTCTGCATCCAAGTTGGGTTGGGTTGTTTCATTCACCAGTCACATCACCATGGTCCCATCACACCAACCACATTTGGGGTTAATGTTGCCAATCCATCACGTCAGTGTCGCCGATATGTTCAAGAGAAGTCACTCAGAGAATTGACCTGTGTCTCACCCACTGTAATACATTACGCTCCATTCTTTCATGATCGCCACCCTAAACCTTATATCACCAGATCATTTTCACCTCCATTAAAATCATTTCCTTTGTTCTGTGTCATTGATGTGGGAATCATTAAGGGCCTCCTATGATGGATCGCCTCTTGTCGACATCAGCTCATTATCCAAGAAGTCGATCTAGGGACACCCCTTTCAGTACTTTGAAGCTTGCATGCCTCAATGGCAAGTTTCTCACTTCCGGCGATAGGTTTACATCGATGGCCTTTGACCGAAAGATTTTGCGTGGTGTTCGATGCCATGTCCTTTATTCACACCACGTGAATTGTATTGCAGTACCTTGAGGGTCATTATCATTATCGGTGATTCCTCTCACGCCTGTTAACAGCTTACATCATTGGCTGGTAATCAGGCGATGTCTTTCCGTGTTCGACTCTGGAACATCTCTCACATGGATTGACTTGTACTTCGAGTGAAGATCAAACGAGATTGAAGACCCTGGATCTAGTTTCATCCATCCAGGTTGCGATATATATTCAGGGAAATAAAGACAACAAATGTACATCGTTGTTGCACAGATAATCATCCAATCAAAGGGATGATGGCTCTACCAGAATCATCAGTCTACACTCAGACGATTGTCTGTCATATGTACATGAAAATGAATTGATAAAGCTAAGCATGGGAATGCCTGCCTCAGCTAGATCATGAAAATATTATGAAGATAATGTCTTGTATTGTATCTTATTACAGGTCTCCTCCCAGCTTGAAAGAACTTCGGATCCTCATGATAAAGCATTTCACCCGACATCAAAGAAGATTAACGACCTCATGCTTTAGGGGGCAATTTTTATAGATATTTTTGGGCACTGCAACCACAAGCATAAAATGTCCATAAACCAAGGGCTCCTAAGTCCCTAAAAGTTTTGTTCTAACCCCTAAAGGAACAAGGTCAACTGATTACAGCTTCTCCCAGAATTTTTCCCAGAGCTGGTCAAAACAGGATCATTTCACCTGCTCCATAGGCAAAGTGCGTTCCATCTCACCTAAGTGGGTGCGTTGCATTTCAAAAATCCCTTCTATGGGGTGCGATGGGCGAGAAGTGACAAATGGCAGTGTCAATCCGCGAGGTGGAGAGGCATGGAATCTTCCAGAAACTTCTCCTGTGACACTTGCCTCTCTAAATTCGACCAAGGATGAGTAAGAGATCATCAATCTCCAAGTGGAAGCTAGAACTATCAGAGGGAAGACACTAATCAAATCACAAGCTGACTCATCTCCCTTAGAGATATCTATATATGGATCCCTCATCCCAGAGATCGAGAGGCTAGAATTTTTCATCTTGTAAGGAATTGTTGTTGGTTTCTTGAGGCAACATCATAGTACTGGGTGATCTAAGCTTTGCATGAGGTGAAGAAGGGCTTACTTGCTGAGAGGATGATGCTGGGTCAGAACAACTGGTTGTAACTCTCTTGGCTCTTTCTTGATTATCAATAAAGCTATTCAAGTTTTCCTCCATACTCTTGTGTCATTTATGTTTCATGCATTTGTATGGTAAATTTACATCTGATCCTAGATTGTTTATGATAATAGATCCATGTTCTTGTATAGTGTTATGCTGCTTTGATTCTACAGGTACTCTATGAAGCTGGGTGTACAAGGAAGAAAGTAGAAAAGGACTATCAGAAGAGAGAGGAATCGAACTAGGAACCAAGCACAAGACAGAGGTTGGTCTCCTTTATTCTTCTCTCATCTATATTTCATAAAGGAAAACGAAAGTAGCTTTACTTTGTTTGTTTCTAAGGTAGCTACCACACCTTAGTGGGATTAGCAGTTCTGCGTAGAAACTTTTCCCTATAACAAGTATCCCTTTGTGTCCTATTTCCAATTCTAGTAGTGTGATCCAAATTAGATTCTCCAAGGAAGGGTTATGCGAAATCTCCCACAGTGACTTGATTATAGACTAGTTCAGTAGAGCGAACTTGTACAACATGCCACAAGTCACTATTTCGACCTTTGGCTATGAAATATATATAGAAGAAACTGCAGTCCATCCTCTTTCTATACCTTCTTATGAAATTTCAATCTGATGCTCAGAGAGAAAGTTATGACGATTTTCCCCAGGTCACCTGTTTGGAATGTAATTCAGGAGTCTGCAAAAAGACCAACTTCCTCAGATCATATCTCCACAAATATAGCGCGAAAAGCTCTAAAGTTTGGAACCGTGATTCAATACGATTTCTTTTCAAATGGTTTTTTTCTTTTAGCTTCTAAAACGTTGGAGAAAAAAGTTATAGCAAAAATGCCATGATGACCTGTTTGGAGCAGCGAAACCCTAGAATCCAAAGCTCTGATACCAAATGTTATGAAACCAACTCACAAGAAGATAGAAAAGATAGTTGAACGCCTTATAATTCATCCTCTTCGAGGGGCCAACCTCCTTTACATTACATAAATGAACAATTCTTGGATGATTCAAATGACAAAACCTCCTTTATGTATATAGGAGTCTAAGGAGCCACAATATAACCCAACCGACCTAGCAATAATAATATAAAGCCACAAAAATAACAATAGAGGGATTCTCTGGGGCACAATAATAACAATATGGGGACAATATGGGCACAATAATATTAATAAGGGATACAACCACAATAGTAATGGGGTAATCACTAGTATTATAGGGACCCAACAACACATCAAAAAACATCAATCAATGTGGATGCCACGAGAGTTCTCCACCTACATCGTGAGGAATTTGAGTGCCTCCTGGTCTCTCAGGAATTATCGTGGATTCACAGTCTAATCCAAGGATCACTAGGCCCTACACCGAGACATACTCTCCAGGCTTTACTGTGCATTCCATCCCAGAATCACTAGGCCCAACAGAGAGAAAATACACCACTTGGCTTTACCGTATATCCCGCCATCAACCGACAAGGATTCCTATGCCCACCGAGGCACACAATCTAGATTTACCACAACCCACAGTCTGGTTCAGGGGTTACTAGGCCAATGGCTTCGTGCATCCTCAGTCTGGTTCAGGGACCACTACCACCATGTTATTTTCAATTCGGAGATCCACCCGACTCAGCTTCGAATCCAATCAGGCCATCTCCCCCACAAAACGCATGAGAGAACCCATCTCATTAAAGCTATCAGGAAATGGCAAGGCTAGGCTGAAAATACTGTCACACCTGGCAAAACCCATGCCATGGTAGAAAAGAAACACATGCAATCCCATGCATGCCAAATCTAGCAAGGAAAATACAAATGCAATACCATGCATGCCAAATCTATTAAGGAAAATACACATGCAAGTTGATACCTACAATGAAGCCTGTTGTAGCCGCTTGATCCTGCCTTTCCCTACTTGATCCTTGATTCCTCTTGCCTTCTTTGCTTTTCTTGCTCCAATGCCAAAGTGCTCCAAGAAAACTCTAAGTGTCCAAGAGTATGAGAGAGAGAGTAATGAGAGAGATTCAAATCTAAACTAACCAAGTCCTGCTCACTGATCCTCATAAGCCTTTTTATTAATGAGGCCTCTATTTTCTTCATTTTCCAGTATTTTCCTCCAATTTCCTCCTCCCATGCAAAATGTGACCTTTCACCTTCCTTTTCTCCTAATTTCCATTATTTTCATAAATAAATGTGCCGAAATACCTTTTTTCCTCTTTAATGCCTTAGCCATTGCCTTTGCCATCCATAGCCATAAACAACCAAATGAACACCCGCTAAGATGTATTTCCCATCATTCAACTTGGAATACATGTCCCATCATCCGTGGTATTTATATATTTTTACATGGAATTTTCACCAGGGCTATTACACCTTCTCGCTGAAACTTTGGAACCATGTAGTTGCAACTTTGGAACCATGTTGTTGCAACTTTGGAATCATGTAGTTGCAACTTTGGAACCTTATTGTTGCAACTATGGAGCATTGTTTCCACAACTTTGGAACTTTGTTTCTACAACTGTAGGATCTTGATGAACACTATTTCCACAAGTTTTTAGCGCTATTGATACAACTTTGGAGCACTATTGTTGAAACTCTGGAACATTATTATTGTAACTATGGGACATTATCACAACTCTTGTGTTACAACTCACTATTGCAACTTTGGTGCTGCAACACATTGCTGCAACTATGGTGCCATAACACAATGATACAAATTTCGTGCTACAACTCACCGTTGCATCTCTTGTGCTACAAATTTTGGAGTTGTGAGTCGACATTGGAACCATGGGCCAATAGAACCTGAAGTTTATTGGAAACTTGGAGTGATGTTTTTACATAGTTTTTGTTCCATTATTTAAGATTGGATCAATATTAGATATGATCATTTGAATTGCTAATAATTATTTGGGAATTATGTAGAGTCATTTATTGTTTGCTAATTATCAACAAACCATATGACAAACTTGTGGAGACATATTAATTGTTTTCTAACTGTTAGCAAAGCATATGAGAAACATGTATATCTCATTTATTGGTTGTTATTTTATTTTTAAACAAAACTATGTATGAAAGAAGTTTCTCTTTCATTCCATGAGGATGAATCTTAGAGAAATGTTTGACTTATAATGAAATAATTTAATATTTTATTTAATCATATTTTATAATTTCCATAGTTTATTATTTCATTAATTAGTTTAATTTATTTTTCTTATAATATATATATATATATATATATATATATATATATATATATATATATATATATATATATATATATATATATATATATATATATATATATATATATATATAGAGAGAGAGAGAGAGAGAGAGAGAGAGAGAGAGAGAGAGAGAGATTTATTTATTAACTTGGTTAATTAAATTAATCTATGTTGTGAATGTAACAAGTGTTGATAAATGTCATTGCTCTATTCTATGAAGACATGGCCCACTTCAATGTAATATAGCATTGCATAATATATATAGTTGTATTTTTTTGGTTGTCTACTTTAACTTGATTATTTATTCACATAAAATATATTTTATTTAATTCTCTAATTAAGTTTTTGTTGTGCAATTTTATTTATTTATACAATTAATTATTCATGCATGATTTATTTGTTTATTATTTATTTACGCAATTAATAATTCATGTTTATTTATAATTTGACATGTTTTCATTTTAGATTGGTTTGCATTCATTTACTTTGTTGAATAAGTGTGCGAAACACAATTATTACATTTATTGTCTTAGTAAAAACATAGATCACCTTGGAAAGGATTAGTTCTTTCATTCATTTCTTCCTAAGTGATTTGTTTATTTCATGTGCAGGTGGTTATATATGTGTTGTGGGTTACATTGGTATGCTTCCCAACCCAACTAGTTAGAAGTGTGTTAGTTCAATTACGAAAGTGTATTTATTTTATTTCTAGCACGTGTGTTTCTTTTTCTATAGATGGTTAAATGTTGCATGAGTGGCCCATCCATTTTTGTAAGCGTTTTTACCATTTTGTAAATATATTTACTCATTTCGCTTTCGAATTTGTAGAACCTTACCAAGCTTGTCAACCTCCTATACTTCATTTACAAAAGTAAACATTTATACTACAACTATAAAAGAAACTAGTGGAAGTAGAGAATGTATCTTGCATATACAATGCATGGCAGGGAAAATGTTAAGAACCACCCTAAATTTATATGTATAATAAATGGGCTAATCCCCATGATACATAGGAAGAATGGGAGGCAATTTTATCAATAATATAATATGTATATATAATTTTTTTAGCGAATCTCTCACCAGATTATATTATCTTGTATAGTGATGGAGAATCTTTCACTGAATTATAAAATCTTATAAGATCTTGGCAAATCTTTTACTGAATAATAAAACATTGTGAAGTCTTGGCGAATGTTTTGTTAAAGTATGAAACCATATATTATAATAAGAAAACATATTCATTAAACTGTAATATACTAACATACATGTTTGGAAAAAAGAAACATAATTTTCTCTTCCTACAAACAATGTTCCAAGTTTTAGTGGCCGTGTTTGTCAAGGTTCTTACAATACACTCTTTCATATCCTTCTATTAGTTTTGATAATATTCCACAACAAAGTTTTGTAGGTGTTGATATTGACCACGAGTTCTGTCAAGGTAGGAGAGATTAGTCTTTTCTCTAAAACTTTTGTCAAGCTACCACTTTTTTCAAGTTATCAAATTTCTTTCTTATTCCATAGACTCCAACTGCGAGATAAAAAAACACATCAAGTTTTTTTACCCCAACATGCCAACAAGTAGCAAGCCCCAACTATATTATATAAGAAAGTATTAGGTATCCCAAAGGCTTGAAGGGGATTTGATTGAAATAAGTGAACATTGTGAGAAGCCTTCCAATCTATATATGAATATATAAATGTAGATTTATTATTATTTTAATTAGAAATCTTCAATTAAATAACAAAATGTAATTACGTCTCTCCCAATCTAAATTTCTTATTAGCATAATTCACTACACTAATACGTCTCACATTTTTTAACAACGTTGTAACATGTAGATTAATTTCTATTTTGGTGAACAATTTCCACCTTTTAGGAAAATATGGTGCAGTGGCTCCAACCCCTACAGACCATTAGGACAAACTAAGAATAGCACAAAAGATGAAAGGTTGTACAAACGAGCTTATTTTTCAAACAACTAATCCAACAGTACCTAAACTTTTTCATGAAGATAACATATTGAGAATGTTTGAAAAATGGTGGGAAATCTTCTACGAGGGTGATGCGGAAAGAGTGATAAGGTTTCACTGTTTTGAATTTTTTTTGTTAAATGAGAAAAACCAATGTTAATGGAGATATTGGTATTTTTTACTAAATTTTGTGAAGTGACTAAATGTAGCTTTAACCATTCACCTTAATATGTTTTTACAATATAATTTCCTAAGTCTACTTAATATTTTCATTATCATAAAAACCAACCTATATCCATCTTAACTCCACATCTACCACTCTTGGAGGGATGAAATCTATTTATGCCTCTGAGCACTGCGTAGACCCAGAATTAAGATGGATCTAAGATGATAGAATTTCCCCTTTAAATAGTCTATGCTCACATGAATACCTTGGTATTACTATGGGTAAATACCATGGGTTATCATAAACCTGGAGCTTAAAAATTACTATTAGTAATTTATAAAAATTAATAGAATTAATAATTCATTTTTATTTTTTTTACTCTATGCTAGTTTGCATATCACAATATTTGATCCCTCTCGGGGCTTAGTAGATCAAGAGTAAAATGGATTTATGCTGGTTTAATTAGATCAAGAGTAAAATGGATTTATGCTGGTTTAATTTCTCCCTTTAAATAGGCTACATTCCACGTGAATACCATGGGTCAATACAATGTGCCATTTTTATTTTTATTAATACTAATATTAGGGTTAATAATGTTTTTTTGCATGGTATTAATATTAATCTAGCCCATGGTATTTTGCCCATAGGTTTCACCTAAATATAACGCATTTTTTGAGTGTTCGTAAATATAAGGTGACTTATGGAGTAAACATAAAAAAATGTTTTATTTATTTACCATACCTCTCGTTTATTTATATTTGTATTAGTTTACCATACCCCTTTTACAAATATGGTATTTGGCCCATAGGATTCACTTAAATAAAACCTCTTTTTTGAGCCTTCATAAATAGAAAGAGGGTTATGGACTAAATATAAAAAGAGGTTTTATTTATTTACCATACCTCCACTTTATTTATATTGTTATTTCTTTACACCCCTGCATGTATATAAGGTGACTTAGGGAGTAAATATAAAAAACATTTTATTTATTTACCATACCTCTCATTTATTTATATTTTTATTAATTTACCATACCTCTTTTATAAATATGGTATTTGGCCCATAGGATTCACTTAAATAAAACCTATTATTGAAAATTAGGGCGAATGGAAGGTTGTAACTCCTAATTTCAAGGGCTAAATTTACCTTTTTTACCCTCTCCCTTAAAATAAGGTGGGTTAACTGCATACCTAATTTTTTTATAAAATAAATTTTAGGTGATTTGTAAAAATCTAGTATGATACAAAATATTCGTCCACTTAAAATTTAAAACCCCTTAATTTTTCCTAAGGGTGAAAATTCGCCCCTAAAATTTTCCATGATGCATGGCAACTCACAAGTTCCATACTCGCCTTGGGTTGAAAACTAAATGCATATTCTTTTGGCTCTCTTTCTAAGCAATTATAAGGGTAATCAAAAGGCCCCTCAATTCTAGAGACAAGATCCTCATTTAAGGACATAATCATCCACACTCATCTAATGGACCTATCACACTAGAGAAGACTTTGCGACTAGTGTTTCACCCACCTAAATGTGTTCTCAATAAGTCAACACATAACCCAAATGATATGGTTGTCCAAAACTACAATATTATTTAGGATTTAGCCTAGCGTCTTGTTCCATGTCTTCTTTAGAGGGTTTTTATCGATAAAATTCCATGGATATTCCACTCGAAAGTTCATCACAACATATATGATAAAATTATATTTAAGAAATTATGAATTGTAGAATATTATAGTTTTATTTCACTTTAGAATTTTGGATATTTAGATTATTTTTAATAGTTTATGCATGAAAATTAAAATTATGGATAAAATAGAGAACAATAAAATAAAACATCACAAACACATTTGACACAATATATGTCATAGGAAACCCTCTCAGGAGAAAAACCCAGCTAGAATGTAAGGTCGTTTTGTTGGCATTATGGATTTTATGGTTGTAGTTGGTTTTTGTTGGCATTGATCTCAAGCTTGTATCATGCGTTGCAAATGTTTAGTCATGCATATGTTCAATTGGTTGTAGGTAGCGTGTGTTATAGATGTTTGGTTATGTATGGGATATGATGTTCTAGATGATGCATTGATGTGAACCTCGTGTTTGTCTAGATGATGCATTGATGTGAACTCATGTTGGTCTAGATGATGCACTGATGTGAACCTCATGTTGGTTTAGATGATGTCATTGATGTGGTTTGGTGCATAAATGAGTTTGGTAGACTAGGTATTCATATGTTGATATATGTTGAGGAGTTTCGTAGTACATGTCTTCATGTTCATGACTTGTTGTAGAGGTGTTTGGCCTTATTATGATGTTACTAAGGTGTTATAGAGTTCTTCATATGTGTTTAAGGTTAGGTAGAGGTATAAGGAAGAGTAGAGGACTTCTTGGCACAAATGTCAACTCTTGACTTGTTGGTATCTAGGTAAATTTGGTGGTGACACTTCTCTAATGATTTTTCTTACTTGTAGAAGTGTCACAGAGTATGGCAGAGGTCTAGAGGTGTGTACAGGAGATGAAGAAGGTGTACATGAATCTAGATGAAGTTTTGAGTAGAATATCTTATGATTTTTCTTATCCTTTTCCACATCTGTTGGGAGAGAGAGTGTCCTCCATGTGGCTATAGGCTTCTAACCAAGAATTTCTAGTTACATCTATGTGGATGTAGTCGAGATATGCTAGTTCAGTCCCTGCGGTTGTGGGATTACATAATATTTTCTCCACATTCCTCATGCACATCAAGACAAATTCAACATTGTAATTCCCAAAAGCTTCAAAATTAAGTGGATAATCTTGCAAATGGTTAAATAAGTCCTCCATTGGGTGTGAATGCCTTTAATTCACAAGACGTGATGGTTGTGGATAGATATTTTAAAATTCGTGCACCTATGAACTCAGAAGAAAAGAGGAATTCACTCAACACATTATATATATCTCAATTTGGATCTAAGACATGCTTGGTTAGTGTGATTATGAGTGTAATAGGTATATAGAGAGGAAGAATTCTCCATAAATATTAGTGAGAAAATATACCTTGTGTATGAGTGCAAATGGTAGTGGAGTGATTAGATCAAAGGTCTGCAGCAAAGCACTATAGTAAAATACCAGTTATGAAAATCATATCGATGACAGAGGAAGAAATTTCACAAAGAGTCTAATGTGTTTACATGCTAATATTTTTTGTATGCAGGGAGTTGATGTGAATGGAATTGTGCCATAATATTTGATATGTTGCAGTATGTTGGTGCTTGTAGTAGAGATTTATGGTGCAATTAATGCTTATATGGTTGGTGCTTCTTGAGGGTTTGATGTTATATTGTTATGTTGTTGGATGGCCATGTTATTGGAGATTTGATGTATGTTTTGCAGTGGCGTATTTTCTAGAGTGAAGAGCATATTGGTTGTTTGTGTTGATGAGTTGATTTATTTATTTGTTGAGATTGTTTTGCTGCTAGGGTTTGATAGTAGGATTGAATATTATTGAGCATAACGTCTTTGGGATCTAGTTTGAAAATGAATGAAATCGAGGTCTACATAGAGTGTGGAGGAGTGGCCTCTATCAAGTGGTTTCTTTGTATGTTGGAGTAGTGATTCTATGCTAGTGGGTGCTAGCAACAATTTTGCAGAAGAGGTTGCTTCTTCACAGTGGTACTTGGAATAGTTGGTGGTTGCCCACTCATTGTATATTTGGGATTGAGTCTCCTGTCAAGTGGTGGCTAGTTATTTTATTATTAAGATGAGTTTCCTAGCTCATGGGAGCTAGTAGTCTATGTAATAAACATCATTTTCTTGACAAATAATAGAATATTCAAAGCAACGCATTAGCAACAAGGGTGGTTCTCTCCTGAAATGGTTTCCACCATATATCCTTGTGTCTCATGTGGTTGATTGTTGTGTTGCACATTGTTGCTGTTATTTTTGTTTTGGTTTAGCTTCTTACTTGATTATATGCTTATGTGATGATCTATTAATGTGTTATTGGTTAAATTAATGCATGAACTAGTTGAAGTTAGAATTGGTAGAAAATTCTCCTAACTTACACTACTAATTCACCCCTCCATCTGTAGTGCTCAAGGTTTCTAACAATTGGTATCATAGCGAGGCTCTTGGTTGCAACTTGATCACTAGAGAGTATATATAGGATGTTGTAGTGCAAATTTTACAACATTTTCAGACTGAATCCTTCAAGAGTTTTTGTCCTCACTGCTGCAAATTTCAAGGTATGGCATGAAAATGTTAAATATAAAGTATTATCTTGTCTAACATTTGGAGATTGGTATGTGAAGATTGTGGTGAGGATCCACTTGCACCTGAAGTTTTGCAACAAGATGCTCAAGAAGGGTGCTCAAATTATCAAAATCTTCAAGATATGGATTTGAAGAAGTTAACAACTTTGAAATATGTTAAAGAGATGTGGGAAAAAATAGATATCATGTTTCGATATGGTAGCAGCAACAATAGAAGAACTCGAAGAAGAGCAAGAAGAAGAAAAAGAAGAAGGGCCCTCAAAAGAAAGAAACTTAGCCACAAGAGTCTCAAACTTGTAGTGTAAATGTTTCAGTCCATAATATAAAGAAATCATAAAATCAAGAACCAAATGTATTGTAGCAAAATGAATCCAAAGATATAGATACTACTATTTTTCTTTTGAGTTATACTTTGGATGGTTTAGATTCTAGTCTTGGTGAATTAGCTAGTGAATATGAGGATAATATTAAGCTTTTTAGAGCTGAGTATGAATCCACCATGATAGTCGTAGAGAAATTATCATATGAGATTAGTATACTAGTGTTGGCATTATGATGCATGTGTTGTACTTGATGGCAACCCCCCTCATAGAAGACCATCTCACTTATATACATTCAGAAGAGATGTAACATAATACATAGATGCAGGACAGCTCAAAGGAATCAAATGGCAAGTTCTTAGTAAGCTTTGCCATCAAGTCCAAAGGGGGAGATTGTTGGCATTATGGCTAAAGTATTGTCCTTGATGGCAACCCATTCAGGTGGTAGTTCACTATTCTTCAAGTCAGCAGCAGAAGTTGATGATCAGCTCTCATTTTATTGAAAAATTATGAAGGACGCAGGAAGCCAGTTCAGAAGGTGCGTACCCGCAGGTATACCATGCAGAACCCGCGTCCAAGGACGCAGGCCAGTCGTCTAGGGGGTGCGTCCACCCAGTGCACACATTTCAAGGCAGAGAAAAGCACATGGGGGTTTCTTGTGTGGTATCTAGCCGACGGTTTTGTGTTTCTATGGTGTCGGCTCGTGGTATTGTTCCATGTTTTGAGGAGGAGCTTGCCTATATAAAGTAAAGGAGATCATTTGGATTTTGCAAGTCTTGGGTTGAACATCTTATGAGGGCAAGATCTGGTCTAGATCTAAACAAGGCGAATCTGATGGACCGAGATCTCTTCGGCTCTTGCTCGGATCTATAGATCTGATTGTCTGGGTTACTTCTAAAGTCTTGAAATCATCTTTTCCCAGAGGGACGCAGGTGCAGTAAGGGTTCAGGTGCGTCCGGGACGCAGGAGCGAATTATTTCAGGTGCGCCGGACGCAGGTGCAGGAAGGGTTCAGGTGCGCCGGGACGCAGGCAGTTCAGTAGACTCAGTGCGAGGGACGCAGGCTAGCAGTTGAGTAGGATGCGTCCGGGACGCAGGCTAGCAGTTGAGCAGGGTGCGTCCAGGGACTTAGGTCAGCAGTTGAGCAGGGTGAGTCCAGGGACTCAGGCTAGCAGTTGAACAGGGTGAGTCCGGACTCAGGCTGGCAGTTGAGCAGGGTGCTTCCTTCTCTTAAAATCTTTGTTTATCATTGTTGTGTTCTGAGTTTGGTCCTATTATTGTTGATCTGGTTACTTCAGTTGATTGGGTGTTTCAGAAGGTTGTTTGAGCTTCAATGTTGTTTTTGGGTCCAGTATGAAAATTGGATGAAATGTGGCCTTTCAGTTTATGGGTTGTGCTTCAGTGTATCCAGTATGAAAATTAATGAAACGTGGTACTTGAAGGAGAAAAGATTGTAGGCTGGCACCTACGTACTAGTATCTAAGCTAGTACAAGAGCTAAAGGAAATCTTTGGAGCATTGTAGCAGGTAGTAGCCTGCGTACTAGTAAATGGATCGGCTAGTACAAGAGCAAAGGGGGTTGTAGCTCCTGTACTGGTATAAGGCTGCACCAGTACAAATATTGTAAAAGAATTTTCTTATTAAGAAGAAGATTGAGATGACTTGCAGCAGGTGGTTTTTCTCCCGCATTGGGTTTCCACCTTACATCATTGTGTTCATGTGTGTGCCTTATGTGTGATGATCTACTTTATGTTACTGCATCTGTTAACTGATAATATGGTTGATAATGTTCTAATACACTCATTGAAGATCGATTAACTTAATCATAAGAAGTTGTGGAAGTAGCATATATGAATCTGATTATGGAAATGAAAAAGTTTTATTAATATGATAATACTGATTCACCCCCCCTCTCAGTATTATTTCCAACAATTGGTATCAGAGCAGGTCCTTTGATAGAAGCTTGATCGCTTGAAGGAGATCCGTGGAACAATGGGAAAGAAGCTTAAGAAGAAAGCTAATAAGAAAAAGAAGTCATCTCAGAAGAACTATGACAGTGGAAGAATCGATTGGGGATTAGGCATAAGAAGCTCTTCAGATTTAGAATCAGATTCAGAGTCATTATCAGGTATGAATGTGTTATCCTCTGATGTTCCATCTATATTTCCTTGTGAAAGAGATGAAAGTGATAGCGAAACTACTGAATTTGCTCTTATGGGTGAACAAGAAAGATATCAAATAGAGGCAGAATTTAAAAGGCTGACAGACAAAATTAGAGATCAACAAGATCTATTAAACAAAAAGGAATGTGATTTCAAAGAAGAAGCTACCAAACTAAGGGCACAACTAGAAGAAGGAAACAAGGTAAGAAAGCTACTCAAGGACAAGGAAGACCAATGTCAAAAATTGCAGCATGAAGTGACATCATTAAGAAAAGAAGTCAATGAAAGAAGCACAACCATCAAGAAACTCAAAGATAGATCCAGCTACTATGAAAATCTTGAAGCTACAATCCTCTCACTAAAAGGAGATCTTGAAGAATCAAAGAAGCAGAATACAGATCTACTCCAAGCTATTGCAAAACAAGAAAACGAAGTCACCAGCTTAAAATCTCAACTGGAATGTGCCTTTCGAGTTCGTCAAATGCAACAGGATCTGTATGAAGAACAAGAAAAAGAAATTCTCAAACTAAGGGAACAAATGGAAGAAGGAAGGAAAGCTGAAGAAATTTTGAAAAAGAAATCCCTTGAAAAGGAAGAACAGCTTCAGGTTCAGGTAAATATCTTGAAAGGTAAACTAGAAGAAAAGGATAAGCTTTTACGATTTCAAGATAGCTCTAAAGTATTGGATGATATTCTTAGTAGTCAAAGGTCCCCTGCTATAAAGACTGGTCTTGGTTTCCATGAATCTGTTGAAGGTGAATCTAGTTCACAAGGTGAGGCAAGAAACTCTAAAAGGAAATCTAAAGTGATCAACGAAGAAGTGAAAGATCAATCTCATCATCAACCAAGGAAAGAGATTCCTCAAAGAAAATCCTTTACTCCTCCTATGAATAATGTTGAATGTTATGTATGTCATAATCTTGGACATGTTGCAGCAAGATGTAGAAGAAGAAGAGTTCAAGACCATTATACAGAAAGGTCATCTCAATCAAGGTACTTTTATGGATATTGCTTTGCTTGCAATATGTTTGGTCATAAAGCTACTGATTGTTACAGGAGGAATATGAAACATGTAAGATGTTATGCATGTAACAAGCTTGGACATATAGCCAAGGAATGCAGGAACAAAGTTTGGGCACCATATCAAAAGGAGAAAATGTCATCATCACGCTTGAAGATATGGAGGAAAAAGGAAGTACAGTCAGAAAAGGATGGCACAGTACAATGTACAGACATACCAGAATCAGAGGAAGCTGAAAGTATAGGACGCAGTGCAGTAACAGGAGACCTGCGTGCGGACGCAGGCCAGACCAAGTCCAGGTGCGTCCAGGACGCAGTTCAGTAACTGAAAATCTGCGTGGGGACGCAGAGCGACTGAGGATCAGGTGCGTCCCTGAAGCAAAAGGACGCGGCGAAATAGTTATTTTGGGTGCGTCCCTGAGTAAAAGTACGTGGCGCGATAGTGTTTTTGGGTGCGTCCCTGCAGCAACAGGACGCAGCATAGCAGAAGATGAAGTGCGTACCTGTCTCAAAGCATTTATTGGCTGATTCTTCTTGATATGCATGATCAGATTTAACAGATGGCACTGGTTCAGGGGGAGCATATGTCCTAAATGCATTGTTGGCATTATGGTCCTTGGTGACAATGCTTATGATTCATCTTGCTATTATGAGTTGGTCACATGATCAGATGTATGGTTGATTCTCTAATGATGCTTGCATGAAGTCTTTATCCTTGGCACATATATGGATGAGGTTGGCTGATTTCGTGGATGATTACTCAAAGTCGCATTGTTGGAGACATGATGATGATGAGTCACTCATACGCATTTCATGATGATGCTGACATGAGCATGATGCATAAATTCTTTCTTGGCACAAATAGATGAGGATTGTTGGCTGGATACAGGGATGATTATTCATACATATGTTGATTGATGCTGATGCTTTCATTTGATGGCTCTTGATTCATGTAGATCTGGATGGTTATGAGTTGATGATACTATGGAGCAAATTATACAGTGCTGTTGTTTGTCATGATCTTTAGATGTTTGGAAGGTCGTAGCAAGACTCATGTTGTAATGGTCTATCTATTATAGTCATCTCTTCAGGTCATGTAACGGCCTATGTCTCCCCACTATGCATGGGATGAAGATGTAATATATTTGGTTCTCATATTTCTGATGTATTCCCACTTGGTTGGATGGATGATCCTTATTGTGATGGGTGATGGATGTATGTATTGAGTCTTTTGGTGATAGGAAGGTCATTTATGATATATATAGAGTCATGTTCTTCTTGTAGAACATCCTTTTGCAGACCTTGCTTACAGTCAGGGGGAGCTTGAGCATGAACAGCACCATACAGCAGAGCAGATATCTCAGCTGGTTCTCAGAAAGACCATTATCAGATTGGAGCACCATGACATATACAAAGGGGGAGCTCATTCAGAGACTTCAGCAGATCTGGTTCATAGTCAAAGGGAGCATGTTCTTAGGGGGAGCATACCCCTTTGCCCTTGATGTCAAAGGGGGAGAGTGATCTGGTGTTGTTGCCATCAAGTCCAAAGGGGGAGATTGTTGGCATTATGATGCATGTGTTGTACTTGATGGCAACCCCCCTCATAGAAACCATCTCACTTATATACATTCAGAAGAGATGTAACATAATACATAGATGCAGGACAACTCAAAGGAATCAAATGGCAAGTTCTTAGTAAGCTTTGCCATCAAGTCCAAAGGGGGAGATTGTTGGCATTGTGGCTAAAGTATTGTCCTTGATGGCAACCCATTCAGGTGGTAGTTCACTATTCTTCAAGTCAGCAGCAGAAGTTGATGATCAGCTCTCATTTTATTGAAAAATTATGAAGGACGCAGGAAGCCAGTTCAGAAGGTGCGTACCCGCAGGTATACCATGCAGAACCCGCGTCCAAGGACGCAGGCCAGTCGTCTAGGGGGTGCGTCCACCCAGTGCACACATTTCAAGGCAGAGAAAAGCACGTGGGGGTTTCTTGTGTGGTATCTAGCCGACGGTTTTGTGTTTCTATGGTGTCGGCTCGTGGTATTGTTCCATGTTTTGAGGAGGAGCTTGCCTATATAAAGTAAAGGAGATCATTTGGATTTTGCAAGTCTTGGGTTGAACATCTTATGAGGGCAAGATCTGGTCTAGATCTAAACAAGGCGAATCTGATGGACCGAGATCTCTTCGGCTCTTGCTCGGATCTATAGATCTGATTGTCTGGGTTACTTCTCAAGTCTTGAAATCATCTTTGCCCAGAGGGACGCAGGTGCAGTAAGGGTTCAGGTGTGTCCGGGACGCAGGAGCGAATTATTTCAGGTGCGCCGGACGCAGGTGCAGGAAGGGTTCAGGTGCGCGGGGACGCAGGCAGTTCAGTAGACTCAGTGCGAGGGACGCAGGCTAGCAGTTGAGTAGGGTGCGTCCGGGACGCAGGCTAGCAGTTGAGCAGGGTGCGTCCAGGGACTCAGGTCAGCAGTTGAGCAGGGTGAGTCGAGGGACTCAGGCTAGCAGTTGAACAGGGTGAGTCCGGACTCAGGCTGGCAGTTGAGCAGGGTGCTTCCTTCTCTTAAAATCTTTGTTTATCATTGTTGTGTTCTGAGTTTGGTCCTATTATTGTTGATCTGGTTACTTCAGTTGATTGGGTGTTTCAGAAGGTTGTTTGAGCTTCAATGTTGTTGTTGGGTCCAGTATGAAAATTGGATGAAATGTGGCCTTTCAGTTTATGGGTTGTGCTTCAGTGTATCCAGTATGAAAATTAATGAAACGTGGTACTTGAAGGAGAAAAGATTGTAGGCTGGCACCTACGTACTAGTATCTAAGCTAGTACAAGAGCTAAAGGAAATCTTTGGAGCATTGTAGCAGGTAGTAGCCTGCGTACTAGTAAATGGATCGGCTAGTACAAGAGCAAAGGGGGTTGTAGCTCCTGTACTGGTATAAGGCTGCACCAGTACAAATATTGTAAAAGAATTTTCTTATTAAGAAGAAGATTGAGATGACTTGCAGCAGGTGGTTTTTCTCCCGCATTGGGTTTCCACCTTACATCATTGTGTTCATGTGTGTGCCTTATGTGTGATGATATACTTTATGTTACTGCATCTGTTAACTGATAATATGGTTGATAATGTTCTAACACACTCATTGAAGATCGATTAACTTAATCATAAGAAGTTGTGGAAGTAGCATATATGAATCTGATTATGGAAATGAAAAAGTTTTATTAATATGATAATACTGATTCACCCCCCCCCCCCCCTCTCAGTATTATTTCCAACAACTAGTAGCTATATGCAAATATAGGAAAAATTATTATAGATTTTTTATGATAAGGAGGTGAAGCTAAAGGAGGAGATTATCATCTTAAGGACTCATTTAATAGAATTAGAAAAAGTTGAAGAAGGAATGAGAAAACAATACAGATAAAAGAAAGGTTAATAAGAGAAGTTATCTGAAGTGATATCCATAAGGAAGCAATTGGAAATGGAGAAGAGTACCATATCTTTGGACATTTTTCTTGAGATCCAAGGATCCTCATTCGATATATATGTTCTTCGATTTCAAAAGGGAGAGTCTAGTTTTCATGAAAGCAAAGACAAAAAATAGAACCAAAAGGACATGTAGCGAACAATAGAAACAATATGAGTAGTGAAGAAGGAAACAAATAACAAACAAATTAGTAGTAGAAAGGAATACCTCAAGGAGCACCTACGTTCAAAATATCTTTTGTTTCCAAAGAAGATTGTGGCAAATACATCAAATTCCAAAGGAATCAAAGTCTCTTTGTTCCTTTGATGCAAAAGATGGAGTGTTACAATTGCCACAAGTTTGGACATGTTACAACTAATTATGGAAGTAGAGTGTATAAATCTAGTCAATAGAGCTTGTCGTAGTATGACTAGCCAAGGTGATTGGCAGTTAGATATAATTATGATTTTATGGTTATTGTTACTCATGTAACTTGTTTAGCCACAAGGAAATTGATTTTAGATTTGACCAATGGAGGAGAGGCACATTGCATGTGAGGTATAGATATAACATGAGAAACAAGAGATTTAGTCCTCTTGCTGTATATATTAACCATATGTAGTGTTATACATTCCACAACTTTGGCCATATGGAGAGATACTACATGTTGCCTAGTTTTTCAAGGAAAATGTGATAAGAGTGAAAAAATTAGAGAGGATCTCGCATAAAATAAGAGATAAATTAAAAGAATCAACCTATGAATGTGTAGAGAAATAAGGATCAACAACCCATGAATTAGTGAGATCAGCCCCCTCTACATTCCATGGTTATCTCATGCTTATTTATAGAGGACTCCAGAAGTTCAACAGAGCTGCATAGCCTCAGGGGGAGCATATGGAAACAATATTGGTGGCTTGATGAGTACCAACAACAATGAATTTTGATCTAGTACCTTCATGAATTTTCAAATTAGTAGGATTAACACACTCATATAAGGTATGTTTTACTCAGATGGAGTTACGCTCGCTTCTAGGGTTTCGAGGCTTGTTCTTTATATTGTTATTTTTTTTTAGTCATACTTGTTGCAATTGGTGTATTTATTAGACATATAAGTGGAAAGACATGTTATATCATCTATGTTGCAACTTTCATTGATAATTTTTCAGTTACTCTAGCATGATCTTGGAGGATTTGTGGCATGGGTATGCAAAGAGTGAGTTGAGACATGGAGCAACTAAGTGTGGGTTGTTATATATTCATTATTAAATCCATGCATTTACCAATATTTCATAATTTTATGTCAGTTGAGAGTATAGTCATTCGTGAGTTGAGTCTTCATGGTGATATACATGTTTTTGGATGAGTTTCATGAAGTCTCCTTGTAGCCATATATATGGGCTAATGATGTTGTATATGTCATGTCGTGTTATATATTTGGCTCATTGATCCATAGAATATGATTATAGCAGTAATGTATTTCATTGAAAACCCATGCAAAATGCTCATAAAGCGATGTACCTGTATTGTCTCCCTTGTTGGGTCTTCTAGTGGATTGGAAGGTGATGGAGGAGCATGAGGCTTAAAGACAAAAGGCTTCATTTTATTCCAAAAATCCAAAAACATTTTACAGGCAAAGGAGTGGGATCCTTTAGCTGTCAATTTACAAGTTTCCTAGATAGGATTTAAGCTAGGATATAGGTATTGAATGATTTTATAAATCCAAGCAGTTCAGACTTAGTTGAGATTCTCAAGGAGAATATCAAGCAATTTATGTATTTTTCTAGGATTACATAGATTCGATCCATTGATTGAGGATCAAATTGTTGGATGTAAAGTATTTATGTAAGTTTTAAACTATTGTAAGAGGTTTTGGTTGGATTTGAATTAGACTGTATAAGAATTGAAATACCTCTGTATCTCTATGTATTATTGCATAATTGGTCGATCACGAAGGGTTAAATTCCTTCGAAATATCTTTGTGTATTGTTAATGTTCAGGTTGACCTGTAGAATTAGAATTCTATATGATTTGGGTTTATCACGTTTAAATTCCTCATTCATTGTGTATTAATTTTAAATCGAATGTTTTCCGAATCACAGAGTTTTAGTTAGAAAAATTATGGATCCTTTAGAGCATAGCTAAACCTGGTGCAAGTGCTAAAATCATAGCGAAGTGAGGAAAAGTCTGATAAACTTGTGAGAAACCCCGAAGAAGCTCAGAACCATTCGATCGAAAGAACCATTAGATCTATAGTAGTCACGTCTAAACAAGCGTGGGAGTTAAACAGAGGAATAAGGTGGTCTTCATAGGAAAAAGTTGTTTTCACGTGGGATCAAGGAGGTAAGTGGAAATTTGGGATAGTCACACGATTCCATTGAGAAGCTGACACGTAGCATGGAGAAAATTCTTTTCTGGCATGACCTTGGCTTGATAAACATCGACAAGAATTCCATGCGATATTAGGCGCCAACCATTGGATAAGGCATCTTGATCAATTATGGAGGATCAAACGACTAGTTTGTGAGTGGGGAAAGCAACAACCGTCGGGTTGAAGAAAGAGGATCAACGATGGAGAACTCACATGATGAAGGTTGTAAGAAAGGCAGATGCGAGAATTTTATGAATGGTGGTGTTATTTTCCTTTCAGTTCCAAGTAAGTGAAGTTCTGCTAATTTTTTCGAAATTTTAGCATTTCGGCTGTTTTAGTAGAATATCCAAGTTTGGAGGCAGATGACTGAAACTCCAAGGGAAATAAAAGAATAACTTCCACCTACGCTTGAAAAAATTATTTTAGGATTTCAACGATTATCCCTTACACCTACAACCAGACCACCATTAGTGGTATCAGAATAGATTACTGACATTGAACAAGATCTCAAGGAACAGAAAAAGAAATCCAACATGGCCTTTAGAGTTGGAGGAAGAGGTGGTGGTCAAAGAAGAGGAAGACTAGTGGCAAATGCTGAAGTGTTGGAAGCTATGAAACAAATGCAAGCTAGATTAGAGGAAGTGGAAATGGGAGGAGATGCAGATGCTGGAGATGTTAGTGAACCTGAAGTTGAAGCTATAGAAGAATAGGGACCTGTAGATGTAGCTCCTGAAATGAGATTCTTTAAGTTAGTATTGAGATCCACATCTAAGCCCAGACTTGAAGTTTCAATTTATACAGGAATCTTAAGCCCTAAAGAATTGATAGACTGGATTAATGACATGGAGAAATTCTTTGACTTTGAAGAAATGGAAGAAGGAAAGAAGGTGAAGTTTGTTGTCACAAAATTGAAAGGACATGCAACACTTTGGTGGGATGGAGTGCAGGGAGAAAGAAGAAGACTTGGTAAACAACCAATTAAGAATTGGAATAGAATGGTGGCAAAGCTGAAAAGTAAGTTTTTGCCAAGTGACTATTAGTAAACATTATTTAGATAGATGCAGAATCTTAGACAGAGGTCTATGACAGTAAAGGAATACACAGAGGAATTCTACAAAGTGAGTATAAGAGCATGACAAATCCAAGATATAGATGAGAAGGTTGCAAGATATGTTTATGGTCTCAGAATGGAGATCCAAGATGAGATAAGTGTACTGTCTCCTAAAATAGTAGAAGAGGCTTATCAGATGGTATTGAAGGCTGAAGAAAAACTCATGAGGAAGCAGTCTTCCAAAAATATAGGTACTTTTCGAGGAAGGGGAAGTCAAGGCGGTAGAGGAAGGTCTACAACACCTAGAGATGGAGCTAGGAGCAACTCAAGTTAGCATGCACACACAGGGGGTGATGAAAGTGGCAAAGGGGGTTTTTCTAGAGGAAGAGGAGGTCGAGGTAGAGAAAGAGAAGTCATATGTTACAATTGTAACAAGCTGGGACACAGAGCCTATGAATGCCTAGAAAACATAGGAATGAATCAAAGGAATGAAATTGTTGCTAAGTCTGAAGAGGAAGCAACAAAGGTAATAGAAGAAGAAAATGTACAATAGAAATGAGAGTCTTTGGTTGTTAACAAAGTTTTACTAAAGCCATCTAAGGAAATTATTGAACTAGCACAGAGAAAAAAGTGTTCAGGACTGTGTGCAAGGTTCAAGGGAAGTGTTGTCAGATGATAATTGATAGTGGTAGTATAGATAATTTGGTTTCCACAAAAGTGGTGGAGAAGTTGAAGTTGAAAATAAGGAAACATCCAACACCTTACAAGGTGTCATGGATTCAAAAGGGATATCAGTTTATAGTGAATGAGCAATGTGAAGTGGAGGTACAATTGGGAAAATATCGAGACAAGATTCTGTGTGATGTGATGCCTATGGATGTGTGTCACATATTGCTGGGAAGATCCAGGTAGTATGACAGAGGAGCTATGTGTTAGAGTTGGTCTTGTCAGTCCTCCGTCAGAGATCAAAACTCTTTTTGCATATTCATTTTTAGGTGTCTCCCTCGATTCACTTCGTTGCATTCCGATAGGGGCATTCCATTATTTGATGGAAGGTATTGGTTTTCTTGTTTCCCTCATGCTTGTACCTGCTGGGCTGGTTAAAATTTCTCTATGTTCATCAAAACTTAGTTCATGTCATTCACAGTCATAGATGATTATTTTGGTCAAAACGAATCTTTTAGTTTTTGAGTCTAGGGTTTAGTCTTTTGACATGTTTAATAAATGCCCATAGGCCATGAGGATGGTTTTCAAAGAAGATCTCAGTACAAAATTTCATCATCAAGCATATTCGAGGACATTTCTTGTTCAAAACTCTGTTTTGAATAGGAAATTGTCAAATTTGTTTTTGTAATAAATACTTGTATCTTCCCACCATAAAATATTTCAAATGTAGGCACTGGTCTTCCTTAGTCAAAATATGCCTATATCCCAGCGAAAAATCAACCAATTTCATCATTTTGAGTCCAGAAAATCAATGAGAAAGCCAAAATATAGAGTTTCATTAAATGACAAAGTGCCATAGTCAAAAACATTATGAAGGGGGTTTTTGAAGAAGTAAAAATTTAAACCATCTCTTGTCAAGATATTTCAAAGCTATTTATTCCTTTGGAACAAGTGCTATTCGAAAAATGCAAGAGAAAGGTCAAGTTTGAAGTTTGAAGAGCATATAGTGTTTGAAAGGGTCGTGAATGTGTGTTGGAGATAGAGCACGATGCATAGGAAACTGGCGCGGTGCACTGGCTGCACGCAGTGCACAGAGCTGATTTTCTCCATGCATATTTTCACTGACGTGGCGCACATGGCTCGCGCGGCGCACTGGGTGTGCGCGCGGCACATAGAGCCTCCAAAGCAGTTTCTCACCATTTCTCATCAAATTTGCAAAAACAACGGAGCAAACAGTGTTGTATTTCATTTCAACTCTTCAGCTATATCAATTCGTATCAATAGCTCTAGGTATTACGAATATCTGCACTCACAAGGCGTGATCCACCGCAGATATGTGCTTGAAAGTTGTGGACTTTTGTATTGCTTGTGAAGAAATACACTGTGATGATCTGAATGAAGATCGAGGCACATATCAGATGGCACCTGAGGTAATCAACCACAAGCCACACAACTGTCAGGCGCTCAACAATTCTCGAAATTATCACAAGGAGCCTATATGCCTTCCATCATGGTTGTCAGTTGAAAATAGATACATATGTAAGATAAAAAGGTAACGAAAAACACCTTCTTTGACATCCATTTACGACGTTACTTTCATTGAAATCTGGTAAAATTCGGCTTTGCATTGATGGAATGGTGAAATCCAGTTGTCGGGATTGCATATTTTGGCTTTCCTGGGGTTTTTGATCCCCTAAATCAGGTAGTGGCATCAATACCCCCCATTTCAACCAGTCTTTGGGTGTTTTGGGCTGGATTTGGAAAATACACCATGTCGGAAAAGGTGAAGCAATTGGATGAAGCAGCTCTGGAATTGATTCCCGTTTCTGATGATATCGTATGGCTAAGCTCATCTCTTCAGGCAATGGGCAGAGAATACGATTCCTCAAATGAGACGACAAATTTTAAGAAACTTATAGATGAAACTTATTTCCAAGCATGAAGTAGTTTCCCCTACGGTGCCCGAAAATAATTTGTTCTATAAGCAGTTTAAAGAAGCAGTTTGGAGGGTTCATCATGCAGATGAGCCAATGCCTGGAGAGGAGCAGGATGAAATTATTATGACTAGCAGTCAGTGCAGCCTGGTAAACATGACTTGTCCATTGACTTGGAAACCTGTCACTGAACTTGAAAATCTCGTGCATAGCACAGAGTGCAAGCATATATATGCAAAAAGGCGTGGTTGCAAATGCGTTGCTGAAGGGTGCCCGAAAATGCTTACAACTTACAAACTAATATGTGATCCTCTACTAAGGATAGAAATTGATGAAGTACGTTTGAGAGGAAACCGCTCTACTCAAGCCCAAATGGTAACAAATTGCACTGAGATTGATGAGGATTAATGGCTTAATATTGAAGATTATAGAATCCTAGTGTACATTATTCACCAAGTCCATCCAAAGCAAGCAATTTTATCAAGGCATAACATCTTTCACTCCATATATTGTAGACCTTAGCATACTTTAATAAAGGAAGTCATGATCTTGGTGCAACATACTGTGTCTCAACGTATGGAATGAAGTCATGATCTCTGTGCAAACGTACTCTGTCTCGACATATGAACCAAACTCAGACGTTCATCCTCCGCTGAAGATACTGATTTTGGAAACATCCTCTGATGCTGGGCAGTCGAATCATGATGGTCTAAGGCAAAGGCGGTTATCTGGGCCAGTTTCAAATGCTACACGTAATATGGTAGATCATTGTTTTGACTAGCTCTCAAGAATGTATGAAATGTTACTCTCAGTCTATTGTAATACTGGCATGCTCCATAAACAAAGATGGAAGAGGGATTCCGTTAATTAAAAAAAAATAAAAATTACAATCATCTCTTGATATACCAGTCTATTTTTAAATTAATGACGGACAAATGCTGGAGGAGTCGATGGGAAAACTACAGCTGTCCAAGGGGCGTCAGTTTGGGATTGGCGGAACTATGTTTCCCGTCATCAAAGGAAAAATTCAAAACCATTTTTATTGAAGGACAATGTTTATTCAAAAGGAAAAAGGGTAATATGAAAAGTCAAAAAACCGAAACGCTTAAATTAAACGTAGATATCCACAGTGGCAGAAAAATATGATGCGATCACCTGTGTTTGTCTTCAATACCAGATCTACACTACGGGTGTGCCTCCTCATTGGTCATCAGTAGATTTGAGCAGAGATTGTAACGCTGCTCCTATTACAGATGGTTGGCTTTCCATCTTCAGCTAATAATGATTAAACCACCCCCTATTCTGGGTCGATCCATTTTCCTCATGGTAAAGTTTATTTACTGTATGAAAGATCATTTGTAAAGGGTTTGTTGGAGTTTCTGGGAATAGCGTGGGGAAAAACTCAGCTATTCACTGTACAGCTTGGCCAGGAGATTAAATAAAAAATGATGCAGCTCTGTTTCATGAGATTCCTGTGGTGTGAGTTTAGAAAATGTATTTTCTTTCTGTTGCATATGTATTTCATTATGTTTCACAGTTCATTAAAAAATCATTTCCAGTTGAATACTTTTAAGTGAGAAAGGTAGAATTCAGTTTACTGCTCTGCCTTGGGAAAGCGTTTCATGTTTCTGTGTGGCTTCTTCTATCTGGAAAGGATTCATCACATATGCCCATTTCAGCCTGTCAAACAGTCTTTCCACTCCATATTATTCAAAATTTGATTGCTAAATCTCCTGCCTATCTTGCCTCATGAAACAACCTGTGTCTTTGAGTTGATTTCTCCACTCAGGCTATCCTTTGTCCCATACATCCCTGAAAATTTAGTCTTCCATTAAACTGTCTCTTTCATATCCATTTACTAGCCTAAAATCAATGTGCATTTTGAGTTATCTCAGACCTTCTTGTTTATTTTTACTGAGGTGACTCGGAGAGAGCCCTCTCCTGTCCTCGTAGGGCTAGCTACGAGGCTGAGCGTGGTATGATGTTATCTTGAATCCCACCTTCCTTCAGCCTAAGGCAGATTTGAGCACTAACATAGTGGAGACCATACTGGGGAAACGAAAATGGTTTACTTGTAGATTGTCTTTCCCTAGTACATGTATCAAAGTTCGGATCTGATGGTTGATGGTGGACAATGATCAGACATAAGAAGGCTGAAATCATTCACCTGGCAACTCCGTGCTTCATGGTGACTCTACTGGAGGACTAACTCTTTCTCTACGAAAATGGAAGGACCTTACAAAAAGTTTAGGTATCCAAAGTGGAATGGTATTCAGGATCTACTCTGCTTTCTTGTGAATTACTTCTTTGCTTTTCTTGAAGCTATCCTGAAAGTTTTCCAGAACTTGTTGTATGATAAAGGTGATCAAAATCTTCAATCGACTCATTCTAAAAGCGTAAATACTAAGTTTCCCTTTGATCATGGCCTCCTTACTTTTCCCGCATCTTATGATGACTCTCTTTAGAGTGATAAGCCTAAAGAAAACAAAGCTGATCCTATAGCTCTTGTATATACTCATACAACTGTTATAATCCCAGATAGGTATAAACCTCTTGTTTTACCTTCTGTTCTTCAGGCTTTCCCCAAAAACTATGATCTATACTTGCCAAGATTTGACGATGAATGTAAGAATGTCAATGCTGAGCAACATGTGCAAAATGTTGAGACTTTTTTAGACCTTTTTGAGGATGATAACAATGATGTTAGTATTAGGCTTTTTTCTCTTTCTTTGTAAGGAAAAGTGAAGAGTTGGTTCAAAGCCCTTCCTGATGCTAGCATCTCTGGTTTACAGCAGTTCATCAAAGTTTTTCTCGACAGGTGGATGATCGGGCATAACCTTTTCCTTATCATAGAAGAGTATAACCAGCTGAAAAGGTTGCCAGGGGAGACAATACAACAGTTTTCAGCCAGATTTAATCAAGTTTATTATTCAATGCTAGTTGATATAAGACCCCCTCCTAGATCTGCTCTCTTGCACTACCCGAGTGCCTCTGATCCAGAAATGGAGTTTCAGCTGAGAGAAAGGAATGTCGCAACACTGGAAGAGATGCATAACAGTGAAGTAAATGTAGAGGCTCACTTACTAATCAGATGGGAAAGGTTGAAGGAAGAAGAGATGGAAAACATGGATCTAGAGAGAACGACAGCTTCAGAGGAAAAGCTTGACATTTTGGTGAGTGAAGTAGAAGAGATGGTGCAGAAAATGACTGCAAAAGATAAAAATGATGTTCATGAACAAGTCGTTGATCCAAAACATATTGTTTCTTGTCTCAGTTGTCATACTAATTGTTTTGTAGATCATCTTGAGGAAGAAAGACATGTTGATATGACATGTATGATTGATGATGTGTTTTATACTAACGATTTGCCTCAGTTTGATCAGTATGATGATGATGATTATGTTCTCCAAACAGAAGCTAATCTTGCAGACAAATCAGCAGCCAGTTTGTGGGATGAGGAAGTTCACTTATAGCAGCTTGAGTACAGTTACCAACTGATACATATCAGCTATGAAAATGACGAGGAAAGTGCAACAAATTGGGAAGTAAGTGAAGGATCTTTACCTTTTTTCTTTGATTCATGTCAGTTCATCAGAGACAATTTCCGTGGAATCAGAAATTAGCTGTCGACTAGTCTTGATTTGGAGCCTCTTGAGGGTGAGGAAAACTCAGTGCCAGACTTCTCATATTTAGATTTCCATCCTGTTGAGGGCCCTGAAATCGGGTCAAAAAAAAGGGGGATACCCACTCGGTCGGGAACCTGGTTGGCGGCTCCGTGCCCGTTTGGTGTAGCGGGTCCGACTGGGGATAACGGGACCAACTTCCCATTCTAAGGGGTGTGTGTGTGTAGAGTTTGGTGATTTGTGTGTGTGTAGAATATGATAATGAAAATCCGGAATTATTTCTAAGCTAGTTTAATTCTAAACTATGAGACTGAATTTTATACTACTTTAATCTATCAAGAACAACACATATAATCTACGCTAACCCGGGATAGAACTTTTTCCATTATGCGATCTAGAAAGATTTCACACAATAACTGGTAACGAAGATTATTCAGCTATTATGAGAATATAAATCAATTAAGATGAACCATCCTACATAAAATGTTAAGCAAAACGGTTGTGAACAGCATATCGCATAATCAGTTATTCATGTATTAAGCACAAATCAATGAATCCACCGTACAAAAGTGCCAAATGGTAGTCCACTCATTCATACATTAACATATAAACAACATCAGCTGTATATTACTCTAAGAATGTGAGCAGAAATTCGTCAAGAGATAAAAGTACCATTTATGACTGATTTTATACTCACAGACCTTAAGCAATAACGATCTATTTCTACTTACTTCTAATGCCTACCAAGAGTACAGAAGTGCAACATCAGTAGCAGGTATTAAAATGCAAACATAAATAAATCTCGATCCGTCCATTCATCAAAAACCCCCTCCGAGGGTGCAAAAGTGCATGTTCTGAGGACAAGTTTTTTGACAAATTTTCGGACCCTTCTCCAATGCAACGAGAAGGGTTAAATACTACTAACCGGCTAATTTTAATTACACAAATTTAGGGAACGACTTCAAATGACCGCCCTTTTACTAAAACAAATTTATTTCTAAAAACTGAATCTAATTTCTAACCATTTCTATATCTGCTCCTTAGTGTTGTAAGCGATGCGCTGTTCGCCGTGAAAGAGTCAGCTGCTTGTCCTTTCCTTTTGTTCAAGCTTGAAAATTAGAAACAACAAGAGTGCACCTCTTTCTGGAGGAGTGTATTCACGGCGTGTATACTTAGTACAACTCAGATTTCTTTCAAACTGATTGTGTTGTTGCTATTTCGGTTTCTGGCCGTGCAAATGACTCAATGAGCTGGGGATTTTTTTGCCTAAACGATTTTCTCAATTGAAACTTGTTTCCATTCTTTGTTCCAGGCTTTTCTGAGACGTCTTTCCCCTTAAGTCTTTTTCTTTTTGGTTTACCCAATTTGGGACTCAGGATCTTTCATAAACGCTTTGCTTTTGTGCGCCTTTGACTCTAAGTCCTAGATAGCCTATTTCCATCAGCATTTGTTGAGTGATACTCTGGAATCCGTGGCCTTGCTGTATGCGGTATCTATCTGTGAAGTCATATCCTCTTTGTTCTTCTAGCTCTGGCGCTTTTCCTTAAATGTTTCCTGCATATAGATTTATATCAGTTGCTGACTTATAGTTCACGTAAATGAAAAGAGACAGAAGAAAAGATTGACATGAAAGCAATTAAGTTCTAATGAATGCATAATCATGTCACCCATTATGACTTGACTCTTCGAAAAATGCAACATAATCATCTTTGGATACACAGGCGTACAATCATTAATTTCCCGTAAGGTGCGCGCCTAATATTGGGCTCACAGATCATGCCGAGGAATGCCTGCGACGAATGGCTTCTGCGATTTGCATCGTAGCATCGAAGATTGCGATGTAAATAAGTGGTATCGCAGCAATTGATGGTCTCATTCGTCGCAAACCATAGATCACAGGTTGCAGCTTTGCATGGTCGCAAATTGCATATCGCAAGGTCGCAAGGTTTTCACTTTGTCACTTTGTGCTGCTTATGCGACATTGCGATGTGCGATGTCACATATCGGCCATCGGCGATTCTTTAGGTTTTCCCTTTTTGAGCGCTTTTAATGCATGCGGTGCGATGAGTTCTCGCGTCGCTCCCTTTTAGTGTATTTATGCGCTTTGGGAGAGCGCCTCTTTTTCTTTTGCGACGCGATATAGCTCTTAGGAAGTTAACACAAAAGATTTTTCAAACAAAAATATTTTTTGGATTTTTGGTTAAGGGTCCCCCTTTGCTTGATGTTATTACTAATATCAAACAAAGAGGGGGGTTGTTGGGGACCACAACACATCCCCCAAATGCCATTAATTATCAAGTTGCAGATGAGGACATGGAAGCTGGCACATGCGATCAAATGATACAAGGAGATTCCTTACCTTTCTGTTTTGAATCATTTCAGTTTTTGAGAGGTAAATTTCATAGTGAATCTTCAAATGAGCAGCCTGTAGGAAATCAACAATTTCTTAGTATTAATGTTGAGGATGAGATGGATTGAGAAATTCTTGAGCAAGTTGTTAAGGAGAAATATTCCCCTGAAATGATTGATGAAATCATTTTGGATACAAAACCCTCTCTAGCACCAGATTTGCAGCCACCAAGCACAATTGAAGGTCAGATTACAGATGAAGGTGTGGCAGCCGAAATACATGATCTAATGATGCAAGAGGATTCTATACCCTTTTGTTTCGAAGTATTTCAGTTTATAAGGCAGAATCTTTGTAATATCTCTAAAGAAAAAGATGAAAAAACAATAGGATATCATACAGTTTCAATAGATACATCGCAACAGCCCCCTCAGGTTTTTGATGATCCTTTTTCTCCTGTGTTAGATTATGTTTCCTGTAAAAATTCTTCTCCATCAACCAACCATGTGACAAAAGAGAATGTTGATAATAATCTGTTTCGAAGGTCACCTTTATTGTCTTGTTCATTTCATAGCTCATACCAAAGTTTGCAACCATATGAGGAGATTGATAAAGGAGACCTGTGTTCTATTTGGAATCAGCAACAGAGCTTGGTTATGCATGAAATTTAGGATCCTTTTGACAGCCTACTACTATCACCAAAGGAATACAACACAGATGTGAGGAAAATTTTAAAATCCAACTATGAAGATTACTTGGACTAGAGCAGTATAGTGTTAATGGAAATCAATGGCGATGCTTATGAAGACCCTTTTACAGTATTCTTGAAGTCATCTAGCCAATTCATGCTTTGCAAGTTTATCAGTAGTGAACATGATTCCAAGTTTCCATGGGAGTTGCCTTTCGATTCTTCCCTTTTCACGTGCATCAGAAAGCATTTGGGAAGAAATCAAATACTAGCCATGATGCTTACATGGTTGCATTAGCTGTTCCATTTCACTTGATTGGGTGGTGGAAAGAGTAATTAGGGTAGGTTTGATGAATAAGCTCAAATATGAGCATCCTTCCAGTTTGTCAGTTAAGATTTAGTCATGTTTGGTTTTACTATGGTTTTCAGTTTTAGTCTTAGGTCAGAGTCCGTCTGCATAATGTCAGTTTCCGTGTTTTTACTCCATATACCAATGGATGAAGGCGTTGTCTGCTCACCCAAAGATCTGCAGTTCTTGGCACCTCCATGGAGCTACCATCCCCATTGTAGCCAATGTTAGATTTGGTCTTGTCAGTCCTCCGTCAGAGATCAAAACTCTTTTTGCATATTCATTTTTAGGTGTCTCCCTCAATTCACTTCGTTGCATTCCGCTAGGGGCATGAAATTCTTTGACGGAAGGGCTTGGTTATCTTGCTTCCCTCATGCTTGTACCTACCAGGCTGGTTAAAATTTCTCTATGTTCATTAAAACTTAGTTCATGTCATTCACAGTAATAGATGATTATTTTGGTCAAAAAGAATCTTTTAGTTTTTGAGTCTAGGGTTTACTCTTTTGACATGTTTAATAAATGCCCACAGGCCATGAGGATGGTTTTCAAAGAAGTTCTCAATTCAAAATTTCATCATCAAGCATATTCAAGGACATTTCTTGTTCAAAACTCTGTTTTGACTAGGAAATTGTCAAATTTGTTTTTGTAATAAAATACTTGTATCTTCCCACCATAAAATATTTCAAAAGCAAGCCCTGTTCTTCCTTAGTCAAAATATGCCTATATCCCAGCAAAAAATCAACCATTTTCATCATTTTGAGTCCAGAAAATCAATGAGAAAGCCAAAAGACAGAGTTTCATTAAATGACAAAGTGCCATAGTCAAAAACATTATGAAGGGGGTTTTTGAAGAAGTAAAAATTTAAACCATCTCTTGTCAAGATATTTCAAAGCTATTTATTGCTTTGCAACAAGTTCTATTCGAAAAATGCAAGAGAAAGGTCAAGTTTGAAGTTTTAAAAGCATATAGTGTTTGAAAGGGTCGTGACCATGTGTTGGTGATAGAGCGTGGTGCATAGGCAACTGGCGCAACACACTAGCTGCGCGCAGCGCATAGTGCCGATTTTCTCAATGTAAATTTGCACTGACGCGACACACATGGCTCGCGCGGCACACTGGGTGTGTGCGCGGTGCATAGAGCCTCCAAAGCAGGTTCTCACCATTTCTCATCAAATTTAGAAAAAACAACGGAGCAAACTGTGTTGTATTTCATTTCAACTCTTCAGCTATATCAATTTGTATCAATAGCTCTAGGTATTGCGAATATCTACACTCACAAGGCGTGATCCACCACATATATGTGCTTGAAAGTTGTGGACTTTGGTATTGCTTGTGAAGAAATACACTGTGATGATGTGAACGAAGATCGAGGCACATATCGGATGGAACCTAAGGCAATCAACCAGAAGCCACACAACTGTCAGGCGCTCAACAATTCTTGAAATTATCACAAGGACCCTATATGCCTTCCATCATGGTTGGAAATTGAAAATAGATACAGATGTAAGATAAAAAGGTAACGAAAAACACCTTCTTCAACATCCGTTTACAACATTTTTTCACTGAAATCCGGTAAAATTCGGCTTTGCATTGATTGAATGGTGAAATCCAATTGTCAGGATTGCATATTTCGGCTTCCCTGGGGTTTTTGATCCCCTGAATCAAGCAGTGGCATGGACATCCCCCATTTCGACCAGTCTTTGGGTGTTTCGCGATGGATTTGGAAAATACACCATGTCGGAAAAGGTGAAGCAGCTCTGGAATTGATTCCCGTTTCTGATGATATCATATGGCTAAGCTCAGCTCTTCAGGCAATTGCCAGATAATACAATTCTTCAAATGAGATGACAGACTTTAAGAAACTTATAGATGAAACATATTTCCAAGCTTGAAGCAGATTCCCCTAAGGTGCCCGAAAATAATTTGTTCTATAAGCAGTTTAAAGAAGCAGTTTGGAGGGTTCATCATGTAGATGAGCCAATGCCTGGAGAGGAGTAGGACGAAATTATTATGACTAGAAGTCAGTGCAACCTGGTAAACATGACTGGTCCATTGACTCGGAAACCTGTCACTGAACTTGAAAATCTTGTGCGCAGCACGGAGTGCAAGCATATATATGCAAAATGGCGTGGTTGAAAATGCGCTGCTGCAGGGTGCTCGAAAATGCTTACAGCTGAAAAACTAATATGTGATCCTCTACTAAGGATAGAAATTGATGAATTAAGTTTGAGAGGAAACTGCTCTACTCAAGCCCAAACAGTAGCAGATTGCAGTGAGATTGATGAGGATTGATGGCTTAATATTGAAGATTATAGAATCCTAGTGTACATTATTCACCAAGTCCATCCAAAGAAAGCAATTTTATCGAGGCATAACATCTTTCACTCCATATATTGTAGACCTTAGCATACTTTAATAAGCAAGTCATGATATCGGTGCAACGTACTGTGTCTCAACGTATGGAATGAAGTCATGATCTCTGTGCAAACGTACTCTGTCTCGACATATGAAACAAACTCAGACGTTCGTCCTCCGCTGAAGATACTAATTTTTGAAGCATCCTCTAATGCTGGGCAGTTAAATCATGATGGTATAAGGCAAAGGCGGTTATCTGGGCCAGTTTCAAATGCCACATGTAATATGGTAGATCATTGTTTTGACTAGCTCTCAAGAATGTATGAAATGTTACTCTCAGTCTATTGTAATACTGGCATGCTCCACAAACAAAGATGGAAGAGGGATTCCGTAAAAAAAAATATAAAAAATAAATAAATAAATAAATAAATTTACAATCATCTTTAGATATACCAGTTCGTTTTTAAAAAATGACGGACAAACGTTGGAGGAGTCGATGGGAAAAATACAACTGTCCAAGGGGGGTCAGTTTGGGATTGGCGGAACTATGTTTCCCGTCATCAAAGGCAAAATTCAAAACCATTTTTATTAAAGGACAATTTTTATTCAAAAGGCAAAAGGGGAATATGAAAAGTCAAAAAACCAAAACGCTTAAATTTTTAAACGTAGATATCCACAGTGGCAGAAAAATATGATGCGATTGCCTATGTTTGTCTTCAGTTACCAGATCTACGCTACGGGTGTGCCTCCTCGTTGGTCATCAGCAGATTTGAGCAGAGATTGTAACGCTGCTCCTGTTACAGATTGTTGGCTTTCCATCTTCAGTTAATAATGATTAAACCACCCCCTATTCTGGGTCGATCCATTTTCCTCATGGTAAAGTTTATTTATTGTATGAAAGATCATTTGTAAAGGGTTGGTTGGAGTTTCTGGGAATAGCGTGGGAAAAAACTCAGCTATTCACTGTAAAGCTTGGCCAGGAGATTAAATAAAAAATGATGCAGCTCTGGTTCATGAGATTCCTGTGGTGTGAGTTTAGAAAACGTATTTTCTTTCTGTTGCATATGTATTTCGTTATGTTTCACAGTTGATTAAAAAGTTATTTCCAGTTGAATGCTTTAATTGAGAAAGGTAGAATTCAATTTACTGCTCTGCCTTGGGAAAGCGTTTCATGTTTATGTGTGTCTTCTTCTGTCTGGAAAGGATTCATCACATATGCCCTTTTCAGCCTCTCAAACAGTCTTTACACTCCATATTATTTGAAATTGATTGCTAAATCTCATGCCTATCTTGCCTCATGAAACAACCTGTGTCTTTGAGTTGATTTCTCTGCTCAGGTTGTCCTTTGTCCCATACATCCTTGAAAATATAGTCTTCCATTAAATTGTCTCTTTCATATCCATTTACTAGCATAAAATCAATGTGCATTTTGAGTTATCTCAGACCTTCGTGTTTATTTTTACTGAGGTGACTCGGAGAGAGCCCTCTCCTGTCCTCGTAGGGCTAGCTATGAGGCTGAGTGTGGTATGATGTTATTTTGAATCCCGCCTTCTTTTAGCCTAAGGCATATTTGAGCACTAACACTATGCATGATGGAAAGAGGAACACATATAAATTTAGCAAAGATGGTGTCAATCATACATTGTTGCCTATGGAAGAAGAAGATGCATCAAGGAAGCCTGATCCAAAGACCCTTTTTCTGAGTGGAAAGCGGTAGTTGCAGTAGATGGAAGAAGATGAGGTAGGTTTTGCATTGGTTTTCAAACCCAAGGTATTAATAACTTCCACTAAACTTTCTGATTTACGAATTGAAATTCAAGAAATGGTGGACAGTTATTGTGATATTATTGTAGATGATTTTCCTGATGAGTTACCACTCATTCGAAAAATCAGCTATCATATAGATTTGATTCTAGAAGAAAATCTACCTAATAAAGCAGCTTACATAATCACTCCCACAAAGAATGAAGAAATCAGGAAACAAGTTCAGGAACTGTTAGACAATGGACTGATTAGAGAGAGTTTGAGTCCTTGTGTAGTGCAGACAGTGTTGAGCCCAAAGAAAGATGGAGGCTGGAGAATGTGCACTGGTTCAAGAGAAATCAATAAGATAACAATCAGGTACAGATTTCCTTTACCTAGATTCAAGATTTGATGGATCGTTTGAGTGGAGAAAAATATTTTACAAAGTTATATTTAAGAAGTGGTTATCATCAAATCAAAATTAGAAAAGGGGATGAGTGGAAAACTTCTTTTAAGACAAATGAAGGATTGTATGAATTCTTGGTAATGCCTTTTGGGTTGTCAAATCCTCCTAGTACATTTATGAGACTCATGAATGAAATTTTGAAAGAATTTATAGGTAAATTTGTAATAATATATCTTGATGATATATGAGTTTATAGAAGATCAAAAGAGGAACATGCGAGACATCTAAATTATGTCTTACAGAGGCTACAACAAGAGAAGTTACTGTTAAATTTTAAAAAAATATTCATTCATGAAGGAAGAATTGGTATATTTGGGTTTTGTTGTTTTTGTTGATGGGTTAAAGATGGATCTAGAGAAGATCAATATTATCATGGAGTGGTCTTCACCAAAAAGTGTCTTTGAGGTAAGAAGTTTTCACGGTCTTCCTAGTTTTTATAGGAAATCCATAAGGAATTTTAGTAAGATCAATGCTTCTATTATTGACACAATAAAGAAGGATAGACTGCCATTTAAATGGATTGCTGAAGCAGAAAAGAACTTCCATCTATTGAAGAGAAATATTACTGAGAAGCATATTTTGATTTTTCCTGATTTTAATAAACCTTTTCAAGTGATGTGTGATGCCAGTGGAGAAGCCATTGGAGCTGTTTTAAGTCAGGAGGATAGACCTATAGCGTATTTTAGTGAAAAGCTGAATGTGTCAAAGAAGAATTATTGTTCTTATGACAAGGAGTTTTATGCAGTGGTGCAGTCTTTGAAGAAGTGGAGATATTACTTGATGTCTAAGGAGTTCATAATGTATTCAGATAACCATGCATTACAGTAAATTATGCAACAGCCGAAGCTTAATTAGAAGCATGCAAAATGGGTAGAATACCTTCAAAGTTTTAATTTTGTGTTAAAACATATAAAAAAGTAGCAGATGCCTTAAGTAGAAAAAGAATTTTGGTGCAGGAAAGTTAAATTCAAGTGTTGGGGTTTGATTTTCATAAGGAGTTATATGAGAAGGATATAGATTTTAAAGAGGCATTTGATGCTTGTAGAAATCCTGTTTTGTTAGATAGAAGTAAGTGGCTAGATTATTTCCTGCAAGAGGGACTGTTGTTTAAAAGAAAGAGAATGTGCATATCAAATTGTTCTATGAGATAAAATTTGATCAAGGAAAAACATAGTAGTGGACTTGGAGGAAATTTTGGTGCAGACAAGACTTATGAGCAGTTGAACTGGTTTCATTTGTGGCCGAAGATGAGAGCTGAAGTAGAAAAGTATGTGAAGAATTGTAAAGTCTCTCAATATGCAAATGGAAGGAGCCAAAACACAGGTTTGTGTGTTCCATTACCTATTCCAGATAGGTCTTGGGATATGGTAAGTATGGACTTTGTTTTGGGTTTGCCAAAAACTCAAAGGGGACATGATTCAATTTATGTAGTATTTGAAAGATTTTAAAAAATGGCACATTTTATTACATGTTATAAAACCAGTGATGCTACTCGTGTTACTAACTTGTCTTTTAAAGAGATTGTAAGGTTGCATGGGTTACCTAAGAGCATTGTTTCAGGCAGAGATACCGGGTTTGTTGGTCATTTCTGGAGGACCTTGTGGAAGAAACTTGGTACTAAACTGAGTTTCAGCTCTGCTTATCATCCTTAGACTGATGGACAGACTGAAGTTGTCAATAGAATCTTGGGTAATCTTCTGAGAAGTCTTACAGGTGAACATATGAAACAGTGGGATCAAGTATTGGCACAGGTTGAATATGCTTATAACGATTCTCCTAACAAGAGTATAGGGCAGAGTCGATTCCATATAGTTTATGGAATGCACCCAAGAGGAGTCTCTGAATAGAGAGATTTGGGTAAAGCTGAAATGAGGAGTGCTCTAGGAGAAGATTTTGTTGTAGAGATTCAAGTAGTACATGAACAGGTAAAACAACAGCTACAAGACACCAACATAAGGTACAAGAATAGAGCAGATTTGAAGAAGAGAGAAGTAAATTTTGAGGTTGGAGATTTAGTTTTGGAACATGTAAGGAAGGAAAGATTTCCAAAAAGGGAGTATAACAAATTAAAATTTAATAAAATTGGACCATGCATACTTTTAAGGAAATTTTTTGCAAATGCATATGAAATTGAATGACCCCCTGGTATCGTAATATCTCCAATTTGAATGTTGCTGATTTGTACATGTATGAAAAGGGATAGGTAGATGACACAATAGAAGTCAAGGAAGAATAAGAAGTGGATTGGGTAAAAAAGTTAACCATAGCAAAGGCATTGTAACCAGAGAAGATATTGGATAAGAGAGTGTTTAAGAAAAAAAGGGGACAAGAGTATTTTCAATACTTGGTCAAGTGGGAATATCAACCAATTGCTGATGCTACCTGGGTAACAGAAGCCATACTACAGAAGTTGGGCCATTCTGTAGAAGAGCTCATGGACAGGAGCAATGAAGAATTTTTTCCTCCGGAGTCTGATGCAGGAGCATGAGGCTTAAAGACAAAAGGCTTCATTTTATTCCAAAAATCTAAAAACAGTTTACAAGCAAAGGAGTGGGATCCTTTAGCTGTCCATTTACAAGTTTTCTAGATAGGATTTAAGCTAGGATATAGGTACTGAATTATTTTGTAATTAATCCAAGTAGTTCAGACTTAGTTGAGATTCTCGAGGAGAATATCAAGCAGTTTAGGTATTTTCTAGGATTAGATAGATTCGATCCATTCATTGAGGATCAGATCTTTGGATGAAAAGTATTTATGTAAGTTTTGAACTATTGTAAGAGGATTTGGCTGGATTTGAATTAGGTTGTAAAACAATTGAAATACCCCTTTATCTCTATGTATTATTTCATAATTGGTCGATCCTGGAGGGTTAAATTCCTTCCAAATATCTCTATGTATTGTTAATGTTCAGGTTTGCCTGTAGATTTAGAATTCTATATGATTTGGGTTTATCGCATTTAAATTCCTCATTCATTGTGTATTAATTTTAAATCGAATGTTTTCCAAATCACAGAGTTTTAGTTAGCAAAATTCTGGATCCTTTAGAGCATAGCTAAACCTGGCGAAAGTGATAAAATCATAGTGGAGTGAGGAAAAGTCTGATAAACTTGTGAGGAACCCCAAAGAAGCTCAAAATAGTTCGATCAATAGAACCGTTAGATCTACGGTAGTCACGTGTAAACAAGCACTGGAGTTAAATTGAGGAGTAAGGCGGTCTTCATAGGAAAAATTTGTTTTGGTGTGGGCTCAAGGAGGTAAGTGGTAATTTGGGATAGTCATGAGATTCCATTGAGAAGCTGACACGTAGCACAGAGAAGCTACGTTCTCGTGTGCCCTCGGCTTGATAAACATCGACAAGAATTCCACGCGATATTAAGCGCCAACCGTTGGATCAAGCAGCTTGATCAATGACGAAGGATCACACGGCTAGTTTGTGAGTGGGGAAAGTGCCAACCATCGGATTGAAGGAATAGGATCAACGGTGGAGAACTCACGTGATGAAGGTTGTAAGAAAGGTGGATGCGAGAAGTTTATGAACGATGGTGTTATTTTCCTTTCGGTTCTAATTAAGTGAAGTTCTGTTAATTTTCAGGAAATTTTAGCATTTTGGTTGTTTGAGTAGAATATCCAAGTTTCGAGGTGGATGATTGAAACTCCAAGGGAAATAGAAGAAGAAATTCAACATGTGCTTAAAGAAATCATTTTAGGATTTGAACGATTATCCCTTACACTTGCAACTATACTACCCGAGGGAGAGTCACGTAGTTATGTTATAGTCATGTATGAGGTCTTGTTTTGCTACTACAACCATGTAGTTACAACGTTATATGTCATTTAGTCATGGTCATATAGATTCTTGGTCCACATTGTGCTTCTTTCTTTTGGCAAGGAAGCAATGATTGCAGTAGAAGCAGTCACCTTAGGTTGGAGACCATTTTGGAGATGGAATGTGTTTATGGGGAGAATCTTATTTTCTCTTGTTTAATTTAGCCATCCATTGTTGGGATTATGGTACACTTACAGGTGTTTATGATGTGCCTCATGCTATGCTATAACTGTTCGGGTTCTTGATATTATTACATGGGAAAAAATGTTGATGACTGGTCATTGATGTTATTGTTGGGTATATTCATTTAGAGATGGTTGGTTGCTATTATAGAAGTGTTTCTCCAGCACATTATGCCACTGACATGTGTTTTCTTCTATGTAAATTATGGGTTGGTGCCTCATCTATATTTTTTTCATATTGTGATTAATGTTACTCATAGATGCCACATATTGTTGTTCATTATGATACTACTCATTGATTATATATGTGGTGTAGCTAGAGATTGATTGGTTTGACATGTTTCTCAGAGGATACTGCTTGATGATTGGTTTGTTATGTTGTTTGTTTGTTGTTGATGTGGAAAACTTGGTTATTTGTTGATATGAATTACTATTCAACCATGTAGATATTAGAGGCTCCAATTCTTGGGTTTGTGTTATAACGCTCTTCCTATCTTATCAGAAGAACTTGACCGTTTAACAAATATTTCATTAAAACTGGAAAAATTCTATTATGAGGACTTCAAAAACAAACATAATTTAGTAAATTTGGAATTATTCAGTGGATCTAGAATTTATAACTTTAACTAGATTATGTTTGAAAATTGGTTAGTTCACTACTTTGAATGTATCTATTCACCATTTTTTCAATTAAATTATCATGATAAACCATATATAAAAAAAATTCTATGAAGTTGCAGAAGCAAATCATTGAAGTCTAAATCTTGGACTCCTTAAATTATTTCTTCTAATATTTAGTGACAATAATATTCTATATATTAGTATTAGTAACCAAGTTAATATAATTTAATAAATTAAATTTTGCACTGCTTGTGCCGAGTTACAATTCGATTACAACGTTAGCACAATTTTAAAGTGTCCACAAAATTTTTTTAGTGATAGAATTATACTAGTATGTATGTTACCATAACAATTTTAATTTCAAGTACTATTAGTAATTTTGTTTGCATTGAGTATCATTTTTTATTGTATAATATAGGAGGTCGATAACATATTATAATCAACAATAAAAAAATATTACATAAGACTCATATTATGCATAAGTTTATTATTTTAACAGTCAAAACTAACACAAGCACTTCATCAATATTAATTATTTTGTAAACTAGCATAGATCCATCTTATATCCATATTTACCAAGCACCAAGAGGGATCAATTCCGGAGTTAATATGGATCTAAATTGGTACTCTTACATTCCATAATGGATTCCTCAAGTGTTTCAACAAGATTCATCGTAATAAATACCATGTGCTTGTAAACCACCATTTGTAAATCCCTCATATGAATAACTCAAACTTATCTTATCTTGAATTGAACATTTAATGGGGCCCTCCTCATATCATAGTAAAAATTGACATGTATAGGTGTAAATGTTTACACAGGGTCCTTCAATACAAGGTTGTATAAAACATCTCGATGTAATCATCATATTAAGTTAATATAAGATAAGATAAACATATTTTTACTAATCTCAAACCAATTAGTGACCACAAATAAGCCAAGCATGAGACTGTTAGGAATAATAATATCAATACATGGTAGGGGTGTGAAAGCAATTCTTAAGAGGAATCAATTAAATCATATTATTCTGCTTAACATCAAAACAATATATTATAATTATTGATAATTGACCATATTTCTTTATGCCTAATTTTTGTGCCTAATTACTCTCACCCCCAAGTTTCCCATAGCTTAGGGTGGAGTTGCTGAGCAAAATATGATGGTCTTGCGAGGATTGTACTGTAAGACTTCGTAGGGACTCCCTCCCTTGTATATTTTTCATTGAAACTAGTATATTGAAAAGTTACTAAATAAAATATTTTTGTATGCTAAATTTTCTAGGTACCCTTAGTGACTTTAGAAAGCACCAGGAGGAGGTTCATACAACTTAGACCACTTAGAAATAATTATCAAATAATTATAATTTTTTTAAAGACCATTTAGGATTCATTATCAATTAATTGTAATTTGTAAAAAACCATCATAATAATGGTGCAAAAAATATAAAGACATCCATTTGTGACCCTTCTCTTGAATGAGCCTGGAATTTCCACTTAACATTCATTATCACTTAATTATTCCATGTTTTATTGGGAAAAGAATTTTGTTTTACATGGAGTTCTATTTCAACAACAATGTCACATTTACACACTCATATTAAACCACATGATAGGAAAAAAGAATAATAGAAAAAAATCAATAAATGATTTATGATTTAAAATATGAGCTATTGATTTAGGAATACACATTTAGAAACAATTATTGATTAAAAATCAAAATAGAGCATTTAAAATTCCTTCTCAATTAATTTGAAATTATTTACTTCGTGAACTTTGTATATCTACGTACATTAAGAGCTTGATTTCAATAATACATTACATTTATAAACATGCGTTATGTAGGCATATAACTAACTAAAATTCAATAAATAGCTTCATGTCTAGTTGGTTTCTATGAGATTATATTAGCTACAAATAATGTTTTTACAAAAATGAAATTTACAAAATGGTAATATGGATGAGAAAATCAAATGTCGTATTATGGTGCAAAAAGTTTAAAGGCATCCATTTATAACCCATCTCTTGAATGATCCTAAATAGTCCATTTAACACTCATTATCAATTAATTATTCCACATTTTAGTAGGAAAAACATTTTCTTTTACACGGAGTTTTATTTGAAAAACAACAATATCATATTTATGTACTCATATCAAACCACATAATAGGAATATAAAAGACAATAAATGGCTTGGCTCCCTTGCTTCTTGAATTATATGAGATATATGCATATATAAGTTATTGATTTAGTAATACATACTTATTAAAAGTTATGGATTGAAAATCAAATAGACCACATAGAACTCAATATCAATTAATTTTAATCGAAATCGTAGAAATATATACCTTTACTTACATTAAGATCTCAAATAATTTCAAAAGTGCAATACATTTATAAACTTGTTGCAATGCATAGAATTTCTTTTTTTTGTTGATGAGCTGGAGCGCGGGAGTTTCCTCGAAGTGTTAGGGTTAGGAGGCGTTCGCGAGAGTTTCCATGGAAGCACGCAGAGAAGGGAGCTCCACTCCCTCCTATAGGCAGGTAGTGGCTAGTCGTGGAAAGAAACCAAACGAGAGGGTTAGAGGTCTTGCAAGTGGAGGGATCAGGAATTTAGAAGAGGAGCAGGATTTAAACAAGACAAAGGAGAATAACACCAATAAAGAAAATGAGGAAGAAGATAAGGAACAAGGAGCGAGTAACAAAGTGCAAAAGGGGCCATGTAAACCCAAAGGTGAGGTCACTCCCAGGGTAGTTTTAAATGATCCTCCTCTGCAGGCGCACAAGGACCACATGCGGACTTATGCTATCATTTGTAAATTCATGGGATTATGGCCCACTGAAAAGGCTTTACAGGCATGGATTAAATATAACTAGAAACCAAAAGGAAGCATTGACGTACATCTTGGGTCTAAGGGTTTCTTTACGGTAGTCTTCACAAATATTGAGGACAAAGACAGGGTGTTTGAAGGAGGGCCCTTCTTCTATGTAGCAACAGGCCTTTACTTGCGACCGTGGATGATGAATTTTGTCCCTGAGAGAGAAACATTCGCTTCTCTCTCGGTATGGGCAAGACTCTACTCACTACCCCTTGATTACTGACAAACATAATCATTATCTGCTATAGGAAACAAATTAGGGTGTTTTGTTAAAGCCTCTCAGGCCAGCAAAAGGGGAAAGTACACTTCCTTCGCAAGAATATGTGTTGAGATGGATCTCTCTAGAGATCTACTGGATTAGGTCATTTTAGAAGTTTTTGATGAAGAATGGGTGCAAACAGTAGACTATGAAGATATTCCTTTCAGATGCCGGAAATGCCATGAGCATGGGCACCTATTTAGAGACAACCCTCTCAGTAAAATAGAGAACAGAAGTAAAGCAAACACAATGAAAGATACTGAAGGCTTTCACAAAGTGGAACATAGAGGAAAATGGGGAAAGAGGGAGCTAAGCAACATCAAACAGAAGGACCACAAACTAATCTGAATAGGTTCCAAGTTCTCGAAGAAGAAGAAGAGATAAAAAAGGAAGATCAGGTAATGGAAGGTAGCCCAGAGGAGAAGGAGAAAGAATACATAGTACAAACACAAGATATTAACAAACAGAAAGAGACTATGCTGAGTGAGACAGAACCAGAAATGGACTACGAAATGACCCAGATTGAGATGGAAATGGAGGATCATGAATTGTAGGAGATTCTTGAAGGGAACACGTAGATCTGGAAGGGTTCCTGAAACAAGGGACCATGAGTAGGGTAGACTCATTAACAATAGAAGAGTTTAATAGGGTACAACAGTTGTTCCTATCGAAAAATCAGGCTAAAGGGCTGGACAGACAAAGAAAAAACAAAAGGCAAGGCAATGAAGGTGTGAAAACCATGAAAATGACACTGAGACTAGCACCCAGAAATCCAGGAAAAAAAAAGAGGCAGGAAAAAGCAGAACGAGTTATTGACAGAATGCGAAAAGCTAATGATAGATTAAGGTAAGATGAAAGATATAACCAACTACTCCTTTACAAATCTTTAATAATGAAGTTTAAATCTTGGAATATCAGAGGTCTAGGTAGCAAAAGAAAACAAAGAATTCTTAGTAATAGAATGAAACAAGAAGCTTCAGATATGATCTTTATCTAGGAAACTAAATGTTCCATTCAGAAAGTAAGAGAAATTCACAACAAATGGATAAATTGTTTTGAGTTTCTAGATGTTAAAGTAGATAACATAGCAGGGGGCATACTCACTCTTTGGAACCCCCAAAAGATTATTATAATAGATGCTGAGCCATCTAGAAATTATTTATCAATGGTCATATGGCCAGTGGGAGATAGGGAGACCTATATGGTCACTAATGTATATGGCCCTCAAAGAATGGATGAAAAAATAAGGTTTCCAGATTCTCTTATGGAGCTCAAAGACAAACATGTTTATGTACCATGGATCTTGGGTGGGGACTTCAACATGATCAAATCACTATCAGAGAAAAAAAGGATAACCAGAACTTTAAGCAGAGACTCCACAACTTTTCAAACTTTTATAGATCATATGAAGCTTGTTGACACTGACATGAGTAATGGTCACTTCACTTGGAACAATAAAAGAGGAGGAGAGTCTCAAGTTGCCTCAAAATTAGACATATTCATAATATAAGAGGATCTTATGCTCACCAATAAGGAAATGATAGTGATAAATCTTCCCTTTGGAGGCTCGTACCATTGGCCTGTTCAACTGTAGGTTCAGGGCATTGGTACCCCCAAGAATAAACCCTTTAGATTTGAGAATATCTGGCTCACCCACTCGGAATTCATTAGAAATATTTCAAAATGGTGGACAAAAGAATTGCATATTCAGGGTACAAATATGTTCCTGCTACACAAAAGACTTAGGCACATCAAGCTCAGACTTAAAGATTGGAACAAGAATGAATTTGGTGATATTTTTACAGCAAAAAAAGTTGTGGAGGATAAAATGTGGGAGCTCAATCAAACCCTTATCAAAGATGGATTTGATAAAGATAGAAATGACCAATTCACAAAACACCATCAAGAATGGGAGAATTTATGCCAACAAGAGGAAATATTTTGGCAACAAAAATCCAGAGTTCAATGGTTGAAAGAAGGGGAGCGCAACACCAGATTTTTACACAGATCTACCATAGCTAATAGATCTCATAATAGAATCTCCTCGACCAAGGATGAGGGCGGTCATCTTCATAATTCCCATGAAGAAATAGAAGAAGTTCTAGTTCAGCACTTCCATGGAATAGCTCAGGAAACTATCTCAGATAGAGAGCATTCTATCAGGGATTTAATAGGGCATATTCCTAGACTGGTTACAAGAGAGGATAATTTTAATCTCAATAAGCCAGTGACAGAAGAGGAGGTTAGTGAGGTCATCAAAGAAATGCAAAATGGTAAAGCACCAAGCCCTCATGGTTTCAATGTGGATTTCTTTAAAGCTTGTTGGAATATAGCTAAACAGGATACTATGAACGTAGTGGAAGACTCCAGGTTGAATAAAACTATTTTGAAGGTACTCAATACTTCCTTCATTGCCTTGATCCCCAAACAAGATAATGCTCTAACTCTAGATAGGTATAGACCCATAGCCTTGTGCAATGTGGTTTATAAAATAATATACAAGGTTTTTGCCAACAGACTCAAACCACTTCTTCCTTCTCTAGTTTCTGTCGAGCAATCTGGATATGTGGAGGGCAGGAAAATTCTCAATAACATCATTCAAGCGCATGAGGTGGTGCACTCTTTGACAAGCAATAGGAAGGTTGGTATGATTATGCAATTGGACCTTGCCAAATCTTATGATAAGCTAAATTAGAAATATATTAGGAAGGTCCTTATTTCTTTTGCGTTTGATCATAACTGGGTTAGATGGGTCATGGCCCTGGTAACTTCTTCCAACTTCTCAATTCTGGTTAATGGTTCTCCTTCCAAGACCTTTACTCCTTCCAGAGGCCTCAGGCATGGTGATCTGCTCTCACCCTTTCTCTTCATCCTCATGATGGAAGGACTGGGTCGGTATACCAAGCATGCCAAAGAAGTTGGTAATATCAAAGGCCTCCATCTATCAGAGAAGGGTCAGGCTTTGACCCATCAACAATTTGTTGATGATACTATGCTGCAAGGAATACCCATGGTCAAAGAAGCTTTAGCATACAAGCACATCCTATCTGACTTCGCCATGGATACATGTATGGAATTCAATCTCTCCAAATCTAAGATATTTTTCTTTAATACCAATGTTGCTATTCAGAAAAATATCGCCAGGATTCTAGGCTTTCACAGGGATGTCCTCCCCTCTAAAATTCTGGGAGTCCCTCTTACTAATAAGCGTTTACACAAGGGCATCCGGGAGCCGGTGATCAATAAGATGCAGGATGCAGGATAAAATCAGAAAATGGACCTTTATATCTTTAAACTTGGTCGCTCGATTAGTGCTTACAAAATTTGTTCTCCAATCAATTCCTATCTTCATGTTATCTGCCCTTCCAGCTCCAATAGGAGTTTTTCATCATCTTAGAACCATTCAAAGAGAATTTCTTTGGGGCAAGGGGGAGGAAAGAAAGAAATGGGCCTTGGTAGCCTGGGAGAAGATTTGAAAACCTAAAAATTTTGGGGGTCTTGTTCTGGATGATCCGGAAGCACTGAGTAAAGTTTTAGGGGCGAAATTATGGTGGCACTGGGTAAAAGAACCAGAGGCACAGTGGGCTAGAATATGGAAAGAAAAATATGCTAGCAATTGGCAAGATAATGATCTAATAAGAATGACTGGCATCATTAAGGGCTCACATATCTGCAACAAGGCTTGGGGAAATAGAGGTTTAGTACAAAAAAACAGCTTCTGGGAAACCAGAGATGGTCATCTTGCTTTTTTTTGGGACGAAAAATGGCAACAAGAACCTACACTATTAAGAGAGAACCTCAGGTACCTAAAGAAGGAAACAGATACCAAAATATTATTTAAGGTAAAAGACTTTTGGGATCAAACCAACAATGAAGGAAAATGGAGAACCTGGAAAAATATGGACTATAAGGAAGATAGCCGACTGAAAGCCAAAGCTGAGGAACTTCTGACAATGTTGGAACAAAGGAAAATATTAGTGACAGGGGGGAAGACCTACTAAGATGGTGAAACAATTTTGGTGGCACCTTCAATCTCAAGGAGGCAAAACACATACTCCTTGAGCTAGATTCTAATGAACCGGATAGGGCTTGGCAGAACATATGGAGACATCAAGGCTGGATGAAGATTAAACTATTCATGTGGTTGGTGCATCATAGGAAAATTATCACTTGGGATAACATTCAGAAGAGGGGCGTTTTGGGCCCTTCCACATGCCAGCTATGTGAAGCCCAAGAGGAAACAATGGAGCACCTTCTCAATAATTATATTTTCACCTCTTGGTTGTGGGATATTGTTGCCAATTTCTTCCAGCAGAAAGATAGGGACAACGAAAGAATTACCAATACCCTAATCAATTGGAGACACAACTTCTCTGATTTGGAACTTCTAGGCTCTGTCTGGGCTTTAACGCCAGGTTTAATAATCTGGACTATTTGGAAAAAGAGGAAAAACAAAATCTTTAAGAATGTAAAAAAGGTCCTCCCAATATCTTCTCGAACAAATCTTAAGACAACTTAAGGAGACGGTAAGCACCATAGTGTGAATTGTTCCTAAGAATCCACCTTCTAAAGCTAAATCGTAGATACTTCTTAAGTTAGGTATGCAAGGGCTTATTCCACAAGGCCTGGATAGGAAGGTTTTTAGAATGGATTTTAAATAGGATCATTGACATCCTCCCCCTTAGGGTTTTTTGAAATTCAACATTGGTGGGGCTTCCAAAGACGACCCGGGAATTTCTGGTTGTGGAGCGGTGCTAAGGGATGAAAAAGGAAGTCTCCTTTTCATTTTCCATAGCGATTTGGGTAGAGCTACTAACAATATGGTAGAACTAATGGCGCTTGAGCAATGTTTAGAATTTCTAAAGCAGGATAATCTCTAGAATGTTATAGTCAAAGTTGACTATGAGTTAATCATAAACTCGATCAAAAGAATAAGCTATGACACAGAGCCAGAAAAAGTATTTAAACAATGGAGACTGCTCTAGGTTTTTTAGAGGATCTAGATTCATCTTCGGGGATTACACATGGTGAGTTTCAACCATGTGAGAAGAGCAACTAACAAATTGGCGGACATATTGGAAAATCAAGGAGTACTCAGTACTAAAAGTAGGGTTGCTCTGAGGTGGCCTGAGATGCCTATGAATAGATTGAAGATGCAATGTCACGACCAGGCGGACGATGATATCATGGTATTTGGATATAAAGACATGGGGGCAGTGTCTGGTTGATTTGGTTTCTTTATGCAGTATTTTCTCCATAATAAGATCATTCCGGGGATGCAACTTACTATTGACCTCCCCAGCCATCGATAGTGCATTCACTGTAGTATCATATGGGAGTTGTTGTGTTGTTGCAGATCCGCGGATGGTAGGTCGCCCAGATGCGTTCTCACTAAGCACAGGTTTATTAGACAGTGGAGAAGGATAGTTGAAAGGGATCGAATTTTTGCCTTTCCCGACAGCCTGAATACCCTTGTTTTCCTTTTGGTAGCTTCAATTCAGCTTGGGAGGTGGTTTGGCATCCATCGCATGCCCTTAATGCAGGAAGTGGTTTTGTGGAGTTGGGAGCGATTCCACTCACCTCGCAAAACGTGACATAGCACGAGGATGGAATACCACCCTCATTGCATGCTATTCTTCAGTTTGTTAGGCCTGTGCGATATGATCCTCGACCGTCGGATCATGAAGGAGAGATCTACTGTCAGGAACAAGTAGGCTTGTTTGTGGGTCTAGGTTGGTTATCGGGTGAGTAATCGATGGGCTACTTGGCAGTGCGATATGATCCTCCGACGTAGGATCTGGTAGGGAGGATTGATGGTCAAGGATAATTGCGGGCTCAGGAAAAATTATCTTCTAGGCAGGTTACATGTCTGGATGGAAATCGGTGGTTTTCATGCACTCGATATTCTCGAGTGTTATCCCCCCCTTCCGGACCCGAAATCTGCTTAGGGGTTTCCCTATTTCATCACTGAGTTTGTTTCCAAATTTTATGGGTTGATTTGTTTACTTTTTGTGCACTTAGCAGTTTTTTGGACTTTGTAGGTTAAGGCTTTAGCTCAAGGCCATAGGCTTTAAGTGGATGAGTGTTCCGTGGCCCCCAGTTCCTTTGGGAATGGTGTATATTGTGTAAGTTGATTTAATATTTAATGAAATAGAAGGTACGACTCTTGTTTCAGCAAAAAAAAGAAACTTGTTGCAATGCATATAATTAAATAGAATTCAATAAATAGGTTAATTTCTTGTTGCCTTCTATCACATTATTTTTACTAGAAATAATTTATTTAAGAATTGAACTTTACAAATTGTTAATGTGGATGGGAAAATCAAATGTCATATGATGTAAACATTTTAAAGACTCATTTATGACCCATCTCTTGAATAACCTTGAATAGTCCACTTAATATTCATTATCAATTAATTATTCCTTGTTTTATTATGATTTTTCTTTTGTTTTACATGGAGTTTGATTTAAAAAACAACGATGTCACATTTATACACTCTTATTAAACCACATGATAGGAAAATGAAAGTCAATAAATGGATTCATGATTTATTGACTCATATGAGATGATTGCATACAAAAATAAATGATTTAAGAACACATCTAAGTTAGAAAGAATTATAGATTGAAAATCCAATACCTTAAAATTTAAAGAGTTTGAAGTCATTGATCTATGTTCCATTTCCCACTAGCCTAAATAGTCTACTTAACACTTATTATCAATAAATTATAATATTTTTTTTTGGAAGAAATGATTCATACTTTATGGTTATTATATATCACATTAATACGCTCATATTAATCAATATAAATAAGTAAAAGTTGATAACATAACTTTGTGTCTTATTGGCTCATATGATATAATTTCATTTTATTTAAAATATTATCATTGGACAATGAAATGAAATTCCATACAATTCAAAATGTTCAAAGACATAAATCATTTATGATACATGTTCAATGAAACCTTAGTACTCTACTTAGTAGTTATTATCCATTAGTTATATTTTATTTTTTACGTAATGAAAGTTTAGTTATAATTTTTTGTAATTTTTAAAATTATATATCACATTTATACACTCATATTAAAGCATTTTATAGGAAATTAAAAGTCAACAAGTGACTTTGTGCCTTGTTAACTTCCAATATGATATGATTGCAATTACAAATATTAATTGATTTACATATATACAAATTTACCAAAAAAATATGAGTTGGGAAATTGGATATCATCTACTTCTAAAAGTTCAAATCATTCACTTATGGCCCATTACCTATGCCCCATTTCCTATTAGCTTGAATAGTGCATGTAGCATTTATCAACTAAGTTATCTATAATTTTTTAGTAAGAGTTGTAATTTTATTTACATTTAGCATTATTTCAAATTTTACATTTCACATTTATATATGAGTATTAACAAATATAAGAAAATAGAATCAATGAAAATTTTGCCCAAATGGATCATATAAGATGATTTTAATGACATAATTCGTTTAAGAATGTAAAGTAAAATAGACACACACATTCCAAAAATAAATATGTGGTACAACAAATTCAATGAAAAAATGATTATAAATAATAATAATAATGTATATTAATATAATTTTCAATTCCCATATATTTCCAAAAAAATGAAAACTCATACAAATTGATTCACAAAAAACTATGTCCAAGTTGCATTTAAAAATTAGAATGCTCTTAACAAATTTATTAAAAAAAATGTCTTCGTCCATTACAATGAAGAACATGTGCTATTGAACATTCGATTATACTCATGTTTTTGTTTGATATGATGAAGTGTCTTAAGAAATGGAAATAAAACCTGCATAAGCCAAATATCTTTCTCTTGACCTGTATAGGCTTTTATTAAGATGTGTTTTGACTAATATTCGACAGACTGAGAAAAATATTTAGTAGAAATGCATTTTATTATTCATATTTATCTCCATCGAGCAATCATTCTTTGCTCGTCGAATTGTATTGGTATGCCTGCATCCACTTTTGTTCACAATTGGCAGTGACACATTTCCCATATGAATTTAATGTCCCCCATAACAATCTTTTATTTCTCAAATAATTTTTGGATGTACTTGTTATTGAAATATAATGTCCATATTGCAACATCATGCATTTTTCAACAATATTTTAATACTTCAAATTGAGAAGTCCTAAAAAAGGGCATATCATTAAACTATTAATGTGGTTCTATTTGATGATGACAACTTGATTCATCTCCATTGTATGATTGGAAGAATACTCCTTCCATTTCAAATGTCAAAAACATATTCCATCTTACATTAATACTCATTCGCATATTTACTGCAACCACATATGACATTAACATATCTTCAGTTCAACACTTCATTACTTATGAACATCAAAACATTTTAAAAATGATGTTAGTATATATTATGAATTTTTTCATTTTGTAACAAAGTGAATTTTACAAGATGTTAAATAGAAATAAAAAAACATAATTACAATGGCCCCATTCAAGTGAACAAATTAATGATATGTCTAGTTTATACATACAACCTAATACATTTATTTAATTTGTATGGAACAAGTAAGTATTACATGAATATATTGACCCACCATTTAAATGGTTGATTTTAAGAGTTAGAATTATTTGTTTAATCACAATTGACAAATATAATTGCAATGGTCTAATTCAAGTAAACAAACTAATTATATGTTAATTTCCACATAAAACCTAATACACTTTTTAAATTTCAAACATACTAATCAATTATATATTATTTTCTAGAGTATATTCCTTAGTTGTTTTTGGTGCTTATTTTAGTCCAATATCTACTTCTATTGTTGGTGCTACATACAACCTAATATAGATTTTTAACTTTTATGGGGAAAAATAAGATAAGAACAGTAGTGGTCCAAATCAATCAAAGAAACCAATTATCTAATAATTTCTACATACAAACTAATCCATTTTTAAGAAATTTTGATATGAACACATTAAAAAACCATTCAAATTAATAATTAACACAATATTTTACTAGCAATAAAAAATATAAAAATCTTTTTTCTACTAATGTATTGGTATCGTGAAATACAAGTCAACTTAAATTAATAAAGGCTACAAAATACAATAATAATTCATGATTTCTTTGCAATTTCACTTGCACCATAGTCCTTATATTCTAAAACAAATTGTACATAAATATATGACAACTTCACATGAATTTAAAAAAATCACAAGTTAAAAGATATTATGAAATCATCTTTTACAACATCTCATTTAACACACATGCATAAGAACAAGGAACTTCAAACCATATACAAGTTCACTACAAGAAAATGATAGCCCAAACTTCATTAATCAACATTTATTTATTTACCTAATGCCTAACCATTTGCAACAAAGTATTGGTAGTGTAGTTCCTGAACTTCCTTCTCCCTTAGATGCTTCCTTTGAATTTTCCTTCGCTTCATAGTAAATGATTTCTGAAAATAAATTTAAGAAACTATTACCAAATTTTCTAATTATTGAAGAAAATATGAATTATAAATGATAGCATTGCTTTCATTTTTGTATTTGTATTAATATAAACAAGAATAATAGCAATATTATAGGGAAAAATAAATATAGCACACATTATATTTCCTTCTTGCATGAACAAACGACATTGAATGGTGAAACAAATCTAGTGTGCGCTATATTTGTTTTATCTTGGAATGTTTTTATTTGTGTTAGAAGGAAATATACTACTGATCCAGGTGGATATTGGTGGCCACCTGCCAAGTCCACCTGGACCCCCACCATTGTCTTTCTCAGCATTTTCAGTTTCCTTAATTGTAGCACAACTTACTATTTTTAGCAGTTTTTCGGGTCCTGAACTTTCGGAGCCGTTTTGAGGCCCTAAACGACGTTTTTTGGGGAATCCGGGGGCAACACGAGTCCATGAAATGGACTGGTGTTGCCCATTCCAACAACGATAGTGCTCGGATAGATCTTTCTAATGAGCTATTGTACGCGTCAAACGAAGATCATATGCCAAAGTTACGACCCCGGGAAGTTGATGTACCAACTTACCCCCAAACGGGGCCCACAGTTTGGCGTTTCATCTCCTAGGGTTAGGTTTTGGAATGTTAAGGGTTTTTCCATTGTTTCTCAACAATAAATAGGCCTTCGAGCCTCATTGTAACACAGTTCAGAGGCATGTAGCCATCACATCTCTTCTCAGAGATAAGCTACCATCGCCCTAGCTAGTTTATTGCCATTTCTGTTTGTAAGCATATTTCAGTATTTTCCATTAATGAAATGAAGTATTATTTCCGCTGCATCTTTGTGTATATGGTTATCTCTGTAATTTGTTGCGTTCCTGTTTAAATCCGGATCAGTGGTATCAGAGCGGTCTGCTTTTTCTCTGTTTTTCTTTGCATGTCCCCAACAAGGTCGGGATATAAGGAGTTAGGGCTTGAACTGGTTGAACCTTTGCAAGACCAGCCTCGCAAATCCCGACGGCCTCCCATGGCGGACGAGAAGAAAGACGAGGGGGCAGGAGATCCCATCAAAATCTTGCTCGAAGAAGCGCTCGAGCGACAACGGAACGCGATGATGGACATCTTTGCGCAGATCCTTCAGCGGCTACCCAGAAGCAGTGCATCGGCTTCCAGCAGCTCCTCTGGAAACGCCACACCCTTTAAGGTACAAGTTAATTTTGAAATCCCCATATTCGAGGGTCAGATAGACGCCGATGCCGTAGATAAATGGTTAAATCTGCTAGAGGGTTATTTTTCTGTTCATGAATTTTCGAGTCGGGAAAAGATTGTTTTTGCTCTTCTCAAAGCAGCCCCCCACGTCAAGGACTGGTGGGAAACCTACTGCGAGCAGAAGGATGAAAGTACTGGCTCACTATTTTCAGCCGCACCCACCTGGGATTCGTTCCGGGATGCCATCAAGGAGCAGTACTACCCTGTCGGAAGCTATGAGGATGAATACATAAAGTGGACCACGCTGCGGCAGGGAAGGGACCAAGACGTGTCGGAGTTCACCAATCTTTTCCATACCCTTCGCACAAAGTTGGGTATCAAGGATTCGGAGCAACATTTGATACTCAAATACCGTGGCTGCCTGCACAAGTACATCCAGGAAGAAATACAGTTCTTAAACATCCCCTCGCTCGGCGCAGCATACCGGTATGCCGTCAAGGTCGAGCAGAAGTTTAAACAAAAGAAGCGAGACTTTGGATCTGCGAATCCAAAGCAGGGGAAAGGTGCCCCTAAACCACAGAACAAAGGACAAAGCCAAGGCGGGACAGCCCAAGACAACCAGCCGAAGCTGCAAGCAAAGAGCAACGCCGCGAAGCCGAGAAAGGACACTGGAAAATGGTGCGAGTTCCATAAGAGCTCCACTCACAACACAAGTGAGTGTCGGGCCAAGCAGTCACTGGTGGCTGAGCTAAAGGTTTCAGAATCAGATGCATGTTCCGACTCTGAGTCAGAACCCGATAAGGGGTATGAAAAAGGGAAGCAGATCATTGATGCGGATCCCAGCGCCACTGTTGCTACCGCAAAGATCCAGAAAAATGAACCCGAAGATCCAGAGGAGGAGGAGCGTCTCTTCCACTCCCAGATGTGGGTAAAGGGCTCCCCGATACAGTTCATTGTTGATAGCGGGAGTCAAAAGAACCTCATTTTGGCAGAGGTCGTGAAGCGGTTGGGCTTACCGACCACAGCACATCCACAACCATACACCATTGGGTGGCTTCACCAAGGGCGAGATCTTCGCGTGAGCCAGCAGTGTCGCCTTCCATACAACATCAAGCCCTTCACGGATGAGGTATTGTGTGACATTGCTCCCCTTGAAGTTTGTGATGTATTACTAGGACAACCATACTTGTGGAAGCGACATGCTGTGTATGAATCAAGGCCCCGTGCTGTTATTATTACATTGGGAAATAAGTTGTTCAGGATACCAGAGGTAGCACCACCTGCCGCCATCTCTTTGATTACTGCAAAACAATGCAGTAAGATCATTTCCAAAACCAGGAAATTTGTTTTCCTGATGATACGCCCTCAAGGGAAGAAGAAGACAGTGGCCGCGGCCTCCAAACGGGGTCCCTCTGCACGGCAGCTACAGATGGACAAGATTGTGGAGGAGTACGAAGACATCTTCACCTCCCCGGCAGGGGTTCCTCTGCACTGTCAAGTCAAGCACTCCATCGATCTGACCCCAGGTGCGCCGCTACCCAATGGACCAATTTATCGGCGCTCCGTTCTGGAGAACAATGAAATCAAGAGGCAGATTCAGGAGCTCCTGCAGAAAGGTCACATCCGTCCGAGTTCTTCGCCCTGTGGGAGCCCGATAGTGTTGGTACAGAAGAAGGATGGGACGTGGAGACTCTGTATTGACTATCGGGCGCTGAACAAGATCACTGTCCGTAATAGGTACCCGATCCCGCGGATTGATGACCTCCTAGACCAACTAAAGGGGGCGAAATATTTCAGCAAGATCGATCTGAAGTCAAGATATCACCAGGTACCAATTGAACCCTCAGATGTGTGGAAGACTGCCTTCAAATCCAAGGAGGGCCTCTTCGAATGGTTGGTCATGCCTTTCGGATTGACGAATGCTCCTGCAACCTTTATGAGGCTAATGGATGACATCTTGCGGCCATTCACCAACTCCTTTGTAGTAGTATACTTGGATGACATTCTGATCTTCAGCCAGAGTTGGGAAGAGCACCCCCACCACATCCGACAGGTTCTCCAAACACTGCGGCAACACAAGCTATGTGCCAATTTGGAGAAATGCACTTTTGGCATGACCGAGGTTCAGTATCTGGGATACATCATTGATGAACAGGGGGTGCATGTCGATCCAGCCAAGGTCCAAGTCATTCGGGATTGGCCCTCTCCAACCACTCTAACAGAGCTCCGCAGCTTTCTAGGTCTTGCCAACTTCTACCGCAGGTTTGTGTTGGGATTTTCTCATATTTCTTGGCCCTTGAGTCAAGTCACCAAGGGCGGGGCGAAAGCAAAATTCTTTTGGTCTGAATCTCAACAGAAGGCATTCAGGGAGTTGAAGGATCGCCTCTGCACGGCACCAGTGCTCGCGTTACCAGATTTACAACAACCATTTGAGGTCGAGACAGATGCCTCTGACTATGCTATTGGGGCAGTCCTTACTCAACATGGACATCCAGTGGCATATCACAGTGAAACACTTTCAGACACAGTCCGGAAGTACCCCACTTATGATAAAGAGATGTATTCCATTGTACAGGCCTGCCGACAATGGAAGCATTACATTTTGGGGAAGGAAACGGTCATCCACACAGACCACCGACCTCTGCAGTTCATACAGACCCAAGGGAAATTGCAGAATGATCGCCATCAGAAGTGGTCTACATACCTGCAACAGTTTCACTTGAATATCAAGTATAAAAAGGGCAGCACCAATAATGTTGCAGATTGCCTCAGTCGACCACCGATCATGGCGCTAACCACCGTGCTCAACTCTTGCGGGCACGAGACTTCTGATTGGCCACTTCTCTACAAAAGCGACCCAGAATTCGGCCACACATACCAGACACTCTTGGAGGGTCGGCAGGTTGCAGATTTTCACCTCCAGGATGCCCTATTATGCCACCTCGGTCACCTTTGTGTTCCTTCAAGCGAGCGTGCCAAGATGATTTGGGAAGCACACTACAGTCGGGCTGCTGGGCATTTCGGGGTCGAGAAAACAGTGGCAGTACTGCAAAACTATTTCTATTGGCCGAATCTTCGACAGGATGTTGGGAAGTACATCCGATCATGTACTGCCTGTGCCATTGCCAAACCGACCATTAAGAAGCAAGGCCTCTATACCCCGTTTCCTACCCCTAGTCGACCTTGGGAATCCATCTCCATGGATTACATGTCAGGCCTTCCTTCCACTAAGCATGGAAATGACTGTGTTTTTGTGGTCGTCGACAGGTTCTCAAAGATGGCCATTATGATGGCCTGCAAGAAGAATATCACAGCAGAAGCCACTGCTAAACTCTTCTTTGAACGAGTGTGGGTGCACTTTGGGATCCCACAGTCTATCATCTCAGATCGGGACAGTCGGTTTCTCAGCACCTTTTGGTCCAGTCTCTGGTCAATGCTGGACACCAAACTCACGAAGTCCACAGCCTTCCATCCTCAAACTGATGGCCAGACAGAGGTTGTCAACAGGATGATTGTGCACATTCTGCGCATGTATAACTCAAAGCATCCACGCACATGGGACGAGAGCCTCCCCTACGTTCAGCACAGCTACAACCGAGCTCTTCACAGCTCCACTGGCCATAGCCCTTTTTAGGTGGGTTTGGGATTCCAGCCACTATGCCCCATTGATGTGGCCATGCCACTTGCAGCTACTCACATGAATTCAGCTCATGTCCAGTCCGAAACAGATAAGGCCACCAGCTTCATTGAGCGCATCCAACATATTCACCAGCAGGTCCATGACATTCTTGAGAAATCAAATGCCAAGTACAAGCAGCGACATGATCAACATCGGGTGCCACACAAGTTTCAGGTGGGCGACAAAGTCTGGTTGCATTTGCAAAAGGAACGCCTTACTGGAGCCTATCAGAAATTGAGACCACTCCGATATGGTCCTTACAACATTACTAACACTATGGGATACAATGCATTTGAGCTCAGCATTCCCCCATTCCTTGGCCTGCACCCAGTATTTAATGTGGACCGCCTTCGGCCATACTTTCCACCATTGCTAGACACATCCGACATTGCAGAACAGCTCAAACCCACAGAATTAAATCCAGATTGCATGGAACAAGCTGCAACTGATCGGATCATGGACACACAGATCAAGAACACTCGCCAACAGAATATCCAACTGTATCGAGTTGTCAAAGCGGACCAACTCCTTCAGCAGGGCAAGTGGCTCACCAGGGAACAAGTTCAGCAGAAGTTTCCTCATCTCATGGAGGAGCTCAACGCAATGGGGACCATTGCTTCCTAAGGGGGGAGGAATGATCCAGGTGGATATTGGTGGCCACCTGCCAAGTCCACTTGGACCCCCACCATTGTCTTTCTCGGCATTTTCAGTTTCCTTAATTGTAGCACAACTTACTATTTTTAGCAGTTTTTCGGGTCCTGAACTTCCGGAGCCGTTTTGAGGCCCTAAACGACGTTTTTTGGGGAATCCGGGGGCAACACGAGTCCCCGGAATGGACTGGTGTTGCCCATTCCAACAACGATAGTGCTCGGATAGATCTTTCTAATGAGCTATTGTACGCGTCAAACGGAGATCATATGCCAAAGTTACGACCCCGGGAAGTTGATGTACCAACTTACCCCCAAACGGGGCCCACAGTTTGGCGTTTCATCTCCTAGGGTTAGGTTTTGGAATGTTAAGGGTTTTTCCATTGTTTCTCAACAATAAATAGGCCTTTGAGCCTCATTGTAACATAGTTCAGAGGCATGTAGCCATCACATCTCTTCTCAGAGATAAGCTACCATCGCCCTAGCTAGTTTATTGCCATTTCTGTTTGTAAGCATATTTCAGTATTTTCCATTAATGAAATGAAGTATTATTTCCGCTGCATCTTTGTGTATATGGTTATCTCTGTAATTTGTTGTGTTCCTATTTAAATCCGGATCAACTACGAACTAGATTTGTTTACCTTACAATTCTTGTGTCTGTATTAGAAACAAATCTAGCGAGCACTCTATTTGTTTTATCTTGCAATGATTTTTTATGCTAAAAGGAAATCTAGAGTGTATTATATTTGTTTTACTTTGCAACGTTGGTGTTTGTGCTATAAGCAAGTCTAGCATGCATTAGATTTACTTTATATTACAATGCTTTTCTTTGTACTAGAAAAAAACATAGTATGCGATAGATTTGTTTGTGAAATATTTGTTTTACCCTGCAATGCTTGTGTTTTTACTTATGTTTTACCATACAATGCTTTCTTGTTTTACTTTACACTAGATTTTTGTTACCCTACAATATTTTTGTTTGCATTAGAAACAAATCTAGCAAGCACTATATTTGTTTTATCACGAAATGCGTTTGTTTGTGCTAGAAACAAATCTAGCATGAACTAGATTTGTTTTACCTTGCAATTCTTTTATTTGTGCTAGAAATAAATCTTTCACAATCTAGATTCTTTTTACCCTACAATGCTTTTGTTTGTGCTAGAAACAAATCTAGCATGAACTAGATTTTTTTCACCCTACAAGGCTTGTGACTGTGCTATATTTATTTTACTTTGCAATGCTTATGTTTGTGCTGGAAGGATATCTAGTGCATACTAGATTTGGTTTGTGTTCCAATGCTTTTGTTTGTGTTAGAAACAAATCTAACGAGTCCTAATTTTTTTCCCTGCAATTTTGGGTTTTGCGCTAGAAATAAATGTAGTGGGATATGTTTATTTTACCTTGAAATGTTTGTATTTGTGATAGAAACAAATCCAGTTGGTGCTATATTTAATGTTTTTGTTTGTACTAAAAAAAAATCTAGTGCGCACTAGATTTGGTTTACACTACAATGCTTTTGTTTGTGCTAGAAACAAATCTAGCACGTGCTAGATTTGTTTCACCCTGTAATTCTTGTGTCTTTCCTAGCACATGCTAGATTTGTTTTACCCCACAATGTTTGTGTTTTTGCTAGAAGAAAATCTATATTTGTTTTATTTTGCAATGTTTTTTTGTGCTAGATTTGTTTTACCTTTTAATGCTTGTTTTTGTGCTAGAAGAAAATCTAACACACACAAGATTTGTTTTACCCTGCAATGTTTGCGTTTATCCTAGTGTTGTTGGGAAAAGTATCCAATACGGAATGACCCTATCCCACTCTAAGGGTGATAGTACCTCAGCAACAATCAAAGCAAAGCTATTCAAGATTACTTCTTTATGAGATGTAAGAGAGAGGAGGAAGAGACCCACTAACCGATGTCTTTCGCTAATGCTTGATCCAATCTTCTCCCTTTGCTGCTTGCTCCCAGCTCCTTGCTCTTTCACTGGCCCAGCTACACCAAGATCCTGCAAAATGGCAAGAGAGGGAAACTACAAGAAGCATACATTCATAATTGATTCAAGGATTAGAATAAATCAAATACACAAGCATAACAATACACTATTGAAACACATCCATATAGAAGAACCTCAAATGCTTTATTAATGGAAGAAGTAAAGTTCAGGAAGTGATACAACCATAAAAGGCCCAATCCAGCATCACCTCCCAGCAGAAAGAAATCTCCTCTTCACCTCCTTCAAGAAAATCACCCAATAGTTCTATACTCAAACCAACAGCACTTCCTTACATTCACAAGATTCCAGCCTCCATAGACCTCATGAGAGAGCTCTATATATAGGAGATTTGGAGAAAGGATGAGTCAGCTTGTAGCTGGCATGAAGCTGACTAGTGTCCTCTCCCACTTCAGTTATTATTCAGTTCTTGAGTCCACTTGGAGGTTCTTGCTTCCACTTGGAGATCTAGACCCTCTTACTCATCACAAGTCGAATTCCTTGATCCAAGTGTCATTTTGGAAGCTTCCTGGGCATTGACACCTTGAAGAATGATTGTGCCACTTGTCCCAACTCGCCCAGCGCAGGTAGCCTTCCTTGCAGTTGACATTCAGCGCAGGTAGACAGTGGAGCTCTTGACATTCAACGCAGATGCTCAGTGGAGCAGTTGACATGAACCAGAATTTGCTTGGTTTTGAGTGTTTTCAGGTGGAGAACTGATATTTAGTGTTGTGGTTTGCTGACCTTGTTCCTCTAGGGGTAGGAACAACATGTTTAGGGACTTTGGATCCCTTAGATTATCGACATTTCATGCTTCATGCGGTAAGGCACAAAAATGTCTATAATAGTTGCCCCCTAAAGTATGAGGTCGTTTATTGGGTGAAATGCTTTATCTGGAGGACCCGAAGTTCATTCAATCGCTGAGAGGTGACCTGTAATAAAATACAATGCAATACATTATTTTTCATTCTGCTTTCATGATCTAGCTGAGGCGGGCATTCCCATGCTCAGCTTTATAAATTCATTTAGTACATAGAACAGAAGATCGTCTGATGGTAGACTGATAATTCTCTGCTGAAATTATCATCCTTTGAGTAGGATGATCATCTGTTGCAATGATGTACATGTCAAATGTCTTTATGTTTCCTGAATATATATCGCAGCCCGGATGGATGAAACTAGATCCGGGGTCTTCAAACTTGCTCGATCTTCACTCTAAGTACAGGTCGATCCATGTGAGAATTACGCTGAAGTCGAACATGGAAAGACATCGCTTGATTACCGGTCAATAATGTAAACCGTTAACAAGCGCGAGAGGAATCACCGATAATGATAATGACCCTCAAGGTACTGCAGTACAATTCACGAGGTGTGAATAAAGGACTTGGCGTCGAACACCACGCAAAATCTTCTTGTCGAAGGTCATTGATGTATAGCTGTCGCCGGAAGTGAGAAACTTGCCATTGAGGCATGCAAGCTTCAAAGTACTGAGGGGGGTGTTGCTAGATCAACTTCTTGGATAATGAGCTGAAGTCGACAAGAAGCGATCCGTCAAAGGAGGGCCTTAATGAATCCCACATCAGTGACACGGAACGGAGCTAATGATTTTAGTGGAGGTGAAAACAATCTGTGAAATATGATTCAGGGTGGCGATCATGGGTGGATGAAGGATAATGTATGGTAGTGGATGGGACACGGTTGACTCTTTCTGAACAACATCTCTTGAACATATAACGACACTGATGCGATGGATCGGTAGCATTACCCCAAATGTGGATGGTTTGGCGAAGACCATGGTGATGAGACCGGCGAATGAAACAACCCAACCCGATGTGATACGGAGGAAAAGTGTCATGTTCAAGAGAGACTTGCTACCATTAAAGCTTTGAGGTTCTCCCAATTTTTCCCCAGTCATTTCTGACCAGTACCTCTTTATTTTTGTCAAGCTTGAGGAGGATAACATATGCTTGTTCTATAACCTGCCCTTCAGGCAAGCCCATCGCTATGTTTTAACGAGCCTAGCGATAGGGAAACTCGTTCTCGTCTAAAGACAAGTTTGTCGCTATTTAATCATTTTAACGAGTCTAACGACAAGGAAAACTCGGTCCTTTTCATTTTTAGAGAGTCTGAAAAGGTACAGAAAGTTAACTCCAAAATTCCTTTTTCTTCATCTAATCCCTTAAGTCCGAAAAAGTATAAAACAATACAGAAGGGATGAGTTTTCGATAACTTTAACGAGCCAAATAAAACAAGCGCTCGACCTTTTTGTGTAATAATCCCTCAGGTCTAAAAAGATTAAAATCTAGAGGAGGGATAGCTCTTCTGGTCCTTTTAACGAGCTGGAAGGCCAAAACTCGGAAAACGTTTCGTATTTTATGAGTTAGATGAAAAGAGCTCAAAGAAGACTCGTCTTTTGAGGAACGAGTGATAAACAGGGATAGCAGCAGATTCTAGGTACAGGTTGGAATTTTCCAATCACGACAGTGTCACAAGGATGGCTAGGTGAAATCACTCTTCGCAGCTCTTCCTCAAAATGGGTAAACAATCATATGGAAGTGAACGACTGGCCAAATGGAATGGAGGTGGCAGGTGCAAACACCACCAAGGCTTTTTATGGCTAATAAATTTACGATCACAATGGTTATTTACCGGGGTATGTTCATTTTTTAATGAGCTTGAATGCTCAACCTTATGTTTATTTTTTAATGATCATGAAATATGTATTAAAACTGCTCGGATCTCGCTTTTCTATTTTTTAACGAGCATAAATTCCGCGGTAAAATTGCTCGATATACCAGTCATAAGATAAGAAATGTCTCCTGTAAGACTCCATTTTTTATAGAGCTTGCGCCTCACATAAGCTATGCTCCCTCTCATCCTTTCTTTATGCAAGTTCGAAAATGGCTAATCCCAAAAACAGATAAATAAATTCTCCTAGCTTGCACTCCAAAAGGTTTGCATGCCCCCAGGTATAAAATACAATTTCAAGGCTGCCCCTCCTCTCCCCCACCTCTATTTTTCTTTGGGTGTTCACAGCTACTTGTCGTCTTGCTAGTCTAATGTTAACGATACTTGTCTTCTCGTTATTTTTAACGGGTCTTATGCGGTACTTGTCTTCCCGTCAGCCCAACTTTTAACAGATCTTTTCCAAGATCGCAAGAGAATAGCTACTTGCGACAAGAGAGCAGCTACTTGTGACAAGAGAAGAACACTACTCAAAGACAAAACATTGGTGTTATTGAGGGAGGCTTGCCTCTTTCTGGTTACCCAAAGATTGTTTTGTTAACACCATCAAACAAAAACATTTCCTCGGCACTGTCTACCGAAGTAGACAATGGTGAATGACCTTTTTCAAACAAGTAACCTTGACAAAAGAATCCTATTCTAGAACAACCCCTCTTCCATCCACGGACGGGGTATGGACTAGTCATATTCTTTCGTGGAAATTCTACCTTATACCCAGGGTTTCCTCTGCCCGAAGCAGACCAGGATGCATGCCCCCTGGGTTCCAGTCCCATCTTTCCAAATCACTCACGCTCATCGGGAAGGAGGACTGGGGGTGGAGACATTTCTTGAGTGAATAGACCATTGAGGGTTGGTATATGACTATTTGCAATGCGTGATCCTGGAAATGAAAGTTTGTCTACGAGCTTGACCATTCTTCCTTCGTGTGGAAAACACATTACTCTAAAGAGTGAGGAGACTATAGCTCCCATGCAATATATATAGTCTCGTCCAAGGAGTAGGTTATAATCCAAGGGTCCTTGAACGACCATCACGTTCATTTGAACGGTCTTCCCTTTCAATGTAACAGGTACATTGGGGAGGATCCCTAATGGTCGACTGGTTCCTTTGTCAAAACCCGAGAGATTTCTTATCTCAGGCAAAAGCTTCGGGGAACCCAGTGCTTTCCAAGCAATAGAGGAAAGGATACTCACAGATGCCCCTTCATCAATGATAGTTCCAGCCATTACCATTCTATAAATTTGGACTATGATTCTGAATGGTACACTGGCTGGCAACCGGGGTCTGCCTAGTTGGTTCCAATCAAAGGACACAACCAGGTTGCTTGGCGGTGGGACCGAATACACGGCCGGATATGACCCTGACAATGTTCCTTCCTGCGATAAAGGAATGGGCGCATTGCCTTGATGCTCATTAGAGTCGGTGTTGATGAAAAGAATCTGGATGGTGTCATCCTTATTCTCTTCAGTGAGGGTGTCATTTGAAGATGAATCTTCAGTGACGATGTCATTTGAGGATGAAACCTCTGAAGGAAGAATCAGGTCAACTGCCGTATCGACCTTTGGACTTTCGTCCGGTCTGGATTCAGTAGGTTCATTTTCAATGACTGATGCTTCAGCTGACCACTTTAGCGGGCCGGCTATATTTTCAACCAACGAAGGACTTGGCATGAGTTTTTGTATCCAGGAGGAAGTCTCAACGGTGAAACCGGGCGATCTTCCAAAACTCTCTTCGCTTCATCTAAGAAGGGACAACGGTGGATGGCGTGATTGCCTTCACACAGTCTGCAGGGGGATCTTGCTCCCCCTCTTTGTCTTGAACCTTCACTTTCGCTGGTTGACAGTAAAGATTCAACATGGCTATCAGAGGTTGATGCTCCCGAATTGTGCAACCGAGGGGACCAATCCCTTAGTATCCGGGGAATACAGGGACAATCTCTATGGAAGTGGTCTCCTCTACATATGACACATGGCGATTTAGGCCCGGTCTGTGCTGTGTGTGGATTTTTGTTAGATGTCTTTTGCTTGCCCCCAGTCGCCTTAGGCTCCTTCTTCTTCTTCTCTCTCTTCTTCTTCTCCTTCTTCTCCATGGGAGCTTGGCTTTTGCCGGCTCTACCTTGCGAAGATGAAGGATCAGAGGAAGAGTTATAGGAAGTAGAAGGCTGGTGGGCAGTTCCAGACTGATCTAACTGTTGACTCGACTGTTCAGGAACCATGGTGTTCTGAACTACATTGGTTGAGAACAGCCAAATAGGCAGGCCAATTGTCAGTCCTGGAAGCGATAATGTGGCCATGTGGGGCGCACCAACTTCTCCCCAAGAGGAGAAAGGACTAGGATTTCCATCTTGTGGAATTCCTTGGTTGGGGCATTCCATGTTCTCAACCTACAGATCAACGCAGGAATAGGAGGTGATTATGTTCCGTTTAAAATAAATTTTATAACGACGCTTTAGACACAACTTTCTTTTTCACTTTTTAAGAGTCGAGAAAAAGCTAAAGATGACTCTAGTCTCCTTCGATGTTTTAACGAGCCCGAAGTGACAAATGCTCGGATGGACTTTTTCAGTTATAGAGTTTGAGAAAGGCCAAAAGAAACTATTCTAGAGTTCTAGGCAGAGGGTGTGGCAAACTTTTCGCAAAACCACAGAATACATTTTACGGTACGAGTGGTCGATCTTCGTGAATGTTGTGTTCACTGCATTGCGATCAATAGGGCGGCCGACACGGTTTCCTATGGATAAAGGCTTTGTTCCTATAGGGGTCTCCCAATATATACGCGACGGTATGTGGGAGCACAAGTCCGTATTGATACTTATCGCTTCACCGTGGAGGAATCACCCAACCAGTCAACGCTAAGATATCACGTTTAACAACGCCGGAACACATCTCTAGCTTAGACCTCTATGTGTTTGCGTTATGTTTCAATGCGTTGTTATGTAAATTCAATTTATTTTAAGGTTGATCTTGTTTAGCAGTTTGCCTTCATGGATCACCACGAGATGTATAGTAACACTCCTAAATGCAGTCTAAGATGATAAGCAAGCTTTTCAATCTTTCAACTTTGAAAATCTTAACTACTGAGGGAAAAGAAAGACAACATCTTTTCACACAGATCATAGAGCACACACTAATGCACTTTTCCCTAAACCAACATGAAAGATGCCAAAATGCACATGCACAATGCAGGTATTTCTTTTCTCTTTCTTAATGTTGGTGCAATACAAAAAGAAAGCTGTTGTACAAATTCGAATTCAATTTCAAGTGAAAGCAAACAAGCTTGTCCAAAATCAAAAGACACCTTAAGATTTACTTGTTTCGACACTAGAAATATATAAATTCAAACCATATGATGAAAGAAAAAGCTCAATCAGCTATGAAGAACAAATAAACTAACTCTTAAGATCAAAACGACACTTATCACAGGTCTAGATCTAAGATGCCACAGCAAGACTAGTTCACTTTTCGTTATGGGAAACTGCAAATGATATAAGAAATACAAAAAGAACAAATACAGTTTCTTTATACAACCGAGGCGGAATAGTGGCAAGGAAAGTTGGTTTCAGATAGGTACATTGACAGACAACAGGCTGCAAAAACAATGGTGAAAACAGGGCAATAAACAGGAGGGAACCCCAGTAGCACTAGGCAAAACTGGTTCAGCGCAGGTAGTACACTGGCAGTTTGACCTTCAGCGCATGTAGCCCCTTCGGGAACTGCGCTGAAATGCAGACTGCCTTCACAGTGCCTGCACTAAAGATTCAAACTTTCGTTTTTCTCAGTTTTCGGGTCACAGATTGCTAAAAAATTCACAGTTTTTGGCCAAATCAGAAGCTATCAGTCAAGTACACACTAAGGGATGAAAAGCTATCACTAAGAGCTATTTAGAGTCATTGTGAATCAGCTCTTCAAATCATAAACATGCCCAGAAACTGAGCTAGAGTAGCTGCCCTCTACTTTGCATTTCAAAGATCCAAATGCAGTTCGATTCGGTACTCCCTGTGTTTATGAAATGAATAGCAAAAACACAAACAACCAACAAGATACGATCCCCAGCGGAGTCGCCAATTTTTTGTTGGGAAAAGCATCCAATACGGAATGACCCTATCACACTCTAAGGGTGATAGTACCTCAGCAACAATCAAAGCAAAGCTATTCATGATTACTTCTTTATGAGATGTAAGAGAGAGGAGGAAGAGACCCACTAACCGATGTCTTCCGCTAATGCTTGATCCAATCTTCTCTCTTTGCTGCTTGCTCCCAGCTCCTTGCTCTTTCACTGGCCCAGCTACACCAAGATCCTACAAAATGGCAAGAGAGGGAAACTACAAGAAGCATACATTCATAATTGATTCAAGGATTAGAATAAATCAAATACACAAGCATAACAATACACTATTGAAACACATGCATATAGAAGAACCTCAAATGCTTTATTAATGGAAGAAGTAAAGTTCAGGAAGTGATACAACCATAAAAGGCCCAATCCAGCATCACCTCCCAGTAGAAAGAAATCTCCTCTTCACCTCCTTCAAGCAAATCATCCAATAGTTCTATACTCAAACCAACAGCACTTCCTTACATTCACAAGATTCCAGCCTCCATAGACCTCATGAGAGAGCTCTATATATAGGAGATTTGGAGAAAGGATGAGTCAGATTGTAGCTGGCATGAAGCTGACTAGTGTCCTCTCCCACTTCAGTTATTCTTCAGTTCTTGAGTCCACTTGGAGGTTCTTGCTTCCACTTGGAGATCTAGACCCTCTTACTCATCACAAGTCGAATTCCCTGATCCAAGTGTCATTTTGGAAGCTTCCTGGGCATTGACACCTTGAAGAATGACTGTGCTACTTGTCCCAACTCACCCAGCGCAGGTAGCCTTCCTTGCAGTTGACATTCAGCGTAGGTGGACAGTGGAGCTCTTGACATTCAGCGCAGATGCTCAGTGGAGCAGTTGACATGAACCAGAATTTGCTTGTTTTTGAGTGTTTTTAGGTGGAGAACTGATATTTAGTGCTGTGGTTTTCTGACCTTGTTCCTCTAGGGGTAGGAACAACATGTTTAGGGACTTTGGATCCCTTAGATTATCGACATTTCATGCTTCATGCGGTAAGGCACAAAAATGTCTATAACACCTAGAGAGAAAAAAATATAATAGGTGCTAGATTTGTTTTACCCTGCAATGCTTTTTTTTGTGCTAGAAACAAATGTAGCATCCACTATAATTGAACTACCCTACAATGATTTTTTTTGTGCTAGAAATAAATATGGCACCTTACAATGTGTGTGTTTGTGGTAAATTTGTTTTACCTTGCAATGCTTGTGTTTGTGCTAGAGAGAAATAAATCTAGCACATGCTAGATTTATAAACATAGACAAGCATGACCACAATGATAGATTTAACTAAAATGGGTTTTCCTAATAAAAAACAAACTATTCATTTAAGATTTTTTTAAAGAAAATCCTCTTTGGTACAACAATTTTCAAACACATTTTTTATGAGGAATGTATTATATCGTATTGTTAGAAACTATTTAGTCTTTCTCCTTGCAACATATTGGAGTTACTATGATTTATAGCATAGTCTCACTTATTTAGAGGGTCTATAGACTTATGGACTATATGCATGGGAAGTTTATTTTAGAAATTGTAGCTAAGGTTCATTCATAGTAAATACATAGAATGTTAATAGTATTGTACGATCTAATGGCTTTGTATTGATGTGTATTGAAATATCACATCAACAATATTGTTTGATTACTTTTTATTTCTAAATTTAGGTTTCTTAACTCACAAAGATAATTTCATGTGATAATTTCTCGTTATTTATCTTCGCATTAGTTTTTATCATGTACTTATCTGTTTGTCTGAGACCCAAAAATAGATGAGGAAATTGGATATGAAGGTGACAAAGATGGCTTAAATCACTAGTTGATCTAGAGTTTACGAACTCCAAGGACAACATCAACCCACCTCTTACTATAAAGGTGGATTCACCATTTGATTGATCAACTATGTTGTGTAAATGTATCAATTAATCTCATTCCTTTTCTTGTTTGTCAATTTCAAATTCGTTCATTACATTACACCTAGTATTGAAGTGTTGTACTCCAATGTTAAATTATGTGTTTTTTTTTATTATGTATTTTCTACGTTTGTCAACTTTGAGTCCTACTATTACTATATTACCTTGCCAAGTTGTTTGTTGCTTTGAATCTACCTACTTTGCCCCCAAGCCTAGAAAAACAAAGTAGAGTATATAAACATTACCAAGATTGACCAATTAGTTTTTGCAAGTACAATAACACAAAGTCTATTTGGTCTAGCTCAAGTGGTTGAGGAATAGTGTTATACTCCCCACATAGATTCTATTCCTGTAAGTGACATGTTGACCTCATGATGAGTATATCATTGTAACATGGCCTTGTGCCCTCAAAAATCTAGGGATAACCCTACATACCATTGTAAAAATGAGAGGAAGTGATTCGGGTTTTTCCTCTAGATATGTCACCTAGAAAAAGAAAGAGAAAAATACAAAAGAATGCATGGGTTTCAATGTTCTATCAATTTGTTTCTAATAATACTTGAATGTGCATAGGTGTGAGTCAAGCTAAAAATAGTAGTGTACCACAAAGTGTAGTATCAAATGTGGAGATGACAACCACAATATATCTACAAATTGAAATTCCATCATAGTCTTCCATATGTCACGAACTTGGCACTTCATTTTTGGTGCCATACAACACTTTCATGCATGAAATATTTTCTATCATGTGAAATCTTTATTCTACATATTGTAGATAGGTTCTTAACTTTTCCTACTCCCAAAGAAAGGACAAGCATGTGAAACAAATATTATCATTCCCCTTTCTTTTCATTGCTTTCACTGAACCAATATAAACTTAAATGTGTAGGTACCAAGTTAGTCCTGTGCAATTTTTTCTTGAAAGCTTGAAAAACCATAACTGATCTAAAATTTCAAAGCCTTATTTATTTACGCTTATATCTCTTTAAGATATTTTTGAAATTTCTCTCCTCTTCAATTTTTCCTAATTGTCTCCCTACAAAAATAAATACATGCAACAAAATTTGCACATTGCAATGAAGTTATTTTTTCCTCTACGACAATCGAGCTACAATATTGGAAAAACATTCTTGCCTCCAATTAACTCCTTGAATTCCCATTTTATCAATCTCGTTCACTCCAATATTGATATGACGCATCTGACTCAATAGATATGGGTAGGCTAAACAATGACCTCATAAGTTCCTCTTGGGTAGTCCAAGTGGTTGGGATTCATGGTGATAATGGCACTTACTTCAATTCTAATTCTAGTATCCTTACTTGATAAAATTTTTGAACTATTGCATGACAAAAAATGATCATAAATAATAGAAATAATTTTATATTCTAGGTACCCAAACTTTTTCATTTCCTTTTTATATGCATTCAAAGTGGAGACCTGTTAAAGGCCTGGAGTGTCGTTTCCTCAACATCAGGGATAAGCACTCGATCAGGAACTTGAAAATTGTTCTGTATCTATTTGTAATATTGGCTCCAATTGGGGATGAAGGGATCAATTTCCCTTTAAGTATATATGATGGGTTTTTGAATGTAATTTTAAGTGAAATGGATGTAGTGGATAGAGACAAAAGTAATACAAACATATATGTATCTAACTATCTATTTCCTAGGATTAAACTTATCCTTATTTTTTGATTTAAATATTCTCTAATATGCTAAATAATATAGATAATATAGCATTTCAAGAAATAAATACAAGAAAGATAATTAATTTGATTAAATAGTTAATCAAATTAATTTTTTTAAAACATATCGCATATAATATTTTGTTGTTCGTACAATGCATTCAAAAATAACAACTTCATACTATTCAATAGTGAATAAGTATTCAACAGTTTATAAGATCATACACAATAAAACAATAAAAAAAACATGTAACAATTATCAAATATAAACGCAATAATAAAATAAGGATAATAGTACCTCATAGATTAATGTCTTGGTCATGGGAAGTGTTATCACTCAGGTTGTCCCTCAGGTTGGAGTAAAGGGATACGGCTGAGGTAACCACAAACCAACTTTGGACTGCCGGTTCTAGCCCACCTGCAGTCAAAGAGGGCTCTCTCTTTCTGATTTAGCTTTGTTGATGATGATTTTAGGCTAGTTATTGAGCTCGGGGGTTTTATTTGTGTTTTGGTGAGAAGATTAATGTTTTCAGGTAAAGAGGCACTGCATATTCTCGTAAGTTTCAATCCATTGGGCATGGAGTCAAGGAGTAAGACTGCTGGTGTGTTTTCTTGGTCACGAGAGGTATAAGGAGCAAGGTAGCTACACATGGAACAATTTTTCAAGTTTATAGGATTGAAAGAATGCTAAGGGAGGAGAGGCAATTAAGAATCTCTCAGTCAGCTTAACAAAGAAGGGTGGATGAGCTCTATGTAAGGGCCGTAAAGAATCCCTAGATGACTGTCAAACACATGTGAATTAGGGTAACTATGAGCCAAGGGGAATTCATATTCATGTCCAATTCATTTCAGATGAAAATATAAAGAAACAACAAAAATTGAGCCTAGAGTGCAGTTAAACAAATTCTAAGCTAATCATTCTTTATGTTATTTAGAGGGTGGAAAATAAAAATAGAGGTAAGAGGCACTTATTGATTCATGTTGCAGCACAAGAATTCCATCATTCAGTCTCCAGAGACCATTAACAACACATCAGACAGTCATTCCTCCAATCTCTTCAACAATATTTGATTAAAGAAAAAGTATCAAACATACAGTGTGAGTCTCTAATGAAAAGTTATCAATCGACCAACCCTTGAAACAATGCAGAGGGTGGTAGATATAAGAAAAAATCTCCAAAATCGTTTATTACAGCTGTGACCTAAACAGGTCTGAAAGTAAAAGATTACTTTAACCTAAACCTATCAGGAATAAATGCAAGAAAATATCTATGGGCTATGCTGAGGGTAGCCATATCAAAACTGAATTAAATGCGTTGTCCTCGCTGGCTTGGTGCAGTGCCTCTGCAATAACTGTGCATGGACTTCTGCTCCATTGTAGTTCGGTGCCTTTAAGTGCTTTAACTATGATTTGAGAGCTGGGATGGGCTTCCACCATTTGATTTGACTTTGCTGGAGGCCATTCAATGCTGACTTGCTTTGTGAACTGAAGATTTCTATTAAAAATTCAACTGATACTCTTTGACAAATGAATCGGGCCGGTTCTCTTCTTCGCTGTGGGTCGAATCAAAACTTAATGGCTGTTGTTTGGCCCTCTGTTTCCTTTAGAACTGTCTTCTGATCCCTTCTGCATGCCTCGCGAAGAAAAATGGGTCATTCGGTGCCTTTCGGGCTTGCTGGTGGTTGCGTAATGAGGGGTTTTACATTTCGGCCCTTTTCCCGTAGCCATGTGCGATTAGTGCTAGGTTCTAATCGCGCATGAAAAACATATTCGAAATTTGAATCCGGGCTTCCTAAGCACGATTTTCGCCTTTCGGTCCAAAAATTGATGATGACGTCAGCGGGTGGGACCCAGTACAGTGGATTACGTCAGCATGATGACGTCAGCATGTACGACGGGTGACGTGGCAGTGACACGGTGGCAGTGTCATGGTAAGGGTGACTCGGCAAGAGGCCGATGCTGTGCAGACGACGTGGCGCGGTGACGAGGCATACACGTAGAACAGGACAAGTGACATGGGGCGCACGCACAGAAGGCGGAAAGCGGTTTCATCGGACCGCTTTCTGTACGGGAGTGGTATCCGTCAGAGCCCTTCCGATGCAATAGAAGGCGGACAGGTGTCTTTGGTATGGTGGAGAAACCGCCTCGCCATCGGAAGCTAACGGCCGAGCAGCAGGGCGCCTTCGAAATCACCGATAGTCGTCGGATGGGGAGGGCCCGATCTGACGGTGGACGGAACACGTGAATCGGTGGGGAAATAATGGACGGGCGTGCGAATATTCGGATTTTGATATAGCGCAGCGGGGAGAGTAAAAACTTAGGAAATGCGGGTTTTCGTCGGTTAGTTTAGGCGGGTGGGGGCATAACTTAAAATTTAATCAAGCTTTTGAACTTTAATCTTTAGAAAAAGACCGTGGAGGGGTAAAATGTGGGGTTTTAAGGGGTAAATGGGCGGTGAAGGTTGTTATTCTGACCAGGTGTCAGAGTAACTCCTGCTAGGACACAGATGGGTTAAAAACGGCCCCGGATGGACTGTTTTCTCCCAGATTTAGGAGAATAGGGCTATAGTGCTAGGGAGGGGATATTTAATATATTTTTTGGCGATTTTTTATACATAGTGTTAGTAGGGGAAGGGGAAGAATCTAGGGAGTTAGATAATAGAATTAGTAGTCAATATGGAGATGATGAGAAAGCGCTAAGGTAAGGAACCTTGGGCTATTTTGGGGGAATAGAACTTTGTAACAGAAGAATGGAAATCCTTGAGTGAGGCAGATCTTCACCAAGGCCAATGTTATAGAAGATGATGAAACTAAGAGGCTCAAGCATATCTTGATCTCTTCAAGGAAGTTAGTGAGTGATTTGGGGAATAAGAGGAAAGGGGAGTTAGTTATGTCCAGTTTGAGTTCCTCTAGATGAAAAACTGCATCATGACTATGATCTGAAAAGATATACTACTTTAGAAATACAAAATTGATCATGCATGAACATTCTGCAACCTCAAAAACTACCTACCCAGCCTACTTTCCTAGCATTTTTTCTTCTTTTTGGATTGGGTGCACTTAGACTTGCAGACCCAGCTTTACAATTTTTTCTTTTTTGTGTTCTCCTATCTAAGCGTACACTTATTTCTGCCAAGGACCTAGATTGAGTAGTTGGGCTCCTTTGATTCTCTACCTATCTACAAATCTGCCAAGATTAAGCTGTTTGGACAGATATCATTCTCTATATTTTAAAACAGGAAATTGAAACCTAGGGAGACCAAGGTTAAGCTGTTTGGCCCTCCCTTTTATAGAACATTCTTTTAAAAATGGTTAAGTTATCAAAATTGGAATTCAGCAGTGGCATTTGGACTAGCACACTTTCATAGCATCTTCTTTGACCTCTTTTGGAAATATGGAACCTTGCAGCATGAAAGATGACATATTTGGCATGTAAAAATGTCAATCATGAAACATGAACACCTGTTGCAATAGGAGGCTAACAGTGGCTCCACTTGGGGATGGCTTTTCCTTGTGAAAAGCCAAGAACAGCAGGTCAGAATGCCTGATCTTCTGTTGTTGCTGTAGATTGAAAAAACTTCTTTGTGCTGGCTGTTAGATAACTGAAACTTTTTAATATGAACAACCTTCTCCTCCACTGAAATATTGTGAAATGCATAGCACTGCCTGCTTTCTTCTGCGTGCTTGCTATTATGTAAAATGTTGCTTGAGCTTTGTACCTTTGAAACATTCTCAAAACATGGATCAAAACTGATATGTTTGCCTTGTTTTTGCTTTGAGCAAGGGTGATGATATGAACTGAAAATACTGCTCTATTTTGATATTTTAGACTAAAGACTGCAAACGGCTTCCCTTTACCATGAATTGCTGTGATGTGACTGTGCTACTCTTTGTTTTTTTGTTGAGGTTAGTGCAGAGACAGAGCTTTTAAAAGTGGAACACTTGTATTGGCTGTGTCTTCACAAAATTTATTGTTGTTCCCTTGACACTTGGTTTGCTTATATAAAAATGAAAACAAAGTGCTGATATATACAAATATCACTGTACAAAAGGTATATGCAAATCTGCATTGTATCCCCTAAAAGGGATCATGGTAATGTTTCATCATATGGCCATTCACAAGGCCTTCTTCAGCAGTGTTGTCCTCTGCGGATTTGAGAAAATAAGTGTTATTTCCCTGAACAATAGAAATAACGAATGGCCCTCTCCATAAAAAATCAAAATTTGCATGTTTTCCCTTGTCTTCTCTTCTTGAGTCCCACCTTAGAACTTTGTCACCAATATAGAAATCCTCAGCCTTAACTCTCTTATCAAAAATCTTTTTGAGTTTTTCTTGGAAAATTTGAGCTCTGTGATAAACTTGGTCTCTCGTTTGCTGAAGATGAATGGTCTGGTTAATTCTCCTTTGAATGTCATTTGGTTCAGCCTGAATTTCCTGTAACACTCTGATAGTAGGGATGCCCAAGGATGAAGGAAATCTAGCCTCCATACCATATACTAGCTCATAAGAGCTCATCCCAATGGATTTCTTTGTTGAAAGTCTGTCTTCCCATAGGGCATTTACCAGCTTTTTGTGCCAGTTCTTCTTGTTTTCTTCCAACACTTTCTTTATCATGTTGATGAGGCTCTTGTTGGAGGATTCGACCAAGCCATTACCTTGAGGGTAATAGGCTATAGAGTGGCCCAAGGTAATATGAAATTGGTGGCAAAAATTGATCGTCTTTTTGGATTTGAAGGCAGTGGCATTGTCAGTGATGATTTTCTCAGGGCAGCCAAATCTAGAAAGGATATTGCACTCAAGGAATTGGATAATGATGGTTCCATTGGCTTGCCTGTAGGGGATGGCTTCAACCCACTTAGTGAAATAGTCGGTGGCTGTTAGGATCCATTTGTGCTGGCCTGAGGAAGAGGGATGGATTTCTCCAATGAAGTCAAGACCCCATTGTTGAAAAGGTTTTCTTGTTGAGATGGGCTTCAGGGGCAAAGGTAACAACTTTCTCTTGCCCTCAAAGATTTGGCATTTGTGACATGACATGGAAAACTTCTTTACATCTGCAAAAAGAGAGGGCCAGTAAAAACTAGCTCTCAAAATTTTATCAGCAGTGGACTTCCAATATAGATGTCCTCCACAGTCACCTGCATGGAATTCTTTCATGACATTGTTAGTTTCATTCATGGTTAAACAATTAAGCAATATACCTTCATGATTTCTCCAAAATAATACACCATCTATGACACAAAATTTTAAAGCCTTCATTTTCAAAAATCTTTTCTTGGTTCTGGAAAATCCTGGGGGAGCAAACAGGTTTAACAATACAAAACATATATCAGCATACCACGGAGATTGCAAAAATGTCTCACTGATCTGTGGAGTCGCCAGCTCCTGTTCATTGTCCAGTTGGTTAATGTCTAAGGCTTGAAGGTTTGTTTCAGACATCAGTTTTGGTAAACCTTGTTCCTTTATCAGCTTGGTTGGTTTTATTTCTTTGTCATACTCAAGGATGTTTTCTATCCACTTGCCTCTTTTGCCTTCTAATCCCTCTTGGGTGAATATGTCTTTTACAACAGTGTGTGGGACATAGGAAATCACATGTGAATATAAAATGTACACTCTGAAATCCTTGATGGCCTTAACGAGTGCATAAGCCTGCTTTTCCATGATAGGGTACTTCAAAGGGGCATATCTTAAGGCTCGGCTGAAAAATGAAATTGGCTTTTCAGCTCCCTGTTCATTTTTTTGTAAAAGGACCGTAGCTATTGTATGATCAGATGCAAAGGAAAAAATGATAAAATTTTTGTCAAATTGTGGGCTGGTGAGGACAGGGGTTTGGGTTAAGGCCATTTTGATACTCTCAAATGCTTGTTTGGTTTCAAGAGAACACTTTACCTTGGCATCTTTCTTTAGCATGTTGTTCAGCAATCTTATCAGCTCAGCTAGATTTGGAATGAATCTCCTTAGGAAATTGATTTTTCCAAGGAATGCTTGCGGCTCTTTTATGTTTCTGGGATATGGGATTTGGAGGATGGCTTGGATTATTTCAGGATCTATTCTAATCCCATCTTTTGATATGATGTGGCCGAGTAGTTTTCCTTCTTCGAGGCCAAACAGGGACTTCTTGGGATTCAATGAAATGCCATATTTCCTACATGTCATGAATATTTGCCTAAGATGTTTGAGGTGTTCCTGATGAGATTTGGAAAATGGGGTAAGGTCATCAAGATAGACAACTAGGAAGTCATGTATTTCTTTGGCAAAATCAATATCCATTGCTCTTTGAAAGGTAGCACCAGAGTTTTTAAGTCCGAATGGCATCTTAACATACTTAAATGTTCCCCACGGTGTGGTAGATGTTGTCTTGTCTTGGTCATCCGGTGAACAAGTATTTGATTGAAACCTGAAAAGCCATCTAGAAAAGAGATTCTAGATGACCCCACTACTCTTTGTAGGATGTTATCCATCTTGGGCAAAGGGTAGTGGTCTTTTAGGGAGACTTAGTTTAAATTTCTCAGATCTACACAGAGTCTAATTTCACCTGTCTTTTTTCTTGTAGGAATGAGGTTGGATACCCATTCATAAAATCAGATGGGTGTTATTATACTTGCTTCAAACATCCTCTTTACTTCCTTCTCAATCATGAGAAGAAGCATAGGGTTAATTCTCCTAATTTTCTGTTTGAAAGGTTTCTGGTTTGGTTTTAAGGGAATGGTGTGTTGAATTATTGAAGTGTCATAGGACTTCAAGTCCTCATAACTCCAAGCAAATACATCTTGGAACTCTTTAAATAAATCAATGTACTTGGGCTTCTGATCAGGTGGTAAATTTTTAGACAATTTGATCATTTTGGGATTCTCTGTTGTCCCAATGTTGTGTTCTCCTATAGCAGTGTTCAATGGTTGTAATTTGGGATTTCTGGGAACATCATTGGAGTCAAACATGTCTTCTAATGGGGTCACGCCAGCAGGCAGAAAATTATCCTTTAGGTCAATGATCTCTGCCTCTGTTTTGGAAATTTCTTCCAAATGCATTTGTTTCAGCTGTTCTATGTTTGTTTTGTCAAAAACAATCGGGTTTAGGATTTGTTTGGTTGTTGCAGCTATTACAGCCTTTTGGTTTTCATTTGTTTGCTATTGGGAGTCATTCATAGCATCCATGTCAATGTTGATATTCGAAAACTCCTGCTCAAGGGTGAGGAAATTGTTGATCTCGGCATCATTTTCAAAAACTTGCCAATCTTTAATGTTATTTGGGACAACTGGCCTATGTATTATTTCAGCAGTAAAGTGATGGCTTGGCTCAAAAAGAAGCTTACATGTACTAGTAAAGGTGGCTAGGCTGTGTGCATGGATGTTATGCTCTCTTGAAATCTTGGCCAGGCTGGATTCAGTAAATGCATTGAGTATATTAGTAGCAGTAGTCCTATAGGCCCTCATTCTATTGTCATTGGTTGCAAAATTACCTTTCATTTTCTGTATGATTAAGTCAGAGTCCCCTAAAATAGACACTCTTGTAGCTCCTAAAGCTTTGAGTAGTTTAAGGCCTAAAAGCAGAGCCTCATGCTCTGCCATGTTATTTGTGCATTTGAAATTCAGTCTGTAGGCATGTCCTTCTGCATGGTTGTTAAATGTGTTGTGAATCCATACACTTGCCCCTGATCCTAATTTGTTGACCGAGCCACCCAAACTCTAAATACCATGTGATTTCTTGCTTGTGATTAGTGCCGAGAGTTTTAGTCATTCTTGTAGTGGGCAGATCTGAAATTTCTGTTTGGGGAGGTTCTTCTAGCATGCTGGTTGTATTGACTGTTGTGACAGTCTCCTGGGTATGGGCAACCGACTCTTCATTAATATGTGCTTGTTGTTCTGGAGCCAGAGGCTCATCCTCAGTTAGAGAATTTGTATCATCATTAAACAAAATAAAGGAATCCATATAAGAATGGATTGAGTAAATGGGAAATTTTTCAGGCTTGCTCTCACTACTTACCACATATTTCATGAGTGTTTCTCTGTACAATCTCTTTGGTTGCCCAAAGACTAAAATAGTAGCATAGGAGAGGTCTAGTTGAAGGGATCCTTGGAGCTTTGCTCCCCATGATCTTCACAGGAGCATACCATATTCTGGTGGGATGTCAGCCACCACCACATCCATGAGGATGGTCTTGTTGGGATATTGGACTAGGGAGACACACAAGTCTTTGATGAGGCCTAAACACTTGACTTGACTTGAGTCAAATGAGTATAAATCTCTATAGGGTCTTGTAATATCAAGGTTCAGCTTTTCCATAACTACTTTGGGCATCAGATTGTGTGAAGCTCCTGAATCAAACATAGCGTTGTGCAAAACTTTGTCATGTATATGCAAACTGGCATAAAAGGGTGGAATAGGTCCATATGTTGATTTTCCATTAACTTCTAGGCCAAATAACAGTTCAGGAGTATCATCCAAAACATTTAGATTGTCCTTATTCTCTAGTATTTGAAGTGATCTTTGAATTTGTTGCCTATATACATCGTGCTTGGCAAGTTCTGAGAGGGGGATGGATATCTTCAACTTGGCTATTTTTGTCTCTAAATTAAATGGCTTTTCCAATGGAGTTTTGGTGTTGATAATGGCAGTTTTTCCTGTTTCATTTGAATTGTCTGCTACTTGCTCTTGTTTGTCAGCGTTATGGGAATTGATTGCTTGCAGTTTTTCGATTTCAGGAGTGTTTTTTGGAACATTGTTCGAGTTTTGCTAAGAGGAAGAAGGTGGTAAAAGTTGATCTACAGAAGGCTGCGCTTCTGTAATGTCTTCTACAGTCAATTGATGCGGGTTTGGGACGATTGTATTAGCTGGTTGTGTTATGATAACCTTGCTCTTAATCTTGTTAGGCTGTTTGCCATCCTTTGTTTTGCTAGGTTCATAAATGTCAATGGTCCTAGTTCTCAGCTTATATTGTTTTTGTACTCCATACACAGCAGTATCATAACCTTGTTTAAAATCAAAAGATTCACCAGACTTAGTCTGAAATTGACTAAAGTTATGCTCATTTTGGTCTTCTTGGCTCCGAAAAGTCTGATTCTCACCCTTTAGATCCATCAGATTCATGTGAGTGTCTTTTGTTTGCTCATTGGATGTAGATCCTTCAACATAATTATCTTGAAAAGGGGGTTTTATGTCATGATCTGGGCTTGACCTACCAACATTTGTGTTCTGCATTTTCCTAAAATTTGGGTTTCTTATGGTATTGGACTGCTGTCCTTCCCATGATGATCTCCTCTCAACACTTTCTACTCTGTCTCCCAGCCTTTGCATGCCACTGATAATAGCATCAAGCTTTTGTTCTAAGGTTGAGGGTTCTTCCTTAAACGTGGTTCTTCTTTCCATTCTAGCTCTATTTCTTTTGGCAATTAGGTTGGCCTCTACGCTAACAGCAACATTTTTCATGTCTCCAAGGGTCCGAGGAGCTCTTTCTTTCAACTGGTATGCCATATCCGGGTCGAATCCATCAAGGAATTTATACAAGGCAAGTTCAGGTGGTGGTCTTAAGTTCTGTGGTATTGCATTATAGACATTATTGAATCTTGCACAGTACTCCAAAACAGTCTCCTGGGGACCTCTTTTAATTGTATCATATTCTGCTAGTATGTGTAAGGGGTCTTTCTTTTTCTCCCATCTATTGGTAAAGGATTGGTAAAGCTCATCCGGAGTAGTTATAGAATTTGCAGCAAGTGATCTAAACCAAGTTCTTACATCACCAGTTAAAATTTGAACAAAAATTCTCATTCTCACGCTATCATCGTCTATCTCATAGTTTTCAAAATAGTCTTGCATCCTTTTGGTATGTTGAAGGATTGTGAAAGGACCGGTACTGTCAAAATAGGTAATTTTAGATTGGTACTCCTGAGGTAAAGCCCTAGGATTAGTAGGTAGTTGTAGGGGTGCATATCTATTAGCCATATTGGATGGGATAAGTGGAACAACGGGGATAAATGGAACAACAAGGATAACAGGGATAACTAGAACAACAGTAGTGGTAGTTGCAGTATGTGCAGCGAATGGAGGTGTGGATGGGGTGCTTTGAGATGTGGATGATGAACAAGGGGAAGTAGGGGTTGAACGAAATAAAACCTTAACAGGAGTTGGAACACATCTTGGGAGAGTTGCTTCTGGACTCAAATCAGCAAAATATTCTCTTTGCTCTTGCTTCCTAAGGATCTTTGGGATTAAGTTCGGATTTTCAAAAGAAACTGGGGGATTTGGGTTGGGATTTGACCTTGTATATCGTGGATTCTTCTTGGGAGCCAGCTTCCGAACTGTTTTGGTATTTTTCTGGGAATGTTTTTAGAATTAGCAAGGAACTGATCAAATTTTGGAACTGCTATGTATAGTTTAAAACTAGCATGAAGATTGACTAAAGCAGCTTTTATTTACTTCTGCCGCTACAACGTAAAGATAGTTTCAAAGGCTACTTGGCTGAAATTCAGGCTTCGTCTGTAGTTTCAAGGAATACACAACAATTAGAAAATTGGTTTCTCACTAGATTCTTCCAAACTGTTTCATGAATTTAACTGAGGATGATCCCCAATGGAGTCGCCATTGTGTTATCACTCAGGTTGTCCCTCAGGTTGGAGTAAAGGGATACGGCCGAGGTAACCACAAACCAACTTTGGACTGCCGGTTCTAGCCCACGTGCAGTCAGAGAGGGCTCTCTCTTTCTGATTTAGCTTTTTTGATGATGATTTTAGGATAGCTATTGAGCTCGGGGGTTTTATTTGTGTTTTGGTGAGAAGATTAATGTTTTCAGGTAAAGAGGCAATGCATATTCTGGTAAGTTTCAAACCATTGGGCATGGAGTCAAGGAGTAGGACTGCTGGTGCATTTTCTTGGTCACAGGAGGTATAAGGAGCAAGGTAGCTACACATGGAACAATTTTTCAAGTTTATAGGATGGAAAGAATGCTAAGGGAGGAGAGGTAATTAAGAATCACTCAGTCAGCTTAACATAGAAGGGTGGATGAGCTCTATCTAAGGGCAGTAAAGAATCCCTAGATGACTGTCAAACACATGTGAATTAGGGTAACTATGAGACAAGGGGAATTCATATTCATGTCCAATTCATTTCAGATGAAAATATAAAGAAACAACAGAAATTGAGCCTAGAGTGCAGTTAAACAAATTCTAAGCTAATCATTCTTTATGTTATTTAGAGGGTGGAAAATAAAAACAGAGGTAAGAGGCACTTATTGATTCATGTTGCAGCACAAGAATTCCATCATTCAGTCTCCAGAGACCATTAACAACACATCAGATAGTCATTCCTCCAATCTCTTCAACAATCTTTGATTAAAGAAAAAGTATCAAACATATAGTGCGAGTCTCTAATGAAAAGTTATCAATCGACCAACCCTTGAAACAATGCAGAGGGTGGTATATATAGGAAAAATTCTCCAAAATTGTTTATTATAGCGGTGACCTAAACAGGTCTGAAAGTAAAATATTACTTTAACCTAAACCTATCAGGAATAAATGCAAGAAAATATCTATGGGCTGTGCTGAGGGCAGCCGTATCAAAACTGAATTAAATGTGTTGTCCTCGTTGGCTTGGTGCAGTGCCTCTGCAATAACTGTGATTTGAGAGCTGGGATGGGCTTGCACCATTTGATTTGACTTTGCTGGAGGCCATTCAATGCTGACTTGCTTTAGGAACTGAAGATTTCTATTAAAAATTCAACTGATACTCTTTGTCGCTTCATCTTTCCTCTGATACTCTTTGACAAATGAATCGAGCCAGTTCTCTTCTTCGCTGTGGGTCAATTCAAAATTTAATGGCCGTTGTTCGGCCCTATGTTTCCTTTAGAACTGTCTTTTGATCCCTTTTGCATGCCTCGTGAAGAAAAATGGGTCATTCGGCGCCTTTCGGGCTTGTTGGGGGTTGCGTAATGAGGGGTTTTCCATTTTGGCCCTGTAGCCATGCGTGATTAGCGCTAAGCGCTAATCGCGCATGAAAAACATATTCGGAATTTGAATTCGGGCTTCCGAAGCACGATTTTCGCCTTTCGCTCCAAAAATTGATGATGATGTCAGCATGACATCAGCGGGTGGGACCCAGTACGGAGGATTACGTCAGCATGTACGGCAGGTGACGTGGTTGTGACACGGTGGTAGTGTCATGGCAAGGGTGACTCGGCAGGAGGCCGATGCTGTGCAGACGACGTGGCGCGGTGACGAGGCATACACGTAGAACAGGACAAGTGACATGGGGCGCGTGCACGGAAGGCAGAAAGCGGTTTCATCGGACCGATTTCTTTACGGGAGTGGCATCTGTCAAAGCCCTTCCGATGCAATAGAAGGCGGGCAAGTGTCTTTGGTACGGCGGAGAAACCGCCTCGCCATCGGAAGCTAACGGACGAGTAGCGGGGCACCTCCGAAATCGCCGATAGCTGTCGGATGGGGAGGGCCCGATCCGACGGTGGATGGAACAGGTGAATCGGCGGGGGAATAATGGACGGGAGCGCGAATATTCAGATTTTGATATAGCGTGGCGGGGAGAGTAAAAACTTAGGAAATGCTGGTTTTCGTGGGTTAGTTTAGGCGGGTGGGGGCATAACTTAACATCTAATCAAGCTTTTGAGCTTTAATCTTTAGAAAAAGACTGCGGAGGGGTAAAATGTGGGGTCTTAAGGGGTAAAGGGGAGGTGAAGATTATTATTCTGACTAGGTGTCAGAGTAACTCCTGCTAGGACACGGATGGGTTAAAAACGGCCTCGGATGGACTATTTTCTCCCACATTTAGGAGAATAGGGCTATAGTGCCAGGGAGGGGATATTTAATATAATTTTTGGGGATTTTTTATACATAGTGTTAGTAGGGGAAGGGGAAGAATCTAGGGAGTTAGATAATAGAATTAGTAGTCAATATGGAGATGATGAGAAAGCGCTAAGGTAAGGAACCTTGGGCTATTTTGGGGGAATAGAACTTTGTAACAGAAGAATGGAAATCCTTGAGTGAGGCAGATCTTCACCAAGGCCAATGTTATAGAAGATGATGAAACTAAGAGGCTCAAGCATATCTTGATCTCTTCAAGGAAGTTAGTGAGTGATTTGGGGAATAAGAGGAAAGGGGAGTTAGTTATGTCCAGTTTGAGTTCCTCTAGATGAAAAACTGCATCATGACTATGATCTGAAAAGATATAATACTTTAGAAATACAAAATTGATCATGCATGAACATTCTGCAACCTCAAAAACTACCTACCCAACCTACTTTCCTAGCATTTTTTCTTCTTTTTGGATTGGGTGCACTTAGACTTGCAAACCCAACTTTACAATTTTTTCTTTATTGTGTTCTCCTATCTAAGCCTACACTTATTTCTTCCAAGGACCCAGGTTGAGTAGTTGGGCTCCTTTGATTCTCTACCTATCTACAAATCTGCCAAGATTAAGCTGTTTGGACAGATATCATTCTCTATATTTTAAAACAGGAAATTGAGGCCTAGGGAGACCAAGGTTAAGCTGTTTGGCCCTCCCTTTTGTAGAACATTCTTTTAAAAATGGTTAAGTTATCAAAATTGGAATTCAGTAGTGGCATTTGGACTGTCACACTTTCATAGCATCTTCTTTGACCTCTTTTGGAAATATGGAACCTTGCAGCATGAAAGATGACATATTTGGCATGTAAAAATGTCAATCATGAAACATGAACACCTGTTGCAACATGAGGCTAACAGAAAGAAAATAATATTGGTTCCTCCTTCCTATTAAGATACTTGAAAGATACAGTAGTGCACGTCTCTTAAGTCTCACAACAATTCAAAACCCCTTTCTAAATACATGAAAGGGGTATTTATAAATAAAATATCAATTATAAAAATAGTAAATACATAAAATGTTGAAGAGGTTCAAACAACCCTTCTTGCTATAAAACTAAAAGACAAAAATAGAGTATGCTTGAAAAAATCATCCAGAATGAGAAGCCTCTTGTCCTTTCATTTGCTACTTGAGTTCATAAATACCTATCATGGGCTTTAATTATGGAGGATGAGCTGGGTTTAATCACATTTGTCTTGCATAAATTGAATCGGAGAGTGTTGGGAGCATATGGGTAGTTTTATTGGTTAAGCACCATAACATAAGCCATTGGCTATGTGGTTTAACCAAGTGTTTCTAGTAATGTTCAAAAGTTAACTGGGATAACTTTTTGATGTTATCTACCTTCGTCTTGGACCAATCCTACCAATGTTTCATTAGTATCTTGACATCATGCAATGCATCTATGGGGCATTCTTGAATCAAATTAGCATTGAAAAGGTTCTCGTGAATGGTTTCAATGATGTTATTTGTGACGTCCCTTGCACTAAAGATGGTTTCCTCTACCTATTTCATTCTCATATCCAAATCCTGAAAAAGGATTTCCTTTTGTGTGTCCTGAATCCTTGGAGGATTGGCTGCTATGCCTTCTGCGTTGTCCTGCTAGGAAATATAGTCATAGATCTTTTCTTCAATGTCATCGAAGTATGTCCTCAGGTGAGACAACTGATTCACCATTGAATCACCTTTCTTACATAGATCATAGATTGTTGTTAGTTTTTGGCAAAATCCAACTTATTGTGGAGCAAGGAGAGCGTTTAGTTCTATTTCTCCCTTCTTGAATTATTCAAGCTTAGGATTATCTTTGATTTTATCAATCCTAAGCTAAAGTTGTTGTAGTTTACCATCCTTACTTCTGATGTTTGCTTCATGTTGAAGCTTCATCTCGTCAAATATCTTCTACAAATGTGTCATCTATACCTGCCATTCTTCACGAACACTTTCTTTTGCATTTGATATGCTTGTTCTAATTGTAGGATTTTATCGTCCTTTTCCCTGAGAAGAAGTTGTACCTCTAAGTATTTATCAACAGTAGTTGTAGCATATGCCCCTATAAATTGAGATAGTCTTGCGAGATCATCGACAGGGTCAATTTGAGAATCCTTCCATAGGACATTTAATTGTATATTTCTAGGAATTAAGGCCTACGATTGTTCTATTCTCTTCATATTATTTTGCCTTGTCATGATAGCTTTATGTTTTGGGCTATAGAATACGTCCAAGGGAGTTATTTCTTCAATCTTGAGTTCAAATTTAGATGTGGGGTGTGCCAGGATGACTTCCAAGTCATGAGTGATGAGTGCCTTATCAGAAGATCCAATGGTCAACGAAATCTTCTTGGTAACCTCAGAAGTTTTAAGGATTTCTACAAGATTTGTGGTTTGAGTTTCCTGTGAGTCTGTATTGACAATCTTGTCAAATTTTTCACATACTTTATCCAAATTTCTCATAGATAATGGTTCATCGATTGTTGTGCTGATGATGTACTTTCAGTGTTTCTCTTCTCAACTTTAGGTTCTTTTGCAGCTTGAGTTGTAACCGGTTCTCGATGTAGAACTAGTTACGGAATACTTAGTATGTTGAGGGGGATATTTTCCAACCTGTTGTTCCTGTATTCTTTTGATTTCTCCAGATCCATTGGGCTCAGGCGAGCTTCGACTAATTTCTCTAATTGTTGATAATCTATGGTTGTCTTGAAAAGGTCATCGAAATCATTTGGTTCATGCTGGAATTTTCTCACTTTGACCTACGTTGTGACATTTTGAGCTTTCTTGACTGGGTCAGATAGTGGGAAATTTCATGAATTGAATTTTCTCAATTTCAAGCATTTCATGTCTAAAATTATCCAGAGTAAAAACTCCACAGTGAATAGGAAAAGGTGGTCAAACATATTTCTTGTCTTCCTTAAGAGATTTGGTCAAACCATTGCCCATAGTTTTATATGCTATTTCTCTAGCCAAATTTTTGTCTAGTACATAGAGAGCAAGGACATGTGGGGTAGCTAGGCTATCATAATGCGTGACATAAGTGAAAACATATTCCCCAAACCTTTTGACTATGGTCGTGAGGTCATCTAGAGATTACCTAGAAAATCTAGTTGGTCTTTCATCAAAGATGACTTGGTAAAATGCTAGCATTACCCCATGGCATATTTTGTAAAAGTGGGTCTGATAGTTGGTTTCCAAAAGGATGTTATAGTATATATGGATGGGGGTAGATATTCTAAAGTCTACTTCCATCCCATGGATGGAAAATCGGAGGTGAAGCATAATGAATCCATAATATAAGCGCTCATGAAAAATGAGGGAATCTCCCTGGTAGACTTATTATATTTACTTTTGCATGCTAAGATTTGAGTGGCAAAATTATTTGACAAAATGGTAGCCCAATCCATGATGTAGGCATATTCGGTAGCTTCTATTAGAGGAACCCATTATATAGTGATTTTTTTGTGTATTAAGTTGTCCAAATAACCTACATAACATACTTGTGATATGATAATAAGGATGAACAAGAGAGGCTAGGGAATACATACCCTTATTTTCAGGCTTGTGTTTGCTCGGCTCATGTCTCCATTGACTTATTGGTTATGATTGAAATAGATTCTCATCTACGACTTCTGAATAAACTATGCATTGTATATGTTCTGGGGTTCTAGTATATGGTACATTTTTCTCATGTCTTCGACTTTGAATGACCTAATGCTCGTCCGTATCCTGAAATTTATGAAGGTCGTATCGGTGATATTTACATCATTAATTACCCATTTAACTAAGTTTGTATATGTAAGTATCTTAGGCCGAGTAGATATTCAATGCAGATGAGATATGGGGATATCTACCCGACTCGTTTCGAATGTAGATGTAGTATCATTCATTGTAGCCTGTCTGATAACTATCCTGGGCTCTTCTTCCTTGAATAATATGCATATCGGTTCGCAGAATGATCTTCCAACATCTATAGTACATGTAGTATCTAATAATAAGGGAGGCATTTTAGTTACTTTTGTAGTAGTTGGAGCCGATTGTGGTGGAACCACATTCTTCTTATTCTTCTTTGGAGGTATTGACATTTCTCCTGAGCTCGTTTCTTGGGACTAACCGGTGATAGAGAAAATATGCTAAGAATAAGGAGAAATACTTAGAGTTTGAGACTAATCGCAAAAATGGGAAAATAGCATGAAAATACGCATTTAATGCAAAAATATCGAAATTCTCAATGAAATAAGTTGAATCATGTACATAACTGAGGTCCACTAATACCATTATAATTGATAATAAATGAAGAAACATGGGTTTCACATGTCTATTGGACAAGTGAGCATCCCGTTGGACTATATCGCATCACAATTTTTTTGATGTGATCATTGTTTAGCTTTGAGAAATGACCCTTTTGTGATATATGATTTGCCGCCTTCACTAAGATATATGGCAGAGAGCTTATTGTGTGATTTATCATAATCGATGTTTCTAGATGGAAGATCACTTGAAATATTTGCGATGCGACATGATAAGCATATGTGTTGGCATTGTGGCACTGATTTAGAGCTATGGCACATGTGTTGTCCTTGATGGCAACTCACTTTGGTGACAGATCTCAGTATAGGCTCTCAGAATGAAGGAGAAAGATATATATGCAGGTTCACCTAGACGAAGGCGCGTATACACGGGGGTTAGACGTTACAAAGGCGCGTATGCATATACACGCACTTTCACGCAAGGAAAAGAGTGTATATGTTAGAGAACTTAATTTTGGTCTGTGGTATTTAGTCCTTGGTATTTGAACCTATGGTTTCGTACCATGGTATCTCGTCAGAAGTGTTGATCCCAAGTATTGGGTCCATGGTATTGTTTTATTATGGTTTTGGACCATGGTATTGTGAAAGGCCTAAGACTATAAAAGAGGAAGGAGATCATTTGGCAAAGGACCATCTAAATTAATTGAATATCTGATAAAGTGCTAGATCTGAAATATTGGTGATTGGGGTCATGGTGCAGATCTAGATCTGAAAGAAGGAGGAACCTTAGCGCAAAGAGAAGGATACTTTCTATTGATGGGTCATAATCTTAAGGCTTGAGTAATAGTATCTTTGTATGATTTTGATCTGTTATATGTGGCGCATGCTTGATCTATAAATCTTATAATCTAGGTTAAGTAGTGTCTAAACATTTGAAAGAGTGAATTATCTGTTATAGATCTGTATGCAGGTTCAGTGAAGCGAAGGCGCGTATACCCGCTAGTTCAGTGAATAAAAACAGCGTATACGTAGGTTGGTCCAAACACAGAAGCGTATGCACACAGGTTTCAGGTTATTGAAGTAGCGTACATATCTTGAGTTTGGTTCTAGCTGCTTCTGTTTATTGCTGCATTGTTCTGGGTTCAGAATTTGGTGTGTGATTACTGTTACTGTGTTCTGGGTACAACTGTCAAAGAAGCGTCTACTTGATTGAGTTCTAATTGGTGAAAAGGAGATTGTTTGATGTAGAAGTTCTTGAAGATTGATTGATGTTCATGGATCCAGTCTGAAAATTTATGAATCTTGGTCCCTGGAAGAAAGAGAAGGTTGTAGCCTTCTGTAGGCTAGCACCTACGTACTAGTATCTTGGCTAGTGCAAGAGCTAAGGGGGTTGTAGCTCCCTTCCAGAAGAAGCTGGAGAACGAGAGAGCGTTGTAGCTCTCTGCAGATTGCAGCCTGCGTATTGATAAAGGACTGCACCAGTACAAAATCATTGTAAAAAGAAGTTTCTAATTAAAAAGAAGATAGAGACGAATTGTAGCAGGTGGTTTTCACCAAAATTGGGTTTCCACCTTATATCTTGTGTTCTTGTGTGTGATTGTATTCTACTCTATTTCACTGTTTCTGGTTACTGTTTATTTGATTCTGACACACAGATTAATGATCAACATCTATAAGATAAAGTAAATTATAAGTTTGCATAGTATACGCGGGTTTCCTTATACGTAGTTGCGTATATACGCGGTTTTCACTAACTGAAGTAGCGTATATGATCTGAATTTGAAAAAGGAAATAACTGACTTGATAATACTGATTCACCCCCCTCTCAGTATTTTTTCCAACAACTGGGATTAGAGTAGGTCCTTCTAAAGAAGCTTGATCCTTGAAGGAAGATCCATCATCATGAGCAACTACGAGAGAGAAGCATCTATCAGGCCACCAATTTTTGATGGGACCAACTTCGTCTATTGGAAGGTATGAGTCACAGCCTATCTTCAATCTCTTGGTACAGAAGTCTGGGATATCATAGATACAGGGTACAATTTTCCATCCACAACTCCTACAGATTCAGCTGGTAAGAAGCAATATGAAACAAATGCAAAGGCTGTCAATACTCTATTAGGATGTTTATCTCAATCAGAATTCGTCAAGGTTATGCAGTATAAATCCGCAAAAGAAATATGAGACAAGATTGTTCTGAGCTATGAAGGAGATGAACAGGTAAAACGAGAAAAACTTCAAGCCCTCAGAATTCAGTATGAAAATCTCAAAATGCACAATGATGAAAGTGTGGCTAACTATTTCCTTCATGTAGATGAGATTGTTAATTGTATGAAAATTTTGGGTGAAGAAATCAAAGAGGTTGTTGTGGTTGAAAATGTTCTAAGATCTTTGTCGCCTAAGTTTGAATCAATTTTTTTTGCAATAGAAGAAAAGGATAATCTATGGAACCTTACCATGTCTCAGCTGCATGGAATTCTAACTGCTTACGAAATGAGGAAAGGAGGACCATCATACAGGAGAGAAGCTTCTTTCAAGGCTTCAGGCAAAGGAGATTACTATGAGTCAGGACATATGTCAGAAGAAGAGGAAGAATCAAATTTTTTCAAGAATCTTCAACAAGGTGCTGGCAGATTCAGAGGTAAGTTACGTTTCAAATGCTTTTCTTATGGATAAGTCGGTCACTATGCTACCAAGTGTCCTCATAAAGATAAGTTTGACAAAAGTAAGGAACCTGTTAGATGGAACAAGAAACAAAATGTAAAAAAGAAAAGCTGTTACACTCATGAAGATAGTGATGGACTTTCAAATAGTGATGAAGAAGGCTATAAATATAAACTTTTAATGGCTTTTGAAGATGATGATTTTGTGGATGCTATAGATGAAGAGGGTCTTTGTGAAGAGATTTATAGACTCAAAATTTGTTTAGAAGAGAAGAATGTGATCATAGATACTCTATAATTCCAACTTGCTGAAAAGGAAAAACATCATGAAAAGTTAGAATGTGAAATTGTGGGACTGAGAAAAGAGATTGAGAAAACAAAAGCTCTTAATCTTAGATTTGTTAAAGGATCTGACACTTTAGATGAGATTATCAAAGTGTAGCAATCTCCACTAATCAAGACAGTTCTGGGATATAATGAAGAAACAACTCAAGTACAGAAACCATTTACCTCTAAGAGTTATCTTGATGCTGCAAGGAGAAGTGAACAAGGACCCAATGGAAATCACCAGGTAAATCAGGGACAATTTACCTCAAGAATGAACAAAGACTACCAGGTAAATCGGGGGCAATCTACTTTAAGGAAAAACAGAAGCTACAACCAGCCACAGGTAAAACCTTCTCAATTTCCCTCAAGAATGGATGTCAATAGGAACTACAATCATTTGGCTGGTAATCACATGAGGCTTTTCAATGGCCAATGTTTTTCTTGTCATAACTTTGGTCACAAAGCAGCTCAATTTGTTGCCTATAAGACAATCATGACTATAGAAGCTCATAAACAGAGGAGTATGACTACGATCATGAAAAGGACCTACAACAAATTCTCTGCTCTTGAAAATGAAATAGAATGTTCTATTTGTAACAATTTCAGTCATGAAGATTCTGAATGCAGGAGCAGGTTTTGGCAGACAACTCAGAAGGAGCAAGCCTCAAGTGCCAAATCATGGAGAATAAAAGAACCACAATGAGAAAGATGTGGTATAGCCTTATATGTGGAAGGGTAGGAAAATCAATGGTACATCGACAGTGGATGTTCGAAACATATGAAAGGTGATAAAGAAAAACTTGAGCCATATAGTGCCTTAGAGAAGGAGAAGGTCTCTTTTGGAAATGACACCCCTGCTCTCATAAAAGGTAAAGGCTCTGTTCAGTTGAAAGAAAGGGTCAAAGCTGGAAATTTCATGTATGTTGATGGCTTAAAGCATAATCTATTAAGTGTCAGTCAGATGTGTGATCAAGGAACTGAGGTAATATTTCGATCAAATGGATGTAGTGTGCGTGATCTTGATACAGGAAAAACAGTGATCAAAGGCGTAAGAACTCCAAATAATTTATACATATTCAAAGAAGGACAACATCAATGCTATCTAAGAAAGAATGATGAACACTGGCTATGGCACAGAAGGTTGGGGCATCTTAGTTTCTCACAGATAAGGAAAGCATGCAAATACCAGGCAGTTCGTGGTCTTCCAGACATCAGAATTCCAGACAATACAATATGAAAATCGTGTCAGTTTGGTAATAAAACCAGAACTAACTTCCCTGAGAAGGAAGGCTCAGCCAGCAGGCTGCTTGAACTTGTCCATACTGATGTATGTGGTCCTTCTAGGAAAAGGTCACCTCGAGGAGAGGAATACTTTATATCATTCATTGATGACTATTCCAGGATGTGTTGGATAGGACTTATGAAGCACAAAGACGAAGCCTTTGAAAAGTTCAAATCATTCAAAGCCCCGATGGAGAATGAATCAGATCACAGAATCAAATGCCTCAGGTCTGATTGAGGAGGAGAATTTACCTCGAATGAATTTTTCAATTTTTGTGAAGAACATGGAATAAGAAGGGAATTCTCTACAACTAGGACTCCTCAGCAAAATGGAGTAGTAGAAAGGATGAACATAACAACTCAACAAATCGCTTGTGCTATGCTTGATGAGTCTGGAACTCCTGCAACCTTTTGGGGTGAAGTTGCATTTGCTGCAGTTGCTATTATCAACAAAACAAATGTCCGGGTGAACAACACTCAAACTCCACATGAGCTCTGGTATGGTGAGACTCCTTCGGTAAAATATTTCAAAATTTTTGGAAGAAAATTCTATATCAAAAATATTGATGAGAATCTTGGCAAGTTTGAACCTAGAGCAGATGAAGGCATTCTCCTTGGTTACTCTCCTCACATCAAAGCTTACAAGTGTTAAAATAAAAGGTTTGGAAAAATTGTTGAAAGTATTGATGTAGTAATTGATGAAAAAGAAAACACTCCTAGGTAGGTAAGATCTGAAGATTTCGAAGATGATGTGGACTATCCTTCAACATCAAATCATACTTATGATGAAGAAGAAGCTCAAGAGGCACCAGAAGAACAGATAAGGATAGAAGATAAGACTCCATCCAGGTACGTTCAGAAGAATCATCCAGAATCTCAAATTTTGGGGCAGAAAGAGGTAGGTATACACACAAGAAGAACAATTGCAGAAGCCTTAAGCTATTTGGCTTTGCTCTCCTCAAGTGAACCAAAAAATGTAAAAGACGCATGCAAAGATGAATGCTGGGTCAAGGAAATGGATGAAGAACTTGAGCAGATCGAAAAGAATAACACTTGGGAGTTGGTTCCTAGACAAAAAGATAAGAATGTCATAGGGACAAAATGGATCTTCAAAAACAAGTTGAATGAAAATGGGGAAGTGATTAGAAAAAAGGACAGACTTGTTTGTAAAGGGTATGCTCAACAAGAAGGAATATACTTTGAAGAAACGTTTTCTCCCATTTCTAGACTTGAGGCCATCAGAATGTTCCTTGCTCTCTCTAGCTTTCAGAAGTTCAAAGTATTTCAAATGGACGTGAAATCAACCTTTCTGAATGGAGACTTAGAAGAAGAAGTGTACATTGAGCAACCAGATGGTTTCATTCTTGGGAATGATCCAAATCTTGTATGCAGACTAAAAAAGGATCTCTATGGTTTTAAACAGGCTCCAAGGGCTTGGTACTACCGTTTGGACAAATACCTTCATCAACAAGGTTTTTCAAAAGGATCAGCAGATAGCAATCTTTATATAAAAATTGAAAATGACAAATCGATAATACTTGTTGTGTATGTAGATGATATTATCTTTGGCAACAATGAAGAAGCTATGAATCAAAACTTTGCCTTGGTGATGCAGAAAGAATTCGAAATGTCATTACTTGGAGAGCTGACATATTTTCTTGGTCTACAAATTCAACAAAATGAAGGCGGTATCTTTTTGTCTCAAACCAAGTATCTCAAGCAGATCTTGAAGAAATATGGCATGGAAGATTCGAAACCAGTATGTACCCCTATGGTTACAGGATGCAGCCTCAATGCAAATGATGAATCAGTAGCAGTGCATCAAACAACCTATAGATCCATGATTGGAAGTCTGCTTTATTTTACAGGTGCCTGACCAGACATCATGTATGCAGTGGGAATGGTTGGAAGATTTCAGGCAAATCCAAAGGAAACTCATCTTCAGACAGTTTAGAGAATCTTCAAGTATCTTCAAGGAACTCAAAAGCTATGGCTTATGGTATCCGAGAGATATAGATCTCACTCTTCATGCTTATACAGATGCAGATTGGGCTGGAAGCATGGATGACAGAAAGAGCACTAGTGGTGGTGCATTCTTCATGGGTTCCAGATTGGTATCTTGGTTCAGCAAGAAACAAAGTTTGAATGCTCTATCTACAACTAAAGTGGAATATGTGGCTGTTGAATCTTGTTGCACTCAACTCTTTTGGATGATGCAAACCTTGCAATATTTTCAAATCACTTGTACACCACCTATTTCCATCTTATGTGATAATACAAGTGCTATCAACATTTCAAAGAACCCAGTTATGCATTCAAAGACCAAGCACATACCTATCAAATATCATTTCCTCCAGGAACAAGTGCTTGAACAAAATGTCAAGTTGGAATATGTTCCCTCTAAGGAACAAGTTGCTGATATACTCACCGAACCACTGCCCAGGGAGACATTTGAATACCTCAGATAGAAGCTGGGAGTAGTTGATGCTTCATCCCGCTGTTGAAACTTGTCTCTTTCAGAGAAAAGCGTTTGTACGCGAGTGGCTGAAGGGGATCCGCGTACATATGCTAGTTTATACAGATACATTCGTGTATATGGAGGCTTTATGGATATCAGTAGGGACAGGCTCTGGTTGAAGATAGTATGATATGGGTCTGACAGAGACCATCTGGCACAGGTCCAGGGGGAGTAGATAAACTTCTAATGATGCATTGTTGGCATTATCTTAGAAGCTTTTGGTTCAAGATATAGTTGTTGTTGGTTTCAAGTGGACCAAAGGCAGAGGGAGAATAGAAGGAAAACATGGTTGCTGATTTGAATGGTGATTGACAGATGCTGCTAATATCAGTTATTGGTGACTTTCATAAGTCTTGCTCTAGATATTTCGTCTCTATGTCATGTATCTCTTTTATGGTGTCAAGGTCATGTAACGGCCTATTTTGGTTTCCCCACTATGCCTGGGATGAAGATGTAATGTACATGGTTGTCATATGTAAATTTCTAATGTATCCCAACTTGGTTGGGTGATGGATGTATGTATTGAGTCTTTTGGTGATAGGAAGGTCTTTTATGATGTATAAGTCATGGTTCTTCTTAAAGAACATCTTTTTGCAAATCTTGCCTACAGTCAGGGGGAGCATGGTCAGCACAACAGGGCAGAGATTTCAGCATGTACTCAGGGGGAGCACAACCCTTTGCCCTTGATGACAAAGGGGGAGAATGACTTTGAGGATCTTGGGGTTGCCATCAAGTCCAAAGGGGGAGATTGTTGGCATTGTGGCACTGATTTAGAGCTATGGCACAGGTGTTGTCCTTGATGGCAACTCACTTTGGTGACAGATCTCAGTATAGGCTCTCAGAATGAAGGAAAATATATATATATACGCAGGTTCACCTAGACGAAGGCGCGTATACATGCGGGTTAGACGTTACAAAGGCACGTATGGATATACATGCACTTTCACGCAAGGAAAAGCGCGTATATGCTCGATAACTTACTTTTGGTCCGTGGCATTTAGTCCTTGGTATTTGAACCTATGGTTTTGGACCATGGTATCTCCTCAGAAGTGTTGATCCCAAGTATTGGGTCCATGGTATTGTTTTATTATGGTTTTGGACCATGGTATTGTGAAAGGCCTAAGACTATAAAAGAGGAAGGAGATCATTTGGCAAAAGATCATCTGAATTAATTGAATATCTGATAAAGTGCTAGATCTGAAATATTGGTGATTAGGGTTATGGTGCAGATATGGATCTGAATGAAGGAGGAACCTTAGCGCAAAGAGAAGGATAAGTTCTATTGATGGGTCATAATCTTAAGGCTTGAGTAATAGTATCTTTGTATGATTTTGATCTGTTATATGTGGCGCATGCTTGATCTATAAATTTGATAATCTGGGTTAAGTAGTGTCTGAATATTTGAAAGAGTGAATTATCCATTATAGATCTGTACGCAGGTTTAGTGAAACGAAGGCACGTATACACGTTGGTTCAATGAATAAAAACAGCGTATACACAGGTTGGTCCAAACACAGAAGCGTATGCACGCAGGTTTCAGGTTATTGAAGTAGCGTACATGTCTTGAGTTGGGTTCTAGCTGCTTCTGTTTATCGCTGCAGTGTTCTGGTTTTAGAATTTGGTGTGTGGTTACTGTTACTGTGTTATGGTTACAACTTTCAGAGAAGTGTCTACTTGATTCATTTCTAATTGGTGAAAAGGAGATTGTTTGATGTAGAAATTCTTGAAGATTGATTGATGTTCATGGATCCAGTCTGAAAATTTATGAATCGTGGTCCCTGGAAGAAAGAGAAGGTTGTAGCCTTCTGTAGGCCAGCACCTACATACTAGTATCTTGGCTAGTGCAAGATCTAAGGGGGTTGTAGTGCCCTTCCAGAAGAAGCTGGAGAACGAGAGAGGGTTGTAGCTCTCTGTAGATTGTAGCCTACGTACTAGTAAAGGACTGCACCAGTACAAAATCATTGTAAAAATAAGTTTCTAATTAAAAAGAAGATAGAGACGAATTGCAGTAGGTGGTTTTCACCCACATTGGGTTTCCACCTTATATCTTGTGTTCTTGTGTGTGATTGTCTTCTGGTCTATTTCACTGTTTCTAGTTACTGTTTATTTGATTCTGATACACAGATTAATGATCAACATCTATAAGATAAAGTAAATTATAAGTTTGCATAGTATATTATAAGTTTGCATAGTATATGCGGGTTTCCTTATACGTATTTGCGTATATACGCGGTTTTCACTAACTGAAGTAGCGTATAGGATCTGAATTTGAAAAAGGAAATAATTGACTTCATAATACTGGTTCACCCCCCCTCTCAGTATTATTTCCAACAGTGTGATGGAGTTCTGTGATATCAGAAAAGGATTATCAAAGATTTGAGTTTATAAAAACATTGGGTAATTTCGATTCCTTTTTCTATATTTCCTTTTGTAATGATGACATGCCTTAACCGTGGGACTTGAAATATTATTCATATGTGAGGGGGCCTTTTCTTCACTTAAACTTAATTAAGAGTTTTATCATGGTTTGTTAGGTCGGGGTTTCTCGCATCGCGCTTTGATTTAGCATGATACTCTACTCGCTTGCAATTAGCGATATGTGAAATACATGAGACCTATTCAACTTAAGTCCTTTTTAAATATTAATGGATTTAAGACCTAGGGTCATGATGATACTTTATTTTAATTTTTTGGGTCTTTTTTTTATCCATTTTATTAAAAGTCTTTGTATTTAAATTTTAAAAGTGTCCCCATTATTAAACTAAGTTACTTACTTAATAATAATGGGGGGTTTTTTAGTGACAAAACAATTGCTGATTCACTGGAGGAACTAGTCATTTCTGAGAAAAATGATGAAGTGTAAACTTAATCAGAAACAAAAAAAAAATAGGAAAGAAAAGAAATTTTTAAATATTGGGCAAATAAGATTTCTCTAAATAAAAATAAAAAAAAAACTTCTTTCATTGTAACTTTGTAGAAACCTTTTATAGATGAAAATATTCACTGTCTGTTTCAGTCATTAATCAATTATAAAGATAAAATAGGTGGTTATTGAAGCTTTTCTTTTAAGATGAACTTGCTTTGTCACAGGTAGAGCCACTATTTCCAGCATGTGTCCATAGCCTTGATAGGATTACCTTTTAATCGATAATGAACCAGGATCCCATCCACTTTAGTTGTAATCTTTAGAGGTAATATTTTAAAATCTTTTTCCTTTTTTCTTTTTATTTTTTATTTTAAAATCCACTGTCTTGGTTTGGTAGCCAGATAATGACAATGCCATTTAGGGGTTGTAATATGATTGAATAAGCTAGCTCATGATGAGACTTCTTGTCTTATAATTATATAATCATAAGCCATTATCTTGGTTTGGTGGCCAGTAGTGATAATGTCAACCCAATATTTTCCCATGATCATGGTAAGTAGGCTCGTGATAAGACCTCTTATCTTTTAAATTTATTATATTTTTGAATTAAACTTTGAAAATGTATTACTATTGGATGGGGAGGTTCATTCACTCCTTAAGAGTATCAGATGACAATTTGCAGTTTTAAGATGCTAAAGCTCCAAATAGTCTTTACTTTTTAAAGAAAACCTTTCTTGACTGATAACTAGATTGAAGACTTTTATAAGTGTTTTAGGTCGAAAGAGGCTTCAACTTTAATGGGAAAAAGATTTCAGAGTTTTATAATAATTACCCAACTTCTTCAAATTCGTAATTATTTCCTCAAAATTTTATGCTTTGAGAAGTCAAAAATCATAGAATGATTAGAGATAATGATGAAAATCCATTTGTATGTTACTTAACTTTATTTATACTACAAACACTAGTATACCTAAATGGATATTTACATATTTTACATTAGAACTGATGTTCCTTCAAGAAAATATTTTTTTGAGAATTAGCCCGTTAACACGAAGAGCATCCCTATTTCCTTGTAAATCTTGCAAAATAAAATTTGATGGGCCTAATTACTCAAAAATTTGAAATGGTCTAAGACACAATTTTTAAAATTTAGAGTGTTTTCTTTTTCTTTGTGTGCTTTGTCCCACTTCAAGACCAAGTCTCCAATTTCAAAGTTTTTCTTATCTACTAAGCTTGTATCAAAGGAATATTTTACTAGCTGTTGATGATGAGCATGTGTTTGTTTTGCCTTTTCCCTTTCTTCTTCTAATTTAAGGATTTGTGATATTATTAATTACAGAGAAGAAGTAGGTTTTTCTTCCATACATTGTATGAGAGATGATGAGGGTAGAACTAGATTGGGTGGGGGGCGGGGGGGGGGGGGGGGGGGTGCCGCGGTGGAATTGCCTCCTTCCCATATACTAGATTAAAAGGAGAAGTACCAACAAATGCCTTCTTTGTTATCCTATTAGCCCAAAGAGAAAAAAACAAATATTTTTGCCAATTCTTTTGGATTTGATCAACAGTTCACTTAATAATCCTAATGAGGTTTTTATTAGTTGATTCTACTAGACCATTTCCTTGGGGATAATAATTAGCAAAGTATTTGAGTTTATATTCTCTGTTTACAATGAACTCAGTGATATTGTTTCCTGAAAAATACGAGGCATTATTGGGTAGACCAAACATGTGGATAATGTATTGATCGATGAATTCAGTAATATTATCAAAATTGGCCACTTTAAGCAGTATCACTTGAACCAATTTTGTGAAATAATCTGTAGCTCTGAGGATAAAAATATGTTTCTTAGAAGAGTGAGGAACAATCTCACCAATTATATCCAATCCCCATTGTTCAAAGGCTTGTTCAATGTTGACTGGTTGTAGAGGTAAGGTTGGTTTTCTCTGTCTTCCTAGAGCAGTTTGGAAAAAATTTCACTTTCTGAAATAGGCATGTGTATCCTTAAAAATAATTAGCCAATAATATCCAGCATATAGGATTTTACAAGTAGTGGTGTCTCCTCCAAAGTGTCCACTAGCTAGTCGATCATGTAATTCCTACAAAACCTTTTGTGCCTTATATTTTTCTAAGCATATGAACAAAATAGAATCATAATTTTTCCGAAATAACACATCCTCAATGAGTTCATATTGATTAGATTTCATCCTTAAACCCCTTTTACTCTTGTAATTCAGTTCGGGTGGAACATATCCATTATTTAAATAAAAAATGAGATCAACATATTGACATTCGGTATTATAAGGCATACCTCATATGTCTGAACATTGTTACCTTAATCCTCATTAGTTGGTATGTTAGAGCTCCTGTAAGTAATATGAAAAAAACTTGATCTATTACAATTTTAGTAGGTTTTACTTCAATTTCATATTATTGTAGAGAAACTACCCAATTTTCTCTCTTTTTCACCCAATCCCTTATGAACAAGAAATTGTCTTACTGCTGAGAATGGGAAAATTACTTGGGATGCATTTCAAGGATAAAAGGCCTCAAATTTTTAACATATTCTGAATAATTGAGTTTTGGACCTTGTAGGTTTGAGCTAAAAAAGTAGATTGGTGCCTCTATTTTTTTTATCATTGATATGTGTTAGAACTACAACATAAGATGTCTCAGAAGAAAATGTATATAAAATGAATTGATAAAAAAAAATGGGAGTAATTAAAGAGGGAGCATCAATAATAGCTTGTTTGATTAACTCAAATGATTCTCTTTCGTTATGTCCCCATTTAAAAACTATTTTTTTCTTGATCATAACTTGCATAGGTAAAACAATTTGGGAAAAATATGGAACAAATATTTTCACAAAATTAATCTGTCCTAAGAAAGATTGCATTGACTTATTGTTAGGAGGCAAAGGAATTTTAGAAATTGTCTTTATCCTATCAAGATCTATACAAATCCCTTTCTTGAATATAATAAATCCTAGATGTTTCCCTTCATTAAGAGCAAAGTATGACTTCTTAGGGTTTAATGAAATCACATACTTAAGACACCTTTCAAGAATCTATTTTAAATTAGAGTAATGGTTATTACTTTTCTTGGAATATATAGTAATATCATCCAAGAAAACAACAATGGTTTTGTTGATTAGACCCCTAAAGGAAATGTCCATGGCTCGTTGGAAGGTTTCTCCTGTATTTATTAATCCAAAAGGCATTTTTTGAAATGCATAAGTTCCCAATTTAGTCCTGAAAATAGTTTTCCACTTGTCATTTGGATGAACAAGGATTTTTCATTATACCTTGAGAATCCATCAAGGAAGGTAATGAGTTGAGAACTTGCTACTCACTACAAACTTTGTTCCATGTGTGGAAGTGGAAAATTGTCTTTCTTACACACCATATTTAGATTGTTGAAATAAATGCAAATGCAAATATCATCGCTCTTTTACCTAACATGTACGAGGTTTGAAACCCATGTGGAGTGCCTAACTATAAAAACAATTTTGGCCTTAAGGAGTTTGTTTAGTTCTCTTTTTATTTGATTTTAAAGATAGGGATGAATTTTCCTTAGCTTCTACTTAACAGGCTTATCATTAGGTACCATTGGGATAGTATGTTCGATGATAGAGGATTCATAGGTTTTCAAATCATCACAATTGCAATATTTTTTTGTATCACCTTAATAGATGAATAAAGGCCAATCCTTCATCTGATGAATGTCCTAGGCCTAAATTAACATTTTGAGGTTTTAGATCATATCCAAGGTTAATCAATTCAAACTTAAAAGTTGAACATTGAAGTTTGTAGTTAGTGACCTTCTTAAATCTATCCTTAAAGTCAAATAAATCTTCGAGATTGACTACATATTTTGGTAAGGAATTTCCTTCAAATTGTTTCATTTGTTTGTCATGCCCATCTGCATCGATTATTTGATTAGTATATGACCCTAATTATGTTAACAAACTTAAAATATTTTCATCATCATTGAATACACACCATATAGTAATATTTCATGAATTGAGGGGTCGAAAACCAATTGAATGGAAAATATATCTGGACTATAATCCTCTGATGGGATTATTATGGATGCAACATTAACTAGCAGATCAACAATAGAATTTTGAAGTCTTGGGATATGAGAGATATTAAACACAAGAAAATAAGAAGTGAGAGTTTGAATGACGATTGTTAATGTTTCAAGTGGCTTGAGACACAATGGATAGTGTTTCTCACTTGTTTAATAACAATTTCAGAGTCTCCAAACACTTGCAGGTATTTGACATTAAGGCTTATCACTTTGTACAAACCATGAACTAGAGCTTCGTATTCAACGATGTTATTGGTGCATTCAAAATCTAATCTGCATTCTATCATTGATTTCTCTCCTTTAGGATTTATTAAAATACATCCTACTCCCGCACCATCATTGGATCCATAACCATCAAAATAAAAAGTCCAAAATAAAGATTTAATTATTGGTTTATCTAAAATATTTACACATCTAGATGAGTCTTTCTGTGAAAATATTTCAACTTGAGAAGTGATAGAATTTATCTCAAAAGGAGATTCTTGTTCATTGAAATTTCCCAAGAATGCATCTAAATAATAGTTCCCCAGAATATTATTAGCAGAGACCACTGGTTCATTTTCCTCATCTAAGTCTATAACTGAATATTTCATGTGATTTTGTCAGTCAATTCGAATTTGATTAGGTTTTACATTATAGGGAAGCCACATATCAGACCTGTCAATAGCGAAACAACTATGTAACTTCTCTGACCAATCTTTGATTAGAATTAAACCATAAAATTCAAGGATATCAACAATAAGTACATCAATGATTTGACAAATTTTAGCATTAGAAGAAAGTCTAATAAGTATTGAATTGATTTGTCCTAATAATTTGAATTTGGTTCTGTCGAGTTGGAAAATATGCATAGCAGAATTCTGGGGTGAAATGTTTAGTTTAAGACAAACTGAATAAGGCATTGCATTTGAAGATGCCCTAGAATCTATTAAGAAATTATGCAGAGTCTTATTAAATATCTCAAACTTTAGAAGGAAAGGAGGAGTATGATATTTTGAACTATCTCCAATTAGGATGGCATTGGTGGGATCAATCTTATCTGAAGGATCAATGGGGAGTTTTCCTATTCCTATAGAAGCTTTAGAAGTAACAGCAATTGGAAAAGGGGATGTAGGAACTGCATTTAATCCTTTAATTAAATATTTCTAATGTTGCTTTAGTTTATCTACTTCATAGAAGGAAATATTATCCTTGACCTTCTTCATATCCTCAGCTATATTATACTCTATGGTGTTAGAAACAACAGAGTTTTAGATGTGGAAGGAGAATTTGAAGAAGATGGGATTGAAATGGGGGATTTTTTGGGTGGAGCTTTATCTTTGGTATAAGGATTAGAATTTTTTTTCTTTTGGGTTGACTTTGATGAATTTGCAGAGCCCTTACTCCGTGTATTAACTGGAAAAGCCCCATATTGTTTTTTATCATATAAATCCAGAAGAATAAAATCCCATAATCCTTGAAGTTCGACTATTTATTTTTCTTGGGATTCATGAAAATATAATGTTGTTTCTTCCTCATCCTCCTCTTTGATCAGATTTAACATTAGATATAACATTAGGAGGCTAAGGGTTTGATGTCTGGGGTATCCTAAAGTATCGAAAGGGTTTTTTTGAAGACTCAACTCCCTATTTTTTGATATCTACCATGTCAGTTGACATAGACTTAAGGAACTTTTGTAATCCTTCAAGATCAAAATGATCTTTAGGAGTTTTTTTTCTTGGTTCCTCTTTGAAAGTAACTTTCTTAGTTTTTCTTTCTTCTTGAACAATTTTCTTTTCTAAGGCAAGAATCATTTTTTCTACATATATTGACTCTTTCATGTTATCAACTAAAGTGGCTCTATTAGCCCCGTCTACAAAATTGTAATATTGTAAGGAAGAGAACAAATATACCACTGAATTTGGAAATCAACACTAGGTTTAAAGGTATCTAGAATTTTATTTAACAATTTATTAAACCTAGAATTGAAATCTTTGGTTTTTTGATTGGGGTTGGCTTTAAGATTTTAGAGATCATTAATTAGAGTAGAAGTTGTGCGATCATCACCAAGATTATTCAAAAATTGTTCTTCAAATATATCCCAACCAATGATACATGTTGGTGGCAATGAGAAGTACCACAAACTTGTAGATCCTTCGAGGGTATATGGAAATAATCTTACTACATAGTCTTCTTCTACTACTCCATTGAGATTAATGGGCAACATAAAATTATGGAGATGTTATTTAGAGGGTAGTCCATCGCTAGGATTAAACATTGGTAACCATATTTCAGGATGCTTAGGTAGAGGATGGAGAGGTGTTTCCATTTGTACAACCGTATGACTATTCTATCGTCTAGCTGTTGTTGGGTTTTGCTACCTACTTTCCATTATGGAAACTTCAGTAGAAGGAGTTGTAATAGTAGAAGAAGTTGACTGTGTGGAAGAAGAAGCAGCCCCTGAGCTAGTGTTAGTTGAATCAACACTAGTTGATTGTGAAGGGAGAGAATGAAAAGGAGGATTAAGTGAAGGAGAGAAAAATGGTGATGAAGTTTGAAATGAAGGTGTTTGAGGTGGAGTAGATGATAAAATATCAATATTTGATGATTGAGCTTCATAGTTTTTCATCTTTCTTCAGTGGGAAGGCAAAGGAAAGTCAAATGGAGTAACCCCAAGTTTCTCAATTTGGGAACGAGTCAAAATGCGAGTAGATTTCAAAGATGAGGAAAAACTACTTTTAGACAACTCATATTGTTGTGGCTTTTCTTCGGAAATAGAAATTCCTTCTAATTTATGAATTAAAAATTCAACTTCAAGTATCTCCTAAGAAGGAGGTTTATCACATAACTTAGGTAGTTCGCTAGGAGACTTTGTGCCTGTTTAATTAGTTCTAGTCTAGGACTAGCTGATTTGCAATGAGATCTGGAAGTTGGGGGAGATATTTAGGGGGCATGACTCTTTTGATGGAATTTTTATGTAGGATCAAACCTTTTTTCCATTCATAGTCGGGGCCCTCCTTCTAGCGCCAAACAATTTGAAGGCCCGGAATGTCACTACCTCAACATTGGGGATAACCAACCGGTTGGGGACTTGAAAACATCATTCTATATCTGTTTGGAATAGTGGCTCCAACTGGGGATGGAGGGACCAATTTCCATTTAATTATATATGATGGTATTTTGAGTGTAATCGTAAGTGAAATGGTTGTAGTGGATAGAAAAAAAAATAATACAAACATATATGTATCCAACTATATTTTTCTTGGGATTAAACTTATCCCTATTTTGCAATTTAAAGATTCTCTAATATGCTAAACAATATATATCATATAGCATTTCAAGAAATAAATATAAGAAAGATAATTAATTTTATTAAATAGTTAATCAAATTAATTGTTTTAAAACATCTCGCATATAACATTTTGTTGTTCCTACAATGCATTCAAAAATAATAACTTCATACTCTTGAATAATGAATAAGTATTCAACAGTATATAACATCATACACAGCAAAACAATAAAGAAAAATGTGTGACTATTATCAAATATAAACATAGCAATAAAATAAGGATAATAGTACCCGATAGATCAATGCCCTACTCATGGAAAGAAAACAATCTTGGTTCCTCCTTCCTATTAAGATACTTGAAAGATACAATAGTGAAAGTCTCTTAAGTCTCCTTACAACAATTCAGAACCCCTTTCTAAATACATGAAAGGGGTATTTATAAATAAAATATCAATTATAAAAATAGAAAATACTTAAAATGTTGAGGAGGTTCAAACAACCCTCCTTAATATAAAACTAAAAGACAAAAATAGAGTATGTTTGAAAAAATCATCGAAAATGAGAAACCTCTTGTCCTTTCATTTGCTGCCTGAGTTTAATTCCATTTGGCCCACATAAACTACATCGGAGAGTGCTGAGAGAATATGGGTAGTTGTATTAGTTAAGCACTGTAACATAAGCCATTGGCTATGTGGTTTAGCCAAGCGCTGCCAGTAATATTCATAAGTTAACTAGGATAACTTTTTGATGTTATCTGCCTTCATCTTGGACCAATCTTGCCAATGTTTCATTAGTATCTTGACATCAGAAAATGCATATATGTGACATTATAACATTGAAACGGTTCTCGGGAATGGTTTCAATGATGTTACTTGTGACATACCTTGCACTAAATATGGTTTCCTCTGCTTGTTTCATTCTCATATCCCAATCCTGAAAAAGGATTTCCTTCTCTGTGTCCTAAATATTTGGAGGATTAGCTGCTATGCCTTCTACATTGTCCTACCACGAAATATAGTCATAGACCTTTTCTTCAATGTCATCGAAGTATGTCCTCAGATTCGACAACTGATTCATCAGCGAATTACTTGTCTTACATAGATCATTAGCTGTTGTCAAAATTTGGAAAAATGAAACCTATTGTTAAGCAAGGAGAGTGTTTAGTTATACTACTTCTTGAATTCTTCAAGCTTAGGACCATATTTGAGTTGATCAATCCTAAGTTGAACTTATTACAGCTGACAATTATTCCTTATGATGTTTTCTTCATGTTGAAGCTTCATCTCATCAAATATCTTCTGCAGTTGTGTCACTTGTACCTTCCATTCTTCACCAACACTTTGTTTTTCATTTGATAATTCATGTTCTAATTGTAGGATTTTATCATCCCTTTCCCTGAGTAGAAGTTGTACTTTTGAGGCTTTATCAATAGTAGATGTAGCATACGCCCCTGCAAATTGAGATAGTTTTGTGAGATCATCGGCAGGGTTGATTTGAGAATCCTTCCATAGGCCATCTAAAGGTATATTTTGAGGAATTAAGGCCTGGGATTGTTCTATTCTCTTCGTCTTCTTTTTCCTTGTCATGAAAACTTTATGTTTTTGGTTGCATAATACATAAAAGGAATGTATTTCTTCAATTTTCAATACAACATTAGATGTGGGGTGTGACAAGATGACTTCCAAGTCATCGGTGTTGAGTGCCTTATAAGAAGATCCGATACTGAGTAGAATTTTCTTGGTAATGTAAGGATTTTCAAGGATTTCTATAGGATTTGTGGTATGAGTTTCTTGTGAGGCTGTATTGACAATATTGTCAGATTGTACTTTATCCAAATCACTGGTAGAGAATAATTCATTAGTCTATTGTGTTGATGATGTACTTTCAATGTTTCCATTCTCCACTTCAGGTTCTTTTTGATGATGTACAAATAGTAGCGAAATACTTAGTATGTTGAGGGGGATATTTCCAACCTTGGTGTTCCTGCATTCATTGAATTTCTCCAGATCCACTGGTCTCAGTTGAGCTTCAGCTAATTTTTCTACTTGTTGATAATCTGTGGTTGTCTTGAAAATTTCATGAAAATCATCTGGCTCATTCTGGAATTGCCTCACTTGGCCTGCGCTATGACATTTTGAGATTTCTTGACTTGGTCATATTGCCTGGGTCAGATAGTGGGAAATTTCATGCATTGAATTTTCTCAATTTCAAGCATTGCATGCCTAAAATTATCCAGAGTAAAAACTCCACAGTGAATAGGAAAAGGTGGCCAAACAGATTTCTTGGCTTCCTTAAGAGATTTGGTCAATCCATTGCCCACAATTTTATATGTTATTTCTCTGGCCAAATTTTTTTCTTTTACATAGAGAGGGAGGACATGTGGGGTAGCTCGGCTACCATAACTCCTGACATAAGTGAAAAATTCTTCTCCAAACCATTTTCCTATGGCCATGAGGTAATCTAGAGATTCCCTAGAAAATCTAGTTGCTCTTTCATCAAAGATGACTTGGTACAACGATAGCATTACCCCATGGCAGAGTTTGTAAAAATCGGTCTGATAGTTGGTTTCCCAAAGGATGTTATGGCATATATGGATGGGGGTAGGATCTTATAAATTCTACTTCCATCCCATGGATGAAAAATCAAAGATGAAGCATAGTGCATGCATAATATAAGTGCTCATGAAAAAGGGGGAAACTCCCTAGTAGACATATTATATTTACCTTTGTATGCTATGATCTGAGTGGCCAAATTATTTGACAAAATGGTAGCTGAATCCGTAATGTGGGCATCTACAATAGCTTCTCTTAGGGGAACCCATTCTATAGTGATATTTTGTATATTAGGTTGTCAAAATAACCTACACAACATACTTGTGATATGACAATAAGGACTAGCGAGAGAGGCTAGGGAATACATACCCTTATTGTCATGCTTGTGTTTGCTTGATTCACACCTCCACTGTATTGTTGGTTATGATTGACCTAGATGGTCCTTTGCGAATTCTGAATAAATTGTGAATTGTATATCTTCTGGGGTTCTGGTAGATGGTACATTTTTTCTGAGGTCTTCGACTTTGAACAACCCAATTCTCGTATGAGTCCTCAAAGTTATGAAGGTCATGTCAGTGATATTTACATTGTCAATTACCCATATGAATAATTTTGTATATGGAATTATCATAGCCCGAGAAGCTATCTGACGAAGATGAGATTTAGCGACATTTTCCTGACTCATTTTAGATGTAGATGTAGTATCATTAATTTTATCATGTATGATAACTACCATGGGCTCTTATTCCTCGAGTAATCTATATATCGCTTTGTGGAAGGAACTTCTGGAATCTGTAGTACACATAGTATCTGAGAATAAGGGAGGCATTTAAGCTACTTCTGTAGTAACTAGAGCCAATTGTGGTAGAACCACATTCTTCTTATTCTACTTTCAAGCTCTCAACATTTTTCCTGAGCTTGGTTTCTCGAGACTAGCTTGTGATAGAGAAAATATGATAAGAATAAGGAGCAATACTTAGAGTTTGAGACGTATGGAGAAAATGAAAAAATAGCCTGAAAATATGCATTTAACGCAAAAAAAAAATGAAATTCTCAATGAAATCAATCGAATCATTTACATAACTGAGGTCCATTAATACTGTTATAACTGATAATAAATGAAGAAACGTGTGTTTCACATGTCTTTTGGTAAAGTGAGCATCCCGTTGGACGATATCACTTCACAATTTTTTTGATATGCTCATTGTTTAGCTTTACAAAATTAGCCTTTTGCGATATATGATTTTCCACCTTCGCTAAGATATATGGTGGAGAGCTTATTGCATGATTTATCACAGTTGATCTTTCTAAAGGGAAGATCACTTTAAATCCTTTCAATGCGACACGACAATGATATGTGTGATGGAGTTTTGCGATATCGGAAAAGGCTTATTGAAGATTTGAGTTTATAAAAATGTTGAGGAATGTCGATTCCTTTTGCGATTATAATGTGGCCTAACCACGTGACCTGAAATATTATTCATGTGTGAGGGGGCCTTTTCTTCACTTAAAATTAATTAAGAGTTTTATTGTGGTTAGTTAGGTCGGGGTTTCTCGTAACGCGCTTTAATTTAGCATGATACTCTACTCGCTTGCTATTAGCGACATGCGAAATGCATGAGACCTATTCAACTTAGGTCCTTTTTTAATATTAATGGATTTAAGACCTAGGGCTAGGATGATAATTTATTTTAATTTTTTGAGACTTTATTTTATCCATTTTATTAAAAGACATTGTACTTAAAATTTAAACAGGTCCCCATTATTAAACTAAGCTACTTATTTAATGATAAGGGGGATTGTTGAGTGACACAAAAGGCCCCAAACTAGAAGAATCCATTTTTATTTTAGTGTCATTGAATGTTCAAAGTGATTAATCACACTACAAATACAAATCTTGATGTTTTTCTATTTTCTTAGATTCAATGGATGTATTCTAAAAATCTCCCTACCTATGTTAGAAATCAATTCATTCTTTCAAGGTAATTAAGTTTATAATTACAGTTAAAGACACAACTTGTGTAGAAATTTAATGTGTAGATATGAAACTTCTCATGTAATTTAATAAAAAACAAGACTCAAATCTACTCTACTCCTGTAGAATTCAATTCACGATCACGAGCACAAATCATAAACATGCATCAAGATTAAACACACATACACATAGATTTATCCAAGGGAAATCAACTGCTCAAGACCCGTTCCTATATGTATTGCATTAACCAAAGAATAGCGAAGAAATACAATGTTTTTTCAAGCCTAAGAAAATCCGACAAGTGTATAGTCTATTGTTGAAAATGTAGTAGGAAATTCCTAATTTAATTTTTCCTTAATTAAATTAGGAGAAATTAGAACTTTAATTTCAGTAAAATAATTAGAGAGATTTAACTAAAGTGATATGGCACTTATCATTCAGTTAAATTAGTTAGCTCAAGTAGGACACACTTGAGTTATATTTAGCTATGATTGATTTCTAATTTCTAGCAATATATTTCAGTTAATTTGAATTATTGTGATTTTAACTAGTTCTAATTGATTAAGAACTAGTGGAGGATCTAGCAGTGGGGTGTGTTCACCAGTGATAACCAACTTAAATAATCAATGAGCCTAGAATAATTGATTAATGCAGATAACTCAAGTTACCCAGTTGAGATCGGTGTTCAAGGGCAGTGTACTATTAGTTGTAGACAATTCCAAATTAGAGAGGTGGTGCATATAGCAAGGGAAGGGCCTAGAGGGACTGCACAGTTCTGGATGGGGAATTTCCATAATTAATAGGGGCTAATTCCTTGAGAAGTAGCGCAAGAAAATAGGGACTTGCACAGGTATAAATTTAGTTAAGTATTTACCAGAGCTAGCTTGTGAAGCAGTGATATAGATTATACTTTTGCAGATGTTGCTCAAGCTTGAGTAAGGATTGGATTTCTTCTCTGTTTTCTGACTAATGCAATACAAATAGGAAGGGGTTTTGAGCAGTTTCTTTACCCTAGATAAATCTTTGAGCATATGTGATTGAACCTTGTTTCATGTTCATGCTGTGATTTCTCGATTGATTAAATTGTTTTCCACTAATGAGTAGAGTAGATTCAAGTACTTGTTTTTAGTAAATTACAATAGCAATTTTAAATATACAAGGAATATCTACATCGTATCATAGGAGGAAACACAATATGAGAGAAGATTTTGAATTTGTCTTTGCAGGTGAATTGAATTTGCATCATTCTACAAAGCTAGCAGGATGTCTTTCTATGGCTTGAGATTCGAGTATGCCCTTATGGGTAGCTCGAATTATATTTCTTGGAAGGCCAAGATGGAGGAAATGTTGGAAGATAATTAGATGAAGGAATTCGTAGACCATGATATTACGAAGACTCGAACATATCATGCTAAAGATATAGAAGAATCTAAGAAGTGTGTAGAAAATACGAGGAAGATCATATAGGAGGGAGTTTGAGATCATATTTTATAGAATCTCCATGGGGAAGAGACTCCACATGCAATGTGGCCAACCTTGATAGAATTGTTTCATAACAAAAATGATGACAACAAGGTAGCACTGAAGGACAAGCTTCAGAAGATCATGATGAAAAAGGGTGACACAATACCACAGTACCTAAGTAGGTTCACCCAATGTCGGGATGAAATTGGGAGTGTTGATATTACAGTTTTAAAGATGATCTCGTGAGCTTGTCCCTTCTAGGCCTTCTCAAGAACTTACACAACTACTAGGATTCAATAGATGGGAGGGAGAAGCTACTAAATTGGGAGTGCCTTTTGTCAAATTTGGTATAGTAGGAGATCATGTATAATATTAGAGATGGGACCTCATCTAAGGTTGTGGACGAGGAGAACTATGCCTTGTCCAAAAAAGAAAACAAAGGGAAAGGTAAGAAATCCCAATCCAAATAAGAATTTGGTCATGCAGACAAGAAGAAAGAATTTTCTAAAATCAAGTGCTTTCACTCTCATGAACTAGGACACTATGCCATTAAGTGTCCAAAAAATAAGGAAGGCAAGAATACCTTGGGAGGAATGGCAGGTGAAGCTTTGGCTTCAAAATTCGAGCTTAATTTCACCCTCGTAGCTTGTATGGTGAGTACAATGATGGGTAGTGTGTGGTATCTGTATAGTTGAACCTCATTCCATATCAAGGGAAACCAAGAATTCTTCAATGAATTGGAGGAGAAGAACCTCCAAATGCAAATTAATATGGGATATGATGGAAGGTATAACATGACCAATATTGGTACAACTACTTTTCAGAGGGATTTTGGCTCCCCTCTCACATTAAAATATGACATGTATGTTCTGGGTCTGAAGAAGAATCTCATTTCAGTTTCTATGTTAGAATATCGTGGCTACGATGTAATATTTAGCAAAGGGAAGGATTTCCTTAGACACATCACCACGGGACAAGTCAAGAAAATCAAGGTTCATGTAAAGAACCTCTACAAATTAGATGTAAAATATTGTGTATCAATGAGCACAAAAGCAGAGAGCGTGTAGAGCCAAGACATAGGTGAATTACGACATAGAAGACTTGTCCATTTGCATGATGGTGCTCTGAAGATCATGCAACATATTTCTGTAAGATGTCCCAAAGGAGAAATAGAGTAGTGGGGTACATGAAAAGCATGTACTTTGTGGAAGTATACAAAAGCCACCTTCAATCATCGAGACAGTAAAGCACAAGAAATCCTTGAAATAGTTCACTCTCATGTGTGTAGACCTTTCTCAACAACTTCCATTTCCAAGCACAAGTATTATGTGATTTCTCATGAAAGTACTGGATCTTCTTCATTTAGAAGAAAGACTAAACTTTCTCCAAGTTTGTTGAATTTAAAGAACTTGCTGGGAAAGAGACTAGTGCAAAAGTGAAGGCTCTCAAGAGAGATAACGATGGATAATTTGTGTCGAATGAGTTCAATAACTTTTGTGAAAAATAAGGAATTCGATGGGAGTTTATAGCACCGCATAACCCATAGTAGAATGGGGTGGCTGAGAGAAAGAACAGAAGTATTGTGGGAGTTGCACGTGTCATCTTGCATGATGATAGCCTATTGTTTTATTTGTGGGCTGAAGCATGCAACACAACTACTTATTTCCAGTACAAGGTTCCTCATTGTATTCTTGGAATGAGTACACCAGAGGAAGCTTTTTTAGTGAAGAAACCAGATGTGTCACACTTTAGGATCTTTTGATCATCAGTTCATTGTCATTTTTCCAAGGATAAAAGGAAAATATAGAGGCAAAAACTGAGTTGGGCATATTGTTAGGGTACCCTAAAACACCTCATAACTATCATTTCTACATGACATCTCTCAGGATGATAGTTTTTAGGAGATATGTAAATTTTGATGAGGAGAAGGAAATGAGGTGTTCTCTTCAAAGGGAGCATCAATTGCATTCGATTGAGGAGATTTTATATCCAAAGGAAGAACCTTAGGAATTTTTGGAGCCTTCATAAGAATAGGAGCAGAGAGTGGGGACACCCACTCAAGCAGAGACATCCAGAGATGGAAGGAAACACACCAGGGAAGCTAACGGATTATTGCATGATATTAGAGAGAATGTGGGAGAACCTACATCATAGCACAGGAAGAGGAGGTCCTTGGATCAATAAATTGCCTACATGGCTTTGATGAGTGAGCTTGTACATACTGAGCCATCCTCATTCAAGGAAGTAGTGCAACAACCAGTATGGGTTGATGCAATGCTAGAAGAATATGGTTCCATTATCAGAAACAATGTTTGGGAAGTGGTCCCATCACCATAGGAAAAGTTAGTCATAGGTTCCAGGTGGATATACAAGGTGAATAAAGAAACACATGGAAGCATCGAGAAACACAACACCAAATTTGTGGTCAATTGCTTCTCATAAGTGGAGGGAATTGACTATGAGGAAACCTTTTCTCCAATAGGAATGTACTCCTCAATCATATCAATTACACCAATTGAAGTGTAGATGGGATGGAAGATCCATCAGATGGATTTGAAGACAACAATCCTCAATGGGGTGATTAAGGAGGAGGTGTACATTAAACAACTGGAAGGATTTGAGACCTTCGTTAGAGAGTCACATGTGTGATGACTCAAGAAAGAGTTGTAAGGATTCAAACAAGCACCACATTCTTGGTACACGAGGATCAACAACTATCTTCCCAGGTTGGGATTCACCAAAGGTGAAGTAGATGAAAACATTTACCATATTGTTGTTGAAGGTAAATTATTAATTATAGTGTTATATGTCTATGATTTAATTTTAACCAGTGATGAGAAGTTGATCAAGTATTGCAAAGAGGATTTTGTAAGAGAACTTGAGATGAAGGTCTTGGGGCTCATGTATTATTTCCTCGGTATGGAAGTATGGAAATGAGATGAGGAATTGTTTGTTTCTTATGGAAAGAATGCCAATGAGATACTAAATAACTTCCACATGGACAACAACAAACCCATGGAGACTCCTCTAGTAGCGAATTTCATGAAGGAAGACATTACTTCATGTGAAGTAGTGGATGCTACCATTTAAAGGAATATTGTGGGTTCACTCATGTATTTGGTGAACACATGACTTGACATGTGTTATGCAGTTAACCAACTTAGTTAAGAAATGGTTAAGCCAACCAAACTGTAATTGAATAAAACAAATCATGTGTTGAGATACCTCAAAGGAACTTCAGTTTGGTATTTGCTAGATATGGATAGAGGGATTTAAGTTTCAAGGCTTCACAGATGCAGATTGGGTGGGGTGTCCATTAGACACGAAGATCACATCAAGAGGAATTCTTATTGTTGGGTCAACAGTGGTTTCTTGGTACAACAGAAAGCATAGATTTGTTGCACTAAGCTCAATAGAATTAAAGTACATGGCTACAAGCCGAGCAACATCTGAGGCTATCTGGATGAGAAAAATTCTTGTTGGGTTATTTGGTGAGATGATGGACCCCACAGTGATTTACTTTTACAAATCATAGTTGTATCAAATTCTCTAAGAATCCAATTTTTCATTATTGACCCAAGCATATCAACATCCGGTATCATCATCTATGAGATTGTATGCATAGGTGGATCATGTTGTTTGAGTACATTCCCACAGAGGAACATGATGCAGATATTTTGAAAAAGGCTTTGGCAAGAAGCAAATTCTAGTTCCATAGAGGTAGGATTGTGGTATCTAATAATCCATTTATTGCTAAGAGGGAGTGCTGAAAATGTAGTAAGAAATTCCTAATTTATTTTTTCCTTAATTGAGTTATGAGAAATTTGAATTCTAACATTAGTAAAGCAACTAAGATATTTGTGGAGATATTCATGGAGATATTTTGGAGAAAGTTATGAAGAAGATTTAACCAATTAGCCAAATTAGTAATTTGTTATGAGAACCTCACTCATATAATATGAGGCCTCATCTATGTGTGAATAATGTATCATTATTATTTGTGACTATACATTCAGGATAAAATCCTTTTCCGCTAAAGATTTTTGTCTCTGATATTTTATTTTCTTTTCATTTATTATTTTCAATTAGTAACAAATAATTAATAGTTCTTAGGGACTACGCGAATCTATGGTAGTATTCCATGGGAAGTGTTTGTGTATAGTTTTGTTGTAGCTATGTGAAGTTTGATTTTCAATATTTTAATTTCATGGAGAGATCAATAAAATCAGCAAGTGTTGTGAGAGGTCAAATCATCGTTGTAGAGCATTTATGGTCTCTTTTTCAATATGTATTCGATTATTGATTTATATTCTTATATTTTTGTGAGGGCTCTTATTGTGTTAATGTTAGACTACAAATGATATGTATAGAACCAAATTAACACAAATAGCGGTAGAATTAAAGAATTGTTAAATTGTCAAGAAAAATCAGTCATCAAAGAGTTGTTCCAAACAAAATAAACTAGCCAAATTGGGGATTAATTATGCATGGATTGATCCATGGGAGTGGATGTCAACAGTCAAATGATTATATATGTTTTATCAAAGAATTCAATCTCACATGAAGACAAACATTGCAACCAGCAATCAAATGAAGATGGTACTCTCATGTGTTTGAAAGAGGGAGTACAATAGTGAAATTCTCCTACATCTTAAGGGGGGGAATTCAAAACAAATGAAAATGGTTATGATTTCTCCTTTTAGCTGAAAAGGGGGGGAATTAATGATGAAATGAAAAGTAAATTGATGATGATGGTTTTCATACTGAAAGTTTCAATAAAAAAACAAATTTCTAGTGGGAATCGAAATTTAATAGTGGGAAAGCAATTGGGAGGCCAATTGAAAGAGAATGTGGGAATTTTTGTTCACATGGATGGTCAATGGACCTAGAAAAGAATAGACAGACCCTTTTGCATTACAGCTTGGAATTATATTGAGTTGCCAAGCATTTTTAGGGATGTATGAGACTTGAAACAGATTCACTTCTCTTGGTTTTCTCTCTTCATATTGGATTTTTTGGCATCTGGTTTTGGCGGTTTCTCAAGAAGTTTGTCATTGAGGCTCAGATTAGGAGTTTCAACATGAGGACTTACTATGGTTACTCTGGTCTTATGATTGATGGGGGGGAATGTAAGCCTCATAATCACATAAATAATAAATGACTCCAAGTATTCACAAAATAATGAAATTATGAAATTATTAATCATGAAAGAAGACTTACTCTAGAATTTTATGTATGACCAAATATGAGGATAATGAGAAGTTAGGAATGAAGATGACACAAAATCAACTAAGATAATTGTGGAGATATTCATGGAGATATTTTGGAGAAAGTTATGGAGAAGGTTCAACCAATTAGCTAAATTGGTAAATTGTTATCAAAACTTCAATTTTATAATATGAGGCCTCATCTGTGTGTGAATAATGTATCATTATTATTTGTTACTATACATTCAGGCTAAAATCCTTTTCTTATGAAGATGTTTGTCTATGATATTTTATTTTAGTTTCATTTATTATTTTCATAAAATACATGAAGGAATTTAACTAAAGTGATATGGCACTTATCATTCAATTAACTCAGTTAGTTCAAGAAGGAGGCACTTGAGTTGTATTTAGTTATGATTGATTGCCAGTTTCTAGAAATCTATTTCAGTTAACTTGAGTTATTGTGAGTTTAACTAGTTCTAACTAATTAAGAACTAGTGGAGGATCCAACAGTGAGGTGTGTTCACCATTGATCAACCAATTAACTCACCAATAAATCCATAATAATTTATGCATGCAGATAAATTGAGTTACCCATTTGAGATGGGAGTTCAAGGGAAGTGTATTATTAGTTGTAGACAATTCCAAATTGTACATGTGATGCATTCAGTTAGAGAAGGGCCTATAGATATTGAGAAGTTATGGATGGGGAATTTCCTTAATTAATAGGGCCTGATTCATTGAGAAATAACACAAGGAAATAGGGACTTGGGCTGGTATTCATTTGGTTAATATTGAGTAGAGATAGCTTGTGAAGTAGTGAGATATATTATAATTATGTAGAGTTTTCTTAGGCTTGAGAAAGCATTGTATTTCTTCTCTATTTTCTAACTAATGCAATACAGATAGGAAGGGGTTTTGAGTAATTTCTTTCCCCAAGATAAATATCTGAGCATATGTGATTGAATCTTATCTCATATTTATCTTGTGATTTCTCGATCAATTAAATTTGTTTTCATTTATGAGTAGAGTAGATTAAAGTCTTTTGTTTTAGTAAACTACATTAGCAGTTCTAAATCCATAAGGAATTTCTACATATATCTCTCTACCCAACTAAATGAATCTGGCCATTACTTAGCCAATTTTCCTATCCTACAAGCTTGTATTTCCTTGCACTATTCCTTGAGTAATTGGGCCCTTATTTCATAGAAATGTTCCTCCAAGGAATTCTACAGTTCATCGATGGTCATCCTTTAACTGCATGCATCACCTATACACCTTATAATAGTGTACAAACGATAGTACATTTCCTTGGAATCTCCATCTCAATTGGTTAACTCATATTATTTGCATGCAACAATTATTGTAGACTAATTTATCAGTACAGTGGTTAACCACTGAGTTGTAAGTGAAGTAACACCCCACTACTAGACACTCCACTAGTTCCTCCAACAATTGGAACTATTTTAACTAATAATAACCCAATTTAACTGATTTAGATTGCTAGAAATTAGCAATCACTCATAATAAATTGAACTCAAGTCCTCCAGCTCGAATTATCTAACATAACTAGGTGACACAAGCCATGTCACTGAAGTTAACTCATTCAAGTTTTCTGCTCAAATGGAAATTCAAATTTCCTCTCTATTTTGACCAAGGAAAGTCCTTTGCAATTTGCTATTCTTTATAAAGAGACATGCAAGATAGTGTTTTAAGACGATGGATTCCTCATTGGGTTTATGAAACGTGATGGGATGTGCCTTTAAAAGAGAATAGATAATAGATAGGGAGAATAATCTACAAGAAAGTTTCCGGCAGTTCACCATCAATAAGAGGTTTCTTTCCAGGATGTAGTGACCCTTATGAATTGAGCAAGAATTTGGTTGGTGGTATCTTCCCCTATTAATCGAATGGCACATAACCCTTTTCCATTATTTCTTGTTATCATTCTTTTGTGTTACTAGTCTTTTTATTCATTATTTCTTTTCCTTATTTATCCTTAGCCTTTTATTCCCTCCCTATTATGTCGACAAAAATTGTTGAAACTATAACGCTTGAATGTGAAACGGGAATGAGATTTTCTTGCTGCATTTTCAACACTCCCTCTCAGTAAGGAATGGATTATCATATACCCCAATCTTGCCTCTATGGAACTCTAATTTTCCCTTTCAAAATCCATTATTAAAATATTTACATCTTGTTCCTCTCTTGCAATGTAATCAAGCAACATGAGCCTCCTCTACACACAGTATTGTAGATGGTGATACTAGATATCTATATGCTTGGATCGATCGAAAAAGACTAGATTTTCATAGAGATTAATGAAACTATAATTATCACAATATATCATAGTAGGATCCATCATTTGACCAAAAAGTCCCACAAGAATCTTTCACACCTAGATTGCTTCACATGTTGCTTGACTTACAACCATGTATTTTTCTTCTGTTGAGCTGACTGTCACTGGTCTCAGCTTCTTGCAGTATCAAAAAAATGATACGGAGCCAACAATGAAAATGCCTCCTAATGTACTCCTCCTGTCTGAAGGAATCCCCACCCAATCTGCGTTTATGAAGCCACGCCACTTCACTCCCTCTGTTTGTCTGTACCATAGTCCAAACTAGGTGGTGCCTCTTATCGAAGAAGATGTAACTAGGTTAAATATTTATACATGAAATTTTGATCTTTGTACTTGTAAAGAAAAGAAATATTATTTTTGGAAATCATATGAATGACTTTCTTGCTCATTCCATAGGTCTAGGAAAGTCAACAAGTCAAAATCATGAGCTCTTCTTAAGAATATTTGTAATGTATATGAAGCTACCTAGTGTCTAAGAACATCCCTCCAAGACTAGCATAATCCTCTTGAAGACTAGCAAGAAAAACGATGGAAAACTTTGTCACGTTGGTGAGAAAAATAATTTAAAGTGAAGTCATGTTAGCTAGAAAAAGTGACACAATAGATCACTTGGTTATGTCAGATCATTATGGAGGCATGGCCACTATATATACCCACCTAAGGTCACCGCAAATGGGAGAAACATAATCTCACATTCTTTGAAGCAACTCAGATAAGAAAAAGGTCTACCACTTGGCATATCTTGAATAAGTATATTCTCTTATGGGATAATTTGAATCAAGATCTCGGTGGTGTAGGCATATTGATAATCTCTGAAAAGGTGCAGTGATGATGATGATCTCAACAATATGAAGAAGAGGATCAATGTCGTGGTCTAGGAGTGGCTCAGTCATTCAAGGGTCATGGTCTTGGTATTCGTAAATTAGAATCTCTAGAAGAAGAATATAGTGCGGGTTTTCCTCTCCAAGAGAGAGAGGCTTTGGCCCTGGAAAAATGCCTACATATTGTGTTTTGGTCTCTTCGGTTTTGGTAGCTATTTGATAAAATAAGAAACACACTCTAATAATGTTAAAGAGAAGATTGTGAAAAAAGCAAATTAAAAATGTCTCACAAATAGTTATCAAGTCAAGAAGAATCTCATTAACTACATGTGCCTCAGATTCTTCAACATGATTTTAGAGCTTTGGGTGCAGCCTAAGGAAGGGAATAAAAGAGACACTTAAGGACCAACTTCAAGAAGGACATCACAACAAGTTGTAGGAATTTAAAGATCAATTTTCAACAAATAATATTCAACAACAAGACAATTCAAGACCAATCTCAATGAAGCCTTAATACTCGTGCTCAAAAATCTCAAGACTGTTTAGTAATCTTCGGCAAAATCACATAACCAATCTTTTGTCAATGCGTTTCGAACCAACCAGTGTGGTTCATCGTCAGGACAAGTTGAAGAACCAATCTGGCTTAGCTTGATTAAATAGAGTGTGCAGAGACTCCAACGGCTATAATGTCAACGGCTAATTTTGACCTAATGATCCTAGTCAAACCACTAATTTTATTATTAATATTCTTAGAAAAAGCTAAAACATATAATTCATTATTATTAGCTTATATACTAAGAGAATTCATTTGTTAATTTGAGTATATCTAAAAATGAATAATATAATATTTATATAATCCATTTTTTATTATTTAAATATAATGGTCATTTGAGATATAATGACCATTATATTTAAATAATAAAAAATGGATTATATAAATATTATATTATTCATTTTTAGATATACTCAAATTAACAAATGAATTCTCTTAGTATATAAGCTAATAATAATGAATTATATGTTTTAGCTTTTTCTAAGAATATTAATAATAAAATTAGTGGTTTGACTAGGATCATTAGGTCAAAATTAGTCGTTGACATTATAGCCGTTGGAGTCTCTGCACACTCTATTTAATCAAGCTAAGCCGGATTGGTTCTTCAACTTGTCCTGACGATGAACCACACTGGGTCGTTTGAAACGCGTCGACAAAAGATTGGTTATGTGATTTTGCCGAAGATTACTAAACAATGTTATGGATCACAGAAGTCTAAATTCCTTAATCTCAAGACTCTCTATGACACAGAACAACGACATATTCGAAATCCTATATTAGCCTTGATGATCACATCAAAGTATAAATCCTCGGTATATGAACTCGGTGAAAGAGAAGTATCATTCTTATTCTTTCAAATTTGTCCTGATGATGGACCCCCTTTGGGGTTTGAAACGTTGGCAGAATGAACCGAGAACTGTGGTTAATCCAGATAATGAATCAAAAGTATCCCCTATCTCGACACTCTTAAGTTCCCTACCCCAATAAGAAAATTGTCTTGACATCAACACGATCACTGTCTTGGTCTCCTCATAATTGAAGTCTTCAACATATTCTCGAAATGATCATGATGATACTCTTACAAACTTAACATATTCATCTTGATTTATGTTTTAGTAATTTCTTGACATAAGTATAATGATCTTGGAGATTCTACAGGAAATACACGATTTTGGTTTGACAAAACTATATCCATAGTTTGATGAAATGGTATAGGTCAACGAAGTATTACATAAGCATGGTGATCTCAATACTCCTCATGATGCTTAGTTATTGAGGATCTTGGGTAAAATGAAATCATTTGAGTAATCCCTTACAAGTCCTCGATACAAGGAGACATTTTTGTCTCGACATAAATTATAATCTCAGGCAAACAAAAGTATTGTTGGTGCTCAAAAAATTAAGAAAAGAAGGTAGGTTCAGTGATCACAGTCACATCCTCGGTAAATACTTTGTGCAATAATAATAAACACAACTTACATTCTCAGTCAAGGTGCATAAGTTATGATCTCAATAAAAATTATGAAGAGACAACCATGATCTCGATAGATCAAAAGGTAGGTCTCTAATACATATCTCAATAAAAACACAGTAATGGATTCGGTGACAAGTTCAGGCTCATAATATAGTGCACAATTCAAAATAACAACACTCATGGACATCATTGTCTCGGTACAGTATCAATATACTTGTCACCGTTATGAATATGATCTATAAACATGATCTCAATAACATGATGCTCAGATGAGAATATGAATTTGCTAATGCTGAAGTATAATAACCCTTGTGGGATGGCAGTATCATGAGCATGTCAGCAATATTTTCAATATGAAAGGAGTCTAAGGAACCATGAAGAAAAATTAGGAATCAAGATGATCTCAAGATCATAAAGAAATTTCGGTGATAACAAGATAAAAAATTTCATGGTGCTAGAAAGTCTCCAAACAAGTCTTGGTAAAAGGATACTAGCAGTTCATGATGGGCAGCTCAACAAAATGAAGCATCAAGGTGAAGATCTCCTCTTCACATGCCAAGTAAGTATCTCTCATGTTTAATCAATTTTTGGTTTAATGACTTCGATTTGAAAGGGAATAGAAATGCTAGAGGATAATCATAATCCTCATAACAAGGTATTTGACTGAAATAAGGACAATAGTTATAGTTCTCGTAGATGGATGAAGTCATTGAATAGGTCTCCTTTGACTTCATAAAAGTAGGCATTAGGCAAGTTGGTGTTAGGATATTCCGACACATAGGAAATAGTTAAGTATAACTTGGTCTAGTGTAGAGTTAGGTAAAGTGTGTTTCTTTACTATGTACTTTTGTAACTTACTATTGGCTTGATGGGGCTTGACCTAGGTTCAGAAGTGATTTAGCCAAACAAATCCCAAAACTACTAACCCTTTCGGCAACAGTCCGTGGAGCGCAGACTGAAGTCTCACCCGAGGTAGTATGGGAGGGTGTTGGAAACAACTTTCCACACCCTAGGGATGTCTTGATGAGATTTGGAAAGGTCACAAGCCGATCCTGCATGCCAGTGTAGCTCCGCGCACTAGTCTATCCTTCGCGTAGCTTGGTACAGAGTGCGAAGGGGCGCTATCTAGATCCCTTACCCTTATGATGTTATTATTATAGATCTGACTTAATTTTGTGGGCCTAGTAATCTTTATCAATCATTCAAAAGTTATAACCAGAGCACATAACCCTAAACTGTAAAAAGATGCATAAACATATACCAGAAGCATAAAAAAACAGATCTGCGAATCGATGCACAATATTTCAGAATCAACTTAGCTTTTATTAACTACTTGTTGTAGTACAATCCAACTCCACCCTGCGCACTCAGCTGTAGGGGTCTGCACACACAGCTGCGGACTCTATCAAGCCTCTGTGCACACAGCTGTAGAGCCTCTTCCTACTCCTATAACCCAAGACTCAGACTTACAGACTCTGAGTGAATACTGCATTCAACAACCCATAATATGTAGATTACATCACCCCTGCTTTCTACACTTAGAGCCTTGCTCTATTTATACATTCCCATGGTCTGCGAACCATGGGTAGGCCAACACATTCGATAATAAATTACATTACTTGAGGGCGGACAACCCTTTGACTTAACTCATTACAATTCACACTCTGCGCACTTCACGAAGCCTTTATAATACCATTACCCAAAATTATGGGCTTTAAGCCCCAAAACTATTATGTGGGGGACCCACTGCCCAACAAGCCCCCAACACAAACATGGTGACTCATCCTCGAGTCACCCTGTTAGTGTGGCAAGTCTCACTGCCAAAGCTTCATGGTCTGCCATTCATGTGGGTGACACAATACAATTTGTTGTTCCATCATTTCCTCCTGCAATGCTTCTTCAAGCTCCTGCTCCATTGCCCCTACTAATTCGCTTAACTGATGATGCTCATTTGACTATGCTAGGTTACCAAAAAGCGACCCCTTATAGGACTTTAGCTCTAGCGGAGAGGCCGAATGCGTGCATTTTTTGTGCAAGAGCAGCAAGCTTGCGATCTCTGGTTTAGTATCCTCAATATCAGCTGAAGCTTGTCTTGCATTTTTGTAAGAGAGTTGTTGCTGTCCACGGGGTTCAAATCTTCAAGTTCCTTCATGGGCATGCGGCCCAGAGACGAAATTTGATCTTTTGTCTCCAGATTTACGGTCTTGCCCTTATCTTTCATAGATCACTTACCAGAATGCGAGTTTCGCGGTGACATCCGGATCACTCCTGCTACCTATCTTGGAATTTTTGGTACATGTCCCTCTATTAGCGTTGGGCTTGGAACGACGTCCTTGGTTGTTGACAGTACGTTGTCCCGAAGGTCCTGTGTCTCTACTGGGCTAACTCTCAACGCTTCGATGTTTGACGGGTCTATACTTATTGGATAGCGCAATAACTTCAAGATGCCACGGTTTGTTCGGTGGAGGACCGGATGTGATATATAGGCCTGTTGAAATTAAAATTCAACCATTCTCCCCTTTTCTGGATCATTAATGCTATATTGGCGGCAGATCGTTTCAAATCTAGTTCTGACTCTGTGTCTTAAATGCCCACTGCCCACTCCTTTTCGCCTTAACTCTGACTTCTTGTCATGAACAGTGACACCAACAATCACTTCCTTGTCTATTTGCGCAACAACGCAGCCCCTTTGGCACAACCGTGACCCTTGTGCATATCAACCCTGTGCGCACCCCTGTTGGTGTGTAGCTTCCTAATAGACTGTTTTATACTCCCACACTCTCTTTCAACTTTCTGGAGAGGTGAGACTGTCTCCTCTTCGGCTAGTCAGATAGCTGCCCCCCTCTTTTAGGGCTTCAGTCGACTGCCATTTGCTCTTCCTAGGTAGGGTTATCCATTGAGTTTGACCAATTGGACCGCGCCGTCATTCGTGACCTGTTTTACCACATATGGTCCCAACTAATGCATTTTGAGTTTGCCAGGAATTTCTTCGAACTTGCTGTCGTATAGAAACACTAAATCATTTATCTTGAACATGGGCAACTTGATATGGCGATCATGCCAAGCTTTCTTGCGTTATTTCTATACCTGCTGATGGAATCCCACTAGAAACCATTCTTCCTCAAGTTCTTCCAATTGCGCAAGCCTCTCTTCCAAAGCTTCGCGGTTTGACATGCCTGTCATCACTGCTATTCACAGACTGGGTATAATGTATTCCATTGGCATGACTGCCTCTGTGCCATAGACTAACCTGAACGGTGTCTGACCCGTCAATTTCTTGCATGTGGTTCTCTATTCCCATAGTACAGCAGGTACACGCAAGTCCCAGTCATTTTGTTGTGTGTTACATACTTTGGTCAGCGCAGTCTCCAGAATATTGTTGAATACTTATATTGTCCCATTATCTTGCGGATGGTATGACATAATCTGCTGATGATACACCTGGAATTCCTCGATGGGTGCGCTGATAGTTTCGTTTAGGAAGTGTGTTTCGCGGTCACTCATTAAAATCTTCGGTCATCCAAACCATGTCAACACATTGTTGAACAAAAATTTCCCATCCATGGAAGTTGTCTAGTCTTTAACCAGCTATGCTTAGGCCCATCAAGTTAGGTACTCTATCATAGTGATGATGTATCGCACACTTGTATTCCCTTGAGGTTCGATTGGCCCCACAAAGTCTATTGCCCATTTTTCGAATGGCTGCAGGGTCATCTGTGGATTGAGTGGCATTTCATCCCTTCTTGATTGTTTCCCAATCCTCTGACGTACCTTGCAGGCCCGATATTATGCTTTCGAATCCTGATGCAGTGTTCACCACCATACCCCAGTGCGAAGGATCTTCTGTGTCGTCGCCCGTCTTACATAGTGTCCTCCTGCAGCCCTTCCATGTGCTTCTACGAGGATCTGACCTCGTTTAAATTCTGGTACATATATTCGTAATATTTCATCATTTCCCATTTTGTAGCGGTGCCCCGCGATGACAGAAAAATCCACTATGCGTACCACCAATTTCTTCTTCTGTTGGACTAAATATCCCTTTGGCACAATCCCTATGGTTAAGAAATGGATTATGTCTTCGAAGTGGCCATCTGCAACCCACACTGCATAGAGTTGTGCATTGGGTAGTCCTTCCTCCAAATTTGTTGGCTCCTCGCTATTATCAATTCATGATAGGTAATATGGTCCTGCATTTAGGCATCCCGACTTCACGATGACCTCGAAGTCATATTCCTGAAATAGTAACAACCATCTGCATATGTGCCCCCCACCACAGGATTATTCACCAGGTATTTCAATGTGGAATGATCGATATACATCTTGAAGTTCCCCCAAGTAGATAGTGGTGGTATTTCTTGAGCACATATACCATGGCCAATCCTTCGTGCACAGTAGTAGAATAGTTCTTTTCTGCTTTGAACAGTCATTGACTTGCGAATGCGATCAGGCGATCCATGCCTTCCCCGCCTTCCTCCGTAAGTACAAAACCCAACGTGATACACGACGCATCAACATGTACATGAAATTCAATGTCCCATTTTGGGAAGACCAAAATCAGAGCAGATGCCATTTTTTCCTTGAGAACATCTAAGCATTTCACACAATCATCATTCCAACAATATGTAGTGTCCTTTTTCAATAACTATTCCATTGGTGTTATGATTTGTGCATAGCTCTTAATAAAATTTCTATAGCAACCATTGTGTCCCAATGTGGCGCTTAGTTGTTTGACGCTTCACGGCGCTTCGAGATAGAGAATAACGAGAATATTTGTAGGGTCCACCATCAGGCCTTGTCTGCAAACCACATGGTTGAGCAGATTTCCAACGGGGACGAGGAAGGTGCACTTCTTAAGATTCAGCGCAATCTAGTGTCATCGGCAAGTATCCAACATCAACCGTAAGCTCTTTGTATGGTGTTTAACTAACCCAAATACAGTTCAATCATCCAGATAGACCTCCAAAAACTTGTGGATGTATTCCTTGAATGCGGTCACCACTACGCGCGAAAATATCGCTGGCGTGTTCTTCACTCCAAAGGGCATAACAGTATATTGAAAATAGCCCCATTCGGTTGCGAAGGTTGTCTTGCTCCTATCTCCCAGCATGATCTTGATCTGATGATACCCTGAGAAACCATCCGTGAATGAGTAGGCTTCCTGTCTGCCAACATTATCCAATACTTCATCTGTAAACGGTGTGAGGAATGGATTGTGAACACAGGCGTCATTAAGCTTCCTGAGGTCCATGCAGATCCTAATTTCGCCCTTCTTTTTTTTCTCTTGTACTAGCATAGGACTCGCCTCGTCTGATTCTTCCACTGGTCCAATAACTCCGGCTGCAAGCATTTTGGCTAATTCTTCGCAGACCTTTTCTTAATACTTCAGATTCAAGCTATAAGGTTGTTGTTTAATTGGCTTCGCATCCGGTTTCAGAGAAATCTTCATCACCCCTAAGTCGCCAATGACGCCCTTCAAATCCGTGATTTTGGTTGGGAACAAATCTTGATATTCACAGAGTAACTCGACGACCTTATCTACCGTTGCATCATCCCAATAGTCCCCAAGTGTCGTGTACTTCGACTTTGTGTCTGTACCAATGTTAACCTGCTTTGTCTTTAGCGGCGTAGTGATGTTAGGTTCCTCAATTCATGTCCCTCGAACTTCACGACACCCTTCCATTTCTAGAATATTAATGTTTCAGGGTTCATCATCATCCTCCTCTACTTGTACATTATAACATTCTAGGGCATGGCTTAACTGGGTTTCCCATGCTAGTTGAACTACTTCCTGTGGTTTGTGTGGTATTTTGAAGATGGCGGCTTTCACGGCTTACAGTGCGTCATCCATAGTATCCCACCATCGTTCTTCAAATGTGAATGTTAACAAAAATCCCTCGTGCAGAACATCCCATTCACCCGTACCATGTCAGAGTTCCGTCTCGGTATACCAATTCATGGGTATGACATCCAAGGTATGATAAAATAGGTGTACCTGTTCAGGCTAAGGCTCGTCTCCATAGTCCTCAGTCCATTTTGTGAGGTGAATGTGTGGGTCATTGTGTCCACCATATTTATCAGCTAGTCATAGTTCTGGTTTCAAAAATCGTAGCTGCATCATCCCCCTGCAGTCGTGTCAGTTCTCAAACTTCCTTGATGTGTTCCCCACCAACGCGAGGGTCTCACACGCAGCGCCCACTTCAATGAATCAAATTGATGTTTCTCTGTTACTGCATTTTCAAACTTGCTCAAAAATTCATCCACCATTGTCAATCCATCATATGTTGGGAGATCTCAGGCTTGGGCTGTTACGAAATGCAGTGACCTAGTCATCATGTTGCAATTCGACATTGTCACTTCTTTCAATCTGAGGTACAGGAACCTGTGCACTCCCAGGATATTCTTCTATTTGCAGTCAGATTCACCCAATCCTGATCGTGCATAGTTATCTTATAGATACAATCCATCTCGTCATCACTTCCATTGTCGTGCACAGGTTTAGTGTAGCACGCTCCTTCGGCTAGATCTAGCGGAATGACTACACGTAAAGATTTTTTCTCGAATATCATCTTCCGCTTCTTCAAGTTGATGACTCCATTCATATCAGTGGCCTAGTCCATTTCCTAGCAATGTTGGGTAAGGGTTGCTATCATCAATAATCTTTATTACCTCAATGTTTGTCTGCGTGCTTGTGCATTTGATATCCACTGTTATCCCTTGCAACCTTCCCATGGGCAAGATATTTTGGTGGTTTTCCATCTGTAATTGATTAGGGGACAGCTGCAATGCGGGTCTGCCCATGCGTTCCCACGTCTGCTTTGGCAACACATTCCCATTCGAACCTAGGTCGAGAATAACATGATCCATTTCATATTCACCAATCTGCGCTATTGATCTCATTTCCCTCCCAATGCACAAGGTATGATTTCCTAGTTTCCTGACTATGCGCGGTTCCCTTGACCCTATGCACCTAGTTATCAACTCCTATAGTCCTTTAACCGCCTTATTATCATGCAGTAGTTACATGCATGTCTCTAAAAAGGTAGTAAGCATAGAAGGATCCATCCCTATCTCTGGTTGATCCTTACTACGTAAAGTAGAGGCCTTCACGAAGCTCTTCTTAGCTTCCATAAACATCTCTTTCGCGCATTCTAAGTCAAACTCAGGTTCCTTTGTAGGAGCCCTGCGAACCCATGTATCTTCCTCGGGCTACTTCCCCTTGTCTTCCCCTATGGTCGCACCACTTCTGAGCATCATGTTCACGTTAGGGTCTTCTTCGCGTGGTTCAGACCTCATCATTTGCATGTTCTATGTTGGATTACGTTGAAGTACCCCTTCTCGCTCATCTGCACGATCAACGTAGGACAATCTACCATTTCATGATCAAGCTGCTCACAGTACAAACAAGATATTTTCGTTGGGTTGGTACAATCGTGAGCGTAGTGCCATGGCCCTTCGCAATTGTAACAAATTAATTGTCCTCGGCCCCTTCCTAGCCCCATTCCTCCTCATCCTTGACCTTGCCCTTGAAATCCATCGCACGCCATACCCGCAGCTGGTTCAAGACCTCGCGTTTCCATCTGTATTCTATATGCGGGGGTTCGCTCCATCATCAACTTGTAGCTATGACAGGTACGCTCGTCATGGCACACCGATCTACAAAAATTGCAAAACAGTTGCTAGGGATTCTATGTATACTTCTGCAACAAATGATAGTTATCTATCGTGTGCTTTCCTTTGACTTGACAGATCGCACACCAGAGTGTGGCTGCTACACTTGGCCTTGCCTATGCCTCTGGTCTCAACGGTATTGGCCCTCCTCCTGCCAAATAGTTTGCGACTACTGGACAATGATCCTTATCGTGGCCCTGGCCTTTACATTTTATGCACCATACTTCTTCACGCACTTCTAGCCAGGGTGCCCTATCCTGCTTTAAACTCTACATCTCCAAGCATAGGTTCTGTAGCTGTGTGTGGATTTGTTGGACCCCCAACCCCATATCCTATATTGGAGTTTCATGCAACCTTATTTTTACTTCCAGCGTGTCTGCTTGGGTTGACAGCTTTTGCTATGACAGTGCCATCCTCATGTGTGGTGTCAAAGACGCCACAAACCACGCATGGTGCTTCTCATCCGATAGTGTCATATTAGCCTCGTGGATCATGGTCTTGAGTCTTTGACTAGGTCCCAGGGGGTCTCACCTGGAAGCATCACGATCTCTTTAAATCCGATGATTAATTGTGTCTCTGATTTCGGTAGGCTAAATTCTTTGTTTAACGCAACCTGGATCTCCACTATTCCTGCATTCGGGTGATCATTTGAGTGCTTGAAATACCACGTCAACGCGCGATCCTGTAGCGCACCTACCAATGTATCCTTCTTAATGTTATTGTCTGTAACCCCTTGTGCTTCCCACACTGCTCTTACCATGAACCAAAACTGATCCGGGTCTGTTGTTGGGAAAAGTATCCAATACGAAATGACCCTATCCCACTCTAAGGGTGATAGTACCTCAGCAACAATCAAAGCAAAGCTATTCGAGATTACTTCTTTATGAGATGTAAGAGAGGGGAGAAAGAGATCCACTAACCGTTGTCTTCCGCTAATGATTGATCCAATATTCTCTCTTTGCTGCTTGCTCCCAGCTCCTTGCTCTTTCACTGGCCCAGCTACACCAAGATCCTGCAAAATGGCAAGAGAGGGAAACTACAAGAAGCATACATTCATAATTGATTCAAGGATTAGAATAAATCAAATACAAAAGTATAGCAATACACCATTGAGACACATGCATATAGGAGAACCTAAAATGCTTTATTAATGGAAGAAGTAAAGTTTAGGAAGTAATACAACCATAAAAGGCCCAATCCAGCATCACCTCCCAGCAGAAAGAAATCTCCTCTTCACCTCCTTCAAGCAAATCACCCAATAGTTCTATACTCAAACCAATAGCACTTCCTTACATTCACAAGATTCTAGCCTCCTTAGACCTCATGAGAGAGCTCTATATATAGGAGTTTTGGAGAAAGGATGAGTCAGCTTGTAGCTGGCATGAAGCTGACTAGTGTCCTCTCCCACTTCAGTTATTCTTTAGTTCTTGAGTCCACTTGGAGGTTCTTGCTTCCACTTGGAGATCTAGACCCTCTTACTCATCACCAGTCGAATTCCCTGATCCAAGTGTCATTTTGGAAGCTTCCTGGGCATTGACACCTTGAGGAATGACTGTGCCACTTGGCCAAACTCGCCCAGTGCAGGTAGCCTTCTTTGCAGTTGACATTCAGCGCAGGTACACAGTGGATCAGTTGACATTCAGCACAGATGCTCAGTGGAGCAGTTGACATGATCCAGAATTAGCTTGTTTTTGAGTGTTTTCAGGTGGAGAACTCATATTTAGTGTTGTGGTTTGCTGACCTTGTTCCTCTAGGGGTAGGAACAACAAGTTTAGGGACTTTGGATCCCTTAAATTATTGACATTTCATGCTTCATGCTGTAAGGCACAAAAATGTCTATAACAGTTGCCCCCTAAAGTATGTGGTCGTTTATCGGGTGAAATGCTTTATCAGGAGGATCCGAAGTTCATTCAATCGCTGAGAGGTGACCTGTAATAAAATACAATACAATACATTATTTTTCATTCTACTTTCATGATCTAGCTGAGGCGGGCATTCCCATGCTCAGCTTTATAAATTCATTTTGGTACATATAACAGACGATCGTCTGATAGTAGACTGATAATTCTCTGCTGAAATTATCATCCTTTGAGTAGGATGATCATCTGCTGTAATAATGTACATATCAAATGTCTTTATATTTCCTGAATATATATCGCAGCCCGGATGGATGAAACTAGATCCGCGGTCTTCAGACTCGTTCGATCTTCACTCTAAGTACAAGTCGATCCATGTGAGAATTGCGCTGAAGTCGAACATGGAAAGACATCGCTTGATTACCGGTCAATAATGTAAACCGTTAACAAGCGCGAGAGGAATCACCGATAATGATAATGACCCTCAAGGTACTGCAGTACAAGTCACGTGGTGTGAATAAAGGACTTGGCGTCGAACACCACGCAAAATATTCTGGTCGAAGGTCATTGATGTATACCTGTCGCCGGAAGTGAGAAACTTGCCATTGAGGCATGCAAGCTTCAAAGTACTGAAGGGGTTGTTCCTAGATCAACTTCTTGGATAATGAGCTGAAGTCGACAAGAAGCGATCCATCAAAGGAGGGCCTTAATGAATCCCACATCAGTGACACGAAACGGAGCTAATGATTTTAGTGGAGGTGAAAACAATCTTTGAAATATGATTCAGGGTGGCGATCATGGGTGGATGAAGGATAATGTATGGCAGTGGATGGGACACGGTTGACTCTTTCTGAACAACATCTCTTGAACATATAACGACACTGATGCGATGGATCGGTAGCATTACCCTAAATGTGGATGGTTTGGCGAAGACCATGGTGATGAGACCAGTGAATGAAACAACCCAACCTGATGTGATACGGAGGAAAAGTGTCATGTTCAAGAGCGACTTGCTACCATTAAAGCTTTGAGATTCTCCCAATTTTTCCCCAGTCATTTCTGACCAGTACCTCTTTATTTTTGTCAAGCTTGAGGAGGATAACATATGCTTGTTCTATAACCTGCCCTTCGGGCAAGCCCATCGCTATGTTTTAACGAGCCTAGTGATAGGGAAACTCGTTCTCGTCTAAAGACAAGTTTGTCGCTATTTAATCATTTTAACGAGTCTAACGACAAGGAAAACTCGGTCCTTTTCATTTTTAGAGAGTCTGAAATGGTACAGAAAGTTAACTCCAAAATTCCTTTTTCGTCATCTAATCCCTTAAGTCCGAAAAAGTATAAAACAATACAGAAGGGATGAGTTTTCGATAACTTTAACGAGCCGAATAAAACAAGCGCTCGACCTTTTTGTGTAATAATCCCTCAGGTCCAAAAAGATTAAAATCTAGAGGAGGGATAGCTCTTCTGGTCACTTTAACGAGCTGGAAGGCCAAAACTCGGCAAACTTTTCATATTTTACGAGTCAGATGAAAAGAGCTCAAAGAAGACTCGTCTTTTGAGGAACGAGTGATAAACAGGGATAGCAGCAAATTCCAGGTACAGGTTGGAACTTTCCAATCACGGCAGTGTCACAAGGATGGCTAGATGAAATCACTCTTCGCAGCTGTTCCTCAAAATAGGTAAACAATCATATGGAGGTGAATGATTGGCCAAATGGAATGGAGGTGGCAGGTGCAAACATGACCAAGGCTTTTTATGGCTAATAAATTTACGATCACGGAGATTATTTACCGGGGTATGTTCATTTTTTAATGAGCTTGAATGCTCAACCTTATGTTTATTTTTTAACGAGCATGAACTATGTGCTAAAATTGCTCGGATTTCGCTTTTCTATTTTTTAACGAGCATAAATTCCGCGGTAAAACTGCTCGAAATACCAGTCATAAGATAAGAATGTCTCCTGTGAGATAGCTATTTTTTATGGAGCTTTATCCCACGAAGCTATGCTCCGTCTCATCCTTTCTTTATGGAAGTTCAGAAACGGCTAATCCTACGAGTTTAAAGGGTTAGACCTACAGGTTTAAAGGGAGGACCTAAAAATTTAAAAAATAAATAGTCGTCCCTTACTTGCACTCCAAAAGGTTTGCATGCCCCTAGATATAAAGTAAAATTTCAAGGCTTCCCCTACTTATCTGTCAAAACATTTGTTTTAAAGGGTGAGTCTTGCCTCTTTCTGGTTACCCAAAGATTGTTTTGTTAACACCATCAAACGAAAACATCTCCTCGGCACTGTCTACCGAAGTAGACAATGGTGAATGACCTTTGTCAAACAAGTAACCTTAACAAAAGAATCCTATTCTAGAACAACCCCTCTTCCATCCACGGACGGGGTACGGACTAGTCACACTCTCTCGCGGAAATTCTACCTTATACCCAAGGTTTTCTCTGCCCGAAGCAGACCAGGATGCATGCCCCCTGGGTTCCAGTCCCATCTTTCCGAATCACTCGCACTCATCGAGAAGGAGGACTGGGGGTGGAGACATTTCTTGGGTGAATAGACCATTGAGGGTTGGTGTGTGACTATTTGCGATGCGTGATCCCGGAAATGAAAGTTGGTCTACGAGCTTGACCATTCTTCCTTCGTGTGGAAAACACATTACTCTAAAGAGTGAGGAGACTATAGCTCCCATGCAATATATATAGTCTCGTCCAAGGAGTAGGTTATAATCCAAGGGTCCTTGAACAACCATCACGTTCATTTGAACGGTCTTCCCTTTCAATGTAACAGGCACATTGGGGAGGATCCCTAATGGTCGACTGGTTCCTTTATCAAAACCCGAGAGATTTCTTATCTCAGGAAAAAGCTCCGGGGAACCCAGTGCTTTCCAAGCAATAGAGGAAAGGATACTCACAGATGCCCCTTCATCAATGATAGTTCCAGCCATTACCATTCTATAAATTTGGACTATGATTCTGAATGGTACACTGGCTGGCAACCGGGGTCTGCCTAGTTGGTTCTAATCAAAGGACACAACCAGGTTGCTTGGTGGTGGGATCGAATACACGGCCGGATATGACCCTGACGATGTTCCTTCCTGCGATAAAGGAATGGGCGCATTGCCCTGATGCTCCTCAGAGTCAGTGTTGATGAAAAGAATCTAGATGGTGTCATCCTTATTCTCTTCAGTGAGGGTGTCATTTGAAGATGAATCTTCAGTGACGGTGTCATTTGAGGATGAAACCTCTAAAGGAAGAACCGGGTCAACTGCCGTTTCGACCTTTGGACTTTTGTCCAGTCTGGATTCAGTAAGTTCATTCTCAATGACTGACGCTTCAGCCGACCACTTGAGCGGGCCAGCTGTATTTTCAACCAACGAAGGACTTGGCACGAGTTTTTTGTATCCAGGAGGAAGTCTCAACGGTGAAACCGGGAGATCTTCCAAAACTCTCTTCGCTTCATCTAAGAAGGGACAATGGTGGATGGCGTGATCGCCTTCACACAGTCTGCAGGGGAATCTTGCTCCCCCTCTTTGTCTTGAACCTTCACTTTCGCTGGTTGACGGTAAGCATTCAACATGACTATCAGAGGTTGATGCTCCCGAACTGTGCAAATGAGGGGACCACTCCCTTAGTATCCGGGGAATACAGGGACAATCTCTATGGAAGTGGTCTCCTCTACATATGTCACATGGCGATTTAGGCCCGGTCTGTGCTGTGTGTGGATTTTTGTCAGATGTCTTTTGCTTGCCCCCAGTCGCCTTAGGCTCCTTCTTCTTCTTCTCTCTCTTCTTCTTCTCCTTCTTCTCCATGGGAGCTTGGTTTTTGCCGGCTCTACCTTGCGAAGATGAAGGATTGGAGGAAGAGTTATAGGAAGTTGAAGGCTGGTGGGTAGCTCTAGACTGATCTAACTGTTGACTCGACTGTTCAGGAACCATGGTGTTCTGAACTACATTGGTTGAGAATAGCCAAATTGGCAGGCCAATTGTCAGTCCTGGAAGCGACAATGTGGCCATGTGGGGCGCACCAACTTCTCCCCAAGAGGAGAAAGGACTAGGATTTCCATCATGTGGAATTCCTTGGTTGGTGCGTTCCATGTTCTCAACCTACAGATCAACGCAGGAATAGGAGGTGATTATGTTCCGTTTAAAATAAATTTTATAACGACGCTTTAGACACAACTTGCTTTTTCACTTTTTAAGAGTCGAGAAAAAGCTAAAGATGACTCTAGTCTCCTTCGATGTTTTAACGAGCCCGAAGTGACAAATGCTCGGATGGACTTTTTCAGTTATAGAGTTTGAAAAAGGCCAAAAGAAACTGGTCTGGAGATCTAGGCAGAGGGTGTGCCAAACTTTTCGCAAAACCACAGAATACGTTTTACGGTACGGGTGGTCGATCTTCGTGAATGCTGTGTTCATAGCATTGCGATCAGTAGGGCGGCCGACAGAGCTTCCTATGGATAAAGGCTTTGTTCCTATAGGGGTCTCCCAATATATACGCGACGGTACGTGGGAGCACAAGTCCGTATTGATACTTATCGCTTCACCGTGGAGGAATCACCCAACCACTCAACGCTAAGATATCACATTTAACGACGCTGGAACACGTCTCTAGCTTAGACCTCTATGTGTTTGCGTTATGTTTTAATGCGTTGTTATGTAAATTCAATTTATTTTAAGGTTGATCTTGTTTAGCAGTTTGTCTTTATGGATCACCACGAGATGTATAGTAACACTCCTAAATGCAGTCTAAGATGATAAGCAAGCTTTTCAATCTTTCAACTTTGAAAATCTTAACTACTGAGGGAAAAGAAAGACATCATCTTTTCACACAGATCATAGAGCACACACTAATGCACTTTTTCCTAAATCAACATGCAAACTCTCAAAATGCACATGCACAATGCAGGTATTTCTTTTCTCTTTCTTAATGTTGGTGTAATACAAAAAGAAAGCTGTTGTATAACTTCGAATTCAATTTCAAGTGAAAGCAAACAAGCTTGTCCAAAATCAAAAGACACCTTAAGATTTACTTGTTTCGACACTAGAAATATATGAATTCAAACCATATGACGAAAGCAAAAAGCTCAATCAGCTATGAACAGCAAATAAACTAACTCTTAAGATCAAAACGACACTTATCACAGGTCTAGATCTAAGAGGCCACAGCAAGACTAGTTCACTTTCGTTATGGGAAACTGTAAATGATATAAGAAATACACAAAGAACAAATACAGTTTCTTTATACAACCGAGGTGGAATAGTGGCAAGGAAAGTTGGTTTCAGATAGGTACATTGACTGGTAACTGGCTGCAAAAACAAGGATGAAAACAGGGCAATAAACAGGAGGGAACCCTAGTAGCACTAGGCAAAACTGGTTCAGCGCAGGTAGTACACTGGCAGTTTGACCTTCAGCGCAGGTAGCCCCTTCGGGAACTGCGCTGAAATGCAGACTTCCTTCACAGTGCCTGCACTGAAGAGATAAACTTTCGTTTTTCTCAGTTTTCGGGTCACAAATTGCTCAAAAATTCACAGTTTTTGGCCAAATCAGAAGCTATCAATCAAGTACACAATAAGGGATGAAAAGGAGGATGAAAAGCTATCACTAAGAGCTATTTAGAGTCCTTGTGGATCTGCTCTTCAAATCATAAACTTGCCCAGCAACTGAGCTAGAGTAGCTGCCCTCTACTTTGCATTTGAAAGATCCAAATGCAGTTCGATTCGGTACTCCCTGTGTTTATGAAATGAATAGCAAAAAACACAAACAACCAACAAGATACGAAACCCAGCGGAGTCGCCAATTTGTTGTTGGGAAAAGTATCCAATACGGAATGACCCTATCCCACTCTAAGGGTGATAGTACCTCAGCAACAATCAAAGAAAAGCTATTCGAGATTACTTCTTTATGAGATGTAAGAGAGGGGAGAAAGAGATCCACTAACCGTTGTCTTCCGCTAATGATTGATCCAATATTCTCTCTTTGCTGCTTGCTCCCAGCTCCTTGCTCTTTCACTGGCCCAGCTACACCAAGATCCTGCAAAATGGCAAGAGAGGGAAACTACAAGAAGCATACATTCATAATTGATTCAAGGATTAGAATAAATCAAATACACAAGTATAGCAATACACCATTGAGACACATGCATATAGGAGAATCTCAAATGCTTTATTAATGGAAGAAGTAAAGTTCAGGAAGTAATACAACCATAAAAGGCCCAATCCAGCATCACCTCCCAGCAGAAAGAAATCTCCTCTTCACCTCCTTCAAGCAAATCACCCAATAGTTCTATACTCAAACCAACAACACTTCCTTACATTCACAAGATTCTAGCCTCCTTAGACCTCATGAGAGAGCTCTATATATAGGAGTTTTGGAGAAAGGATGAGTCAGCTTGTAGCTGGCATGAAGCTGACTAGTGTCCTCTCCCACTTCAGTTATTCTTCAGTTCTTGAGTCCACTTGGAGGTTCTTGCTTCCACTTGGAGATCTAGACCCTCTTACTCATCACCAGTCGAATTCCCTGATCCAAGTGTCATTTTGGAAGCTTCCTGGGCATTGACACCTTGAGGAATGACTGTGCCACTTGGCCAAACTCGCCCAGCGCAGGTAGCCTTCTTTGCAATTGACATTCATCGCAGGTACACAGTGGAGCAGTTGACATTCAACGCAGATGCTCAGTGGAGCAGTTGACATGATCCAGAATTAGCTTGTTTTTGAGTGTTTTCAGGTGGAGAACTGATATTTAGTGCTGTGGTTTGCTGACCTTGTTCCTCTAGGGGTAGGAACAACATGTTTAGGGAATTTGGATCCCTTAAATTATTGACATTTCATGCTTCATGCTATAAGGCACAAAAATGTCTATAACAGGGTCCTCATTTCCGACTCCTCTGAATACGAGTGGCTTAATCGTACTCACCATGCTAAATCGTGGGGGTGGTGGAGGTGGGGTGGCTGATGATGGAGGTGAAGTGGGTGAAGCGGGTGATGGCGTAAGTGGAGGTGATAACTGCAGAATGTGATGCCTTATCAAACTAACTGCACTTCTTGAAGAAACCCAAGTGCGCTCCTCCTCGCTCTCTCTCGAAGGTGAAATTAAAGGACTGTTTCCTAACCCTTTGATACCTTTGTAGATCTTTCCGCTCCATGTCGTTCGAATCATTAATTGTTCACCACGCCCTTTTTTCACATAAGAACATCCTAATCCAGGTATTGAAGGATTTAATGTACTTATCTCATGGTCCTTGGAGAAAACACCTTTTTGCTTCACGATAGCTTACAGTCGTGTCTATTGCAAATTCAGTGATAAACCCTCCTATTATCCGGTCGAGCCAATGGTGTACGGCCCGCGTGATCTTATCTTTTAATGCCTCTCGAGTGCGTACTATCTCCAGAGTCCAAACTATCGGCTGATATAGCTTATAACTTCTGTGGTTGTCGGATAACCTCGGGATCCAATCATACATCTCTTAAAAGAAAGACGTGAAGAAGATCTCATGGATTTCTGTATATACGTAGTTATCCAACCACCACTTCTTGAATATCTGTAGAGTTCTATTTTCATGTGAACTTCTGAAGTTTTTGATCCAACCACTCTTAAATTTATTTCTTTGTAGGGTTCCAATGTTCTGACATCAGATATCCCTCAGGCAGATCCTAGTCCTAGTAATGGAACCATTTCTTGGCTTGATGGGGCCTGATCCAGGTTCGGAAGTGATTTAGCCAAACAAATCCTAAAACTACCAACCCTTTCAGCAACAGTCCGCAAAGCGCGGAGTGAAGTCTCACCTGAGGTAGTATGGGAGGGTGCTGGAACCAGTTTTCTGCACCCTAGGGATGTCTTGATGAGATTTAGAAAGGTCGCGAGCTGATCCTGTGCACCAGTGCAGCTTCGCACAACAGTTTAATCTTCACATAGCTCAGTACAGAGCGTGAAGGGGAACTATCTAGATCCTTTACCCTTATGATGCTATTATTATAGATTTGACTTAATTTTGTGGGCCTAGTAATCTTTATCAATCATTCAATAGTTATAACCAAAGCGCATAACCCTAAACTATAAAAAGATGCATAAACATATACCAGAAGAATAAACAAATAGATTCGTGAATTAATGCATAATATTTCAGAATCAACTTAGCTTTTATTAATTTTATATTCGAGTACAATCTAATTCCACCCTGCACACTCAACTACAGGGGTCTGCGCACATAGCTGCGGACTCTACCAGTCCTCTTCACACACAGCTACGGAGCCTCTTCCTACTCCTATAACCCAAGACTTGGACTCACATACTCAGAGCGAATACCGCATTCAACAACCTGTAATACGTAGATTACATCACCCCTACTTTCTACACTTAGAGCCTTGCTCTATTTATACATTTCCATGTTCTGTGAACCATGGGTAAGCTGACACATTCTATATTAAATTACATTATTTGAGGGCAGAAAACCCTTTGACTTGACTGATTACAATTCACACTCTACGCACTTCACAAATCCTTTACAATACCATTACCCAAAATTTTGGGCTTTAAGACCCAAAATCTTTACGTGAGGGATTTGTTGCCCAACGCTTACAATCTAATAGTCACGGTATGTTCTAGACATGAAGTGATCTAACAGTTCATTCTCTCCTCGGTATTACCAACACTTGATCCATGTCTTAACACCCAATTGGTTCATGATATCTATTTAAAGAGCATGGAGGGTCATTTGTAGGGTAATCGTTCATGAGAGAAACTTATGTAAATTTTCATTCTTTTATTAATAAATTTCCTAAAGTGGACACATTGGCTCAGGCCATGGACTGTTTCCCTCTTTGAGGGTTTTAACCACATCAAGAATACTGGTGTATTGATCTGTGATTTGTTTGTGAGCAGTGTCCTATGGTGTTCTATCTGAGGGACTTACCCTGTAAATTCCTACATGGTATCATAGTACATTTTTCAAAACTATGTTTTCCGAGTACACATCTGGAACAAACACCATCTCTGCAAGATACCATTGGAAGACCTGTCACCATATTTTATTTACATAGATTCTGAAGGGACCGATAGTTTAAGTGACCAAATTGCTCATGCCAAAGTTTTCTCACTTCATCATTATGAGCAACAAATACCGAGGGAAGATTTTATGACCCAAAGTTGTTAAACTTATACAACCTTGTAGAATCATCAGCAATTGGAGTAGCTAAAATTTGTCTAGAATCTCTTAGGTCCTTGATTTTGGGGTAGAAGCAATTAAATGTGCAAATTACATAGCAAATTGCACTCCTACTAAGGTTTTAAATAATATCACTCCAGAAGAAGCATGGAGCTCAATTAAACCAGATGTAAGTCACTTTCATGTTTTTCGAAGTGAAGCATGGGCCCATATTCCACATGAGAAACATAAAGCTTTAGAACCTAAGAGTTAAAAATGTATTTTTGTTAGATATTTTGAAGATGTCAAAGGATATAGACTTATTCCACTTAAGTCCAAAAATGTTATCATTAGAAGAGGTGTAAGGTTTGCTGAAAATATATCAGTCTACGAGCCTAGTTTAGTGGATTTGCCGCCTCTCCCTATCCCTTCTACATCTAAAAATATTTCTTCTTTAGATGATGAAAGCGAGGATGACAATCCTCTCCCACCTTCTCAGGATCCCCCTTCAGCTCCTCAACTTCCAAAATGGGTCACTGCTACTCGAGATGCAGCATGTGCTCTTGTCGGTGATCCTACAGACCAGTGATGTAAACGTTTTTAGTTCGATAGAGCCTCTTCTTTACTGGCTCAAGCTTCAATGAATTATGATCCTGACAACTTTTTAGAAGCTTCGAGCCATCCAGATTGGGACGCATCTATGAATGAAGAATATCATTCATTATTGGCAAATGATACATGGGATCTTGTTGCTCTTTCAAAGGGACGAAAACTTGTTAGATGCAAGTGGGTTTATAGAACCAAGTATGGACCAGATGGAAATGTTGATAAACATAAATCTCGTCTTGTTGCTAAGGGTTTTTCACAAGTTGAAGGCATTGACTATACTGAAACCTTCTCCCCTGTTACCAAAATGAACTCTATCCTTCTTGTTCTTTGCCTTGCTACCTCTTTCAAATGGGAAGTTGTTATGAAACCAGCTCAAGAAAAGATAGATCCACGCCTTAGAATTCAGCCTCTTCGAGGGGGAAACCTCCTTTACATTACATAAATGAAAAATTCTTGGATGATTCAAATGAAAAAACCTCCTTTCTATATATAGGAGTCTAAGGAGTCACAATATAATCCAGTCGACCTATCAATAAAATATAAAGCCACAAAAATAACAATAGAGGGATTCTATGGGGCACATAAATAACAATATGGGGGTAATAGGGGCACAAAAATATAAATAAGGGGTATAACTACAATAGTAATGGGGTAATCACTAGTATTATAGGGACCCAACATGCCCCTCTCCTTCAAAAAATTGTTGTCCTCAACGCTTGAGTAGTTCTGGTTACTTCTGCATAAAATTCTCATCCTCCCATGTGAAATCTTCAGCGGATAAGTTCTTCCACTTGATAAGATCCTCTGAAATTGATCGATTTCGTAGCTGTCAAGTTCTTGTTTCTGTGACTGCTTCCGGTTCCAATATAATTTTTCCTTCCTCATCAAGTTCTGGCAATATTGTTTGAACTAGGAGCTTGTCACCTATAACCTTCTTTAGACATGAAACATGGAAAACTGGGTGCAATCGAGAAGCTGCAGGAAGCTCCAATTTGTATGCCATAGTACCAATCTTTTGCAACACCTTGTACGGACCATAATACTTTGGTGATAATTTATTATCCTTCTTAGCTTGCTTTAAGGACATTTGCTTATATGGTTGTAGCCGTAGGAATACCCAATCATCTACATCAAAACTTCTTTCAATACGATGTTGATATGCTTGTTGTTTCATTCTATTTAGTGCCAACACGAGGTTATCCTTTAAGAGTTGGAGGACTTGTTGTTGATGTTTGATGTGATGTTCCACTACCTGAACCTTAGAATTTTCTCTTAAATATGATGTGATGGATGGTGGTTGATACCCATAAAGTGCCATAAATGGGGTCATTTTTGTTGCTGTATGGAAGGAAGTGTTGTACCACCATTAAGCCAGAGGCAAGCATTTGACCCATTTTGTCTGTTTATCCGATACAAAGCAACGAAGATATCCTTCCAAACATTTGTTTACTATCTCAGTTTGCCCATCAGATTGAGGATGATAAGACGAGCTATGAGCTAACTGAGTACCTAGACAAGAAAATAATTATGTCCAAAAATTTCCAGTGAAAATGGGATCTCTGTCACTTACAATAATATTTGGGTTTCCATGTAGATTTTGAATTGTTTCCATAAATGCAGTAGAAACTGTACTGGCTTTAAATGGATTTGATAATGCACAAAAGTGTGCATACTTGGTAAGTCTATCAACTACCACCATGATGACACTTTTTCCCTCAGACTTGGGTAAACCTGTGATAAAATCCATTGAAACCTCCTCCCAACGTTGGCTTGGAATGGATAAAGGTTGTAGTAGACTCGGTGTATTAATTGTTTCAACTTTATTTTGTTGGCAAACCAAACATTCCGCCACAAACTTTTGAATATCTGATTTAGGGCCATCCCAAAAAAATTCCTTCTTAACCCTGTGGTAAGTTCTTAAAAATCCTGAGTGCCCTCCTAAGGGAGAAGTGTGCAATTCCATAAGAATCTTTTGTTTTAGCTGGGAATTCTTACATAGGTATAGGCGATCTTTGTACCATAACGAATCATTTTGCCAACTAAATGTATCAGATGTACTCGAATCTTGTTGTAGCTTTCGAATAAGTGCCCAAACTTCTTAGTCATTCTTACATTCCTCCATGGCTTCATTTATCCAATCTGGTTGGATAATAGAAATGGCACACAATAATGCTTCCACATCCTCATCCTTTCTTGAGAGTGCATCTGCCACCACATTTTGCTTCCCTTTTTTGTAGATGATTTCAAAGTCATAACCCAACATCTTTGTGACCCACTTTTGTTGCTCTTCAGAGGATAATCTTTGTTCCAAAAAGTATTTAAGGCTATCATGATCCGTTTTTACCTTGAAGTGTCTTCCCATTAGGTAGGGTTTCTATTTCTTAAGTGCATGGAGTATTGCCAACGTTTCCTTCTCATAAATAGCTTTTCTTAAAAACTTTCCCTTGATTGGACAACTTTCAAAAGTAATGGGTCTTTCATCTTGCATTAGAATAGCACCAATTCCATTTCCTAAAGCATCACATTCCACAATAAAGGTTTTTTTGAAGTCCGGTGTAGCTAAGACCGGTGCTTGGCACATTGCCTCTTTAAGATGTTCAAAGGCCTTTGTTGCTTCCGGAGTCCATGAAAATGCATCTTTCTTCAATAATGTTGTTAGAGGTGCTGCTATTCTCCCATAATTCTTAACAAACTTGCGATAATACCTTGTCAACCCAAGAAATCCTCGTAGATGCTTTATGGATGTGGGGATTTTCCATTCCTTAATGGCTTAAATTTTTCTAGGGTCTACCTTAACTCCTTCATGAGATACAATATGACCCAAATATTCCACCTCCTGGACTCCAAAGAAACATTTGGATGTTTTTGCATATAATTGTTTCTCCTCCAATAGTTGTAGCACCCTGTCAACATGTTCAACATGATCCTTCCAAGACTTGTTGTAGATTAGTACATCATCAAAAAATACTAACACAAATTTTCTAAGGAATGGTTTGAAAATTGAATTCATCAAAGCCTTGAAATGTTGAAGGTGCATTGGTAAGGCCAAAAGGCATGACCAAAAATTCATAATGATCCTCATGAGTCCTAAATGATTTTTTCGAAATGTCTTCAATCTTCATTATGATTTGATGATATCCCGAACGAAGATCCAACTTGATGAAGTAAATTGATCCATGCAATTCATCTAGTAATTCATCAATGACAGGAATGGGGAACTTATCTTTAATAGTAAGCTTGTTTAGCTCCCTATAATCCGGACACATGTGCCATGATCCATCCTTCTTGTGCACCAATACTACTGGAGCAGAGAAAGAACTTTGACTCGGTTGAAATATACCAGCCTCTATCATTTCTGCAACCATACGTTCAATTTCACTTTTTTGGACATAGGGATATCTGTACGGCCTGATGTTTGGTGGACCACTTCCTAGAATCAGATGAATATCATGATCATGACCACGCATAGGTGGGAGACATTTGGGAGTCTCAAATACACTGGAATGATTTTCCAGGACCTTTTGGAGATTTGGAGAAATAGATGATTCCGATGTGGAAACATCTAGCGAACATAATTGTGCAATTACACCTCTTTGCTCCTTTTTTAGAAGCTTTGTCATACCATTAGAGCTGATTATATTTCATGGTTTCCTTGCAATACCCATTAATTCAACTTCTTTTCCTTCCGTAGAAAATTTGATGAAAAGTTCTTGAAAATTAAAATCTATTGTACCCAAGGATTGTAGCCATTGGACTCCTAGTACAACATCAACACCTCCCATTGGAATGGAAAGCATTGGGCTAGTCAATACATATTCCCCCATGGATAGATTGATATTATGGCACCTTCCAGAGAAATTTATTGTTCCTCCATTTGCAATCATCACTTGAAACTCTGGTGCTGGATATAGGAAGCAATTCAATTCTTTTGCTACCCTAAAATTAATAAAATTGTGGGTTCTTCCTGAATCAATCAACACTATTACCTTTTTCTTCTTGATTTTTCCTTCTACCTTTATAGTTTGAGGAGTGGTAATTCCCGTCAATGCATTACAAGATATGGTCGGATTTAATTGTTCTTCATCTAGGCTTTGTTCCTAGAGTATATCCTCTTCTTTTGACCTTTCTTGCTCCTTTTCTTCTTCCTCTTCACAATCTATGTAGAATAATTTCTTCTCGACACACTTATGACATTTAGTGTATTTGCTATCACAACTGTAACAAATCCCTTTTGCTCTTTTTTGTTCCAATTGTTGTGGTGTCAATCTTATAGGTTGTGGAAGACTAGGGGCAACAACACTTCCATCTTTATAGTTGTGAGTGGTATGCTTCCTGGTTGCCATAATTTTGCTTTCCATTTTTCTTGCTAACCTGAATTCCTTCTCTAATGAATCAGGTTCCCAAAGGCGAACATCATGTTGGATATTATCCTTTAAAGACCCTATGAACACATCAACCCTATGCTCCTCTGGAATATCTTTTACCCTTATGTTAAATTTTTGGAACTCCTCAATGTGCTCCATTACTGAACCCTTTTGTTTGAGACTTATCAATTGGCTAAAAAAAGTTTTGCTTTTTCTATCCTCATAATGTGCTATCAATTCTTCCGTAAAAATTTCCCAAGTGATAAATTTTACGAGAGCAAAGCCATTGATACCATACAAACTGATTTGGTTCCAAATATACAGTTTCCATACGTACCTTTTGTGTGTTTTGCACATTATTGAGATCGAAGAATTGCTCCATCTGTAATATCCATGTGGCAGGATCCTTGCCATCAAACTTCCTCATATCGATTTTTGGAATATGGTGAGTCCTCGATCCAACATTAGCATCTATGGAATCATGATTACCATTTATTTTATTCTCATCATGAGTTTCCTTTAGTACCCTTTCATTCTTAGTGCCCATTTCTTGTAGCAACTTATTCATATTTATCATCAATTCGTCCATGTCTGTCTTCAAATATGCCATGTCTCTCTTCAAATCTGTGTTTGAATCATCCATCTTAGCTTCCATGCCCTTTATCCTAGGTTCCACGCCATTTATCTTAGCTTCTGTTAGCTTTTGTGAGTGTGACATTTGTTGCACTTGTTCTTGTAATTTTGATATATCATGTAGCATTTCTCCCTCTTCTTCATGAGTCATGCTAGAGCTTTCAGGTTCCTTACTAGGTGTTTGCATTTTCTTTCCTCGAGGCATCAGTTACCGATAATAATGCTTTACTATGCCCTTTGAATTCCTTCAAACCAAGCTTATGAAAAAATTTAAAAAAAACTCCACACCTTTTTTCACTTTGTAGAAGCCTAATATTGAATCTGATGTATCTCTATAATTACGGATCATTCAGTTCTAAAATTTTTATCTATAGTAGCCTTCTGAGTCCTCTTTCCAATGCCACAAGTCTGATCCAAATTGGTTTCTCCAAGGAATAGTTATGTGAAATCTCCCACAGTGACTTGCTTATAGACTAGTTCAGTAGAGCAAACTTGTACGACGTGCCACGAGTCATTGTTTCGACCTATGGATCTGAAAAATGAATACAAGATACTACAATCTGTCCTCTTTCTATAACTTCTTACGAAATTTCAATCCGATCCTCAGAGAGAAAGTTATGACGATTTACCCCAGGTCACCTATTTTGAATGTAATTCAGGAGTCTGGAGAAAGACCAACTTCCTCAGATCATATCTCCGAAAATATCCCGCGAAAAGCTATGCAATTTGGACACAACATTAAACGCAATTTATTCTCAAATGGGTTTTTCTTGTGACTTCTAAAAATTCACAGAAAAAAAGTTATATTGAAAATTCCATGATGACCTCTTTGGAGCAGCGAAACCCTAGAATCCAAAGATCTGATACCAAATGTTATGAAACCAGCTCAAGAAAAGATAGAAAAGATAGATCCACGCCTTAGAATTCAGCCTCTTCGAGGGGGCAACCTCCTTTACATTACATAAATGAACAATTCTTGGATGATTCAAATGTCAAAAGCTCCTTTCTGTATATAGGAGTCTAAGGAGTCACAATATAATCCAACTGACCTAACAATAAAATATAAAGCCACAAAAATAACAATAGAGGGATTCTATGGGGCACAGAAATAACAATATGGGGGTAATAGGGGCACAACAATATAAATAAGGGGTATAACTACAATAGTAATGGGGTAATCACTAGTATTATAGGGACCCAACAACAGTCCATCAGATGGATGTTAAATCTGCCTTCTTGCATGGGCACTTGCATGAAGAAATCTATATGGAACAACCTACTGGATTTATACAAACAGACTCTAGCTTTATATGTTGGCTTAAGAAATCCATTTATATTCTCAAGCAAGCCCCTCGGGCTTGATATGCAAAAATCGATAGCTTTCTTTTAGAAACTAGCTTTTCTACGTGTCATTCTAACAATATTGTCTACACTAAGAAAGTGGGCAAGTCTCTTATCATTCTTGTTCTTTATGTTGATGATCTTATCCTTATTGGTAGTGATCCCAACCTTATAAAATATGTGAAGTCCAACCTTAAAAATAAGTTTGAAATGATAGAATTAGGAAACTTGTATTATTTTCTTGGTCTTCAAGTCTTTCAATCCAAGGAAGTTATTTCCCTTTCCCAGTCCAAGTATGCCTCTGATCTTCTATGCCATTTTCACATGGAAGATTGTAAGATAGCCCCTTCTCCCTTTCAGTTTGGAGTGAAACTTTCAGTCACTTGTACTTCCCCTGAAGTTGATGCTACCTTATACCACCAACATGTAGGAAAACTTTTGTATCTGATACAAACTCGCCCTGACCTTTCCTTTCTTGTTGGCATTATTGCTTAGTTTATGTAAAACCCACATGAAAGTCATTCGAAAGCAACTAAAAGAATACTTTATTATGTTTGAGGTACAGCTCAGTTTGGGATTCATTACAGTACAAAAGCATGTCCTCTATTGGTTGGTTTCACTGATTACGATTAGGCTGGTGACCCTGATGATCAGAAGTCTACTACAGGTTATGTGTTCACTCTTGGTTCAAGAGCTATTACATGGGCTTGCAAGAAATAAAGTGCCATTTCTCTTTCTTCAGTAGAAGCAAAGTGTCATTGTTCCATAGAAGCTAGTAAGGAAGCCCTATGGCTTCATTAGATCCTATCAGAGTTTGGCTTTCGGCAGTAGCATTTGAATACACTTTGGTGTGATAATCAAAGTGCCATTCAACTATGCAAAGATCCAGTCAAACATCAGCGTAGCAAACACATCGAGTTGCACATGCACTTCATCAGGAAGCTCATTCATGACCATGTTCTTGAAGTGCAATATTGTTCAACAGATGATCAAGTTGTAGACATCTTTACAAAGGCTCTCACAGAGGAGAAGCTTACTAAACTTCGATTTATGGTTGGAGTTTAGGAAGTTGTCACTAAGGGGGGATAGGCGCTAATTCCTCCTTCCTTCTCCTATTGTGTCATATTTGTACATCCTTCAATCCTATCCCAAGTTGTTCTTAGGGCGAGACATTAGGATATTCCGACACATAGGAAATAGCTAAGTATAACTTGGTCTAGTGTATAATTAGGTAAAGTGTGTTTCTTTACTATGTAATTTTGTAATTTACAATCTGGTGGTCACGATATGTTCTAGACATGAAGTGATAAGATAGTTCATTCTGTCCTTGGTTTACCGACACTTGATCCGTGGCTTAACACCCGATTGGTCGTTGATCTCTATTTAAAGAGCATGGAGGGTCATTTGTAGGGTAACCGTTCATGAGAGACGGTTATGTAAATTTTCATTATTTTAATAATAAATTTCCTGAAGTGGTCGTGTTGGCTCAGGCCGTGCACTGTTTCCCTCTTTAAGGGTTTTAACTACGTCAAGAATATTGGTGTATTGATTTGTGATATGTTTGTGAGTGGTTTCCTTTAGTGTTCTATATGAGGAACTTACCTTGTAAATTCCTACAACTAGCAGAGGAATCATGAACATTATAAGAAAATTCATATCACTTGATAGGATGAAAGGAGTTGAATAAGAGGGAGTATAAATCTTTAAGTTAGTCTCTCTCTATAAGTCTCTTGTTAGGCTACTAGATCCTACATAGAATGTGACTAAAACATATTATAGGATGTGTTGCAACATCATGAAAGAAGCTGTATCTCGTGACATCATCACGAGGGTGACTATATTTTCAAGGATTAGTAAGATACCTTAGTCAACATCTTAGGGTTTCTATGAAAGAAGGCAAGTTGTAGGAAACAAATTTGCAGAATTCAAACATTTAAAGAAGGTTCAGCATACAACAAAAGGAAAACATATGCTGGATATGGATCTTTAAGACCCTCAAGATTCTTTGATGGAATATTCATTGATCTGGGGATGAAGCAAGCATTTCAATAGAAACTCCAACTTGTGAAGTTCATGAATACTGTTATGATGACATAAGAGCAATCCAAGGGGTTGAAGATATTTCAATCAAGGAAGCTGCTAAAATAATCCTAGACAACCTAAAAGGTAAAAAGAGGTATGTATACTTGCATTTAAGTTTTATAATGACATGTCATATGGTTATAGATCAATACCTCTATCTTGAGAAACAAGATTGAAGGAAAAAGATCTCCCGTGAAAGGATGCAGAAATACATAAGTCACACTAGATGAAATCAACATAATATTTCCTCATATGAAGTATGAGGTGATTAACTATAATGAAGAAAATCTGATTAAAATCTATTGATGGAATGTGTGAGGAAGGAACAGATTGTGAGATATGCAACCGTGATAAAGACAAACAACGTCCAAAATAACAAGAATATTTAAATAGGAAATCTCCTGAAAATATATGAAAACTGATGAAACTCTGAAAAAGATGAAGACCCTTGAAAATGGATATATTTGGGAGACATGTGAATATGTGTGCAGGATTTTGATACCTACAGAAAGATGTCGTAATGAAGATTCACCTACGAAGGTATGATTTCATTTAATGATATACTTGGTTTATTGAATAGTATCTGGATAAGTTCATGACGGGCTACTTATGAGTACAACTAGCATTCATGTGATGAATGGAAGAAGCATGATAATAAAGAAGTAGTCATATGAGTAAGGCTCCAGATATGAAGAAGAACACTTTCGGTGAAGAATGTAATGACATGATGAACTAAGAAGGAAAGTGATCAATGACAGTTTCTATAAAAGAAATAAGCTCAACTAAATTTATGACATCAAGGAGAAAAGTTAATCAAGTAGCTAAAGGAACCACAAAGAAGAAGTTTTTGATGTATAGAAGAGTCCCTAGCTAAGAGGGAGCTTAGATTAGATCACCCCCAATTACAAAGGGGTGACAGTTGTGTTTATCTATTTCATGTGTCATGCAGTAGACCAGTACTAACAACCATAAGTGTAGGTGAAGGCCATGGATGGAAATGCAGACACATGATAGACACCAAATTCTTGTCTTCACATGGGAAGAAAGAATGGATGGTTGGGTAATCATATTTTTGGGAATAATACTGAGAGGGGTGGGTGAATCAGTATTTACAAATCAATAACTTTTTCATTTCCATAATCATATTTATGTACGCTACTTCAATGAACGGAACTCGTGTGTGTATGCAACTGTTCTTAAGGCAACCATCGTATATCCAAAGAACTTATGATTCACTTAATTCATCATATGTTGATTTCCAATTAGTGAATCAGTAATTTATTAAACATTAAATAGTAACCATGTGCAATAATAACAGAATAAGCCATCACAAATAAGAAATGGACATTAATACCAAGAGTTAAGCTGGAAACCCAATGCCGGAGAAAAACCACTTGTTTTTGTTGTCTCTGCCTTCTTTTAATATAAAGAATAATCTGTTTACAATCTTCTACTAGTGCAGACTCATACCAGTACAGGAACCGACCTACAGAGAGCTATAACCTTCTCTCGTTCTCCAGCTTCTACTAGAAGGGAGCTACAACCCCCTGGCTCTTGTACTAGCCGACATGTTTACTAATACGTATCTGCCGACCTACAAAAGGCTACAACCTTCTCTCATTCTTGAGATGCTACTAGAAGGGAGCTCCAACCCCCTGATCAAATCACTAGCAACTACTGGTAGGAAGCTACAACTTCCTTGCTGAAGGCTTCAACCCTCAATATCCTCCAGGGACCACGTTTCATAAATTTTCATACTGGATACTCTTGGTACACAACAACACAATATGAAGGCCATCTTTCATCAAATCAATCACCACTGCAATACATCCATCAAATACATCTGCATCAACCAATCATTGAAACTCAATCATCAACCTCTAACATAACTGAAACCCAATCATCAATCTTTGAATCAACCATAATTGAATCAATCAATCACTGAAACCTCTGACATACTAAATCAAACAATCAATGAACCTATGACATATTGAATCAAACAATCACTGAACCTTTGTCACAACTCAATAAACCATTCATCCAAACTCAATCAAAGTTAACCAATGAAATAGAACAGATAGATCATTGTAACCAGTACACAAATCTTAACCCGGAACGCTGCATCAACAACCAGAACTAACTATAAACTCAAAATTCATGTGTCCTAATGTATACGCTCCTTCAATTAAGCCAACCTGTGTGTATAAGCTACTTCCTTTAGCCCAACCTGTGTATACCTCTAAAGATACTGAATTGTAGAACCTATGAACCACAAACTATACCAATTAGTGACATTCTAAAGATCTATTGTCATATTACAAAGTTCTAAATAGAAAACAACAAGGATCATCCTTCTTTCTCAGTCAATCAATCAATCAGGTTCAATTTTCTTATACATTCAGTTACACTTTCAGGTCTAAGAAGACATTATTGACAAACAATAGTAAAACATCAGCCCTGATCTGATAGATAAGTCATCCCTAAACATAAAGATTTTCTTTTTCATATGCTACTTGGAAGAGCCAAAACAGTGTGTATACGCACCTTCACCAAAGTGAAATAGCATATAGATCTGCAAATACTTACTTATAACTTCCCTGCAATTCCCGACTTTAGACATACCCAGATCATCACATATAAAGGATAAAATGTGTGTTAGCAATCAGATTTAGCCTATCCATTATCAGATCACATAATGATAAGTCATTATGATCCTGATCAATCATTAGATCTCATCCATCATCAAACACTCAGGTGCATGCTTAGTATAGATCAAGCAAAGCATCTGAAACCCATAACATGCATATTTGCTTTTGATCTAACACTTCATTACATATTCATTACTTGTACTCTTAGCCCTTTGATATTCTCCTCCTTATATACTTAGATCCTTTGTCGATACCTCAGACCAAAGCCTCAGACCAAAAACCTCAAACCAAAACTCCAAACCAATACCTCGGACCAAAACCTTGATTTTCCGTCCCATACGCACTTTTTCTTCTGTGTAAGTGCATGCATATGTATACGCTTCTTATGTTCCATGAGCCCACATGTATACACTACTTGGACAAGGTGAACGAGTGTATACTTCTTAAACCATTATCTTTCTTCATTTTCTAACTCAAAAGTCATGTGTCATAATGTATACGCTCCTTCAATTAAGCCAACCGGTGTGTATAAGCTACTTCCTTTAGCCCAACCTGTGTATACCTCTAAAGATACTGAATTGTAGAACCTATGAACCACAAACTATACCAATTAGTGACATTCTAAAGATCTATTGTCATATTACAAAGTTCTAAATAGAAAACAACGAGGATCATCCTTCTTTCTCAGTCAATCAATCAATCAGACTCAATTCCTTATACATTCAGTTATACTTTCAGGTCTAAGAAGACATTATTGACAAACAATAGTAAAACATCAGCCCTGATCTGATAGATAAGTCATCCCTAAACATAAAGCTTTTCTTTTGCATATGCTACTTGGAAGAGCCAAACCAGTGTGTATACGCACCTTCACCAAAGTGAACTATCATATAGATCTGCAAATACCTACTTATAACTTTGCTACAATTCCCGACTTTATACATACCCAGATCATCACATATAAAGGATAAAATGTGTGTTAGCAATCAGATTTAGCCTATCCATTATCAGATCACATAACGATAAGTCATTATGATCCTGATCAATCCTTAGATCTCATCCATCATCAAACGCTCAGGTGCATGCTTACTATAGATCAAGAAAAGCATCAGAAACCCATAACATGCATATTTGCTTTTGATTTAACACTTCATTAGATATTCATTACTTGTACTCTTAGCCCTTTGATATTCTCCTCCTTATATACTTAGATCCTTTGTCGATACCTCAGACCAAAGCCTCAAACCAAAAACCTCAGACCAAAACCCCGAACCAATACCTCAGACAAAAACCTTGATTTTCCGTCCCATACGCACTTTTTCTTCTGTGTAAGTGCATGCATATGTATACACTTCTTATGTTCCATGAGCCCACATGTATACACTACTTGGACAAGGTGAACCAGTGTATACTTCTTAAACCATTATCTTTCTTCAATTTCTTGATTATGATCTGTAGTCCTTTGTTCCTTCATCCTATTCTTTTGTACCATTAGTTTGTTCCCTCTGAATAAACCTGTTATGATGTGATTTTCCATATTACTTCTGAAATGATTCCTTTGAACTACCCTACATTTTGTAACATCTATAAACACAACTTCCATGCATTCTTTCACATCTGATACCTTTCCTGTAGATTCATCCAGTTACCATATACAAGTGATTTGTTCTACTACAAGTGGTTTTCCATCAAATACAACACATGCATCATAATTCCAACAATCTCCCCCTTTGGACTTGATGGAAACCATATTGGTGTTGAACTTCAAGTTGTAGAACCTGTTAGATATATCAACCAACACCAAGATACTCTCCCCCTTTGACATCAAGGGAAAAGTGTGGAACAGGATATTCCCCCCTTTTGAGATCAAGGGAAAATGGCTAACCAAAATGAAGACTTCTATATTTGAACTCTTGAATATGAACACTGGTCGTGCTCCCCTAGGCATATGCCGAATTTTGTTGATCAAACTCCCCCTTAGTACATGTTGAGATGAACTATACTGTCCATGCTGCCACTAAGCACATGCAGAGTTTGCAGAGATATGTTTCAAAATAATAACATGACTCTATAACTCAAATAAGTGAGTATGACCTCGCTAAGACCAATGACTCATACATGCATCAGTCAACCAACCAAGTGGGGATACATCAAATTTGACTCATACACCAAACCAAGTGTGGATATACTGATTGCTTATACATGACTGAAATATAGCAATTATTACATCATCCTTCCCATGCGCAATGGGGGTACAAATTACATCATATGACCAAAAAAGAACTAATTAAAAGACTACAACAGACAAAGACATATTATTACATCATGGGCCTTTATATGACCTTTACAACAAATGATATATATGACATTTATAGAAAAGACCAAATATCTAAACAAGACCATGATAGTCATCACCAACTATCATACACCATATATGATCTGCACCATAAGCATCTGTCAACAACATCCAGACCAACAACATGTATAAGTACATCATTTGCTCCCAAGATATGACAATGTAAACATCATCAACTTGTGACAAAGTATCAACTCATCCTCTTGATCTCATCAAGATCAACTTGCTCTGTTTCCTTAGTAGAAAGAGCCTGACCATAACCATCCATGAATCAACAAAGAATATGTCATACCTCCAAGCAGTAACAAAAAATCATTCACATCATATCATATGTATGTGAAAAAACCATAGTCATCATCTATGATCATAACATCATCATCAAGAACTGCATGATATTTCCACAAGAACCCTCAATATATCAACCATGTATCATCACTAGAGAGTTTTCTAATATACCACATCTGATAGGAATCAATCATGATAACAAATGTATGTGAGTATCAAATCTATCATCATGAAGTAAGATGTCATCATCATTAAGCCATGTCTCCAAATATCCATGTCATCAAATAGTTATGTCTTCATGAAACATGCAATAACACCATTCTCTTAGCCAACCAACATATGCAACTTAAGTAAGCATCCATGTATCCAGCATAATATGTATCCATCATAGAGATACCAATATGTATCTAACTTCTCATCAATGTGAAAACAAAACCATGAACTCACAATCATTTGTCAAAATTTCTTGATTTCATCAAGAGCAACATTGCTCAATCAATATATCATGTGAGATCCAAGAACTATGGGAATACTGCACCATAATTTCACCATATGAACTTTATTCATGTTTGAAGTCATGATGATAGCAGTACAAAAGAAATGAGACTTATCAAATAATGAAGTTTTGTACTCAAGCTTTATTCTTCTCCTTGTCCTTATGAAGATCACCATGTAGGAAACATACCATATGTATTGTATGCATCATCAAAAGGGTCATCCATAATTATCCATAAATATGGTATGAATAACCACTATGTAATACCAAGAAATACAAGTATCATCTAAGACTTGATGATAGGCAACTCATAACCGCAACATAGCATGATGTATCATTTAAGCACTTTAGCCACATAAGCATCATCACCATTGATAAGAATCATTAGGTACCAAAGAATTCTAAACATAATGCCAACAATGCATTATTAGAAGAATAACATATTCTCTTGCTGAACTTGTGCCACCCGTTCATTGTCAAATCTGATCATTGCATATATCAATAAGAATTATCAAGGCATCATAAAAAATCAGATATACATAAACAAATTATGAGGATAAAAATCACTTCTAAATAACATCCACTGACTGTAGTCATCAATCATCAAGATAGAAAAGATAATTGATAATTGTTTGAACCATATCAGATCATTTTTTCTGAGTTTGTCCCATTTCTTCTTCATCAAAACAACATATATGCTACTGTGCAACTTCGAACTCGTTTATATACATTACCTGTCTTCATGATAACTACGTATGAGAATTAGAACACTGAAATTTCATAGTTTTATTTCCTCCTGAGTCTTTTCTGCCTCCTGAGTCTGTTCTGTCTATATACTGAGTTATGCCACATATTTATGGTTGTACTTCCTTCTTCTTCCATACCTTGGAGTGTGATGATGTTTTCTCTTTTTGGTATGTTAGCTGAAATTTGCTCCTGCATTCTTTTGCTATATGCCCAAACTTGTTACAAGCATAACATCATATATGTTTCATATTTCCTCTATAGCAGTTAATGGATTTGTGACCAAACATATTGCAAGAAAAACAATATCCCTTGAAGTACCTAGAATCTGATGATATTTCTGTGTGATGGTTATTATCTTGAACCATTCAACTTCTGCATCTTGCTGGAACATGTCCAAAATTATGACATATAAAACATTCAAAATTATTCATCAGACGAAAGAATTGATTAGCACTTCCATGGTTAGGAGTAAATTATTTTCTTTGAAGACTTTATTTCCTTGGTTGTTGATGGGGTTGACCTATTACTAGCATTTCATATTTTTCACTTGAGTTCCTTGCTTCAGTTTGTGATCTAGAGTCATCTTTAACAGTTTCATGAAAACCAAGACCAGATTTGATGGCAGGAGACCTTTCACTACTAAGAATATCATCCAAAATCTTAGTACTATCTTGAAATTGAAAAAGTTTATCCTTTTCTTCTAATTTACCTTTTAGGATATTTACCTCTACCTAATATTGCTCTTCAGGAAATTTTTTAATAACCACCCTAAATTTATATGTATAATAAATGGGCTAATCCCCATGATACATAGGAAAAGTGGGAGGCGATTTTATCAATAATATAATATGTATATATAATTAATCTCTCACCAGATTATATTATTTTGTACAGTGATGGAGAATCTTTCACCGAATTATAAAATCTTCTAAGATCTTGGCAAAACTTTTACTAAATAATAAAACATTGTGAAGTCTTGGTGAATGCTTTTTTAAAGTATGAAACCATATATGATAATAATAAAACATATTCATTAAACTGTAATATACTAACATACATGTTTGGAAAAAAGAAACATAATTTTCTCTTCCTACAAACAATGTTCCAAGTTTCAGTGGCTGTGTTTGTCAAGGTTCTTACAATACACTCTTTCATATCCTTCTATTAGTTTTGATAATATTCCACAACAAAGTTCTTGTAGGTGTTGATAATGAAGACGAGTTCTGTCAAGGTAGGAGAGATTAATCTTTTCTCTACAACTTTTGTCAAGCTACCATTTTTAACAAGTTATCAAATTTCTTTCTTATTCCATAGACTCCAACTTCAAGATAAAAAAAGACACATCAATTTTGTTTACCCCAACACGCTAACAAGTAGCAAGCCCCAAATATATTATATAAAAAAGTATTAAGTATCCCAAAGGCCTGAAGGGGATCTAATTGAAAGAAGTGATGATTGTGAGAATCCTTCCAATCAATATATGAATATATAAATGTAGATTTATTATTATTTTAATTGGAAATTTTCAATTAAATAATAAAGTTTAATTACGTCTCTCCCAATATAAATTTCATATTAGCATAATTCACTACCCTCATAGGTCTCGCATTTTTTAATAGCATTGTAACATGTAGATTAATTTCCTTTTTGGTTAACAATCTCCACCTTTTAGGAAAATATGGTGCAGTGGCTCCAACTCCTACAGACCATTAGGACAAACTAAGAATAGCACAAAAGATGAAAGGTTGTACAAACCAACTTATTTTTCAAACAACCAACATCAATACCTAAACTTTTTCATGGAGATATCAAATTGAGAATGTTTGAAAAATGGTGAGAAATCTTCTGCGAGGGTGATGCGGAAGGAGTGATAAGGTTTCATTGTTTTGATTTTTTTTTGTAAAATCAGAAAAGGTGAAAAACCAATATTAATGGAGATATTGGTATTTTTTACTAAATTTTGTGAAGTGACTAAATGTAGCTTTAACCATTCACCTTAAGATGTTCTTACAATATAATTTCCTAAGTCTATTTAATATCTTCATTATCATAAAAACCAACCTATATCCATCTTAACTCCACATCTACCACTCTTAGGGGGATGAAATCTATTTATCCGTCTGAGCACTTGGTAGATCCAGAATTAAGATGGATCTAAGATGATAGAATTTCTCCTTTAAATAGTCTATGCTCACATGAATACCATGGTATTACCATGGGTCAATCCCATGGGTTATCATAAACCTAGAGCTTAAAAATTACTATTAATAATTTATATATAAAAAAAGTTCTCGGCAAAGACTAATTCTATTAAAAGAAACTAAAAATACATTTACAAGGAGGTCGAAACCTCAGAGGAAGGCAGAAACTATCCTTCAGCACATCCAGACTATCCCAGGGTTGGGAAAACTAGTTACATAATGCCCAAAAACCATACATTGAGAACTGAACATGTCGGTCAACCATAGAAAGGTCAGATGGAAGGTAGTAGCCAAGCTGTCTATACTAACTAGAGACCCAGAGTCAAAAAGAACTGCAGAACCAAAGACCCGTAGCAAAAAGACATTATCAGAACCAAAGAAACATAGCGAAGAGACCTGGAGAGCAAAAAGAAAAGCTGGGGAAGCAAGCAGGGCCCAGGAGGCATTAAACGACCGTGTCATGGTCCTGAACTTCCTCCACCACCGGGCATGCATTGCCCACCCAAAAATCGCCTTCCTTATCCTCAGCATCCATACCGCTACCACCTAGAAGAGTCGCCGAATGATGGATGCCATAGGAACTATCCGCAGGGTCAACAGAGCCCGAGACTCCCTGGAGGTTGCCATCTGGTGGCTTGGTGTCATCAGGAACACTTCCCTCTGCATGCACCTCACCGCGATTGATCACATTGCCATCGTCTTCCCCATGCTACTCCCTTCCATGGCCACCCAGAGACTGCTTCGCCGAGGTGTTCACAGAGATGCTAGGCTGAGCCTCTTCCTCCGCGAAGATGATAGTGATGCTGGATGAGAGAATAGGCTTGTCGAGACTGCTTTGAAATTTGAAATGGGTGGTCTGAAAGGTGTTATGCAGGAAAGGCTTACTCGCAGAATTGTTCTGAGGCAGAATTTCACTAGCTGAGGGAGGGGACGCAGGATCCATAGGGACATCAGGCGAAGGAGTAGGCTGAGACCACCCACGACCCCCGCGACTACCACCATGGCGACCACGTGAGTGGTTGCGCACCATTATCAGAATGCAAAGACAGCTTGAAGGGAAATTGAAGCAGGCCGAAGCAAAGCAGGTGCCGAAGTAAGGGGTGCAAGATGGCTTGAAGAGAAGCTGCTTAAAAATCAGAAAACAGAGCTGAGCCTTTGAGCGGAGATGCTTGGCTTCCACAGCAAAAGCCCCTCCAAGCCAAACATTTAAGGTTGCAACCAAAGCGCTGCAAGAATTCTGGGTTTGACACAGGCTAAGGCAGGAGGGCCAAGAGGAAATGATGGATGAGAGAGCCGAAGAACCCATAAATAAAACCTCAGGAATAGTTTCTCGACCAAAGTGAGCAATAAATTCGAAGTGCCAAGTGATCAGCAGGTACCCTGTGTGAGCCTGCGTTATCCAAGAGAAGGCATGGAGGAGTGTGCGATCCTGCCACCTACAGGACCAAACACCGGTGCTTGAGAGCCACCCCATTAATGATGCATTAATACCCCTACATCCAGGTAATAATTTATAAAAATTAATAAAATTAATAATTGATTTTCATTTTCTTTTTTATTTTAACCAAGTTAAAATGTTTAACATACATTAAATTACAACATCCATTTTTACTCTTGATCCACCAAGCCCCGAGAGGGATCAAATACTTTTTCACTCTATTCTAGTTTTCATATCACGATATTTGATCCCTTTCGGGGCCTAGTAGATCCAGAGTAAAGATGGATCTATGCTGGTTTAATTCCCCCATTTAAATAGGCTACATTCCATGTGAATACCATGGGTCAATACCATGTGCCATTTTTATTTTTATTAATACTAATATTAGGGTTAATAATGTTTTTTTTGCATGGTATTAATAATAATCTAGCCCATGGTATTTGGCCCGTAGTATTTTTCCCATAGGTTTCACCTAAATATAACGCATTTTTTTAGTGTTCATAAATATAAGGTGACTTATGGAGTAAATATAAAAAATGTTTTATTTGTTTACCATACCTCTCATGTTTTATTTGAGGTGATTCTGAATCTAAAGAGTTTCTTCCACATAATGGCCAATCATTTCTCCCACTGTCACAATTCCTTTCATATCTCTTCTTCTTTTGATGTGCTTTCTTCTTTTTCTTCTTTCCCATTACTACTACGAATCTCCTTCAAGTGATCAAGCTTCTGCCAGAGGACCTTGTTGGGTCCCTATAATACTAGTGATTACCCCATTACTATTGTAGTTGTACCCCTTATTAATATTGTTGTGCGCCTATTGCCCCCATATTGTTATTATTGTTACCCATAGAATCCCTCTATTGTTATTTTTGTGGCTTTATATTATTATTGTTAGGTCGGATGGATTATATTGTGACTCCTTAGACTCCTATATATAGAAAGGAGGTTTTGTCATTTGAATCATCCAAGAATTGTTCATTTATGTAATGTAAAGGAGGTTGCCCCCTCGAAGAGGCTGAATTCTAAGGCATTGATCTATCTTTTCTATCTTTTCTTGAGCTGGTTTCATAACATTTGGTCTGAGAGCTTTGGATTCTAGGGTTTCGATGCTCCAAACAGGTCAGCGTGGCATTTTTGCTATAACTTTTCTTCGATGATGTTTTAGAAGTCGCAAAAAAACCCATTTGAGAAGACATCGCTCTGAACCTTGGGTCCAAATTTCAGAGCTTTTCGCGCTATATTTGTGGAGATATGATCTGAGGAAGTTGGTCTTTTTGCAGACTCCTGAATTACATTCAAAACAGGTTACCTGGGAAAAATCGTCATAAATTTCTCTCTGAGGATCAGATTGAAATTTCGTAAGAAGGTACAGAAAGAGGATGGACTATAGTTTCTCGTATGCATGTTTCAGATCCAAAGGTTGAAACAGTTACTCATGGCACGTCGTACAAGTTTGCTCTACTGAACTAGTCTATAAGCAAGTCACTGTGGGAGATTTCACATAACTCTTCCTTGGAGAATCCAATTTGGGTCAGACTTGTGGCATTAGAAAGAGGATACAAAGGGCTACTACAGCTCACAAATTCAGAACTAGATGACTGGAAAGTACAGAGATACATCAGAGGCAATATCGAGCTCCTACAAAGTGAAAAAATGTGTGTATATTTTCTTAAATTTTTTCTTAAGCTTGGTTTGAAAATTTATTTTGAAGGAATTCAAAGGGCATAGTAGGGCATTATTATCGGTAACTGATGCCCCAAGGAAAGAAAATGCAAACACCTAGTAAGGAACCTGAAAGCTCTATCATGACTCATGAAGAAGAGGAAGAAATGCAACATGATATATCAAAATTACAAGACCAAGTGCAACAACTGTCCCTTCCACAAAAAGGAACAGAACCTAAGATGGATGGTTTAAAGAAAGATGTAGAAGCTAAGATGGATGGTTTAAAGAAAGGTGTAGAAGCTAAGATGGATTGTTTAAAGAAAGGCGCAGAAGCTAAGATGATTGACATGGAAGCTAAGATGGATGATTTGAAGATAGATTTGAAGACAGGCATGGACGAATTGGAGATAAATATGAATAAGTTGCTACAAGAAATAGTCCCTAAGGGTGAAAGGGTACTAAAGGAAACTCATGATGAGAACAAAAGAAACGTTAATCATGATTCCATAGATGCTAATGTTGGATCGAAGACTTACCATATTCCAAAAATCGATATGAGGAAGTTTGATGGCATGGATCCTGCCACATGGATATTACAGATGGAGCAATTCTTCTATCTCAATAATGTGCAAAACACACAAAAGGTACGTATGGAAACTTTCTATTTGGAACCAAATCAGTTTGTATGGTATCAATGGCTTTGCTCTCGTAAACCATTTATCACTTGGGCAATTTCTACGGAAGAATTGATAGCACATTATGAGGATACAAAAAGCAACACTTTTTTTAGCCAATTGATAAGTCTCAAACAAAAGGGTTCAATAATGGAGCACATTGAGGAGTTCCAAAAATTGAACATAAGGGTAAAAGATATTCCAGAGGAGCATAGGATTGATGTGTTCATAGGGTCTTTAAAGGATAATATCCAACATTATGTTCGCCTTTGGGAACCTGATTCATTAGAGAAGGCATTCAGGTTAGCAAGAAAAATGGAAAGCAAAATTATGGCAACCAGGAAGCATACCACTCACAACTATAAAGACAGAAGTGTTGTTGCCCCTAGTCTTCCACAACCTATAAGGTTGACACCACAACAATTGGAAGAAAAAAGAGCAAAAGGGTTTTGTTACAGTTGTGATAGAAAATACACTAAAGGTCATAAGTGTGCTGAGAAGAAATTATTCTACATAGATTGTGAAGAGGAAGAAGAAAAGGAGCAAGAAAGGTCAAAAGAAGAGGATATACTCCAGGAACAAAGCCTAGATGAAGAACAAATAAATCTGACCATATCTTGTAATGCATTGGCGGGAATTACCACTCCTCAAACCATCAAGATAGAAGGACAAATCAAGAAGAAAAAGGTAATAGTGTTGATTGATTCAGGAAGCACCCACAATTTTATTCATTGTAAGGTAGCAAAAGAATTGAATTGCTTCCTATATCCAGCACCAGAGTGTCAAGTGATGATTGCAAATGGAGGAACAATAAATTTCTCTGGAAAGTGCCATAAAATCAAGCTATCCATGGGAGAATATGCATTGACTAGCCCAATGCTTTCCATTCCAATGGGAGGTGTTGATGTTGTACTAGGAGTCCAATGGCTACAATCACTGGGTACAATAGCTTTTAATTTTCAAGAAATTTTCATCAAATTTTCTATGGAAGGAGAGGAAGTTGAATTAAAGGGTATTGCAAGAAAACCAGGAAATATAATCAGCTCTAATAGTATGACAAAGCTTCTAAAAAATGAGAAAAGAGGTGTAATTGCAAAATTATGTTCGTTAGATTTTTCCACATCGGAATCATCTATTTCTCCAGATCTCCAAAAAGTCCTGGACAATCATTCCAGGCTATTTGAGACTCCCAAAGGTCTCCCACCTATGCGTGATCATGATCATGCTATTCATCTGATTCCAGGAAGTGTTCCTCCAAACATCAGGCCGTACAGATATCCCTATGTCCAAAAGAGTGAAATTGAACGTATGGTTGCAGAAATGCTAGAGGCTGGTATAATTCAACCGAGTCAAAGTTCTTTCTCTGCTCCAGTAGTATTGGTGCACAAGAAGGATGGATCATGGCGCATGTGTTTGGATTATAGGGAGCTCAACAAGCTCACTATTAAAGATAAGTTCCCCATTCCTGTCATTGATGAATTACTGGATGAATTGCATGGATCAATTTACTTCACCAAGTTGGATCTTCATTCAGGATATCATCAAATCAGAATGAAGACTGAAGACATTCCGAAAACAACATTTAGAACTCATGAGGGTCATTATGAATTTTTGGTCATGCCTTTTGGCCTTACCAATGCACCTTCAACATTTCAAGGTTTGATGAATTCAAATTTCAAACCATTCCTTAGAAAATTTGTGTTAGTATTTTTTGATGATATACTAATCTACAGCAAGTCTTGGAAGGATCATGTTGAACATGTTGACAAGGTGCTACAACTATTGAAGGAGAAACAATTATATGCAAAAAGATCCAAATGTTTCTTTGGAGTCCAGGAGGTGGAATATTTGGGTCATATTGTATCTCATGAAGGAGTTAAGGTAGACCCTAGCAAAATTAAAGCCATTAAGGAATGGAAAATCCCCACATCCATAAAGCATCTGCGAGGATTTCTTGGTTGACAGGGTATTATCGCAAGTTTGTTAAGAATTATGGGAGAATAGCAGCACCTCTAACAACATTATTGAAGAAAGATGCATTTTCATGGACTCCGGAAGCAACAAAGGCCTTTGAACATCTTAAAGAGGCAATGTGCCAAGCACCGGTCTTAGCTACACCGGACTTCACAAAAACCTTTATTGTGGAATGTGATGCTTCAGGAAATGGAATTGGTGTTGTTCTAATGCAAGATGAAAGACCCATTGCTTTTGAAAGTCGTCCAATCAAGGGAAAGTTTTTAAGCAAAGCTATTTATGAGAAGGAAATGTTGGCAATACTCCATGCACTTAAGAAATGGCGACCCTACCTAATGGGAAGACACTTCAAGGTAAAAACGGATCATGATAGCCTTAAATACTTTTTAGAACAAAGATTATCCTCTGAAGAGCAACAAAAGTGGGTCACAAAGATGTTGGGTTATGACTTTGAAATCATCTACAAAAAAGGGAAGCAAAATGTGGTGGCAGATGCACTCTCAAGAAAGGATGAGGATGTGGAAGCATTGTTGTGCGCCATTTCTATTATCCAACCAGATTGGATAAACGAAGCAAGGGAGGAATGGAAGAATGACGAAGAAGTGTGGGCACTTATTCGAAAGTTACAACAAGATTCCAGTACGTCTGATACATTTAGCTGGAAAAATGATTTGTTATGGTACAAAGATCGCTTATACCTCTGTAAGAATTCCCAGCTAAAACAAAAGATTCTTATGGAATTGCACACTTCTCCCTTAGGAGGGCACTCAGGATTTTTAAAAACTTACCACAGGGTTAAGAAGGAATTTTTTTGGGATGGCCTTAAATCAGATATTCAAAAGTTTGTGGCGGAATGTTTTGTTTGCCAACAAAATAAAGTTGAAACAATTAAGACAATGGGTCTATTACAACCTTTATCCATTCCAAGCCAACGTTGGGAGGAGGTTTCAATGGATTTTATCACAGGTTTACCCAAGTCTGAGGGAAAAAGTGTCATCATGGTGGTAGTTGACAGACTTACCAAGTATGCACACTTTTGTGCATTATCACATCCATTTAAAGCCAGTACAGTTTCTACTGCATTTATGGAAACAATCAAAAGCTACATGGAAACCCAAAGATTATTGTAAGTGACAGAGATCCCATTTTCACTGGAAATTTTTGGACAAAATTATTTTCTTGTCTTGGTACTCAGTTAGCTCATAGCTCATCTTATCATCCTCAATCTGATGGGCAAACTGAGATAGTAAACAAATGTTTGGAAGGATATCTTCGTTGCTTTGTATCTGATAAACAGACACAATGGGTCAAATGGTTGCCTCTGGCTGAATGGTGGTATAACACTTCCTTCCATACAGCAACAAAAATGACCCCATTTATGGCACTTTATGGGTATCAACCACCATCCATCACATCATATTTAAGAGAAAATTCTAAGGTTCAGGCAGTGGAACATCACATCGAACATCAACAACAAGTCCTCCAACTCTTAAAGGATAACCTCGTGTTGGCACAAAATAGAATGAAACAACAGGCAGATCAACATCGCAGTGAAAGAAGTTTTGATGTAGGTGATTGGGTATTCCTACGGCTACAACCATATAAGCAAATGTCCCTCAAGCAAGCTAAGAAGGATAATAAATTATCACCAAAGTATTATGGTCCATACAAGGTGTTGCAAAAGATTGGTACTATGGCATACAAATTGGAGCTTCCTGCAGCTTCTCGATTGCACCCAGTTTTCCATGTTTCATGTTTAAAAAAGGTTATAGGCGACAAGCTCCCAGTTCAAACAATATTGCCAGAACTTGACGAGGAAGGAAAAATTATATTGGAACCAAAAGCAGTCACAGAAAAAGGAACTCGATAGCTACGGAATCGTTCAATTTCAGAGTATCTTATCAAGTGGAAGAACTTATCCGCTGAAGATTCCACATGGGAGGATGAGAATTTTATGCAGAAGTATCCAGAACTACTCAAGCGTTGAAAAAAAAACTTTTTGAAGGAGAGGGGCATGTTGGGTCCCTATAATACTAGTGATTATCCCATTGCTATTGTAGTTATACCCCTTATTAATATTGTTGTGCCCCTATTGCCCCCATATTGTTATTATTGTGCCCCATAGAATCCCTCTATTGTTATTTTTGTGGCTTTATATTATTATTGTTAGGTCGGCTGGATTATATTGTGACTCCTTAGACTCCTATATATAGAAAGGAGGTTTCTTCATTTGAATCATCCAAGAATTGTTCATTTATGTAATGTAAAGGAGGTTGCCCCCTCGAAGAGGCTGAATTCTAAGGCGTTGATCTATCTTTTTTTATCTTTTCTTGAGCTAGTTTCATAACAGACCTGCTCTGATAACAATTGTTGGTAATAATACTGAGAGGGGGTGGGGGAGGGGGGCTGAATCAGTATTTAAAAATCAATAACCTTTTCATTTCCATAATCATATTTATATACGCTACTTCAGTGAAGGGAACTAGTGTTGTTCTTTAGGTAAGCAATGTATATCTAGAGAATTTATTATTCAGTTAATTCATCATATGTCGATCTTTAATCAGTGCATCATTACTTTATTAAATATTAAACAATAACCATGTGCAATAATAACATAATAAACCATTGCACATAAGAAACACACATGAACACCAACATTTAAGGTGGAAACCCAATGCGGTAGAAAAACCACCTGCTGTTGTTGTCTCTGTGTTCTTTTAATATAAAGAATAATCTATTTACAATCTTTTACTAGTGAAGACTCATACCAATATGTAGGAACCCACCTACAGAAGGTTACAACCTTCTCTCATTCTCCAGCTTCTACTAGAAGGGAGATACAACCCCCTAGCTCTTGTACTAGCCGATATGTTTACTAGTACGTAGGCACCAAGCTACAGAAGGATACAACCTTCTGTTGTTCTCCACCTTCTACTAGAAAGGAACTCCAACCCCTTGATAAAATTACCAACCACTACTGCCAGGAATCTTCAACTTCCTTACTGAAGGCATCAACCCTCAGTATCCTCCAGGGACCACGTTTCATAAATTTTCATATTGGATACTCCTGGTACACAAAAACACAATATGAAGGCCATGTTTCCTCAAATAAATCACCATTGCAATACATCCATCAAATACATCTGCATCAACCAATGATTGAAACTCAATCATCAATCTCTGACATAACTAAAACCCAATCATCAATATTTGAATCAACCATAAATGAATCAATAATTCACTGAAGCCTTTGATATACTGAATCAAAAAATCAATGAACCTCTGATATACTGAATCAAACAATCACTAAACCTCTCACACAACTGAATCAACAATTCATTTAAACTTAATCAAATTCAACCAATCAACTGGAACAGATAGATCACTATAACCAGTATAGAAATCTAAACCTAGAAAATTGCATCAACAACCAAAACCAACTGTAACCTCAGAAGTCATGTGTCATAATGTATACACTCCTTCAATGAAGCCAACCTGCGTGTACACGCTACTTCCTTTAGACCAACTTGTGTATACCTCTAAAGATACTGAATAATAGAACCTTTGAACCACAAATTGTACCAATCAGTGACATTATGAAGGTCTAATATCATATTATAGAGTTCTAAACGTATAGCAACAAGGATCACCCTTCTTTCTCAATCAATTAATCAATCAGACTCAATTTCCTTATACATTCAGTCCTACTTTCAGGTCCAAGAAGACATCATTGACAAACAAGAGTAAAACATTAGCACTCATCTGATAGATCAATTGTCCTTGAACATCAAGATTTTCTTTTGCATACACTACTTGGAAGATCTGAACCAACATGTATACGCACCTTCACCAAAGCGAACTAGTGTATATATCTATAAATACTTACTTATAGCTTCTTTGGAATCCTAGACATACCCTTATCATCGCATATAAAGGATAAATCATGTGTTAGCAATCAAATCTAGCCTATCCATTATCAGATCACATAATGATAAGTCATTATGATCATGATCCATCATTATATCTCATCCATCATCAAACACTCAGGTGCATGCTTAGTATAGATCAAGCAAAGCATCAGAAAGCCATAACATACATATTTGCTTTTGATCTAACACTTCATTAGATATTCATTCTTGTACTCTTATCCCTTTGAACTTCTTCTCCTTATATACTTAGATCCTTTGTCAATAGCTCGAACCAAAACCTCATACCAATACCTCGAAATAAAACCTCGGACCAATACCTCGGACCAAAACCGCATACCAATACCTCAGACTAAAACCTTGGACCAAAACCTCATACAAATACCTCAGACCAAAACCTTGATTTTCCATCCCATACGCGCTTTTCCTTCTGTGAAATTCTGTGCATATGTATACACTTATTCTGTTCCGTGAGCCCGCATGTATAGGCTACTTCGATAAGGTGAACCAGTGTATACTTCTTAAACTATTCTTTTTCTTCAATTTCTTGATTCTAATCTGTAGTGCTTTGTTCCTTCATCCTATTATTTTATACAATTACTTTGTTCCCTCTAAATAGACAAGTTATAATGTGGTTTTCCATATTACTTCTAAAATGATTCCTTTGAACTACCCTGCATATTGCCACATCTGTAAACAAAACTACCATGCATTCTGTCACATCTGATATCTCTCTTGTAGATTCATCTAGTTACCATATACAAGTGTGTTGTTCTACTACAAGCTGGTTTCCATAAATTACAACACATGCATCATAATGCCAACACATCTATCATCTGATGCTCTTGGAGGATGTGTAGGGAATTCATGACAAGAGTATGCAAGAGGACCGTTATTCTTTGAGGGTTGGGAACCCACGATGTAGAAGGTCATACTCAGTGAACACCTGAGTGGGTATGTACCTTGAGAGACAATGATGAAGGTGTCTATAAATCATTAGTCTCGCCAGCATGGTAGCTCATGGTATCGTGGAGAGATGGAGTTGTTAGTCAACGCCTTGCACTATGACAATGTTACTTGATATCATGCTATACAAATGGGATTACTAATCCGATTATTCTTATGATAAATTCTTCAAATTGAGGATGACCAAGTACCATTGTAAATACCTCCCTAGTTAAGAGGGAGTGTTGAACAAAATGTAAATAGGTTCGATATTTATACATGAAATTTTGATCTTTGTACTTGTACAGAAAATAAATATTTTTTTTGTAAATCATATGAATGAGTTTCTTGCTCATTCCATAGATCTAGGAAATTTAGAGAGTCAAAATAATGAGCTCTTCTTGAGCATATTTTTAATGTATATGAAGTTACCTAGTGTGTAAGAACAACCCTCCAAGACCAACATAATCCTCCTGAAGACTAGTAAGCAAAATGATGGAAAACTCTATCATGTTCGCTAGCAAAATAATTTAAAGCGAAGTCATGTCAGATAGCAAAAGAGACACAACAGATCACTTGGTTATGTCGGCTCATTATGGAGGCATGACCGCTATATATACCCACCTAAGATCACTGCAAATGGGAGAGACAAAATCTCTCATTCTCTGAAGCAGTTCAGATAAAAACACGGTCTGCAACTTCACATATATTGAAGAAGTATATTCTCAGATGGGATAATTATAACCAAGATATCAGTGGTGTAGGCACAATAATAATCACAAAAAGGTGCAGCGATGATTATGATTTTAGCAGTACGGAGAAGAGGATTGACGTCTTGTTCTTGGAGTGGCTCAGTCAGTCAAGGGTGATGGTCTTGGTGTTCATCAATTGGAATCTTTAGAAGAAGAATTTAGTGTGGGCTTTCCTTTCCAAGAGGGAGAGGCTTTGGTCCTAGAATAATGCATACATCTTGTGTTCTGTCTCTTTGGTTTTGGTAGCTATTTGATGAAATAAGAAACACACACTCTGATAATGTTAAATAGAAGATTGAGATAATAAGAAAATTAAAAATGTCTCACAAATAGTTATCAAGTCAAGAAGAATCTCATTAACTATATGTGCCTTAGATTCTTCAACACCTATGAGGTACCATAGAACATGCTTAGTTTCCCTCAAAAATAATTTGTTTGGCCTAACCATAGCTTGACTAAGTTGGTTTATTTCATAACACATATCTCGTCATTTGTTCACCACATACATAAGTGAACCCACAAGTTTATGATAGATGGTAGCTTCCACTATTTCACCTGAACTAGTATCCTCTTTTCTCCAACTAGTGTCTAGAGGTGTCTCCATGGGTTTGCTACTCTCCATGTGAAAATTTTTCAGTATCTCATTGGAATACTTTCCTTGAGAGACAAAAATTTCCCTATCTCCTCGCCATACTTCCAATCTAACGAAGTAGTGCATGAGTCTCATGTCCTTCATTTCAAATTCTCTTGCAAGATCCTCCTTAGAAGATATGATCAACTTCTCATCATGGTTTAAAATTAAATCATCAAAATATAACACAATAATAAATAATTTACCTTGAACCATAATATGATAAAGGCTTATATTTGCTTCACTTTTGGTGAAACCCAACCCAGTGAGATATTTGTCAATCTTGTTGTACTAAGCACATAGTGTTTGCTTGAGGCCATACAACACTCACTTGAGTTTTCTCACATGCGACTCTTTTTCAAAGGTCTCAGAACCTTTTGGTTTCTCAAGGTACACCTCTTCCCTAATAAATCCAATGAGGAATGTTGTCTTCACATCCATCTAGTGGATCTTCCACCCCATCTGCGCTGATAAATAAAGTATAGATCTAATGGATGAATACCTTGCGATCGATGCAAAGGTTTCCTCATAATCTATTCTCACAACTTGAGAGAATCCCTTCGACACAAACCTAGCCTTATACTTCTCTATGCCTCCATCTTCTGCATGATCTACCTTGTAAATCCATCTCGAACCCACCACTGATTTGTATGTTGGTCTTGGGACCACTTCCAAAACATTTTCCTTGGCAATGGAGTCATAATCTTCAACCATTTCATCAACCCATACTAGTTTCCTTATTTCTTCCTCAAAAGAGGATGCCTTGATATAAACCAAATCTATCATTAGAGCCATGTAACTAGTGTATCGATCTGGTGAACTTCTTTTCCTGCACCGAGAATTGGGTGCTCCCACAGTATCTCTAGAATCATGCATCAACCTATCATCTCTCTGGCTCATTTTATTCCTTCTCTGGATGTTTTTGCTTGAGTGGATATCTCCACTCTCTTCTCCTCAACTTGTGTTAGCTCCACAAATTTTGGAGGTTCCTCCTTTGGAGCCAAAATCTCGTAATTTGGTTACAACTAAAGCTCACTCTCAAGAGAACATATCATTTCCTTCTCCTCATCAAGCTTCACATCTCTTTGAACAACTCTAATCCTTAGAGATGGAAGGCACAAATGGTAATTGTGAGGAGTTTTTTGTAAGCCACAAATACCCTGAACTCAGTTTTTGGCTAAAGCTTCTTCCTAGATTCTTTGGAGACATGGCAGTAAATTGATGCTCCAAAGATCCTGAAGTGAGACAGATCTGACTTTCTCCTTGTGAAATCCTACTCCGGTGTAATCATTCCTTGAATTCACTGAGGACCCGATTATGCAAGTATATTGTTGTCTTTCATACCTCTACCCATATATTCAGTGGTAGGCCTTGGTCATCCAACATCGCCCTCGCTTCTCCCACAAATCTATGCTTATTTCTCTCACCCATGCCTTTTTTATTTTCGTTGTGGAGTGCTGTCAACTCCCATCAAATGCGTATTATTGAGATCCTTCACCTTATTGTCGGTTTTCTTGTCTACTAGTGCTTTGAATTCTACAAGATTGGAGAGTGTCTCATCCTTCTTTCACGTGAAGAAGATCCAACACTTCTGTGAGAAGTCATCTACAAAGATAACATAGTATTTGTGCCTGCTAGTGGAGGCTATCAAGAAAGGTCCACACACATCAGAGTGGATCCTTTCCAGGACTACATGTGCTTTGTTGTCCCAATCATGGAATGAGGCCTTTGAGTACTTCCCCAAGGTACACCCTTTGCATGTATCTTTCCGATCTAATGATTCTTTGGGGAGACATATGGTTATCTACTACATAATATTTAGGGTGCCGTGATGCAAATGGCCAAGTCTTCTATGGCATAGTTCATTGACGTTGTGGCTTTGCACCTTCTCTTCCTTCATTCTTAATGCAACACAATCTTCCACATATATATTGTATAGGTTCTTCAAACGAACCCCGATCTGCTTCACCAGTCCTGTGGTTATGTGTCTTATGAATTATTTCCCTTTGTTGAAGATCACATCATAACCACAATCTTCCAACATAGAAACTAAAACAATATTTTTCTTTAGGGCCATAACATACATGACATCTTTGAGTTTGAGAGGGGAGCCATAATCCCTATGAAAATTAACTATACCAATACTCATCTCGGAATACTTCCCATCATCTCCCATATCAATGTGCATTTGGAGGTATTTCTCCTCGAGGTCAATAAAACATTCTCTGTTGCCCATCATGTGGAATGAGGAACCATTGTTGAAGTATCACACATTTCCCATCATCATGCTCACCATGCATTCCATGTGGGTGAACTCAAACTTGAACTATGATGCCAACACTTCACCTGCTACTCCTCTTGAGTTATTCTTGTGTGTCTTCTTATGTGGATATTTCATGGCATAATTCCCAAATTCATGATAATTGAAACTTTTATTTCGGACAAGTCCTTCTTCATGCCCCCTTGAATGGACTCTGGTTTGGATTGGGATTTCTTCCCTTGCCTCTTATTTTTCTTTGAATCCAAGGAATATTTCTCCTCATCCTCACATTTGGATGAGGTCCCATCTCTAGTATTCCACCTTATCTCCTCCCGTACCAAATGGGACCATAAGCATTCCTAGTTTGGTAGTTTCTCCCTCACATTCACTGAATATTAGTAGTTTTTCCAACCCTTGGGAAGGAATATAAGGGCTAGCCTCATGAGATCATCCTCTACAACAATAACCCAAACTCCTCCAAGTTCATCATGACATTGTGTGAGCCTGCTTAGGTACTACATAATAGATTTACTCTTTCTCATATTGATACTTCAAAGCTTATCTTTGAGTGCAAGTATCCTATGGCCGATGTTGTTCTGGAAAAAATCTTTCAGTTCTTTCCACATTTCATAAGGGATTTATTTCCCATGGAAATTGGAGACAATGTGACCCCTCACTCCCTCTAATATCATTATCCTCTCCTTGGCTACACACTTCCTCCATTCTGTTAGATCCTTGATGTTAAATGATCTTGGTTTTGTAATGTCATTTTCGACAAATTCCTTCAACCCATTTTCCTCTAGTGCCACCTCCATTCGGTCCTTCCAAAAATAAAGCTTGAGCTACCCTCAAGGGCATACTCAAGACTTAGACCATAGAACAACATCATGTTAGATCTAAAGAATTGATCCTTCAAATTTGGTCCTCCTGCAATAACCACTTCAAATTATTTTCTCTAGTGTGAATCCTGCTCTCATACCATGTAGAAATGTAATGTCTAGATATGAATCTGCTCATTTAATTTACTAAAACACAAGACTCAAATCTAGTCTACCCATCTGTGGAATTCAATTCATGATCATGAACACAAATCATAAACATGCATTAATATTAAACAGACATACACAAATATTTATTTAGGGGAAAGAAACTGCTCAAAACCCCTTCCTATATGTATTTCATTAATCACATAATAGAGGAGAAATACAATTCTTTCTCCAGCCTAGGAAACTCTTGCAAGTGTATAGTCTATCTCGCTGCTTAACTTACTGACTCTCGCCAATACTTAGTCAATTTTTCTGTCCTCCAAGATCCAATTTCCTTACACTGTTCCTTAAGGAATTATGCCCCTATTTCATAAGAATTTTCCTCCAAGGAATTGCACGATTCATATAGGCTCATCCTCCAACTACATGCACCACTTGTACACCTCAAAATAGTCTACAGCTGATAGTACACTGCCATGGAATATCTATCTCAACTGGGTAACTCATATTCTTTGGATGCAACAATTATTTTTGGTTGATTGATCAGTTAATTAGTTGATCAATGAGTTGTGATTGAAGTGACACCCAACTACTAGACCCTCTACTAGTTCCTCCAACTTTTGTAACTTGTTTAATTGAAAATAACTCAATTTAACTTATTCAGATTGCTAGAAAATAGAAATCACTCATACTGAAATAAACTCAAGGCTTCCAACTTGAATTATCCAATCTATGTGGGTGACACAAGCCATTTCAATGAAGTTAACTCATCCAAGTTGTCTTCTGAAATGGAAATTCAAATTTTCTCTCTAGTTTGACCAAGGCAAGTCAAACTGAGAAGTTTTTTTTGCATTTTCAATAGCTTGACATTGAAAAAATCATATCTAATCCTGGTTGAGTTGGGTTTCTACAAAGATAAATATATCTTTGGATCCATGTTTGGTTAAAATAATATTAACATAGAATTTTTTTTATTGTAGGTGTTATAGAAAACCCATCCCTTAAGGCTACCAAGAGCCACACCCATTCCTGGAGAGCATGTGAACTACACCTCCCAACACCAGTATGTTGTGGACTCCCTAAGACTATAAAAGTTATGTGTGTCTCATAGATTGCAAGAATAAAAAGGATCTTGTTGTCCAATGCAAAGATTTCTTTGATCTGGATGACAATGAGAAACAAAGGTAGGCCTGATTTAATGATTAAAAATCAATTTAATTAAATTATTTCTGATAAAATTTATTTATGTTTAAGTTACAATAGAAATTGGATGGTAAATTTTGGAAATACTTCAAAACTTGATAGACAAGAGAGATGTTAAATATTAAAATTTAATACACACGTAAGACAAGTAACATTTTTACTACTATGAATATTCTTGATGATGGAGTTGAGTTGCCTTGACTAATAATCATCAGTGCAAATTATAAACATATTTTAGAGAGGAACTAGGTCAATCCTCATAGAAACTAGGTCAAACTCAGTTGATTAAAGTTTAGTATCATTATAATTTCAATTTCAGGAGAAAAAATCATTCTTCCTCTCGCACAATACTATTTTTGTTCACTATGAGAAGCATCCTCACCATGGTAATCTTTCTAGATTTTCCAGTTTAAATATATCTTACTCGTGATTATCTTAATGTTTAAGTGGCTAAATACTATAAGCAATTATTTCAAATTTGTCATAGACAAAGTGGTGGGGATGAATAAAGGCACCATTCACATGAACTTGGACATCAATAGAGGGATAGAAACCTTTGCAGTGATAATGCATGAGAAAAATGTGACAATAATGACCACATCCATGAATTTCAACAGGCCCTTCAAAATAATAATTTACTAGTACATATGGTTGTCAATCTATATAAACTTATGTTAATATTTTCAGGTTTAGCTCAATTGATATTAAAAAGAAGCCTTTTCCTAAAGCAACATTGTCAAATAAAATCTCTAGGCTAAAGCATTGTGTGTCCAGGGATTTTTTTCAAAGAAACATGGTCCTATAAAATCTCTATAGAATAAAGAATTATTTCTACAAACCATACTATCATATAAAAAACAATAATTTTCAAATCAAATCTTAACTTATAAAAGGATGAAGTTTCCCAGTTTGTTAGATTTTATAGCAAAATTTGGGCACCTTTCATCCACTTTTTTACACTCTGAAATGGTATTTATAACAATAAAATAGTTCGCCTTGAACCATATACCATTATTGTCATCATGCAAGTATCAAATTTCATTAATGCCCCATGCTGACCCACATTAGCCATATTTAGAAGCACCCAGTGACTGATGCTTTTAGAGAATTCTATTATGTTAAGCACTTGTCCTAGCATCTTTAGGAATCAACACGCCCCACATTTAATGCTTACCTTAATGGGCATTGTTGATTTCTCATGGAATCAGAGTGTAGTCTTCATGAATGTTATTGTTTCCAATGGAATTCTTAAAATATAAATTACTATATGGAACAATATTGTGACTCTATTATAAGTGGCCATAGAACTTAACCAAGGACAATTACAAATTAATTGCATCCTTTAAATCAAAAATCACTACAATAACTCCATATAAAATTTATTGATTTTGCTTAACATGTCTATTTAATTTTAAAAATTAAAATAGGATGTTCAAGTAGTGATTAGTTTAATTTCTAGTGCGTGTTCTTCAAAAATTAAAATAAGATGTTAAAATAGTAATAAGATTGATTTCTAATGCATTTTAATCTTGATTCCTCCATTTATTTTTTAATTGCAACATTGGTGTTTGCACATTTTCATGAAAATGTGATTGAACCAGCTTTACCTTTCACAAAATTTCTAAATATATCTTAGGAATGAGCTTTTTGAAATCATTTATATATTTAGTGGGGCTTCTACTCTCTTAAAATAAACAATTTTTGTACTAAGAACCTCCATGTATCTTTCACAAAACTTCCAAATTTATATCAAGAAAGAGTCTCCTGAAATAATCTATTTATTTAGTGAGGCTTTGACTCTTAAACTAGACAAATTTGCAGTGAAAACATCCATGCACGTTTGAGATATTCCTACACACCATTGTGAGGAAGAGAAATTTTATTGAAAAAGCATTTAAAATAGCACAACCTCAACTGAGGCATACTACCGATAGGTGTGATAAGAATCGAGTGCTTAGTCTTATGGGAGAGAACTTACTATCTTGCTCGTTATTCTCTCTAGCAAGCCTAAGCAAAGCCAGTAGGTTCTCTCTAATATAAGCTTGCACACCAGTGGGTTCTCTTGATTTTGTCACCGCAGGTTCTTACCATGCCTAGAAGCATTTGAGTAATGAAAAATCCATGTTATTATCATGTATATTAGCATTCCAATAATGAAAATTCCATCAGTTGATTATATACAGGAGATAACCATAACGTGCTACCATTTTTTATCACTTACTAGAAATTAGAGATTTCTGGTTATAAATTTAGATTTCTGTGTAGAGATTTCCAGTTATAAATCCGACTACTACATAAGAGGGTAAGAGGGTAGTTTAAGACATTTTCTTAACACGAAAAGAATTATTGTGACGTATCTAGCAAAATTATTTGACAAAATTCATGTTCAGAATAGAGGATAGAAATTTTTAATTTTATTTTATCAAAAATGGAAAGTGGTTCTTAAAGGTGTTGAAGCTCTGCTTAAACATTTTACAGGTTGTTACCATGGAAATTTTTAGGGGCTAATATTCGCAAGTGGGCTAATTTTCCACATTTTTTTATAAAAATGATTCCCCCAAATTTTACAATATAAAATTATTTGACCTTAGAAATCACCAACATTATTTAGAGAATATATGTAAAATAATTATAAATTTGAATAATTTTACAAATACATCAATAAACATTTTATATTTTTCATATTAAGGACTAGTAATATTCGCCAATGTTTTTAAACTTCAAGGTAATTTTACATCCCTAAAATTTCCCCTCGTTATTAATACTTTAGTTTAAGCCACCTAAAACTTTTAAATATAATTTTTTTGGATGAATACATATTTTTGAAGCTGACCTTAATTATCTAGCCAGATTTGCATCCCATGGCATTTCCATTTGTGTTTTGTTAAAGGATTGGAAGTCATTCTCTTTAATTATTCGATTGGTTTAAGAGGTTAGTGTTGCATTGATTATTTTATTGTTGGTTACTTTTTCATATTGTTAGCATAATAGTTCTCTCTCTCATGTTTTCACCTTCAACTATTGGGGAATATAAAATTTTCTTTAGTGACAAGAAGGTCGATTTTGACCATGTTTATGGAAATTTCTTTGAGAAAGATACCCTAATGTTGGGGGGTGAACCACATGAAATGGACATCCTTGGGCTTAGATTCTAGGTCGAGTGGCATCTATTGTGCTTCCAATCTTCTAGGGCCTTGTAGCCAACCTCATCCAAATTTTTGGTTTATATTTGGTTGCAACATAACACAATGATGAATCGGGACAAAACCCTTGTGGATAGTGAAATACTTTGTTAACCTTGCCAATAGATTGATATCCCATTGGCTCCATGTTTGGATTTTGATACGTCAGCTGATAAGTTTTTTGACTATTATCACCAATAAAAAATAAATTCCATAGAAACTCAATTTCCATAGTTACACCACCAGAAAAATATCACCAAATCTCGAACCACATGTGAAGTTCACCTATTCTGATAAGAATTTGTGAACATTATCCAACACTTTTATTATTAACAACACAAATTTTTCCAAGGGTGAATATGGGAAATATTAGATGAATAAGTTTAGTGAGTGTAAATGATGGTTACAATTAATGGCAAATGTGTGAAACAAGGACATAAATGATATCCATCTTATTGAGGTATGAGAACTATGAGAGAAGTACTGGAATCTATATTGTGACAAAGATGGTTATTTTCTTTTCATATCATGACAAACACATCCACATTTTCTTTATTATCCAAGTTTAATTTTTAGTTCCAATGGATTTGCTATAAACATGGAAATGGATAAATAGGCTAGAAATTTTCCTTTTCCTAATATTTCCAATGAACAATAGGTTTGAAAGCATTATTTCCTGCAACTAATTTATATTATCACATTCTATTTGAAAATACCTTTACTTTTCCACCTAGGATTTCAATATTGCTTCTAAGGAAAACCTCATGGGATCCCTCGTCTTCCCTGGAATATTTGGAAAGAGAGTGGCTCGACCACCAACTACATAGTGATTGGTAATCTGGAGGGACTATATTTAATTTTAACCTATGACCTATGGTTTCCCTGTCGATACCATGCCTTCAATAGATTGGTTCAACTGATTGAACTAACCCTTCGACCTTTTCGATTTTCATGCACATTGTAGAGTTGAGGACATGCCATTACAAAATTTTATTTGGGATTTTCCAAACATCTTAGATATCATGACATTCTATATACGACCAAATATTTCATTTTGAAATACTTGCTTGCAGGATATGTCATTATGAAAGTTCATTTAGGATTTTGGTTGTCAATGGAATTCGTTATTTTTTGAACATTTGGATATCGTCTACATATATTGTATGTATTTCTAAATACTTCACTTAGAGTTATTTTCTTATCCTAAACTTTTAATTTGTCTCTTTTGTTTTATCCATTTGATGTTGGCTTCTACTTGATTGTTTAGTTTCCTTGCAACAATTTTTTTCATGCATTGAGAATGCATCCACCTATACAGACCTAGTAGCAAGTGCATTTCTAACCCTAGTAACGAAACTCACTTGTTTAATTTGGACTCATCTGAAACTTTGCACAGCTCAGAAAATGAGTTGGCTTAACTTGTGTGTGAGCCAAACTTGCTTCCTGTGAGTCTAACTCACTAGTAGTAAGTTTCACTTGTAAGCACTTGTTAGCATTTACTCTGGCTAGGAGTAAGTGCTAAGTTTTTATTTTTAATTGTTCAGTGAGATTAACTTATGAGTCTGATGAACTACATCCTTAGTTCATGCCATTATAAAAATCAAACAGAAAATACCCATTCTACTCAGATTTTTGGGAGGCTCTTCTGCATGTTGTCTTTCGTTTTGTTTTCCAGTGAATTGTAAACCTATGAAAGAGGAGAAGACTTCGATTTTTTTCATCAAAGCAGATAGAAAATAGTGGCATATTGACAATTTACACAAGATTTACCATGGACCCCAAAATGGGAAAGCCATCTAAACAAACACACTTGCTTGGCTAGGAAACTTACCTACCTAGGAGCACTAGACACTTTGAGGGAATTTTATCTCTGGAGTTTAGGACCATGTGATATGATGTACATGGTGTATACATGAGCCCTTTGTTGGTCCATGATGGACACCCACATGTGGAGGTGTCTTGCACTTGATTTTCTAGCCCTTAATTCCGTGGTTAAGTGGATTTATTCTTTGGAGCACTTGAGGACTTGTGACAACATATCCAAGTTATTTTATGGTTTGAGTGAAGTCTGTGGCACATATCTAATTTCATCTATGGCTTGATCCAAGTTCAGTGGTGACTAGGCAAAATTTTGGTGGCTTGATATAGGTTTATGGTATATATATCATAGAGCAATAGGAACTAGAATGAATTTTTGTCTCAATGATCGAATTATGTAGCATAGATCCAAATTTGTGATCTTGTTCTAAGTTTGTGATCATATCGGTCTGAGATCTATAATATTTGTTCAAGGTAAGTAAGGGAGGTATGAAACCTATATTTATCTCTGATCTAAATTGCTATCATCATATCATTCCAAGATCTATTCTTTGTTTGAAGTCTGAGCTCAAGAAAAGGTGTATTCAGTCTTGTTTCCTTGTGGTATGATGAGAGGATCAGCCTTTCCTTGGTGATATTTGTTCAACATTCAGATGTGGATACTTAACAATTGTGGAAGAATTCTTCATTTAGTATAGTCCTTGTCTTGATGTATTGTTGAAGAATCAATTCAAATTCTTAAATAATAATGTACTTTTCGTTAAAATTTGCATATTCATGATCTATTTTTTATGAGAAATTGTGCAACCACAAACAACACAACTAGATCATTATTTGGTACCACCTACACATGGAAATTATCCAAATAGGACAACCTTGATGCAACTTAAACACTTACATATTTAATGTTGATTGGATAAAAATTTCATGTCCATTCAAGAATTTCCCTTGCCAACTTTCTCTCAAAAGAAACCCACCTTGCCTTAGCGGCCATTCCTAAGCCTGATTCCATATCTAGTACCTAACATTTTTCACTACAATTCCCATAAAATTTGATATGAACCCCACCCCTACTAACCCCTTCTCTTGAAAATTATGAAACCTTTCAATTTAAGTTGCAGTGTCAATGTTTCTTGAAAGAAAGAAAAGATTATATTAATTTTCAATGGTAGTGAAAACCAATTAATGTGACTAATTAAGTAGAAGTAAATGATTGAACCTCAATGCTTGCCCAATGATCACAAGTGTTGAAAAATGTTTGTTTGAAAAACTATATTGGTGTTGGACTTGGTTCCAACACAATAGTTGTAAATAAGGACAACAAACAACAACTTTCTACACTAATAACAGGAAAAGCAGAGATAGAAATCACAAACGTTTAAGATATGAAAAAATAAAAAAATAAATTAAATTAAATTAAATTAAAAAAAAAAACTAAGAAACTGACAAAATTTTGATGCAAATAAATGGATGACACAACATGTATCTAGGTTGCTCTCCTAATGAACCAACAAGCATAACAATTGGTTACCCAGATGAGTTCATGGATGGGAGTTAACCCATATCCAATCTTTTAGATAAAGTTTTGGGTGAATAATCAAGTGATTTCTTGACTTGGATGGACATTTAAGGGGATGTTCAATGATGGTTGCGCAAGTTTACAACCACAATACCATGTTGTGTAGTTCACTTTGAAATGTAAGTGATGATAAACTAGCATACCAAGAATGGGTCCTAGAGACTGTGGATGGAGAAGATGTTGTAATCAACTACAAGTTTGTGTTGAATGAGGGGATAAACAACTCTTTATTGAGTAGCTCATATTTGAAGGGAGATGTTGGAGGAGCAAACAACAAGCTCCAACAAAGTCTTAATTATTGTATGACTTTATTGTTAGCATTGACATCATGTGATACTTTCAATGTTTAGTGTTTAACATGTGATCAATGTAAACATTAGATGATGACGCTATAGGTTGGTCGTTTAATCACTATCACTTCTGAAGGGTACTATAAATGACATGATGTACATGAAATATTTTACACTATTGCTACAACATCATTAAAAAATAAAGTTTCATACTCTGTCCATTATCAATTTTTCATTTCTAATTATGCACTCAAAAATCTAACCAACATTGGAATTGGAATTGGTTATAGTAGAAGCCATGACCAAAAGCTTGAATATAGGTTAATGAGTTTTTTATTTTATTTTTGGAGGGGGTAACAGGGTGTTTCCTAAATCCTTTAGGGTTCTCATAATTACAAGGCTCAGAAACGAAATATGGGACATTATTACTCATCAAACAAGAAGATTCCATAACTATTCCATTGTCATGGCTTGATTAGAATTTACATCTATTATAAAAAATGATGATCTTCAAAAAAGATCCAAAAGAAAAAATCTAGTTTTAAATGTAGCTCTCTGAAACATAGGAAAAAATAACTTTAAACATACAACTTTGAATTCTTTTGAAATACATAAAACATATTGAGATAAAAAAAACTAAAAAAAATCAAGAGTGATACCTTGAGTTAGCTTTGATAGTGCATCAGGAGCACCTTCCATATGATTAAAGTCATTGTTATCAAATCACTGAACTAGTGCATATAGTAATTATGGCTAACCCCATACTTGTACTCGCTGAACTATAACACAGACAATAGTTCCTATTGTTGAACGGATTTGTCTATTTGGTGACCCCAGACAAGATAGCAACTCTATTTTGATATATTATTGAAAAGAAGAAATAATCACATGAAAATGTATCCTCAAATTATTTTTCAAAAAAAGTCTTGCTCCCTGTTGTACTTCAAGATATTTTCCCTATCCATGTGACATATTCACACATATCAAGCTATAAGTAGATGCATCTAAAATAACACCAAGTAAAATCAGGCAGTCAATCTCTAAATACAAACCCATAGATGGCCCACATCTCACCAAATAAAATGCAGATCAATTATTATTGATAATTATAAAGCAAGGGAATGCACCATCTAATCAAAAAATGGCTATGACACTACAAATATGAAAAAACATTGTAATCCAAATCTATAAATCCCTTGCAAGACAACTTTTTGCTACAATATCCTGAAACATAATAATCCAAACCATGTCCTCATTTTATAAAGGGATTTGCAAGACAACTTTTTGCTACAAATTCTTACCCAAAAATAAAAAGAACTGTATGTTGTTGGATCAGATGGGATGCATCAAAAAGTCTTGTAATACTCATTCTCACATTATATAAAGGGGACCCTATAATTTAAAAAGGAACACAGGAGTATAAGATATTCCTTTAGACTCTCTGCTTTGGGAAGAGGAAAAATAAGATGGCCAAACAGATTATCTTATGAAAATAAATTTTGATATTTAAAAAAGTTTAGTTATCCATGAAAATGACTGGCGAAAACTAATGTTAAGTCCACAATTTCAATTACTATAGTCCCCGCCATGCCTATGGCTGGGACTAATAAGATTTCCTCTACCTAGGCTATCATTTAATTTTGCAATGAAAATAATATTCTAATACCTTTATTCATATAATGAGTTATTGGAATCTAATATCACTTTTTTATAGTATAGATTAGTTTATCCACAAATTTTTCATGTATGTTTCCATCAAACTGTACTAAATAATCAAATATGTTTATGCATGGCAAAAGCACAAGCATTGTGTTTTGACCTGTTGTTCAGCTCTGACCCTTCGATTGGACATCTTCATTTGACGAGAAACATCAAAGAAAATGTAATTGAAAATTAAGCATCTTAAATAGGATACTGATCCCATTCAACATGAAACCTAATAATACATCCTCTTTATGTAAAATCCATTGTCAATTATGCCTCTCCTCAATCATATATTTTAAATTTCACACACCTAGACATCACACGTGCCTAAACACATTCTTCCTGATTCAAAAATATGAATTCCTCAAAACTTTGAAGCACCAAAGCCCAAGTGTTGGATGTTATGCTTCTTGAGCTGAATGAACGAGCTCACTTAAAGGTGGCTAAAGTAGACAAGAAATACCAGATGAATTTAAGCCAAAGCTGAGCTTCATTTGAAAACACTATGGTTATTAGGTATAATTCCTGTCCTGGTGAACTAAAGAATGTTTTTATTTTATGAGTTAGTTTTGTATATAAATTTTCATAACTGTAAAGAATAATATATATTGTATAATATCTATTATGGCCATGAACTCTAGTCTCTCATGGAACTTGGGCTAATCGATAAGTTTTTTGGTGTTTTCTTGGCACATTATAATATCTGACTTCTCTTTATGGTGCTCATCATTCTTTTTTTTATAAAATGTTATAGATGTTACAACGTTTCCTTTGCAACATCTGGTGAAAATTATAGTTTATCCTACAATGTGAAGAGTGAATCATTCTGCTAGTATTGATTCCATAAGATTCCATAAAAAAACATACAACAAGCCTAATGACATTATCAAGCTTCTCAAAAGAGTCAACACAACATGGGATATAGCCATTCATCACTTCGCCAATGACAATAATAAGCTAGGTCGACCATCCTACAACAGCCTGCTTGCCTTCGATATTCCTGGTAGGATTCACAGGCCTAGGATTAGAATTGACCTTCAAAAAAAAGTCTTCATGTGGATGGAAATGAGGGGAATGAGAAGGATAATGTTGTTGATGCTAATAGTTCCATTGTTTTTTGGCATCATCCAACAATGAAACTAGATCAACACCATTGTTCTTTTTTCCTCTCAATTTAGTCCTATAATCCCCCATGTGTCTGCTCTTAGCCTCAAAGTTGTGTTCCATGACTGTAGGGGCTACCAACCACTGAGGCACCATATAAGAATATCATTTATTAGAGGATTCCCCCTTCTCTACATAACTCTCTAATTAATATATGGCCATCACAGAGGGTTTGTTGCAAATGCACCCTATAAGAATAATTACAAAACCTACTCTAGAGTCCCTCCTCTAACAACCTGAAAACCTAAAGAAAATCTTCGGCGCATATATTTTAAACCCAAAAATGCACAAAAATCCAAATAATGTTGCATCCAAGGTTTCCCTTTCTAGTTTTTTCTCTTTTATGAATAAGACTTTACCTTGAATATGTGAAAGAAATAATAAAGGTCGCACATAAAAAAACCCAAACCATTTCATCTTCGCATAATTTTGTGTGGAGAATAGAACAAGATGGATTGTGTCAAGACCTCCTCTTGTTCCTCTAGTATTCTTCTTAAAAACACATCAGGGTTTCAAACCCCATGATGTAAAACCAAACTAGTCGCTTGGAACTTGTTGACGATGCCTGACATGCCAACATTCACGGGATCTCCCTGGTATGAAGTCCCAACTAGACCTCACACCTTTTGGTATAGGAGTCCTATCGGGTACATGTACGTTTTAACCCTATACATAAATTACTTTCATATGAATTCTAAAACACAAAAAATAAACAATGCGAGAGAATAACACATAAAACACATATACACAAAGATTTTCTCCTCGATCCCAAAATTGGGACTATGAGCTTGATTTTCATTATGTTCCTTTCAATGTTACAATATATATTTATACATGCCAAGGCATCCAATACCATGGACCGAAAAACATTGCATCCAAAACCATGGACCAAAAACCATCGCGTCCAAAACCATGGACCAAAAACCATCGCGTCCAAAACCATGGACCAAAAACCATCGCGTCCAAAACCATGTGCAAAAACCATGCACAAAACCATAGGTAGGTTCGCCCAACCTAATATAGGGTCCAGAAAAAAAAATTCTCGGGCGCTACCCTGGACCCAGTAGAGGGGGGATACTTGCCCCCCTCAAACCCCTTGTGACCCGCCTGATGCGCAATTAGCACAACGAGGGGGGGCTCCGCCCCCCCTCTAACCCCCTGGTTAACTTCGTGGGCTATTCGTGGAAAGAATATAACAAAAACCAATTTTCTCCCACTTTTTGTTTTCTTTCCATAAGGGGCATAGGAAAGCTTAGTCATTTATCCAGTCCTGCAATGCCCATTGTTTCTCTACACCAAGAGAACTTCTCAGAGCTCATAGATTTTTTCAATGCATCTGCAGTATTCTTCAAAGTGTCCACCTTTACCAGCAACACCTTTTTTTCTTCTATCATATCCCTCACAAAGTGATACTGAACATCAATGTGCTCTGTCTTTAAATGGTAAGCAGGGTTCTTTGCCAAGAAAATTGCACCTTCACTGTCACAATCTATCCTTATAGCTCCCTGTACTAATCCCATACTTGAACACAATCTCTGCAACCAAACTGCTTCCTTGCTTGCATGAGTGGCTGCCATGTATTCTGCCTTTGTAGTTGATAGTGCCACTATAGATTTTTTCTTACTCATCCAACTAACTGCACCTCTAAATAGGTTAAACACATACCCACTTGTAGATCTTCTCTAATCTAGATCTTCAACCTAGTCTGCATCAAGAAAGTCATGGATATACAAAAATTTGTCCAATCCTGGTCTTCCTTGGTAGCACAAACCATAATCACTAGTGCCACACAAATACTTGAAATTCCACTTCACTGTTGTCCAATGCTCCTTCCCTGGTTTTGACATAAACCTACTCAATACTGCCACTGCATGTGTAATGTCTGGTCTATTACAGACCATCGCATACATTAGGCTACTGACTACACTTGCATATGGAACACGGGACATGTCCTCTTCCACTCCTTGTGTCTTGGGACATTGCTCAACAAATAATTTTACACCTACAGGAATAGGAACCTTCACTGGTTTACTATCCTACATATTAAACCTCTACAGTATTGTCTCGACATACTTCCTTTGGTTTAACCAGAGCTTCCTCTTTACCAGATCTCTTTTAATTTCCATGCCCAAAATATTGTTTGCAGCACCAAGAACTTTCATGTCGAATTTGGAGGACAATTGGGTCTTCAAATCTTGGATAATTTCTTTGTCATTTCCAACCAGCAACGTATCATCCACATGCAAGACTAGATAAATAACACAGTCACCAATTAATTTAAAATACACACAGTGATCTTCCTTGCACCTGGTGAAGCCAAGTCCCCATATAAATGTATCAAATTTCTGATACCACATCCTTGGTGACTTTTTTAACCCATACAGAGACTTCTTTAACTTTCATACCAGTTCTTTCTTACCCTTCACTGTAAAACCTTTAAGTTTCTTCGTGCAGATCTCCTCTTCCCGATCCTTGTGAATAAATGTTTTCTTCACATTCATCTGTTCTATATCAAAATCAAAAGCAGTAGCAACAAATAGAAGTAATCTAATAGAATCTACCTTCGTAACAGGAGAAAAAATATCACCAAAATAAATTCTCAGCACCTGGGAATAACCTTTTTCTACCAACGGAGCTTTGTATTTCTCCACCTTTCCTCCTACATTTGTCTTCTTCTTGAACACCCATTTGTTTCCAATGGGTTTCCTTCTAGCCGACAACTCCACCAGATCCCAAGCCTCATTTTTGTGCAAATATGCCATTTGATCAACAATGGCCTCTTTCGAGAGTTTTCCATCCTCTGAATCTATTACTTCCTTCACAGTTCTGGGATCATCATCAATAATAGATAAAGCAGAATCTGAACAGAAAACAGATGGACTATACCTTTCTGGCTGCCTTCTTTCTCAAACTGATCTACTCACACCCTGAGTTTGCGACTCTTCATTTTTTGATTCCTCCTTTGCTGTAGAGTCTGATTTTTCCTTCTTAAGCTCAAACTCTATCTTCTCAAGTTCCTTTGGTTGGATTTCATGTTTAATAACATCTTTCACCTCTCTGAACACCACATCTCGGCTGTACACAATCTTCCTTCTTATTGGGTTCCAAAGATTATAACCCTTTAAACCATCCTTCTACCCAATAAAGATGCACTTTTAAGATTTACTATCCAACTTGGTTCTTTTCTCCTTTGGAACATGTACATATGCATTGTTAGGTTCCTATACCAATAGGAGTCATAATTTTGAATGACTAAGGTTAAGCCTTGTAATATTGTAGATACCTTTGCTTTCTGCAAATGTTTTCCATATTAATAATTTAAAAAATGTAATGAGGGTATGTCCTAAAAGAAAAATCAAGGGACAAAAAGAATAAGAGAAGGTCAAAAAATGAAAATATATGAATCCCAAAAACAAAAATAGACCATGAAAGTGTGCAAGTCGAAATGCCACTACTATTTACTTTTATGCATAATAACGATTGTGTGCAGCTTGTTATTCATGCCACAATCCATTGTAATCAAATTGTTTAATCTTGATTATATCATGCTTTGAATTTTATGTTTACAGATAGAGAATAAAATCTGACCAAAGAGTTCAATCTTGGCAGATCATTAGATAGGTAGAGAAAATAAAAGGAGCTCATTAGCCTAATTTGATCCCTTGGATGATATAAGGTTAGAAGTTTATAGTTTGTTTTATAAAAGAAAAGATAGGATAAGGGTTTGCTAGCCTAAATGCACCGAAATAAATGAATAAAAAATGTTAGAATAGGTAAATGGGTAAGTAAATGAAAGGTTGCTGAAGTACAAGATTGATTGGATCAAAACACATGCATCATGCTTAGACACATATTTCAACATGTATGATCAATTGTGGAAGCAGAAACAAAGGTTTGCAAGTTAATATAATTAACTCCCCCTCATTCATTTTTCCCCTTAGTTACTAATTTCCTATCCACAAGTATGTTCTAGTACTTTAAATCCTTCAAGTCAAATAGGCTCACAGCATTTCCCTTACTTTTGGTGGGACCGGACCCTCGGCTCAATGACTTATGGACATCAAGTGTTAGAATCCCTTTCATGAAAGTCATCCCCCTTCACTACCCTAATAAAACCCCTTTTCCTAAGCTTAAACTTCGTTTGCCTAAGAAAAGTAAAGCAACTCCATGTTAAAACCCTTTTCGTTCAAAAAACCCACAAAAACATTTTATCCTAATTATTCAGAGTATGTAAATAAAGTGCCAAATATTACATTTTACATTATACTTAAGGGTATATTCACTCCACCAATTTCATATTAATTTTTAACTTTATTATATAAATCCTGATATATAGTTTCTCATATATTAATTAAATCCCCTATATAAATATCCCAACCGTTAGTTTAATTATAAACTATATTTAACCCCCTACTTCATACCCTCGATAAAATTTGCTTAGCCTCCTAGTTTTCGTTAATGTTGGGTGAATCCCGCCATTAAACCTCGCCCGATTAATTAATCCCCTCATTAACGTTTAATAAATCTCAAATCGTCAAGAATTAGAGTGTTGGCCCCCCCTCGACACCTCAGTTCATTTCATCTGTGCACCTTCTCCACTCGACTACCATCTGATCACCATCCCCCTCATCTGATGGTCCACAGCCATATCAGCCGAGCCCGATGGTCGATCGTTACCCGCCCGATAAAGCGGTTTTCTTGGGCCCCCTGATAGATATGTGTCAAACGATGGAGTAGATCAGGTGAGCCCTCCTAAATACTTCCTTCTCCACAAAAGCGGTGCAATGGCATGGAAAACCACTTCCCCGCGCAACCCAATAAAACACCTACTGTTCATTCTTAAATTACCTGCCAAAAAATGACCGTTGCTCCCTAAAAATGCTGAGAAGCCCTTTTTCACCTTTTTTGCTCATTTTCTTTGTGAACCCATGCGAACCAGTTTGATTCTTGCAAATGTTGAATCTGCCATTTGAACTCTGAATTCACTCCTAAAGAAGTTGCAAATACCCCAATCGACATCTCAGTCTGTACCAGATCCATTTGAACTTCTGCAGCTACTGAGAACTCTGAAATTTGAAGATAATTAACCCAATTCCAGGTATTTCACCACGAATTACCACTCCCCCTTTCAAATTTGGAGACGTTCAGCATGTACAGTGTTCTAATTAAGTAAAATTAATTAAAAATACTTCAAATTTGAAAGTCTGTTGCCTAAACCCTCCTCAAAATTTTTAGTTGCTGTGAAAAACCTCTGAATAAACCTGTAAAGCCAAATTCAAATCCTACAAGAATTAAATTATGGCTTCCCCTATTGCCATGGATGTCAGACCCATCACAACTCCCCATTTGGACCTCGACCACCTTCCCCTAGCTAACAGGGATTTCCAAATCAAAGATACAACTACCCATACCCTCCTACCTAAAATCCATTGCTTAAGCAAGGACATATACCTCAACCATTGTTATGAAACCAACTCAAGAAAAGATAGAAAAGATAGATCAACGCCTTAGAATTCAGCCTCTTCGAGGGGGCAACCTCCTTTACATTACATAAATGAACAATTCTCCGATGATACAAATGACAAAACATCCTTTCTATATATAGGAGTCTAAGGAGTCACAATATAATCTAGCCGACCTAACAATAATAATATAAAGGCACAAAAATAACAATAGAGGTATTCTATGGGCACATTAATAGCAATATGGGGGCAATGGGGGCACAACAATATAAATAAGGGGTATAACTACAATAGTAATGGGGTAATCACTAGTATTATAGGGACCCAACATGCCCCTCTCCTTCAAAAAAGTGTTTTCCTCAACGCTTGAGTAGTTCTGGATACTTCTGCATAAAATTCTCATCCTCCCATGTGGAATCTTCAGCGGATAAGCTCTTCCACTTGATAAGGTACTCTGAAATTGATCGATTTCGTAGCTGTCAAGTTCTTGTTTCTATAACCGCTTCCGGTTCCAATATAATTTTTTCTTCCTCGTCAAGTTCTAGCAATATTGTTTGAACTGGTAGCTTGTCTCCTATAACCTTATTTAAGCATGAAACATGGAAAACTGGGTGCAATTGAGAAGCTGCAGGAAGCTCCAATTTGTATGCCATAGTACCAATCTTTTGCAACACCTTGTACGGACCATAATACTTTGGTGATAACTTATTATCCTTCTTAGCTTGCTTGAGGGACATTTGCTTATATGGTTGTAGCCGTAGGAATACCCAATCACCTACATCAAAACTTCTTTCACTGCGATGTTGATCTGCCTGTTGTTTCATTCTATTCTGTGCCAATAGGAGGTTATCCTTTAAGAGTTGGAGGACTTGTTGTTGATGTTCGATGTGATGTTCCACTGCCTGAACCTTAGAATTTTCTCTTAAATATGATGTGATGGATGGTGGTTGATACCCATAAAGTGCCATAAATGGGGTCATTTTTGTTGTTGTATGAAAAGAAGTGTTATACCACCATTCAGCCAAATGCATGCATTTGACCCATTGTGTCTATTTATCAGATACAAAGCAACGAAGATATCCTTCCAAACCTTTGTTTAATATCTCAGTTTGCCCATCAGATTGAGGATGATAAGATGAGCTATGAGCCAACTGATTACCAAGACAAGAAAATAATTCTGTCCAAAAAGTTCCAGTGAAAATGGGATCTTTGTCACTTACAATAATCTTTGGGTTTCCATGCAGCTTTTGAATTGTTTCCATAAATGCAGTAGAAACTGTACTGGCTTTAATTGGATGTGATAATGAACAAAAGTGTGCCTACTTTGTAAGTCTGTCAACTACCACCATGATGACACTCTTTCCCTCTGACTTGGGTAAACCTGTGATAAAATCCATTGATACCTCCTCCCAACGTTGGCTTGGAATGGATAAAGGTTGTAATAGACCCGGTGTGTTAATTGTTTCAACTTTATTTTGTTGGCAAACAAAACATTCTGCCACAAACTTTTGAATATCTGATTTAAGGCCATCCCAAAAAATTCCTTCTTAACCCTGTGGTAAGTTTTTAAAAATCCTGAGTGCCCTCCTAACGGAGAAGTGTGCAATTCCATAAGAATCTTTTGTTTTAGCTGGGAATTCTTACAGAGGTATAAGCGATCTTTGTACCATAACGAATCATTTTTCCAGCTAAATGTATCAGACGTACTGGAATCTTGTTGTAGCTTTCGAATAAGTGCCCACACTTCTTCGTCATTATTACATTCCTCCCTTGCTTCATTTATCCAATCTGGTTGGATGATAGAAATAGCGCACAACAATGCTTCCACATCCTCATCCTTCCTTGAGAGTGCATCTGCCGCCACATTTTGCTTCCCTTTTTTGTAGATGATTTCAAAGTCATATGTGACCCACTTTTGTTTCTCTTCAAAGGATAATCTTTGTTCTAAAAAGTATTTAAGGCTATCATGATCCGTTTTTACCTTGAAGTGTCTTCCCATTAGGTAGGGTCGCCATTTCTTAAGTGCATGGAGTATTGCCAACATTTCCTTCTCATAAATAGCTTTGCTTAGAAACTTTCCCTTGATTGGACGACTTTCAAAAGCAATGGGTCTTTCATCTTGCATTAGAACAACACCAATTCCATTTCCTGAAGCATCACATTCCACAATAAAGGTTTTTGTGAAGTCCGGTGCTTGGCACATTGCCTCTTTAAGATGTTCAAAGGCCTTTGTTGCTTCCGGAGTCCATGAAAATGCATCTTTCTTCAATAATGTCGTTAGAGGTGCTGCTATTCTCCCATAATTCTTAACAAACTTGCAATAATACCCTGTCAACCCAAGAAATCCGCGCAAATGCTTTATGGATGTGGGGATTTTCCATTCCTTAATGGCTTTAATTTTGGTAGGGTCTACCTTAACTCCTTCATGAGATACAATATGACCCAAATATTCCACCTCCTGGACTCCAAAGAAACATTTGGATCTTTTGGCATATAATTGTTTCTCCTCCAATAGTTGTAACACCCTGTCAACATGTTCAACATGATCCTTCCAAGACTTGTTGTAGATAAGTATATCATCAAAAAATACTAACACAAATTTTCTAAGGAATGGTTTGAAAATTGAATTCATCAAACCTTGAAATGTTGAAGGTGCATTGGTAAGGCCAAAAGGCATGACCAAAAATTCATAATGACCCTCATGAGTTCTAAATGCCGTTTTCGGAATGTCTTCAATCTTCATTCTGATTTGATGATATCCTAAACGAAGATCCAACTTGGTGAAGTAAATTGATCCATGCAATTCATCCAGTAATTCATCAATGACAGGAATGGGGAACTTATCTTTAATAGTGAGCTTGTTGAGCTCCCTATAATCCAGACACATGCGCCATGATCCATCCTTCTTGTGCACCAATACTACTGGAGCAGAGAAAGAACTTTGACTCGGTTGAATTATACCAGCCTCTAGCATTTCTGCAACCATACGTTCAATTTCACTTTTTTGGACATAGGGATATCTGTACGGCCGATGTTTGGAGGAACACTTCCTGGAATCAGATGAATAGCATGATCATGATCACGCATAGGTGGGAGACCTTTGGGAGTCTCAAATACCTTGGAATGATTGTCCAGGACTTTTTGGAGATCTGGAGAAATAGATGATTCTAATGTGGAAACATCTAGCGAACATAATTGTGCAATTACACCCCTTTGCTCCTTTTTTAGAAGCTTTGTCATACCATTAGAGCTGATTATCTTTCCTGGTTTCCCTGCAATACCCTTAATTCAACTTCCTTCCTTCCATAGAAAATTTGATGAAAAGTTCTTGAAAATTAAAAGCTATTGTACCCAAGGATTGTAGCCATTGGACTCCTAGTACAACATCAGCACCTCCCATTGGAATGGAAAGCATTGGGCTAGTCAATACATATTCTCCCATGGATAGCTTGATATTATGGCACTTTCCAGAACAATTTATTGTTCCTCCATTTGCAATCATCACTTGACACTCTGGTGCTGGATATAGGAAGCAATTCAATTCTTTTGCTACCCTACAATGAATAAAATTGTGGGTGCTTCCTGAATCAATCAACACTATCACCTTTTTCTTCTTGATTTGTCCTTCTATCTTGATGGTTTGAGGAGTGGTAATTCCTACCAATGCATTACAAGATATGGTCGGATTTATTTGTTCTTCATCTAGGCTTTGTTCCTGGAGCATATCCTATTCTTTTGACCTTTCTTGCTCCTTTTCTTCTTCCTCTTCACAATCTATGTAGAATAATTTCTTCTCAGCACACTTATGACCTTTAGTGTATTTGCTATCACAACTATAACAAAGCCCTTTTGCTCTTTTTTCTTCCAATTGTTGTGGTGTCAACCTTATAGGTTGTGGAAGACTAGGGGCAACTGCACTTTCGTCTTTATAGTTGTGAGTGGTATGCTTCCTGGTTGCCATAATTTTGCTTTCCATTTTTCTTGCTAACCTGAATGCCTTCTCTAATGAATCAGGCTCCCAAAGTCGAACATCATGTTGGATATTATCTTTTAAAGACCCTATTAACACATCAATCCTATGCTGCTTTGGAATATCTTTTACTCTTATGTTCAATTTTTGGAACTCCTCAATGTGCTCCATTATTGAACGCTTTTGTTTGAGACTTATCAATTGGCTAAAAAAAGTGTTGCTTTTTGTATCCTCATAATGTGCTATCAATTCTTCCGTAAAAATTTCCCAAGTGATAAATTGTTTACGAGAGCAAAGCCATTGATACCATACAAACTGATTTGGTTCCAAATATAAAGTTGCCATACGTACCTTTTGTGTGTTTTGCACATTATTGAGATCGAAGAACTGCTCCATCTGTAATATCCATGTGGCGGGATCCTTGCCATCAAACTTCCTCATATCGATTTTTGGAATATGGTGGGTCTTCAATCCAACATTAGAGTCTATGGAATCATGATTAACATTTCTTTTGTTCACATCATGAGTTTCCTTTACAACCTTTTCACCATTAGTAAGTATTTCTTGTAGAAAATTTGTCAAATCTGTCTTCAAATCTGCCATGTCTGTCTTCAAATCTGTACTCAAATCTGTCTTCAGATCATCCATCTTAGCTTCCATGCCCTTTATCTTAGGTTCCACGCCATTTATCTTAGCATCTGTTAGCTTTTGTGAGCGTGACATTTATTGCACTTGTTCTTGTAATTTTGATATATCATGCAACATTTCTTCCTCTTCTTCATGAGTCATGCTAGAGCTTTCAGGTTCCTTACTAGGTGTTTGAATTTTCTTTCCTCAGGGCACCTGCTACTGATAATAATGCTTTACTATGCCCTTTGAATTCCTTCAAACCAAGCTTATGCAAAAATTAAAAAAAAAAACTACACACCTTTTTTTACTTTGTAGAATCCTGATATTGAATCTGATGTATCTTTGTAATTTCGAATCATCCAGTTCTGAAATTGTGACCTGTAGTATCCTTCTATGTCCTCTTTCTAGTGGCACTAGTCTTATCCAAATTGGATTCTCCAAGAAAGAGTTATGCACAATCTCCCGCAGTGACCTAATTATAGACTAGTTCAGTAGAGTGAACTTGTATGGAGTGCCACGGGTCACTCTTTCAACCTTTGACTCTGAAAAATATATAAAAGAAAACTACAGTTCGTTCTCTTTCTGTACCTTCTTACGAAACTTCAATCCGATGCCCAGAAAGAAAGTTATGATGATTTTCCCCAGATCACCTGTTTTAAGTGTAATTTAGGAGTCTGCAAAAAGACCAACTTCCTCAAATCATATCTCCGACAATATCGCGCGAAATTCTCTAAAATTTGGACCCACGGTTCAGCATGATGCATTCTCAAATGGGTTTTTTTTGCGACTTCTGAAACGTCACAGAAAAAACGTTATAGCGAAAATGCCACGATGACCTATTTGGAGCAGCGAAACCTTAGAATCCAAAGCTCTGATACCAAATGTTATGAAACCAGCTCAAGAAAAGATAGAAAAGATAGATCAATGCCTTAGAATTCAGCCTCTTCAAGGGGGAAACCTCCTTTACATTACATAAATTAACAATTCTTCGATGATACAAATGACAAAACCTCCTTTCTATATATAGGAGTCTAAGGAGTCACAATATAATCCAGCCGACCTAAAAATAATAATATAAAGCCACAAAAATAACAATAGAGGGATTCTATGGGCACATTAATAACAATATGGGGGCAATGGGGGCACAACAATATAAATAAGGGGTATAACTACAATATTAATGGGGTAATCACTAGTATTATAGGGACCCAACAACCATGCTAATGATATTGGCCTTTGGGAGTCAAATTTTCCCAAATACCAGTTTCCAAAGGTACATATCTTCCCAGAAATTGTCCACCAGTGCCATGCCTCTTACATTCCCAGCCAGAGAGCCATAATGTCCCCTGACCAAAAGGTTTTGTTTACCATCACAGCTAAATCAATCAATGAGATGTTACAAGTCCAACCAGGTCAAAACCTAACCCCACTCTCAATCGGCGATTTGTTAGACTAGTAATCCAAATTGAGTCTATCTAGGTTAGCCCAAATATTCCAGACATTCATTGTAGAAGAGCAACATATTCCCAAAGATCACCCTCCATATGTTTCTGCCTTTTTCTTTGATAGGGCGAAACAAATTGTGACTATGATACCTTGTATTCTGGGTTGTACCATTGATGAATTTGTTGATGAAATTGTCATGGCCTTCATGTCCATTTATACCCCAGGACAACCTCCTGTTGTTTTGTATGATTATGCCCAGTTCATAGCTGAAAGAATGCATGAATAGTTCACTAGAATGCACAATGAGAGAGTATTTAAATACTCATATGTTCTATACCATATGTCCCTATACTATCAGTCAGACAGATTTCCTTTCACTCTTTAGAAGCTGGATACCAAAGGTCAGCCTAGGTCTGTCATTTTTTGGAATCCATTGTTCCACAAATTTCAATCACCATATACCTATACAAATTTCATTGATTCTTTTGTTCATCCAGTCATGACCATGTTGACAGGAAGCCCTCCACCCAGAATAAGTCAAGAGATCAAAATGGTGCTTCAGTTGTCTAAACAAAGCAAAGTGGTAGATTGGTACCTTTAGCAAAACCACATAGAGATAAGAATCTATGGGTGCCAACTTGCACCATATAAACTGCCAAAAATACCTCCCCATGAGGTTATTTGCTCTAGAGTACTATAGAAACATAATGAACTTTGATGAGATCCATTTTGTCTCAGCCAAGAAAAGATCACAATTCAAAGTAAAAAAACAGTTAGGCCCCTTCATTTGCAATTCTAGAGAGGTAGGGGAGGAGGTAGACCAAATTTTGCAGCAAATGAAGTTCGAAAAGAGTTCCATGTGGAGATATGACCCTCAGGAATTTATGATCGGATTAAGAAAGAAGGTCAAGTTGGGACCTTATATTCATCACCCTATACTAGAGATAGAAAGATATGCCAATCAATCAAAGTGGGTGGAAAACACTCTTATAGACAGAGACAGTACAAAGGTAGATGTAGAGAATACCTTGATTGACTTGGAAAGATAGCTTGATGAGAGCTCATTTCTACAGGTACCTGGACAACAAGAAGCAACCATGAGCACCCCTCCTATCATGCAGACTCCTCGGAATGAGGAAAGAAATCCCAAGAGGAATGGAGAGGGAGCCTCCACTTCAAGCATGTACACATCAAATGTACAATATGAGACTAGTCAGAGCAAAAGGCCTAGGCTAAATCTTGTTTTAGAGCAGGAAGACACAGAAAGCTCAGTAGAAATAACTGATATTGAGCTAGATGGAAGTAAAGGCACCACTCCATCCGGGGAAGCATAGGAGCCATCCACATCATAGACCCAGATTTTGGAAAGGAAGCTAAGTGTATAAGCATCCTCATTTAGTAGGCCTGCTGATAAGGATAAGGATATAAAAGACGGGTTTAAAGACATCAAGATGAGACATGAGAAACTGAAGGCCCAATCTTATGTTTAGTATCTCAAACTCACACCTACCAATCAAACCAGGTTGATGTCAGCTTTTGACATCAAAGAGGGAAAACTGCATATGTCCTTCATAAAGCCAACTGCACAATAGCCAAGGACATCAGCAGACTGTAAAAATCTTGATTTGGAGGTATTGTCAAGGGATATTCATCACATCGACCAAATCAAATTGCAAAAATAGGCTGGAGAGATGATATACTCCACCCTCACAGGTAAAGCATAGCTACTCATTAGTCCATAATTCATTGAGCAATATCTCAGCCCAATATCAATTAGAGAAGGCCTCCTCACAGGCCAAGGGTACTAGAATTAAGTCTTTGGAAGACTTAGTGATTGAATTGGGACATGATCCCAAAGACATTAAAGCCATTGAACAACTAATTAAGAAAAATAATGATGACATTGTTGCACTCAAAAAGAAATTAAATATACCTTAGCTGCAACATCCCGAAACACAGGAGTTCTTAGAGGACCAAACCAGACATGAAGAATTGATGGAAATAGTCGTAAAATTAAATTATTAGTTAAGGGAGACAAAGAATGAATTGGAAACTTTAATCCAATTGAAGCAAAGTGATATTGCCACTACATATACAAATGTCATCCCAACAGTCTCAACAGCAGTCCCTTCCACATTGGCAGCCTCATTGGCTCCTACAGCTCCTATGCCTAAAACACAAATGGTTTCAACTGAGTCTACATCAGCAGTAGGTGTATCAAGTGAAGAACCAGAAAAGTTGGTAAGATCCATGGAGGAAATGTCCATATAGGCTACAGAGATGAACAAGCTAAAAGAAAAGGTGACAATCTTGAAAACTGATTACAAGCTTGCAAAGATCATGCACAAGGAAGAAGTGCAAAAAGAAACCAGAATGAATGAAAGATTAAAGGCCATGGAGAAAGATCTGACACTGAAGGAACCCCTTGGGCAAGCCAATGAACTATTATGGGCCAATATCATTGACTCTGTCAATGATATTTGGCCATCCATTCAAGTGATTTTTGAATAGATAGATCTAATAAAGATAGCTACAGAGGTTATCCAAAGAGTCAAGGAAGAATTAGGAGACATGCCTGAAGATGTTACCAGACTTATCCACTTCCTCAACAGTAAAAAAAAATATGAACTTCAGGAATTAGATATAGAGGACAGGACATAAACAAATTTGGAGGTGAGAAAGGTCCTTTCCAAGAGAAACTTAATGTTAAACTTGGATGACAAGTGCCAAAATATGCAGGTAGCCATTGATAGATTCATGGCTAAGTTTCAAATTTTGAGAGAGAAATGGTTACCGAGACCCTTAGTCATAAATTACAAGCTCATGACAGTATAGGATTAGAACAACAAAAATAGAAACCTAACTAAAGAACAGGCTAGTACATCATCAATAAAGGCATTGCCAATAGACAAAGTTCTTTACCAAATGTTTGAAAACTTGTTTTACCTCTAGCATGAGGTAAAACACTTATTCATCTCTAGGCCTACTTTTGCTAAGTACACAAAGGTCGATGAAATATATAGGAGGATGTTGAAAATCAAATGACCTGATGCTGAATTATGGGAAAAATTAACTGATTTACTATATTAAAATGTAGTAGAAAGGTTAATGTACAGTCAGCATGGTAAAAAGATAAAGACAGGTCAGCATGTTTAAAGTGTATCAGTGTCAAAGTGTATCAGATGAAAGCCAAAATTGAATGAAGCTTACAGCGAAAGATCAAATAGCAAGGCAACATAAAGGGCTAGAAATCAAACCATAAAAGCCATCAATACCAAAATACAAGGGACAACATGAAACAGTTCAATAGTTGTCTCTATCTTCTTGCAAGAATGTATTTTTATTTCCTAAATTAAATCTCAAGTTAGTTTGAGATATTTTTTAATAAAAATTTTGTATAAATACTTCACAATTTTAATTATGTAGGGTGGGTTCTCAGAAATTTCTATAGAGTTTTGATAAAAAAGACTATAAAGCTATTGTATCATTGAGTAAGCCAGTAAGCTGGATTGATGAATAGAGACAAGATATTTCATAGGATTCCTATGTGGAGTGAAGTGCAAATAAGTATTCTCTTATGTTATTGTTATATTTCTTAAATGTTTTCCATAGTATTTAATGTATTTCTGAATCTAAATGCTATAACTGGAACAATATCTCAAAATTTGTTTAATTACACTTTGTTTTAACAATTATGCTTATAAATGTTTTCAACTGATATCTACGTTAGGGAGTTATTAATTGCTCCTTGGTTTAGGTTGTTTCTTGCTAATCTAGATCAAAGGATTCTTAATTTCCCTTTGCTTTTGATTACCCTCTATTCCTTATTTATATCCCTGTCTGAGAACCCTTAATTGCTCTCTCACCCTAATTTAAAGTATTTCACCCCCCTGTTCCAAAGACCTATACTTTAATCTGCTAGCTTTCCCTTTGAGCATTCCCTTTAGTGAGTTGATCTAGTTTTGTTGCCCTTCGGTTGACTCCATAGCCCAATGGTCTAAAGGCATCATTCTACCCATCTATTTCAAGTATCCCACCATCCAATCTTAAATACAAATAAAAAAACCCCAGAACATTCATAACTAGCCTGAAATCCAAGCAAACAAAGCTAAATCATATAGAGAGAGCCCTCTTTGAGCCTAGGCTGGCTAGAGCCTATGCTCCAAAGTTGGTTTGTGGTTACCTCTACCATTTTCTTTCTCGTAATAACTTCTATAGAAATTTTTGAGTGATAACATAGTGGCGACTATATTGGGGAATCATGAATCCTCAGTCCTAATAAAGCTTTAATAAAATTCTAAATCTACATTCTGAGCCTCTTAAAGTCATTTGTTAGAAGCTATTTTGAAAAAGTCTCACAAAAACAATTTAAAATTTTGAAATTCTATCTTCTAGGAAGACTCATTTTGCTAGGGCTAATCCAGACTCAAACCTTGCCCCAGTAGTTGATAATCCCAACCTAATTTCAAGGAAATCTAAAAAAGAAGAAAGTTCGGTTAGCCAAATAACATTAGTTAGAGATAATTCATGTCCTGATGAGTGGTTATTTTTAGAAGAACTTCCCTTTGATGTGCTATTTGATCTTTCATTATTTAGAACAAAATATGAAAGTGCAATAGATGAAACTGTTCTAGATCCTAATTTTATTGCAGACCTTGAAGTTCAATAGGCCAATAAATCAATTGATGAATATATTCTAAAATGTCCACAATCATCCATTAATACTACCATGACCCCTGAGCTTTTTGAACAATTTTCCATTAGTTTGAGTTCACCATTATTCCCTTCAACTTCATCAATAATACCTTCTCAAGTCCATTCTTCACCACCATTTATACCTACACTCCCTCACCAACCTATCATTCCTCATTCATCATCTAATAGTCCAGGTTCTTCATCCACTGTTGCATCATCTCCAAGTATGTCAACCCCACATCTTAGCCCCTCCCAACTTACAACAATGGCAAATAGATATGCTCCTCTTGTTTTACCTACCCTACTTGCTGATATGCGAAAAGACTACCAAAGTAAAATTGTTCAATTTGAGTCACATGACATTACACGACACGACAACATGTCAACGGGATAACAGATTACTTTGAGTTGCATGAAATTGACATAGATAATGTTCAAATGAGATTGTTCACCCAGACTTTCGTTGCTGATGTTAGGAAATGGTTTAGAGCATTTCCTACTAATAGTATTGATAGTTTAGATATGTTTTACCAGAAATTTTTGAATAGATGGGAAAAAAAAATAATCCCCTACAAATCCTTTCAGAATATGAAAATATTAGAAGGGGGCCTAACGAAACTGTTCAAGATTACTGCACTAGATTCGATAATATATATAACACAATCCCAGTTAACCTTAGACCTCCACCTGACTTAGCATTAATAAAGTTCCCTGACGGTTTTGACACAAATATGGCATACCAACTTAGGGAAAGAAAACCCCAAACATTATAAGAAATGCAGAGTGTAGCAATTAGTGTAGAGGCTAATTTGTTAGCTAAAAGGGCTAGAGTTAGAATTGAAAGGAGAGGAACTGCAAAGGATGAAGCTTCACCCTCTGACATTAAAATAGATAGTTTAGCCAAAAGTATGGAAAAACTAATGGATATAGCAGAGAACATAGAAAGGAAACCCCAATGGGATAATCAACAAGCACCTCCATGATAAACCCAAATTTTAGAAAAAACCAAAACATTGGCAAAAATGGATTGGATCAGAACATCAAGGCTCCTTTTCAAGAAAGTTATGCATAGACATTCCATCCAGAAAATCTAGAACAAGATACACAAATTAACGTAATGGGAATAAATGATGAGGATATTATTTTTCTAACCCAAGATGAGTAGGAAATGTATATTTTGTAGCAATTACAATTATAGTTTGGGGAATCATTTGATTATAAACAAGGATATGACTCTTCCATCTTTGAAGTTTATAAACAATATAACCTGAGAAGTAAAAAAAATGTTAATGTCCCTGACCAAACTAAGAAAATAGTACAAAATCAACCCAAGAAAATAAAATAAGCCCCTATTTGAAAGATCCTCCAAATTCTCCCTAGGGAGAACCCAAATCCTTCTGGCCCCACAATTGTAGACATAACCTTTGATCAACCTTCTACTAATCAACCATCCACTTTGATTCCACCTAAGGACCCAGTGGACAAGGCTCAAAACATCAAATACGAAAATCCACATAAGGATGTCCCCAATAAAGGAAAAGAAGACAAGTCTACTCAAATCCCTACTGCAAAAATAAAAAACCCTAAAACAGAAAAAGTCCCCTTATCATTCAATTTAGGAGCAGAGATAGCAAAGCTAAAAATTTCAGTTCCTTTCACTGAACTAATCAAGAATGAAACTTAGAAATCATAGATAACCAAGACCTTAAACATTGCTGAAAATGAGGATTCAGTCAACTTATTTGATTACCAACCAGCACTTATATTTGGTCCAGATGTTAATGGCAAACCATTAGAAGGAGGAGTTCCACCTTTTTACATTCGCCTCAGCATCCATGACAAAATTCTACACAATGCAATGTTGGAATTTGATGCCTCTCACAACTTAATGCCCAAATCAGTGATGGAGAAACTGAATCTAGACATTAAAAGGCATTATCAAGACTTATTCTCTTTTGAATCCAGTCAGGTACAGTGTCTAGGATTGATTAAATACCTGAGTGTCACTTTAGTCCAATATCCTACCAAAAGCATCCTTATGGATATTTTAGTTGTTGACATCCCACCAAAGTATGGCATGTTGTTATCCAGATCATGGGTAGCCAAACTTCAGGGATCCTTACAACTAGATATGTCATATGCAACAATCTCTGTTTTTGGACAACCTAAGAAACTATACCGAGAAATCTTAATGAAATATATGGTAAGTAGCGAGGATCGACCTCAAAAATTTCTCGTCTACTCCATACACTCCGATATCGATTCTTTTATCTTGTATAATGCTGATCAAACACAAAAAAAAAAATCAAAAAATACTAATACATAACCAAAAAAAATTGCAGTTTCTACACAAAATGAAACTAACCAGACTACAGAACAATTCAATGAAGATGATGGTCAAACTGTTATAAATGATGAAAAGTTTGTTGCACCAGATAGTGTAAATATAGATCATGAGACGTTATGGAATTTAGAATTTGATGGATCAGTCAATAGGTTAGGAGCAGGAGCAGGAGTGTGGATATATAATTTGGAAAATGATTACTCAGAAGGCCATGCATATATATTGAATTTTAAATGTACCAATAATATGGCTGAGTATGAAGCATTAATTCTAGGTCTTAAGTTAGTTAGGAATCTAGGAGCTAAAAGAGTTTCTATCATGGGGGACTCTGAACTAATTGTAAAATAGATTGATGGTGTATATATGAAAAAGGACCCTAGATTAAGTTGTTATAGGGGAACTATCATAGAAATACTTAACACTTTCTTATAAACAAAGCTTGTTGTAATTCCTAGAAAACATAACATGCAAGCCCATAGTTTATAATGTTTGCCAACACTTGCAAATTACCCTTCTAACCCAACCATCACTACACTACTGAAGTTAGGCATAGACCTAAAATTCCAGACAATTTGAAGAATTGGCAAATCCTTTCTGATGATAAATAGATAAATAATTGTTTAATTTCAGAAGAAGAGTTTACCAGTCACAATATAGATACTGATACATCAATAGATCTTGACACTAAGGATGAGATAGAAATAAATGAGATAGAAGGTGATGAAATAGATAAACTTAACACAACTAAATTTAGAAAATTAGATGTAGATAACTTAGAGAAAATTTAGATTGATGAAATAATCAGTGAAGAAACCGAAGTAATTAATCTCAAAGATAACCTCTTACCAAAGGGATTAACCCCTCTAGAAGATTTATTTGATTCAAATGATGTTCCTAGGAAACCTAAGATGGAACCTTCAAGGTATACTATAGAGGAATGTAATATAGGCACCGATGAAAATCCTAAACTGATCAAACTTTCAAAATCATTACCGCCAACTAAAAAAATGAAATACATTGAATTGTTGAAAGAATTTCACGATGTCTTTGCTTGGAGGTATGAGGACGTTAAATCCTATGAAAAAAATATCATCCAGCACACAATTCCTATTAGAGAGAATAAAGATCCTTTCAAACAAAATCTTAGAAGGATTAATTCTGTCTTATTACTTGCAATTGAAAAAGAAATTCAGAGGATGTATGATGCCAAAATAATTGCACCAATCAGATTTTCTGATTGGGTCTAAAACATGGTGCCAACTAGAAAGAAAATTGGTGAGATCAGACTCTGTGTGGATCTCAGAAACCTCAATAAAGTGTCACTAAAAGACAACTACTCTCTCCTCAAAATGGACCATATTTTACCGAGAGTAGTTGGATCAACCATAATCTCATTGTTGGATGGGTTTTCCGGTTATAATCAAATCTTGGTTTATCCAGATGACCAACCTAAAACTGCCTTTACTACTCCTTGGGGAACATTTATGTATGTGAAAATGCCTTTTGGGCTAATGAATGCAGGAGCCACTTTCCAGAGGGCTATGGATATAGCCTTTGCAAAAGAAATTCATGATTTCCTTGTGATATATCTAGATGATATTATTGTATTTTCAAAATCCGACAATCAACATTTGGATCATCTAAGGCAAGTTTTTGTTAAATGCAGGAAGTTTGGAATCTCCTTGAACCCCAAAAAAGTCCTTGTTTGGGTTAGAAGAAGGAAAATTGTTTGGTCACGTAATTTCAAAAGATGGTATAAGAATAGACCCTGCTAGAATAGAAGCCATCCTACAAATAAGACAACCTAGGAACATTAAAGAGTTACAAGCTTTCTTAGGAAAAATAAATTTTATTTGGAGATTTATATCTAATTTGGCAGAATTAATTAGATCACTAAACAACATGCTGAAAAAGGACTCCACCATAAAAATGGACTATTGAGGCTAAAAAATCCTTTGAAGATATTAAACTAGCCTTGACTAAAACACCTGTGATAATCAGTCCTAAATTTGACAATTTTCCTTTCCTTCTGAGGACATAATTGTTGTAGTTCTATTGCAGAAAAATGACTAGGGATACGAACAACCCATTGCTTTCTTCAGAAAAGCCCTGAGAGATGCCCCCTTGAAATATAATATAATGGAAAAACAAGCCTTGGCTTTGGTCAAAGCCATTAAGGAATTTAGGGTATACATCTTATATTCTCATATAGTAGCCTACGTTTCTAATTCAGTAGTTAAAGACATCCTAACTCAATATGGTCTTGATGGAAAGAGGGGAAAGTGGATTGCTACTATTTTAGAGTATGATTTAGAAATAAAGCATACTAAGCTAATCAAGGGCCAAGGTTTAGCCAAGCTCATAGTTGAATCAAACTGTCAGGCCTTAGATATAAACTTTATTGCAACAATAGATAATGAAGAGGAGATGGCGACTCCACTAATCAGCCAAGCTTTTATCGAATCACCTTGGTATGCTGATATTATTTATGTTTTACTGAATTTACAAGCTCCTCCTGAATTATCTAGGACTAAAAGCAGGTTTTTGAAGATGAAATCCTTGAAATTTTGTATATTAGACAATGCTCTATTTTGGAGAGATCATGAAGGTATTCTTCTCAATTTCTTATTAAAGGAAGAATCTGACAAAGTTTTGGAAGAATTTCATGTAGGTGACTGTGGAGGACACCTTTATTGGAGGACCACTGCAAATAAAATCCTTAGAGGTGGTTTCTACTGGCCTACCCTGTTTGCTGATGTCAAAAAATATGTGAACTTCTGTCACAAATGCCAATTCTTTTAGGGGAAGAAAAAGCTCTTACCTTTACCCCTCAAGCCAATCTCTTTAGAAATGCCTTTTCAACAATGGGGTCTAGACTTCATTGGTGAAATTCGCCCACCCTCCTCTACCCAACACAAATGGATCCTCACAGCCACAGACTGCTTCACAAAATGGGTAGAGGCCATACCCTCAAGGAAATCAAAGATATTGTTATCATAACCTTGAAACCAATATTCTATCGAGATTTGGATGTCCAACTAAGCTCATTACTGATAATGCAACAACCTTTAAATCCAAAAGAATGATAGATTTCTGCAATAAATACCATATCACCCTTGGCCATTCCACAGCCTATTACCCTCAAGGTAATGGACTGGTAGAATCCTCAAACAAAAGCCTAGTAAACATCATGAAGAAGTTACTAGAGGACAATAAGAAAACTTGGAGTAAAAATCTAGTCAATGCCTTATCGACATAGACATTGACTACTAAGAAATCAATTGGTACGTCTCCCCATCAACTAGTTTATGGGATGGAAGTTGTCTTCCCATCCTCTTTGGGAGTACCATTAATGAAGACACTTCAAGAATTGCAGGTTGAACCAAATAGTATCCAAAGAAGAATCAACTGAACTATTCATCTACAACAAACTAGTGAAGAGGTCTATGTCAGGTCTCAAGTTGTGCAGGAAAAGATTAAAAAGCTTTTTGATCGGAGAACTAAGGTCGAAGATTTCTACATTGGTGACAAAGTGCTTAAGTGGGATTCAAGGAGGGAATACAAAGGCAAACATGGGAAATTTTATTTCCTATGGAAAGGTCCCTATGTCAATTATGCTTACAGAGGAAATAGTGCTTTCTTCTTGAGAGAAATTAATGGTACATATGCAAAAGGCGGGCGAATGAACGGTTGAATGCTAAAACATTAATTTGAACCAAGTTACTAATTTTAATTTCCAATTTGTACATACTTTATTTACAGAGTCTATTTTGGATTGGATGGTGAACTTTCAAGTTGAATCCTAAAGAGAAGGCCCTAAGTTGTAAAAGATTTACTATCATAATTATTAATAATGCAGATTCATAAGAGGACACTTTGCAAGGTAACATCATCAACAATTCAAAGGATACTAATATTCGTGAGTTCTTGACATTTCACTAGAAAATGCCATCCCTGGGTGGAGCCATTGTTAGGTTCCTATACCAATAGGAGTCATAATTTTGAATGACTAAGGTTAAGCCTTGTAATATTGTACATACCTTTGCTTTCTGCAAATGTTTCCTATATTAATAATTTAAAAAATGTAAAGAGGGTATGTCCTAAAAGAAAACTCAAAGGACAAAAAGAATAATAGAAGGTAAAAAAATGAAAATATATGAACCCCAAAAACAAAAATAGACCATGAAAGTGTGCAAGTCTAAATGCCACTACTATTTGCTTTTATGCATAATAATGATTGTGTACAGCTTGTTATTCATGCCACAATCCATGGTAATCAATCTGTTTAATCTTTATTATATCATGCTTTGAATTTTACATTTATAGTTAGAGAATAAAATCTGACCAAACAATTCAATCTTGGCAGATCATTAGATAGGTAGAGAAAATAAAAGGAGCTCACTAGCCTAATCTGAGCCCTTGGATGATATAAGGATACAAGTAGATTCTTTTTATAAAATAAAAGATAGGATAAGGGTTTTCTAGCCTAAATGCACCCAAATAAATGAAGAAAAAATGTTAGAATAGGTAAATGGGTAAGTAGATGAAAGGTTGCTGAAGTACAAGATTGATTCGATCAAAACACATGCATCATACTTAGACACATATTTCAATATGTATGATCAATTATGGAATCAGGAACAAAGGTTTGCAAGTTGATATGATTAACTCCCCCTCATTCATTTTCCCCCTTACTTACTAATTTCCTATCCACAAGTATGTTCTAGTACTTTAAATCCTTCAAGTCAAAGACTCTCAGAGCATTTCTCTGACTTTTGGTGGGACTAGACCCACGACTCAATGACTTATGGACATCAAGTGTTAGAATCCCCTTCATGAAAGTCATCCCCCTTCACTACCCTAATAAAAACCCTTTTCCTAAGGTTAAACTTCATGTGCCTAGGAAAAGTAAAGAAACTCCATGTTAAAACCCTTTTCCTTCAAAAAACCCACAAAAACATCTTATCCTAAGTATTGAGTGTATGTAAAGTGCACAAATATTACATTTTACATTATACTTAAGGGTATGTTCACTCCTCCAATTTCATATTAATTTTTAACTTTATTATATAAATCCTGATATACCGTTTCTCGTATATTAATTAAATCTCCTTTATAAATATCGCAACCCTTAGTTTAATTATAAACTATAGTTAACCCCCAACTTCATAACCCTGACAAAATTTGCTTAACCTGCTAGTTTTCAATAATGTTGGGTTAATCCCATCATTAAAACCCATCCGGTCAACTAATCCCCTCATTAACGTTGAATAAATCCCAAACCGCAGAGGATTAGAGAGCTGGGCCCCACTAAAACCTCAGTTCATTTCATCCATGCAACTTCTCCACCCGACTACCATCCAATCACCATCCCCCTCATCCAACGGTCCACAGGCATATCGGCTGAGCCTGATGGCCGACCGTTACTTTCCTGATAAAGTGGTTTTCCCGGCCCCCTAACTGCTACGTGTTAATCAATGGAGTAGATTGGGTGACCCCTCCCAAATACCGCCTTCTACACAAAAGTGGTTTGATGGCCTAGGAAACCACCTCCCCACTCAACCCAATAAATCACCTACTGTTCATTCTTAAATTACCCATGAAAAATGTATGTTGCTCCATAAAAAGGCCGAGAAGCCCTTCTCGCCTTTTATTCGCTCATTTTCTTTATGAACCTCTGTGAACTAGTGTGATTCTTGCAAATGATAAATTCACGATTTGAACTCTGAATTCACTACTAAAAAAGTTGTAGAGACCCCAATCGACTTCTCAATCCGTACCGGATCCATTCAAACTTTTGTAGCTGCAGTGAACTCCAAAATTTGAAGATAATTCACCCAATTCCACGTATTTCACCATGAATTACCACTCACCCTTTCAAATTTGGAAATGTTAAACCTATACAATGTTTTAATTAAGTAAGATTAATTAAAAATACTTCAAATTTGAAAGTCTGTTGCCTAAACCCTCCTCAAAATTTCCAGTCGTCGTGAAAAACCTTTGAATAAAGCTATAAAGCCAAATCCAAATCCATAAGAACTGAATTATGACTGCCCCTATTTCCATGGATGTCAGACCCATCACAACACCCCATTTGGACCTCGACCATCTTCCCCTTGCTGACAGGGATTTCCAAATCAAATATACAACTACGCATACCATCCTACTTAAAATCCATTGCTTAATCAAGGACAAATACCTCAACCATGCTGATGGTATTGGCCTTTGGGAGTCAAATTTTCCCAAATACCAGTTTCTAGAGGTACATATCTTCACAGAGATTCTCCACCAGTGCCATGCCTCTTACATTCCTATCCAGAGAGCCATAATGTCCCCTGACCAAAAGGTTTTGCTTACCATCACAGCTGAATCAATCAATGAGATGTTACAAGTCCAATCAGGTCAAAACCTAACCCCACTCTCAATTGGGGATTTGTTAGACTAGTACTCTAAATTGAGTCTATCAAGTTTAGCCCAAATATTCCAGACATTCATTGTAGAAGATGAGCATATTCCCAAAGATCCCCCTCCATATGTTTCTACATGTTTCTTTGATAGGGGGAAACAAATTGTGACTATGATATCATGTATTCTGGGTTGTACCACTGACGAATTTTTTGATGAACTTGTCCTGGCCTTCATGTCCATTTATACCCTAGGACCCTGTTGTTTTGTATGATTATGCCTATTTCATAGGTGAAAGAATGCATGAACATTTCACCAGAATGCACGATGAGAGAGTATTTAAATACTCATCAGTCATATACCATTTTTTCCTATACTATCAGCCAGGCATATTTCCTTTCACTCCTCAAAAGCTGGATACTAAAGGTCATCCCAAGTATGTCATTTTTTGGACCCCATTGTTCCACAAATTTCAATCACCATATACCTATACAGATTTCATTGATTTTTTTGTTCATCCAGTCATGACCATGCTGACAGGAATCCCTCCACTCAGAATAAGTCAAGAGATCAAAAGGGTGCTTCAGTTGTCTAAACAAAGAAAAGTGGGAGATTGGTACCATTACCAAAACCACACAGAGATAAGAATCTATGGGATCCATCTTGCACCATATAAACTTCCCAAATACCTTAGCATGAGGTTATTTTCTCTAGAGTACTACAGACAAATAATGAACTTTGATGAGATCAATTTTGTCTCAACTAAGAAAAGATCACAATTCAAAGTAGGAAACTAGTTAGGCCCATTCATTTTCAATTCTAGAGAGGTAGAGGAGGAGGCAGACCAAATTTTGCAGCAAATGAAGTTCTGAAAGAGTTTCATGTGGAGATATGACCCTCAGGAATTTATGACCATATTAATAAAGAAGTTCAAGTTGGGACCTTATATTCATCACCCCATACCAAAGATAGAAAGATATGCCAATTAATCAGAATGCGTGGAAAACACTCTTGTAGACAGAGATAGTACAAACGTATATGTAGAGAATACCTTGATTGACTTAGAAAGATAGCTTGATGAGAGCTTGTTTTTGGAAGTACTTGAACAATAAGAAGCAACCATGAGAACCACTCCTATCATGAATACTCCTCAGAATGAGGAATGAAATCCCAAGAGGAATAGAGAGGGAGCCTCCACTTCAAGCATGGACACATCAAATGTACAATATGAGACTGGTCAGAGCAAAATTCCTAGGCTAAATCTTGTTTTAGAGCAGGAAGACACAGAAGGCTCAGTAGAAATAATTGATACTGATATAGAAAGAAGTAAAGGCACCACTCCATCTAGGGAAGCACAGGAGCCATCCACATCACAGACCCAGATTTTGGAAAGGTAGCTAAGTGTAAAAGTATCCTCATTTAGTAGGCCTGTTGATAAGGATAAGGATATAAAAGACAGGTTTAAAAAGATCAATATAAGAAATGAGAAACTGAAGGCCCAAACTTATGATTAGTATCTCAAACTCACACTACCAATCAAACAGGGTTGATGTCAGCTTTCGACATCAAAGAGGGAAAACAGCAAATGTCCTTCATAAAACCAACTGCACAATAACCAAGGACATTGCTAGACTATAAAAAGATTGATTTGGAGGTATTAGCAAGGGATATTCATCCCATCGACCAAGTCGAATTGCACAAAGAGGCTGGAGGGATGATATACTCCACCCTCATAGGTAAAGCCATAACTGCTCATCAGTTGCAGAATTCATTGAGCAATATCACAGCTCAATATCAGTTAGAGAAGGCCTCCTCATAGGCCAAGGATACTAGAATTAAGTCTTTGGAAGACTTAGTGATTGAATTGGGACATGATCCCAAAGACATTAAAGCCACTGAACAACTAATTAAGAAAAGTAATGATGACATTGCTACACTCAAAAAGAAATTAAAGATACCTTAGCTACAACATCCCCAAACACAAGAGGTCTTGGAGGACCAAACCAGACATGAAGAATTGATGGACTTAGTCCTAAAATTAAATGATCAGTTAAGGGAAACAGAGAAGGAATTGGACACTTTAATCCAATTGAAGCAAAGTGATATTGCCACTACATCTGCAAATGTCATCCCAACAGTCTCAACAATAGTCCCTTCCACATTGGCAGCCTCATTGGCTCCCACAGCTCCTATGCCTACAACACAACTAGTTTCAGTAGAGTCTACATCAGCACCAGGTGCATCAGGTGAAGAAGTAGCAAAGTTGGTCAGAGCCATGGCAGAAATGTCCATACAAGCTATAGGTATGAACAAGCTAAAAGAAAAGGTGACAAGATTGGAAACTGATTACAAGCTTGCAAAGATCATGCACAAGGAAGAAGTGCAAAAAGCAGCGAGAATGAATGAAATATTAAATGCCATGGAGAAGGATCAAACACTGAAGGAACCCCTTGGACAAGCCAAGGAACTATTATGGGCCAATATCATTGACTCTATCAATGATATTTGGCCATCCATTCAAGTGATTTTTGAACAGATAGATCTAATAAAGATAGCTACAGAGGCTATCCAAAGAGTCAAGGAAGAATTAGGAGACATGCCTAAATATGCTACCAAACTTATCCAGTTCCTCAACAGTAAAAACAAATATGAACTTTAGGAATTGGATATAGAGGACAGGACAGAAACCATTTTGGAGGTGAGAAAGGTCCTTTCCGAGAGAAACTTAATGTTAAACTTGGAGGACAAGTGTCAAAATATGCAGGTAGAAATTGATAGATTCATGGCTAAGTTTCAAATTTTGAGAGAGAAAGGGTTACCCAGTCCCTTAGTCATAAATGACAAGCTCATGACACTACAGGATTGCAACAGCAAAATCAGAGAGCTAGCTAAAGAACAGGCCAATACATCATCAATAAAGGCATTGCCAATAGGAAAAGTTCTTTACCACATGTTTGAAAACTTGTTTTACCTTCAGCATGAGGTAAAACACTTATTCATCACTAGGCCTACTTTTTCTAAGTACACAGAGGCCGATGAAATATATAGGAGGATGTTGAAAATCAAATTACCTGATGCTGAATTGTGGGAAAAATTAACTGATTTACTATAGTAAAATGTAGTAGAAAGGTTAATGTACAGTCAGTGGGGTAAAAAGATAAAGACATGCCAGCATGTTTAAGGTCTATCAGTGTCAAAGTGTTTCAGATGAAATCCAAAAGCTAATGAAGCTTCCAACATGAAATATCAAACAACAAGCTAGCATAAAGGGCTAGAGATCAAACCATAAAATCCAGTAGTACCAAAATACAAGGGACAACATGAAACAATTCAATAGTTGTCTCTATCTTCTTGCAAGAACATATTTTTATTTCCTAGATTAAATCTCAAGTTAGTTTGAGATATTTTGTAATAAAACCTTTCTATAAATACTTCACAATTCGAAGTATGTAGGGTGGATTCTTAGACATTTCTATAGAGTTTTGATAAAAAAGACTGTAAAGCTATTGTATCATTGACTAAGCCAACAAGCTAGATTGATGAATAAAGACAAGATATTTCATAGGATTCATGTGTTCAGTGAAGTGCATACAAGTATTCTATTATGTTATTTTTATCTTTCTTAAAGTTTTTCTACAATCCTTAATGTATTTCTGAATCTGAATGCTATAACTGGAACAATATCTCAGAATTTGTTTAATTACACTCTGTTTTAACAATTATGCTTATAAATGTTTTCAATTGATATCTAAGTTAATGAATTCTTAATTGCTCCTTAGTTTAGGTTGTTTCTTGTTAATCTAGATAAAAGGATTCTTAATTGCCCTTTGCTTTCAATTACCCTCTATTCCTTGTTTATATCCCGGTCTGAGAACCCTTAATTTCTCTCTCACCCTAATTTAAACTACTTCACCCCCCTGTTCCAAAGACCTGCACTTTACACTGCTAGCTTTCCCTTTGAACATTCCCTTTCGTGAGTTGATCCAGTTTTGCTGCCCTTCTGTTGAATCCATAGCCCAATGGTTTAAATACATCATTCTATCCATCTGTTTCAACAATCCTACCATCCAATCTTCAATACAAATAAAAAACCCCCAGAACATTCATAATTAGCCTAAAATCCAAGAAAACAAAGCTAAATGATATAGAGAGATCCCTCTCTGAGCCTAGGTTGGCTAGAGCCTATGCTCCAAAGTTGGTTTGTGGTTACCTCGATGATATTCTTTCTTCTAATAATTTCTAGAGAAATTTTTGAGTGATAACATGCATCACATCAAATACCCTCAGATGTGAAAGAGAGGGTTTCTTACCAGTTCATACCTCTTGTGGAGTCTTATCCTCTAATTTTGATGAAGGTGATCTGTTGACCAGGTAACATGTTGTCTCCACACCTTTGCCCAGAATTCGTGTCCTAACCTGACTCCACTGAGCATGCTTCTTACCCTTTCCATCAACGTCTTGTTCATTCTTTCTACATCTCCATTTTGCTCAGGTGTGTATGGATTAGTATTTTGTCGTGCTATACCACACTTGTTACAGAATTCTTCAAATTTCTTGCTGCAAAACTCTCCACCATTATATGACCTCAACACCTTTATCTTCTTCTCTGTCTAGTTTTCCACCAGAGCCTTAAATTCTTTAAACCTATCAAAGACTTCATATTTCTTCTTAAGGAAATATATCCATGCATTCCTTGAGAATTCATCTATAAATGATGCATAGTACATAGACTTACCCAGTGATGGAACCTTCACAGGTCCAAATGCATCATTGTGCACAAGCTCTAATATTTGTTTCACCCTCTTACCACTAGAGGGGAAACTCAGCTGATTTTACTTCCCATATATACAATTTTCATAGAAATAAAAATCCAGAGAGATATTACTCATACCTTCTACAATACCTTTACCATGAAGTATTTGAAGGCCCTTCTCTCCAATATGTCCAAGCCTTTGATGCCACAGCATGGTCTTCTCTCCATAGACCACTAGATATTTTGCTCCACTTTCAAGAACCACATAACTGTTCCACCCATCAACAACAGTGCTTCCTTGCAGCTTGTACAGAGTTCCAATCCGAACTCCCCACATCAATACCAGTGCTACCTGAACCATCTTTCATGTATCCTTCTCGAACACTATTTTTACACTTGCATCATCCACATTGCTTACAAAAATTAGATTTCTGGCCAATGCAGGAATATGCAAAACATCCAAAGGTGTTCTAACCCTTTCACCTTGCAAATTCAACTTTACTTTTCTGTGACCAATGATTCTAGCCTTCTTATCATCCCCTAAGATGACATCACCACCATCGTATTTCTCATACTCGCAGAACCTGTATCTACGGGGAGTGAAGTGCAAGGATGCACCTAAGTCAATCAACCATGGCTCATGATCTACATGTGTACTTGAAGAAGCCAAGTACACATCCCCACCTTCATCTGAGGTGGTTTTCACTTCTTCAGAAGGAACATCATCAAATCATTTTCCTTTGTCAGGAGCTTTATATTTACAGTCCCTTTTGTAGTGCCCTTCCTTTCCACATTTCCAGCACACCACCTTTCAAGTTTTCCTATAGATTTAGATATCCCTCTAGATTTATATCTCCCACTCGATGACTTATTTTTGTTTCTGTTATGGGACCGTCCTTTTACAGATAAGGCATCACCATTCTGGCTCTCCATATTTTTCTGTCTCTTCTCCTCCATCAATAAGGATGAGACTATTTCATCAAACTGCAAGGCAGTTGCATTGCTACCTATTACAATAACTAGACTATCCCACGAATCTGGTAGATAACACAACAAACTGGTGCACTTATCTCCATTTGAAATTTTAATATCAATAGATAATAACTGACTTACCAAAATATTAAATGCATTTAGATGTTCTATCACCGAGTCTCCATCTTTCATCCTCAGGTTATACAATTTTTCCATAGGAACAATGTATTCACCAAAGACTTAGTTTGGCACAAAGTCCCTAACTTGTCCCACAATGCCTTCTCCATAGCTTTCCCTCATACATTCAGCAATATTGAATCTGAGACATACAATCATATTGTTCTCTTTGCCTTCCAATCCAGCTTCTTCCATTCTTCATCAGACACTCCCGTTGGTTTAGTACCTAGATCTACCACGATCCATTGATCTTTATCCACCAACAGATCCTCCATCATGAGTTTCCATAACTCAAAACTTTGACCATTAAATTTCTCGATCTCTATCTTTCCACTGCTCACCATGTTCTTTCACCACCAGAATCGATCCTGCAGATCTCCCACTGAACATGGTCTACCACAAGCCCGAGCGAAACCACTCAACAACAAAGGCGTCCCTTTGAAGCCAAAACAACTTTGATACCAAATGTAGGTTTTAAACCCATACAGAAATTACCTGCATACGAATTCTAGAACACAGAAAATAAACAATGCGAGAGCATAACACATAAAACACATATACACAAAGATTTCCCCTTGATCCCAAAACTGGGACTACCAACTTTATTTTTCATTATGTTCCTTTCAATGTTACAATACATATTTATACATGCCAAAGCATCCAATACCATGGACTGAAAATCATAGCATCCAGAACCATGGACCGAAAACTATCGCATTCAAAACCATGTGTGAAAACCATGCACAAAACCATAGGTAGGTTTTCCTAACCTAATATAGGGTCCAAAAAACAAATTCCCAGGGTGCTGCCCTAGACCCCATAGAGGGGGGTTGTCCACCCCCTCAAATCCCCTATGACCCCCCCGCTGCACAACTGGTGCAACAGAGGGGGTGCTCTGTCGCCCCTCTAACCCCTCGGTTAACTACGTGGGCTAGTTGTGGAAAGAATATAACACAACCCAACAGTATGATGGCTCGGTGCCATTATCTTAAATATATGCCTTATCTCTTGATTGTAATCACGTGAGAGTGGTCTTCTTTGTCTTCGAACAATGAGTTTTGCATGTCTGGTGAGTGCTATTGTTACCTGTGTCATGGTTATTTCACCGCAGAGAGATAGGGTGGGAGTGAGTCTCAAGTCAGATGGGAGGAAGCCACAACTCTTTTAGAAACACACAACACAACAGGATGTGTGTAGTTTCCACATGATTAATTCACATGGATGCGGTAGTCACAACACACAAGGGAATATAGAACATACAAAGTTTAATGGGTCAATCCACGTGAGTGCGATGATTGTTATAGCAAGTTTACATGAAAAGTTTTGTCTGATGTCTAGGGAGGCAACCAACATGGGCAAGAAAATGTTAACAACTTATACAAGACATTTTCATAAATATATGTATTAAAATAGTTGAATGAGTTCAATTTCTTAACATAGGTTAAAGCAACATGTATTACAAGTGTTCAAGAAAAATCTTACAAATAGTTATAATACGTGTGAAAATGTGATGGCTTGTTAGTAGGCTTCTGAATTAAGAGAAAGTTCCAAGACACATTAGTACACCATTACGTCACTAACCTTGTGGGCGGGGTGCTGGAACCACTGCTCACTCCTCAAAGAAAATATTACAGACTCTCAAGGCTATGTGGGAGGAGCCAAGGTGAAAATTCCTTTGCATGTGCAAATGAGGACTATTTATAGCCAAGTGTAGAACTAACCCTTGTGACTGTTCAACTACCCTCATGATTGTTCTAATTTCATGACCTTTCAACATTAGATGACTCTTCATATGAAAAGTGGGTTGCTTGGAATTCCACATTACATTACATTGATTGACAAAAATATGGCCCACAATAGTGATGTGGTTGACATGTCACATGACTCATGACAAAACTCGACATGACAGTCCTAGTACGTTCGTGTTGTTGCTGATGTGCATGTCGAGATGCATTTTTGCTGAGTGATGGATTTCCTTATGGTGTCTCACAACTTCACCTCTGCACGGCAAGGTGCACATATTCTTCGATATTCATTGGGTTCGCTTGATGTTACATTTGCACGTTGCTCCTCGCTTGTACTTTGGCATGCTTTACATGTTCATCCACTCACGAAATTTGCATGTTCATCTATCCGTCCATCCGCGAACACATCCTTGCATGTTTTTCCATTCGTCCATCTACGAACACATCTTCGCTAGTTTTTCCATTTGTGAACACATCCCCTTGCAAGGATCTTTTGTTCGTCTGTTTGCAAACATGTGCTCTTGCATGTACTCTCCTTCCTCATCCAATCTATTGTCGCATCATGTATATTCATGTACCTATATCTGTAGTAACTCATGACAAGATGACATCAAATTCATAAACCTCCTAGTCTACCATGATGCATGATCGCTTTCGGATGTAGGTGACTGTGAGAGAGGAAAAGGTTACGAAATTGCGCAAGGCAAGTTTCAAGGTGGGATGCGGGCTCTGGGAACTACTGGTCAAAATTATGCAAAAATCACTAGGAGACGGAGATGGGAAATCTAGATCGATAGCGACTATTTGTGGGATCTAGCTCAGTTGGAGAACAAATTTGTGCAATTTCTTGAGGGAAGCAATGTGGGCTGTAGGAAGGCTTGGAAGTGAAATTTGCGTAATTTCTGGAGGGAGTAGAGAGCGGGCTACGGGAGCTTGGTAGCAAAAACTACTCAGTTCCTGGAGGGAGCTGGCAGCGAGCTGCTGGGAGCTATTAGCGGAAAAAAATTACAAAGTTACTGGGAGGCTGACCACCTTTGTGCTGATTTCTGGAGCAAGCCTCCTGCAGCCCGGTAGTTCGTTCAACTCAGAAATTGCGCAAAGGTGGTCAACATGTTAGCCTCCCAGCAACTGCACATTTTTTTACCGCCAATACCTCCTAGCAACCTGTAGTAAGCTTCCTCCAGGAACTACGCAGTTTTTGCTACCAAGATCTCGTAGCTTGCTACCTGCTCCCTCCTAAAATTACGGAGATTTTCTTGCTAGGCATTCCTCCAACCTGCATTTCTTCCCTCCAAAAATTATGCAGATATGTCCTCCAACCTATCCAAATCTCGTGAACAGTCACCGCAAATCCAGATTGCCCATCTTCGTATCCCACTAAATTTTGCACAATTTTCACCAGTAGTTCCCGGAACCCACACCCCACCTTGAAACATGCCTCATGCAGTTTCGTAACCATGTACTCTCTCCTAGTCACCTACATTTGGAAGCAATCATGCATCATTGTAGACTAGGAGGTTTATGAATTTGATGTTGTCTCTTCATGAGTGACGATAGATACATGTAAATGAATAGACATGACACGACGACATATGGGATGAGCTAGGAGAGTATATGCAAGAGCACATGTTCAAAAATGGACAAAAAAATGATCCATGCAAGGGGATGTGTTTTCAAACACAAACATGCGAAGATGTGTTCGCGGACAGACGAACCAACATGCCATTTCCACGAATGCATGAATATGTCAAGCATGCCAAAGTATAATCAAGGAGAAATGTGCTAATGCAACATCAAGTGAACCCGATGACCATCGAAGACTGCGTGCGCCTTACCATGCGAAGGTGAATATGTGACACACCATGAGGACATCCATCACTCAGTAGCACGGCAACTTGAAACGCACAACAGCAGCAGCATGAATGTAACAACACTATCATGTCTAGTCTTGTCATGAGTCATGTCATCCACATTACTACTGTCAATCTATGTAATGTAATGTGGAAGTCCAAGAGACCCACTTGTCATATTAAGAGTCATGTAAGATTGAAAGGTCATGAAATTCAAACAGTCATGAGGGAAGTCGAACAGTCACAAGGGTCAGTTTTACCCTTTGCTTTAAATAGCCCTCATTTGCACATGAAAAGGACTTTTCACCTTGGCTCATCCTACATAGCCTTGAGAGTCTATAATCTTTTATTTGAGGAGCAAGTAGTGGCTCCAACACCCCACCCATGGGATTAGTGATGTAATGGCGTACCGATGTGCCTTGGAACTTTCACTTAATTCAGAAGCCTGCTAACGGGCCAACATGTTTTCACACGTGTTGTAACTGTTTGTAAGATTTATCTTGAAAACTTGTAGTACATGTTACTTTAGCCTGTGTTAAACAATTGAACTCATTTAGTTGTTCTAATACATATATTTATGAAAATGTGTTGTATAATTTGTTAACATTGTCCTGCCCGTGTTGGTTACTTCCCTGGACATCAAATAGGACCTTTCATGTAAACTTTCTATAACGATTGTCGCACTCACGTGGATTGACCCATTGAGCCCTTGTGTGTTCTAACTGCTGGATATGTGTGGATTTCTCCTCTGAAAGTTGTGCCCTTCCTGTTATGTTGTGTGTTTCTAACATAGTTGGGGCTTCCTCCCATCCAACTTGAGACTCACTTCGACCCTCTCTCTCTGCGATAAAATAACCTTGACATAAGTAACACTCGCACTCACTAGGCACGTGAACCTCATTGTTCTAAGATAAAATAGACCACTCTCACGTGCTGACAAGCAAGACTGAAGGCATATCTTTAAGATAATGGTTACCGGGAACTCATACCAAATGGTACTCCTACACCAGACGATGTGAGGTCTAGTTGGGACTTCATACCGAGCAGATCAACTGAATGTTGGAGAGTCCAGCACCGTCAACATTTCTAGTGCTAGAAGGAGGTATGCCAGTTTTTTATGGTTGAATGTCCTATCACCCCTACTCATCATTAATCTAGTCAAGGTAGTAACTCACACTCCGTGTCACCTACGCGTGACTATGAAGTTGGTTACTCCTCACCTCCCAGATGTGAAAAAGAAATTTTGTATCAGCACCTCTACTCTGTCTATCACATCACCCTTCAGTTTGTGAAAGAAGTCGGATTGATCCCAGGAATACAACACCTTCCATATGCATCAAGAAAGATAATAACCACTCCCACAGGGGTTTTTTGTATCATTTGTTGAAGAAGAATTTCTTTCCAGACTTAAAGGTATGGCAGAAGCTATTGAGAATGGAGAGGAACCTCCAGTCTTCTCATAAGGAGAACGAGACACCCTTGTGATCTTGGGCTCAGATTTTGATATAGGAGGCGGATCTGGAGATGAACCAACAAACTCAGAGTGAGAACCATCAGATTCTGAAGAAGAGGAGGAAGATGAAGAGAAAGAAGACATGGCTGACCAAAACTTGGAATGGATGACTCAAGGACCATTGGCTCTCTTGAGTGCTTTGCAAAAGATGTGAAAGAATTCAGAGACAATTCTCACAAAGTACAACCTTGACAGCAAAGTGAAGGAAGAATACCACTTTGACAACTTCTACCTACAACTGCAGACACTCAAGGTGTGACATGATGACATTGCATGTAGATTTTTCTGTGTACCTTGGATGGCCATGCAATAGTATGGTACCACAGCCTTCCTGTCAACTATCTCCATAACTGGGTTACATTCAAATGGGTATTTTGGGAAAATTTCGTTGATGACAAGACCCCGACCATGTTGCTCTAAGATTTGGGCAGTCTGAAAATGGAGTCGAAAGAAAAGGTAACAGATTTAACTCAAAGGTTTTTTTGTATATTGGATAAGTTTGCAATGGACAGAAAACCTCATGAATCCATCACTATCGACTACTACACATTCGCGCTGCTGACCAGAATTGCGTAGTTCGTCAACCAAACTGTGAAACAAAAATTACTAGAAAACTTCAAAGAGGCAATCATTGTAGAGAAGGAGCTACATGCAATTAGACCTATCAAGGATGGTGAACCAATGAAAGACTCCAGAGACATGATCAGGAAACCCCAGGCTACCATGAGCAAGGGAAAATATAAGGAAGCAATTGATATTGAAACCCTTACTCGTCTTGTCAAGAACTTGACAACAGAAGTGTCCGAGCTCAAACAATGAAAAATTGACACATTTGCAAGTAGCATGCCACCCAGACAACAATAAGGAAGCATGTCATCAGGGAACAACTGCTTCCTGGCTAAAACTGCACAATGCTACAGCTCAGTGTTCCAGTTAGAACTATGCCCGAATGATGAATTTTTCTCATTCCAGAAGATGATCACCTGGAAAGGTCTTATCTGAATTGGAAATGAGTTGTAGGTTCAGTGTGCTATCGTGCACCAAACGTAGTGAGAAGTACGTAGGGACAATCGGGAGACACAAACGATGACGAACATGCTGCACCTGATGAGACATCAAGTGTTGGGTAGGTGATCAACATGTATCAGTGCTCACAAGTAGCACATAAAACAAACACCGAGAAGCAGCCCCAAAAGAAAAATGATCAACATAATCACAGAAGTCAAGGGGATCCCCCTACAATTGGTGAAATGCAAGAAAAGATGAAATTATTAATGAGGAAGGTTGATCCACCAACCATCGCAAAGCAAACCCAAGAAGACAAGGGTGGACAATAGTACGTTGATGAGCAGCAAACTGCAGAACGCTCCGCTGGACAACACTAGCATCAGTCCAACCCTGGCCATCTCGGTGAGTCTACCCTTCCTTAATTACAATATTATGTAAGATATGAAGAAGGCTTGCACAAAAATTAGCTTGTTTGAGTTCGCTAAGATTCAAGGACAACGGGACATCTTGCTTCGTGCATTGGGGTAGACATCTACGAACAACATAGCCTCTACCACCAAGGTAGCAGGCACATCTCCCGGATCACTCACAACTATGTTAAACACACTCCAGATGGAAAAAGTGAACTCTATTTGCTCTCAATTCTTGTTATCATTTAAAATCTTAAACTATAATGTTCACAACTGTTTTGTTGATTATGGTGTGTCAACCAATGTCATGCCACTCTCCATTGCTAAGAAGATCAATGCGTAATGGAGCAAAACATCTATGCAAATCATCCAACTTGATTGCACATGCTTTCCATCCATTGGTGAACTTTGCAATGTGATCATCTAATTATCTCATGATGGATGAGTTCACCAGTGCATAAATATTGTTATTTTGGACATACCGGAAGCATTTAGCTTACTACTTAGCAGAGATTGGTCCAACAAGCTGAACAGATACTTTGCTATAGATTGGTCCCACTTGTGGATTCCGTACAAGGGAAAATATAATCAAATCCGGGTGTTATCCGAGAGATACATGAGGCACAATGTCACTCCCATCAATGGCGGGAACGAACCGTTGGCCTTTGAATAGCTCATGTTCGGCAACTTCCTCTTGGAAGCAACGCTAGGGTGTTATCTCGCACAATCAATTTCAACTCCACCAGATACATATTTGGGTATCCTTTCTTGCCAAAATGATGGAAATGAAACCTGTACACTGCATTGTAGTATCAGTAGTGAAAGCGCGTCGAACAGTCTGTGCACAGATGAGTTGTGGAACATATATTTTGAAGGATCGAAGACAGAGGATGGCTCTAGAGCCGAGTGTGTCTTGGTCGACCCAAATAATAAAAAACCCCTGATTTCAAGCTGCTTGGAGTTCGAGTGCACAAACAATGTTGTTTAATACGAAGCACTCATGGTGGGCTTGCAAAAGGCCATTAGCCTTAACGTGGCGACACTCAAAGTGGTAGGTGATTTAGAAATATGGGTACAGCAGGTACGTAAACACCACTCACTATTTATGACCTCATCTCAAAAGTTACCAGCTAGAAGTATGGCGACTTATCTCTAACTTCCAAGCATTTAATATCATCATTTTACCAAGAATACATATTGAAGTGGTCGATGCCTTAGAAAATGTAGCTTCTAGCATGTCACTACTTAGGGATAGATTTACTGTTGAGATTTTGTATAAGCCTTCTATCCTTGATAATATAACTAAGCTACGCATTTTTGGTGATTATCAATGGATACTAAACTTCAAGGTTATCTTTGATGCCTTTAGGGATGTAGCAGCTGATGAAGATGAGCACGAGCAACCCCTGCAAGCTGCAGCTGACAAGAAGAAAGGAAACCTCATCCCCAAGGGTGCAGTTTCTCTCAACAAGCTCTATGAGTTGCATAACCATGGTCAAGGGTCAAGAAATAGAAAAATCCACAGTTCCACCATGAGGAACGAACAAATCAACCTGGGAACAGACCACGATCTGAAGTTAGTCAGTCTTGGTACATATTGCACACCACAGTAGCAGAAAGCCTTTGTCTTCTTGTTGAAACAGTATCAGGATGTCTTTGCGTGCGCATATGATGAGCTGAGTACATACGACACGTGAATAATCCAACACGAGATTCCAAGAAAATAAGGAGCCAAGCCATTGTAGCAAAAACTGGGTAAAACACATATGTCGCTTGAACCGCTTATACAGAAAGAACTGTCTAAGTTATTCGATGTTTGGATCACTTACAATTTTTTCTATTCTACATGGGTTTCTAATTTAAGTTCTATATGTAAGAAATCTGGGGAAATACACTTATGCATTGATTTCAGAGTCTTGAACATTCTTGGAACAAAAAAAAGCTACCGCGTGCCATTATAAGAACCTATGTTACATTCAGTAGCTCAAGAAAATTTTTTGTCTTCATCTAAAGGTCTTTCGGGATACCACCAAGTTCTGGTAGAGGAACTTGATAGTCTAATACTGGTTCACGAGAAGATTGGCCCTCACACGTACCATCTGTAATCACTTGACGGGAGGATTTACAATCTTCCTATCAACGACCAAGATCTCAAGCACTATTTCCAGTAGGTCGAGTCATACCTCTTGCCATGCACATCGTCTGCTTACTCCTTATTGCTTGTTTTCGTTTTTGTGCTTTCACTCACTATTTTTGTTTCGTTTTGTTTTGTTTTCTTATTATGATGCTATTTTTAGTTTTGCAAATAAGTGTTGCCCTCTACTGAGTTCTGGCTTTTAAATGACTATGTGACTAAGATCTAAAGGGACTTGTGACACTGCAGCACTTGGCAAGTCCTATGTCTATATTCTTTATGCTTGGTTAAAGACTTCGACTGATGAAGTATTGACAAAAAATACGTACCTTTTGCAAGGGAAGCTTGGGTCCAACCATGAACCTATGTCCACACTGGGAAACCCCACGCCTGTACTCAACCTTCTGCTCTATGTGTTCAAGCTCATCCCTAGTAGAAACGGAGAAGGGGAAAATCTAAACGAGCAAACCTATGTCAGAGGTTTCACATGCTTCTCTAAAGGAACAACCTCTTTTGCTCTCAATAAGTTGGGATCCCTCTTCCAACCAAAAATAAATAATTTCCTATGCACAATCCTCTTGAAAAAAATACAAAGGCGAAAGAAGAGAAAGGCTTCCTATGGAGAGAGGTGAAGCATGAAACTCTACTAGGGTACTAATCAGGTTCGCTAGCGATGGAGAAATGCGTGTGTTCCTGTGTGACTCCGTCCGAGTACTATTTAGGCCTACTAGTAGCGAAGCAACACCAGAGATGAAAACTTATACTCTGAAAAATTTCAACTCATGAGACAAACTACCCTTCCCAATTTTGAAACATTGTGATCAAGCTGAACCTTTTGTTATGTTTGACAAAGTTGGTGAAAGGTGAACCACGTATATCCATGGGGTAAGTGGGAAGACGAAATAGCATGCATATCAATTCAATACTCCTCGAAATACCAAGGCCATGTGCTATCAATGAAACCAAATAGAGAAGTTGGAGTTATACTAGTGTGTCACCAATTGTTGTAGTGGCTGCAACAGAACCGAGAGATACAAATCCACTTAACAGCACAATTTTTCTTCCATTTCCTCTGAACTAGCACATCTCAAGTTCGAATCTGAGACGCGGAGTGCTTTACTAAAATATGGAGCTACACACTGACTAGGTGCAAAGATGACCCAAAATGAATGACCAACATTCTAATTCTGTAAAGTGCATGTTGACTTCAAAAACCATGGTCTCCTTGTTGACATTCCACTAGATGCGGGGATACCATTCCTGCCATAGGGTGAAAGTTCAAATCTCTTGGAGATCTATGACTCCAATTGATCCAAAGTGGTCGTGGCTACCATAGGGTGTAGGTTCCAATGCTTCAAAAATATGTTATTAGTTGCATTTCTACGTGATTACAAAAGAAATGTGCAACTACATTGTCTCTTTTTATACGAGGCACTCAGATTATATTGTAATAATTTTGAGTCAAAAATGCTTTGAATTTTAATTAATTTTCAAAATTTTAGAAACTATTTCTAAAGTTTATTAAAGTTTTCGTAAAATTAAATATTAAACTTATTTGTTAAGAAATTGAAAATTATTTTTTGAATGTTTAAAATTTAAGTTTCTAATTTTTGATTGGTGGATGACTGATATTATGCGGTTTAAAATCAAATTTTCAGAATTAAAAATTGTTTAAAAATTAAATAAAGAAAAATCTCTAATAGGAAAGTATGGTCATAAATTAATTATCGATTTATTTTCCAAATTTATGGATTTTTCCATAATGAAATTTTTCTTTTAAAAAAAAAAACCAGTTGTCGTTATGTTTCATGATTTTACTAACCATGGAGAGTGGTCAATTTAAAAAGAAAAAGCAACAACTACACCAATTTTTCCCTTTCTTATTTTCCTCATATTTTTTCCTTGCACATTTTTATTATTGAATGGACATGGTTCAATCATTTTTCTCAATAAACATTACCTATATTATATATTTTCACAATTAAAATTTAAACCATGATGCAATATAAAAATAAAATGTATGTCAACACTACAATAAATAAGATTTTCTCTTTTGTCTTTACATTTTTTTTGTAAGCTTGCTAGGACAATCTGATTTTCGATTTTACATGTCCATTATTCACCCCGCTACGGGATGAGGGTAGCACAAGATTCAAACCCAATATCTCTGGTTCAGTTAAACTTCATTCCATGACCATTGCCACTTGAGCTAGCCCAGGCAGACATCTCTTTACAATTTTAATCATAACTTAAAAATAGAAAAAAAAAATAGGAACTTTTTTCACTCACACTTACCTTTCTGTATCCAATTTTTTATTTTAATATACTAGACATTTAGAAATCATTCTTTCGGATTAATCACATCATTAGGATTGGGTCAACATTTCGAACCAACTAGGCTCTCTCTTCTTAACTCCTCCTCCCTTGCCTCACTTTCATCTTTCTTCTTTTTTTTTCTTTCTTTTTTCTTATTTCAGACATATTCTCCTTTTTATTCTCTTCCTCTTCTTTTGTTATCAACATTCTATTATTTTATTTGAAACCTTTTTTGGTTAGCTCTTCTTTCCTCTTTTTCAAAGAGGATAAGCTTCCCTCTTTCTTATTAAGGTCAATAATATTATTAGAGGTACTGGCAAAATTTATTGAATTTAAATATTTTATTTTGAATTATTCCTTTTAGTGAGTTTTCAACCTAACAAATATTGAATTAGTCCCTCCTAACTAATAATATTATAAAGAATTAATTATTTTGATGTAATACTATTATAAAGATTGATAATTAATTTATAATATTGAAATGATTATTTTCTATTATTTTTCAACCAAATTTATATTGAATAGGTCAACCCCTATCATTTGATTGTATTTAAATTTATTATTTTTAATATTATTTTTTATAAATTGTTTTATTGTATCAAAAAAACAGCTAGTTTTCAACCAATTTTATATTAAATAGGTCAACCCTAACAAATAATATTATATAAAGTAAGCTTTCATAGATAATATTAATATCATTATGAATTATTTAATTATTACATAATGGCTACTTTCCAACTAAATTACTAAATAATTTAACTAACACCCCCAAAGTAATAATTTCACCAACGGGTAACCCTGAACAAGGATGCATCCTTGCTATTTATTCTCTCAGATCAATTGATTTATCACCTTGTACTAAGGATGAACCATATTAGTTGGTTCGAAATGTTGACCCAATCCTAACGATGTGATTAATCCGAAAGACCAATTTCTACATTATGGATCACAAAAGTCTTAGATCTAATAATACTAGACATTGTTAATTTTTATAGTAGATATTGTCTTTTCCACACAATTAAGACAACACATGATACTTCATATTAATTTTATTTTTTGACATAGAAGTTCTACCGTAGATTATTTATTGGCCATCGAATTAGGATGAGTATAAAATTAAAATTAAATAAATAGTTTCTTACAATAATTAGCCTTTAAAAAAAATATTTATATCAATATATACATTATTTAATATAAATATAGTAGACGTTGTAATTTCTCCTCCTTATTTGGTCCCATAAGTAAAAGATGGAATAAAATGTGCACAAGAACATGTAAATAAACTCTTAAATTTGTAAAAAATGCTGATGTTGGGGCTAGTGTTTCACCCAAAATTATCTATGCACCTATCTCTCTTTTACTCTAAAGTTTTCTTTTCAAGTGAAGGGCTAATGTTTCATCAAAATTATGTATGCACCTATCTCTATTTTGTTCCAAGGGTTTGTTTTTTCAAGTGAAGAAACCATGCTTACAACATCTCTCAGGCATATATAGTCCTGTAGAGGATTGGACCACAAGACCTCTGGAGACCAAACCTCCGACCTAACCATTACACCACATCCTCTAGCCTTATTTTTCTCTACGGTTATCTAGTCCACTAACTACTTTTGTTTATTCCCCTTTTTGTATTCAAATGTGTTTTATTATTAGATTTATGAATTTGTTCAAGCATTCAATAATTTCTATCAAATACTTTTTGCATAAGGGGCAGGTGCTAAGCAACAACGCTACATATTACACTTGTTTAATTTAGTTTAACAGATGTATTTCATTGTGATGATTGATATATTTTCCCTTTTTTAGTTTAGTTTACTCATAGGCATAATATATGTCCTTTATTGTGGATGATTGAGTGTGCAATTATTTGCATATATTTACTTTTGTTGTATTTGTTTTTTTCTTAATTAATTTAAATATATTTTAAATTTCCATTTAAAATTATGAAATAAGAAGCGAAATTAAATTTGTTATGTGTAAGTTTTTCTCCATCTTGTATTAATTTTTATATTAAATTATTAAAAAAATTACATATAAATAAATTTGATCATCTTATTCATCAATAAATCAAGGCTTAAAATATATTTAGGTGGATTTTCTTTCTAACAACAATGGAAAAGAAAAAAAAAAATCTACTTTATATTTGACTTCAAACAAAGTAAAATCGAGAGTTGTATTTCTAAGATCCATGTCATAAAATATTCCTTAATAGGATTGTTTGAGAATCTTAAAAAGAGTACTTGTGCTCAATACCTATTATCAATGTGATAACAACTTCAAAAAAGATATTATATGTGCATAAGACAACAAATAAAAGCTTATTTTAGAGATCAACTACAAAAACTTTTATCCATTGTTTGAGAAGCATTAATGTCAAGACATTAGAGGAACATCTAGCCTATCAAATATATGAACTTTGTACCGCCTTTGCAAGAAATCAACTAGTATGAATTCATTGAGAGAAGTAAGAATATATCAACAATCATGTTGTGTTCTTTGTATATGTGGAGGAAATCTAGTTGTTAAAAAACACACGCAACTTATTTAACATGATGGGAAATAGAAATTAGACTAATATTTATCACAAGAACTTCATCCATTTGTTGTAGCGGCTACAACCACCATCCATGGTTTCACCTATGCTTTGGTTTTGGAGCGTTCCTTCTAAACCATAGAATCTCATGTTGTACTAGTCCAGGTATCCATGCTTCGACTGAGACTTATTATTTTCATTTTGGCTTATGTTTTCTCACTTAGATGATTTCCTAACTCACAGGTTGATCTCCTTACGTGGTCCCGCAATAGTTATGGCATTGCCCCAGAATCTACGCAATTCTTGAGTGAAACTAGCCTTGTTTTTGGGAATTGTGCAATCCTAACTTTCAATGAGCCTTGGGCTCAGAAAATTCACAATCATGAGGGGGAAGCCTAGCACTGAGCCCAGAAATTGCGCAACTCTCACTGGGCTAAGAAAATCCACAGTGCACTGAGCTGGAAAGTTTCCCAATTCCTAAAACTGTGTTGCCTTCCCTAACAATGTACATGGCAAGTTTCACCGAAAAAAAAGAGAAAAAAGAAAAGAAAAAAAAAAACATCCCTAAAACATAGGGATCTATTTTTAGTATCCCAAAGAAGGCACTTGTGTTATTTTTAGAAAATTTTGCCAAGTGTCACTTTTTCCTTGATTTTAGGCATGCACGTCATAAACCCTAATTTGTCGAAATCTATTTAATCGACATTGTTAGGTCTCCTTTTCAAACTCGATCTTGGAGCTCTAGAATTCCTGAGGATATCAAGGAAGCTTTGGCATGATTGTGGTCGCTTTTCTGGGTGAGTTTTTCTTGTATTGTATTTTGTCGCTTTTTTTATCGCTTTTTGTTATTTGGCTTGTGTGAGTCTTGTTTCACATGTTTCCTTGCATGATTTCTAGCGTTTTAAATTCTTTTAACTTGTAGAAGTTTTGTTTGAAGATATAGAGTTTCTTTCCCAAGTTTTACATGAGTTTTCTTGTTCTTCCACAAACACTTGTTTCACATGCATGCATCAACACTTAGTCAGATTTTCACTCATCTTCACACTATGTTTTAGATCTTCTTGTTTTCACACTTCCCTCGAAAAGATCTGGGTCCCCTTGCCTAGATCTCACTTTGCACATTTTTCACTATGCAATCTAGAGACTCAAGCCTCTAGCTTGGCTTCTAGAATTGTGCAAAGCATATCCTGGGTTGGCTCCAACTTTGCACTGCGGATTTCTAGGAGCCAGCCTCCTAGCTTGGCCACTTATATTGTGCAATGCGTAGTCTCTCCCTGGCATTGGCCCATACTGGATTGTGAATTATGCAATTCTAGTCATCAAGCCTCCACACTAACTACTGGGACCACACAATGCACAATTCCAAAAATAAATCAGTCACCCCTATCAAGAAAATTAGTGCAATCCCTCACCTCAAGTGCCTGACTTGTTGCTTGAACTTGACTTGAAGTTGTTTTGATTTTAAACTCACATTTTCTTGCCATGAGTGTCTTCTCTATCCCACAGGTACAACAGTTGTTGAGCATCTCTCCAGTAGTCACAATTAACATGGCATCTAAGAGATTTGCATCAAAGGAAACTGCTAAGAGAAGTATAGGGGAAGAAGTTCAGAAGATATCAATTGATTTATCAGTGTATGCAGATACTTGGCTATTTATTGATAAGGGAACAACACTGACATGGAAACTGATCAAAGAGACTTTTGCAGAGGACTTTAAGGTACACTTAGAGCATCGAAAGGTTTATCTTAACATCCAACAATTAGGGTTATACAAGGTTGCATGTAGGTATTTGCCTTCCCGTGTGAGGACATCGTTAGCTCAATTGTCTCACATGAGGATGAACAAACTATGAAATTGATCAGTTCCAACATGAGAAAGGTGCCACCTTCAGGGCAAAAGAATCTCAACAAATGTATCAATTTCTCCATCCAGTGAAGCGCATGGACTCACTCCTCTATGCCACCCATATCTATGTGAACACAAGAGACATTGTCAAGCATTGGGTGAAGGAGTTGTTGAAGCTTAGATAGACACCCACCCATGTTTAGAAGACAAAGTCACTTAGGAAGGCTTGTCAGTTCTTAATGATCTTTCCCTACATAATTTATGGTCAAGAGAGCACAGAGACCTTCCCTAAAGGGTGGGTAGTCTTACTGGACCAATTGGTAAGTCATGAAAGGCCATTCATTTGGTTGGATTTTTTGGCTAAACAGATGAAGTCGCATGTAGCTAAGGCTCGAAATCTGCCCAAGAATGAGAAAGCAAGGCTTTACATGTTCGCATACTTAATGGATGCAATTTGGGCACAATGATAGTTCCCTAGCATGAGTTGGAAATGGACACCACAAGAGACTTGCATGAACATTTATTGCAATATTCTTTCCAGATGCAGCTATCACGAAGTGATGACAAGACTAATTACCATTTTATCATCCTGTTATACAAGATTATATCCGAGCAAGATCCACCTTGCATGTCCTGAGAAGAAATGGAGGTGATATTAGGCATTACAGATTGGTATGCATCACTAGGAGGCACCTTCTTTAGAATGTTTGGTGGAGAGAATCCTTCTAATGTCTTACCAATGTATGCCAATGACAAACAAATCGTACAAGAAGTTTCATACCACCTCACTACAACGTTTTCAAGAGGACTGCATATGAAGAATAAAGCACCATGTCCTACTCTTCCTTTCCATATCTGATTATATGATATTAAGAGATTGAAATATGAATATGTTAAAGTTAAGGACATAGTGAAATTCAATTTCGGCACCAAGGAATTTCATCCGTATGATTCCCATGGTATTTGCAAGGACCATTGTACGAGAATTTACTTTATGTGGATCAAAGAAACATTTCATTGGACAAAAGAGGATCCTTGGAGGTACTACTACAATGCCTCCAAACTCAATGAGTTGGTCATTATAGCAAGAAATTGGAAGGTTGCTCTACATACATCAGCAACTCCGGAACCAACAAAAACAACAACAAAAGGCAGTAATCCAGTGCAGGACAAGGGAAATAGGAATATTGTTGGCAATCAAGAGGGAGAGAAAATCTCCAAGATGATGGCAAGTCCTATTATCACAAAGGGAGATATAGTAGCAGAATAAAAGAGGGAGCAAAGAATGAAAAGAGAAGAGCAAAGTAAGAGAGAAAAGAAGAGGTTGCAGGAAGCATAACTGAAGTTGCAAAAGAAAGAGAATAAGTTGAAGAAAGAACAAGAGTTAAGGAGGAGATAATGAGAGGAGAAGAAGAAGATGGAAGATGAACAAAGGAAAGGCCCAACAACAAAGGAAATAATGCAAATATAGGTTGATGAGCAAGAAAAACCAACAAATGAGGAGCAAGATGAACGGATGTAGGATTGTGAGCTTGCTCAATAGATTGAGAAATTGATTGGAGTGAAAGACATGGAGATGGAAAAGGAGTCGTAGTGTGATGAAACTAACCTAATGCCAAAAGCACCATGGGTCATCCCTCTATCTCCACCACCTCCAGTAGTAGATCCAACCCCGAGCAAGAAATGATATGTTGTTCTCCTCGAGGATGAGCCGGTCATGGATGTGTACAACCTATCATTTGATCAGTTCCATAAGAGGATTATACAGGTGCAGAGGAAGCACTTTCCAGATGATCACGCATCACTTGCATTCATCAAGGAAAGGGTGATAGTTTCAGACACCACGAAACATCCAACTGTCATTTCCTAAGCCAGCTTGGCCTATGCAGGAGTGACAAGATCAAATGTCCAGTATCTAATGGTCGAGAATTAATGGAAAAGAACTTGCATGTTGCGAGGAAAGAGGCAAGACAACTCTGAGCATCAACACAGAATGTAGTTTCTGTAATGGGGGAGATGAGAAAAATGATAATTTTTTAAGTGTCGACACTTAGAGATACCATGCAGAAGATCTATGATGGATTTTTCACCTTGCATAAAGAAATTGTCTATTTTCATAGCCTATAACAACAAAGCAAAGAGTTTGTTCAAACTCTAAAAAACATATATGTTGCCATCACCCACGTACAAGAGTGGACAATGTGGTGCTAAGGGGCCCCTCTTGACTTAGTGAAGAACATAAATCAATGAGAAAGGTTGGAGAAAGAAAAGGTTTGAATGTTGATTGAGAACAATGAGCAACTCACCTCATTCATTGGTAGCACCCAAGCCTCATATGTGTGATTGTACAGTAGTTTAGATGTCTTGATGAGAAAACACCAGATCCCATCAATCGGTTCCTTGAACGATGCTAAACCCAAGAACCAAGTATGACTGGAGATCGATTAGTACTTGGAGTAGCTAAGACAAAAAACCACCTGGTAAGACTTGAAGTTGAACGCACAAAACTTGCATAAGTACATAGGTGGTTCTGTCAAGATCAAGTCAATGTTGCTCATGCTTCAGAATGAGTTGGATATAGTCTGCAAGTCGATATACCCATATGCCATGGAGGCTAGAGTCCACTTCTAGAAAGACATTGTTAAGTATTATGTGGACACCATCACACAATACCAATCTTGGCACCAATATGTGACCGAGAAAGAGAAAGTGGAAACACCAGATCCCATCAATCAGTTCCTTGAACGATGCTAAACCCAAGAACCAAGTCTGACTGGAGATCGATTAGTACTTGGAGTAGCTAAGACAAAAAACCACCTCGTAAGACTTGAAGTTGAATGCACAAAACTTGCATAAGTACATAGGTGGTCATGTCAAGATCAAGTCAATGTTGCTCATGCTTCAGAATGAGTTGGATATAGTCTGCAAGTCGATATACCCATACGCCATGGAGGCTAGAGTCCACTTCTAGAAAGACACTGTTAAGTATTATGGGGACACCATCACACAATACCAATCTTGGCACCAATATGTGACCGAGAAAGAGAAAGTGGAAACACCAGATCCCATCAATCGGTTCCTTGAACGATGCTAAACCCAAGAACCAATTCCGACTGGAGATCGATTAGTACTTGGAGTAGCTAAGACAAAAAACCACCTGGTAAGACTTGAAGTTGAACGCAAAAAACTTGCATAAGTACATAGGTGGTCCTGTCAAGATCAAGTCAATGTTGCTCATGCTTCAGAATGAGTTGGATATAGTCTGCAAGTCGATATACCCATATGCCATGGAGGCTAGATTCCACTTCTAGAAAGACATTGTTAAGTATTATGGGGACACCATCACACAATACCAATCTTGGCACCAATATGTGACCGAGAAAGAGAAAGTGGAGGTTATTTAGTTAGACTTTCCCGAAAATCCATAATAATAGTGTTATGTCTTGTTATGTTGTATCTACCATATCTTTTCTTATATGGGTACATGTGGAAAATGTAATATTATTTGTAATTATGTTGTCAGTGAAATTTCAAGTGTCAATATTGGAACATGAAAATTCATCATGTAATCTAATGTGTTATTTAGTGAATAATTTGAAGGGTCATGAGGGTAGTCCAAAGGTCACAAAGGGGAGTTGAAGATTCACCCCCTTCTTGCTATAAATAGAACCTCATAACTCATGTAAGGCGGTTTTGGGAGAAAAGATTTTTGCTAGGCTTAGGCTTAGAAAGAGTTTGGGAGTATTGTGAAGAGCCTTGGCCATTGGAAAATCAAAGATAATATATTAGGGTTTGATTCTCCTATCTTGATAATTACTTGTGAGTTTGTTTGCTTCTTTTACTTCTTTATTATCTTATCTTTCATCAAGCAATTATACATACATGAAGATCACAAATAAAGAGACACAAGATATAGGCTCATGCAAGGGAAAAACCCTCCTTGAGGGGAAAACCAATTCAATATAATTCTACCTTTCAATAGTATTCTTTGAGACTCTTCAGCGTAGACCAAGACCAAACTTCCCCTCCACATCATGTCAGCCTCCAATATCACCGACTCCTTCTAGAAAATTCAACGAGGTAGTAGTTTCCAACAACATGCAACTTCTAGCAGTAGCAAAACCCTAGGAGACTTTGATCTCCCAAACCAGACCATGAAACAGAGAGAGAGACACACAAAAATCTTTATTTTATTCTTCTCTAGAGATTCCCCCAAACTCACACTCATTTTCTCCTTCTGGCAGTAGACTTCTCACTTCCCATCTCTTCTAGAGATGTTGAATTAGTTGAGAGAGTGAATGCTCCAAGTGACATCGACCTCCTTCAATATATAATATTCTCGTGGGTTGAATGGGAGTCCTTAGTTTGACTTTATCTTCCTTAGGAAAACATGATGTGGAGGACACATAATTGATATTTGACTTGATACAAAACCTTTTTACATGATCCGAAATCTCGAGAAGGGTATTTTTGAATGTACAATGACTCTATAAACTTAATATTAATCCTAAGAGTCCATAATTGGGAATTTGACTAACATAATGATGACCCAAGAATGAATACCATGCTTTAATAAGTCATTAATACAATAATAAAAATTGTTTTCTTTATTCTTTTGACAAGTACATTACATAATGACTCAAGTACATTATTGGAGATCGAACATAGTTACTTTTTACAACACTCCCTATTAACTAGGGAGGTATTCATAATGTACAAATACAATGGAATATCTCAAACTATATGAAAACATGAATAACCTTTAGGCACCACAATGCCATGGACTAGATTACTGACCAATGATATCTGTCCAACCAGTCAATCAATAATTTAGGCACCACAATTCCATGGGGTAGATTCTTGACCAGGGCAATCTATCCAACCAACCACTCAGCAATTTAGGCACCACCATGCCATGGACTAGATTCCTGGCTAGTGATATCTATCCAACCAGTCACTCAACAATTTAGGCAATGCAATGCCATGGACTAGATTCTTGACCAGGTCAATCTATCCAACCAGTCACTCAACAGTTTAAGCACCGCAATACCATGGACTAGATTCTTGACCAGGGAAATCTATCCACATGGGACTAAGGTGGACTCAAGATTTCATCCCCTCTAGGTACCATCAACCTTACTTTCTAACTAGCAACCCAAACATATAGATGTGTATCCAAAATTGAGCTCAATACACAACACCACCTTTTCAATTCCAAGATTCTTGACATCAATACATAGTGTCGTCCTGATGTCTCCACAGGAAATGCTTCACTCGCAAAGCCTCAATGAATCTCTACCATTTCTTTATCATCAATAAAATCACCAATATCTACCAAACCTAGCAGGTTCCTTAGATATTTAAACTTATTATTAGGAAGAGCCTTTTGTCAGTATGTATGTTACATGTTCGTCTATCAGAAAATATTCTAACTTCATGATCCCATCCTACACCAAGTTGCTAATAAAGTGGAACTTATTATTGATATGTTTCATCCTTGAATGAAACATGGGATCTCTAGACATCTTGATACAACTTTGATTATCATAGTTAATCACAGTAGGACCCAAATACTTTTTGAACAAGTCTATCAGAAGCTTCCTTAACCAAACAACCTATTTTTCTACTTCACATTGTTATCGGGAAAACTAGTGTCTATTCAGAGCTATTGGTCCCACTAAGACGGGTAGCTATCTTAGAAACAAACAAACTAAAGTCACTTGTGTTTTCCTTTATGAGAGATAGATGAGAAAGAATCAGAGAGTGCCAACCTCAGTCTTTCGCTTGGCTCCTTGCTTGTTTCTTTTCCCCTTTGACAGAATCTCGCCACTCCTTCCTTGTCCCGCTTCAAAGAGCACCTATAGAGTCAAAGTAGCATAATACCATAAAAGCACAAAAATCTATCACCGTAAACAATATAGGATCAGATATATATTGACCATACAAATGCATATATCAACACAATATTCAGAGATACACAAGAATATGGAGGAAAACGCAAATAGCTTTATTGATAGAAATAATAGAAGAGAGGATTACAACGACTTGTTCTAACCCAGTGCCATCCTCCCAGCATGAAAGCCCTCTTCACTTCATACAAAGCAAGATCAGCCAACGATGTCTTCAAAGAGAATCCAACAATACTTCCTTGCAAGTTACAAAATTCCAGCCTCTGGATCTCTAGGATGATGGATCCATATATAGATGTTTGTAGGGGGGTGAGTCAGCTTTTGGGATTTTGATTAGTGTCATCTCTCTGATAGTTCTTGGTTCCACTTGGAGATTTCATGATCTCTTACTCATCCTTGGGTGAATTCAGAGAGGCAAGTGTCAAATGAGTAGCTTCTAGAAGATTCTCAGGGTCTCCACCTAGCAAATTGCTTGTGCCATTTGTCTGCACTCGCTCATTGCAACCTACAGAAGGGCTTTCCAGTATGCATCACACTTTTTGCATGTGGTATGTGAGATGCATCACACCCTTAGCATTGGGTAGTCTATATGGTCCTGCTTTGACCAGTTCTGAGTAGTTTTACATGGAAAACTTCTGGGAGATGATGTAATCAGCTGACCTTTCTCCTTTAGGGTATGAAACAACACTTTTAGGGACTTAGAAGCCATTGGTTTATGGACATATATGATTGGTTTTGTAGTGCCCAAATATTTCTATAACACACATGAAGCCACATATTATTCATTGACACTACTCAATGCAACTGGATCTTGCTTCCTACTCATCCATGAGATAATAGCATCTTCCATACTAAAGCAACCTCTGGTAGTGCTCCTTCCATTGATCTTAGTACCACCCAAATCTAATTCTGTGAATCAAATTAGCTTGACTTACTTACTATCATACTTTAGGCAGTTATGTATAGTGCCACAAAGATACCTCAATATATGTTTCACAGCTATCCAGTGATCATTATGAGGCTCCAACTGAAACTGAATCAGAATGTTTAGTGCAAAACATATATTTGGCCTAGTATTTACCAAATTGTTAGGCCCCTATAATACTAGTGTATTCCCATATTATTATTGTCATTGTAGCCCCCTATTGTTATTGTTGTGCCCTTTTTTCCCCATATTTTCATTATTGTGCCCCATAGAATCCCACTATTGTTATTGTTGTTCCCTTACATTGTTATTTTTATGTCAGCTTTGACTATATTGAGACCCCTTGGACTCCTATATATAGAAAGGAGGTCTTGTCATTTGTATCATCCAAGAATTTTTCATTTGTGTAATGTAAAGTAGGTTTTCGCCTCAAAGAGGCTGATTTTGACGTTGTTTCTCTATATTTTCTTCGATTTTGTGAGTTGGTTGCATAACAATAGGTATTAGAGCTTTGGATTCTAGGGTTTCACTGCTTCAAATAGGTCATCATGGAATTTTTGATATAACTTTGTTTTGAAGACATTTCAGAAGCTAAGCTTAAAACCCATTTGAGTAAAAATATTGATGAATCTCGGATATGAATTTTAGATCTTCTCTCGTTATATTTTAGGAGATATGATCCAAGGAAGTTAGTGTTTTTGCAGGCTTCCGAATTATATCTCAAACGGGTGACCGGGTGAAAATCATCATAACTTTTCCTCTAAGCATCAGATTATTAAAATTTTATAAAATGGTACAGAAATAAGATGTATTTAGTTTTCTATGTATTCGTTTCAGGTCCCAAGGTCGAAACAGTGACACGTGGCACTTCGTAGAAGTTTACTCTACTGAACCAGTCTATAATCAGGTCATCAAGGGAGATTTTAAATATCTCTTTCTTGGAGAATCCCATATTGATTCAACTTGCAGGGTTTGAAAAAGGAATCAAAGGGCTACCATAGGGCATAATTTTAAACCTTGGAGATCTGTCATTACAGATAGACAGCTGATTCAATATCGAGCTCCTACAAATCCAAAAAAGGTGTGTAGTCTTTTTAAAACATTGCATGAGTTTGGTTTGAAAAATTAGTTTGAAGGTATTCAAAGGACATAGTGAAGCATAATTGTCATTAATTGATGCCTCGAAGAAAGAAAATGGAAACACCTAGTAAGAAACCTAAAAGCTCTATCATGACTCATGAAGAAGAGGAAGAAATGTAACATGATATATCAAAATTACGAGACCAATTGCAAAAAATTTCACTCTCACGAAAAGTAAAGAAGCTAATATGGATGGTTTAAAGAAAGGTGTGGAACCTAAGATGGATGGTTTAAAGAATGGCATGCAATCTAAAATGAATGGTGTGGAAAATAAGATGGATGACGTGGAAGCTAAGATGAATGGTATGGACTCTAGGATGGATGGCGTGGAAGCTAAGATGGATGGAAAACTCATAATGAGAAAAAAAGAAATGTTAATCGTGATTTCATAGACTCTAGCATTGGATTGAAGGCATAGGATGTTTCAAAGATCGATATGAGGAAGTTTGATGGAAAGGATCCCGTAACATGGATACTACAGATGAAGAAATATTTCGATCACCATAATCTGTAAAACACACAAAAGGTGTGCATTAAAACTTTATATTTGGAACCCAAACAATTTGTATGGTATCGATGGCTTTGCTCTCGTAAACAAATTGTCACTTGTGCAGTTTTTACAAAAGAAATTATAACACATTATGAGGATACAAAGAGAAACACCTTTTTTAGCCAATTCATAAATCTCAAACAAAAAGGCTCAATGGTGGAGCACATTGAGGACTTCCAAAAATTGAATAAAAGGGTAAAATATATTCCAGAGGAGCAAAGGATTGATGTGTTCATAGGGACATTAAAGGATAACATCCAACATGAGGTTCGCATTTGGGAACCTGATTCATTGGAGGAGGGATTCAGGTTGGCAAGCAAAATTGAAAGAAAAATTATGGCAGCAAGGAAGCTTACCAATCACAACTATGAAGATGGAAGTGTTGTTTCCCCTAGCCTTCCACAACCTACAAGGTTTACACCACAACAATTGGAAGAAAAAAGAGAAAAAAGGCTTTGTTACAGTTGTGATAGAAAATGCACTAAAGGTCATAAGTGTGCCGAGAAGAAATTATTTTACATAGATTGTCACGAAGAGGAAGAAGAAAAGGAGCAAGAAACATCAAAATATGAGGATACACACTATTGCGAAGAATACTGAGAGGGGGGTGAATTATTATTTACAAATCAATAACTCTTTCATTTCCATATTCATATTTATATATGCTACTTCAGTGAAGGGAACTCGCGTGTGCACACAATTGTTCTTAAGGAAACCAATTTATATATAGTGAAATTATAATTCAGTTAATTCATCATATGTTGATCCTTAATCAATGCATTAGTTCTTTATTAAACATTAAATAGTAACCAGGTGCAGTAATAACATAATAAACCATCACACATTAGCAACACACATAAGCACCAAGATTTAAGGTGGAAACCCAATGTGGGAGAAAACCCACCTGCTGTCGTTGTCTCTGTCTTCCTTTAATATAAAGAATAATTTGTTTACAATATTGTACTAGTGTAGACTCATATCAGTACACAAGCACCCACCTGTAGAAGGCTACAACCTTCTCTCGTTCTCCATCTTGTACTCGAAGGGAGATACAATGCCCTCTCTCTTATACTAGCTGATATGTTTACTAGTATGTAGGAATCAGCGTACAAAAGTCTACAACCTTCAATCGTTCTCCAAACTCTAATAGAAGGTAGCTCCAACCACCTGATCAAATCACCAACCACTAATGAGAGGAAGCTTTGACTTCCTCACTGAAGGCTCCAACCCTAAGTATCCTCTGGGGAGCACGTTTCATACATTTTTAAACTGGATATTCCTGGTACACAAAAACACGCTATGAAGGCCATGTTTCATCAAATTTTCACACTGGACACATCAGTAACATTGAAGCTCAAAAATCAATCACCAGTGCATTACATCCATCAAATACATCTGCATCAACCAATCACTAAAACTAAATCATCAATCTGTGAATAAGCCATAACTAAATCAATCAATCACTAAAACCTCTGACATACTAAATAAAACAATCATTGAACCTCTAACACAATTGAATCAACCATTCATTCAAACTTAATCAACTTCAACCAATCAACTGGAACAAACAGATCACTATAACGAGTACACAGATCTGAACCTAGAACACTACATCAACAACCAGAACTAACTGTAACCTCAAAGGTCATGTGTCAGAATGTATACGCCCCCTGAATGAAGCCAATCTGTGTGTATATGCTACTTCGTTTAGCACAACCTGCTTATACCTCTAAATATACTGAATCATCAACCTCTAAACCACAAATTGTACCAATCAGTGACATTATGAAGATATATTGTCAAATTACAGAGATCTAAATAGACATCAGCAAAGATCACCCTTTTCACTTAATCAATCAATCAATCAGACTCAATCTCCTTTTACATTCAGTTCTACTTTCAGATCTAATGAAGACATCATTGACATATAGAAGTAAAACAATAGCACTAATCAGATAGATCAGTCATCTCTGAACATCAAACTTTTCTTTTGTATACACTACTTGGAAGAACCGAACCATCATGTATACGCACCTTCACCAAGGTCAACTAGTGTACAAATCTACAAATACTTACTTGCAATTTTGCACCTATTCCAGACTTTAGACATACCCATATCATAACATATAAAGGATAAAAAGTGCGTTAACATTCAGATCTAGCCTATCCATTATCAGATCACATAATAATAATTTATTATGATCTTGATCCATCATTAGATCTCATCCATCATCAAACACTCAGGTGCATACTTATTCCAGATCAAGAAAAGCATTAGGAACCGATAACATTCATAATTTCTTTTGATCTAACACTTCATAATATATTCATTGCTTGTACACATAGCCCTTTGATCTTCTCCTCCTTACATAGTTTTTGGACCTTTTGAATACCTCGAACCAAAACAACACTTAGAACTTGTGGTATTCTTGGACGGGATCAAATAGTCGTTACTCTGCTCAATATTGTGGGCTAATACCATGGTATTGACCCTTGTTATTATTTACTCTTGAATTTCCTTTATTTTCCAACTCATACGTGCTTTTCCTATTATGAAGGTGCATGTATGCATATACTCTATTTTTTTTCAGTGAACCCACGTGTACATGCTCTTTATGTACAGTGAATCAGCGTATACAACTTAACATACCTGAAAACATTATTCTTCCTCAATTGTTTGATTATGATTTATAGTCATTTGTTCCATCATCCTATTCTTTTGTACCATTACTTTGTTACCTATGAATAGACTTTTTATAATGTGACTTTCCATTGTACATCAGTTTTGAACTGAGTTCTCTGAACTTCCTTGCATTTTGTCACATCTATAGACACAAATGCCATATACTTTTATCAATTTGTTCATTCATCAAATATCAAGGACAACACACACTAACAATCTCCCTGTATAAGAATTTTGACTATTATTCTCTTCCATCATTATGTCACCTCTGAGCCATAGATTCATCTATGTTCCATCATTTTGTCACCTTTGATATGTCCTGTAGATTCATCTAATTTCCATATACTTGTTCTGCTACAAGTGGGTTTCCATCAAGTACAACACATGCATCATAATGCCAAGAATCTCCCCCTTTGGACTTGATGGCCACCATATGGGTGTTGATTGCTTCAAGCTGTTGAACCTTTTAGAGATATCAAGCAACACCAAAATACTCTCCCCCTCTAAAATCAATGGTAAAGGGTGGACCAAGATATTCTCCCCTTTTGAGATACACTATGTTGTCCATGCTCCCCATGAGTACATGAAGATTCTGCAGAGAGATGTTTTAAAAGAATAAAATGAATCTATAACTCAACTAAGTGATTATGACCTCCCTAAGTCCAATGACTAATACATACATCAATCACCCGACCAAGTGGGGATAGACCAAATTTTACTCATCCACCCAACGAAGTGGGGATATGCCAAATGTCTATACATGACTGAAATATAGCAATTATTACATCATCCTTCCCATGCATTGTGGGGGTACAAATTACATCATATGATGAAAAAAGACTCATTAAAAGACTATGAAAGACAGATACATATTATTACATCATGGGCCTTTTTATAACCTTTACGTCAAATTATATACATGACATTTATAATAAAGACCAAAGATCTTAACAGGACCATGATAGTCATCAACAACTATCATACACCATATATGATTTGCACCATAAGCATCTATCAACAACCTATATATGTTCATCATCAGTTCCCAAGATATGACAATGTAAATATCATCTGAACCTATGACAAAGAATGTCGCATATAGATATCAACTCATCCTCTTGATCTCAAGAAGATCAACTTGCTCTGTTTCCTTAGTAGAAAGAGCCTTATCATACTCAACTAAACATATGTCATATCTCCAAGTAGTAACACAAAATCATTCACATCATGTCATACATATGTGAAAACACCATAATCATCATCTATTATCATAACATCATCATCAAGAACTGCATGATTTTTCCACAATTACCGTCAATATATCAACAATGTACCATCACTAGGAAACATCCCATATCTGATAAGCATCAACCATGATAATCAACATATGTAAGTATCAAACCTATCATCATAAAGTAATAATTCATCATCATTATGTGACTAAGTAAGCCATGTCTCTGAATATCCATGTCTTCAAATAACTATGTCTTTATGAGACCTACAATAACACCATTCTCTTGGCCAACCAACAATATGTATCAATATGAAACATAAGTAATCATGCATGTATCTAGCATAATGTGTATCCATAAAAGAGATAGCAATATGTATCTAGCAAGCCATGATCTCATAGTCATTTGTCAAGCTTTCTTGATACCATCAATAGCAACAATCCTCAAACATGTGAGAGCCAAGAACTATAGAAATCATCATCCATAACTGCACCATATGAAGTTTATGCATCTTTGAAGGCATGATGACAACAATATAAAAGAAATGACACTTACCAAATAATGAAGTTGTGTACTCAAGATTTGTTCTTATCCTAGTCCTTATAAAGGTAACCATGTAAGAAACATACAATATGTATTGTATGCATCATCAAAAGGGTCATCCATAATCATCCATAAATCTGATCTGAATAAGAACTATGTGCCTCAAGTAATATAAGTATCATCTGAGATTTCATCATAGGAAACTCATGACTGCGGCATAGCATGATGTATCATTTAAACTCTTCAACAACAGAATTACCAAAAAATTCTAAACATAATGGAAACAATGCATTATTAGAAGCATAGCATATTCTCCCCCTGAACCTATGCCAACTCTTCAATGTCAAATCTAATCATTTCATATATCAGTAAGGATCATCAAGGCATCATCATCAGCTAGTTATACATCAGGTCATCAACAACCTATCAGGGTCAAATCACTTCTGCATATCATCAACACACTATAATCATCATCAATAAGAATAGAAAAGATAATTGATAATTGAATGAACCATATCAGACCCCTTTCCTTGAGTCTATCTTACCGCTTCTACATCGAACCAACATATATGCGATTGTGCAGCTTCTAACTCACATATATACGAGAATTTTATTCATGATAACTCCATATGATAATTAGAACACTGAAATTTCATACTTTCAGTTCCTCCTGAGTCTGTTATGTCTATATACTGAGTTATGCTACATTTTTCTGACTGTAATCCCTTCTTCTTCCATACCTTGGAGTGTGATGATGTTTTCTCCTTTTGGTATGTTGGCCAGAATTTCCTCCTACATTCTTTTGCTATATGCCCAAAATTGTTACAATCATAAAATCTTATATGTTTCATATTCCCTCTATAGCAGTCAATGGCTTTGTGACCAAACATATTACAAGAAAAACAATATCCCTTAAAGTAACTGGAAGCCGATGATATTTCTATGAGACAGTTATTAGCTTGAACCATTCTACTTTTGCATCTGGCCACAACATGTCGAATATTATGACATACAGAACATTCAACATTATTCATCAGAGGAAAGAACCGACTATCACTTCCATGTTTAGGAGTAAATGATTTTCTTTGAATACTTTCTTTCCTTCATTGTTGATGGGGTTGACCTCTTATCTCCTTGTTGAGCATTTCATATTTTGCATTAGAGTTCCTTGCTTCAGTTTGCGAGCTAGATTCACCTTTAACAGTTTCATGAAAACCAAGACCAGATTTGATGGTAGGAGACCTTTGAATACTAAGATTATCATCCAAAATATTAGTACTATCTTGAAATCGTAAAAGTTTATCCTTTTCTTCTAATTTACCTTTCAGGATATTAACCTCTACCTGATATTGCTCTTCCTTTCCAAGATACTGCTTCTTCATGATTTATTCAGCTTTTCTTCCTTCTTCCATTTGGTTTTTTAATTTGAGAATCTCATTTTCTTTTTCTTCATCTTCTTGAGTTAATTCTTCATTCTGATTATTTGAATTTTCAAGATCTTCTTTTAGAGAGACTATGTGAGCTTCAAGAATTTTATAGTAACTGGATCTTTTTATAAGCTTCTTTATTGTTGTATCCTTTTCATTTACTTCATTTCTCAATGATGTCACTTCATCATGTATCCTTTGGCATTGATATTCCTTTTCCCTGTATGGATTCCTTACTTTTTTTCCTTCCTCCAACTGAGCTTTCAATCTGGTAACTTCTTCTTTGTAGGCACATTCCCTTTTATCAATTACATCTTTTTGATCTCCAATTGTGTCTGCGAGCTTTTTAAATTCTTCCTCTATTTGGTTTCTTTCTGTTTCATCCATAAGAGAAAAATTATTTGTTTTGCTGTTACATTCATTATCTTCAAATGAACAGACAAATGTATCGCCAGAGGACAACAAATTCGTACCTGATAGTTATTTTTCTTTTTCATCTTCATTCTAAGGTGATTCTGAATCTAAAGAGTTGCTTCCACATAATATACAATCATCTCTCCCATTGTCACCATTCCTTTGTGAAGTCTTCTTCTTTTGAGGTGCTTCTTCTTTTGCTTCTTTCCCATTGATACTACGGATATCCTTCAAGCGATCAAGCTTCTTCCAAAGTACCTGCTCAGATACCAATTGTTGGGAATAATATAGAGAGGGGGGCTGAATCATTAATTACAAATAAATAACTTTTTCGTTTCCATAGTTAGATTTATATACTATACTTCAGTGAAGGGAACTCGTGTGTGCACGAGACTGTTCTTAATAATACCAACGTACATATAGTGAACTAATGATTCATTTAATTCATCATATGTTGATCTTTAATCAGTTCCTTGGTTATTTATTAAACATTAAACAGTAACCATGTGCAGTAATAATAGAATAAACCATCACACATAAGAAACACAAATGAACACCAAGATTTAAGGTGGAAACCCAATGTGGCAGAAAAACCACCTGCTATTGTTATCTATATCTTCTTTTAATATAAAGAATAATATGCTTACAATCTTGTGCTGGTGCAGACTCATACCAGTATGCAGGTACCCACCTACAGAAGGCTACAACCTTCTCTCATTCTCGAGCTTCTACTGGAAGGGAGGTACAACTCCCTAGCTCTTATACTAGCCAATATGTTTACTAGTATGTAGGAATCGACCTATCGAAGGCTACAACCTTCACTCGTTATCCAGCTGCCACTGGAAGGGAGCTCCAAACTCCTGATAAAATCACCAACCACTACTGGCAGGAATCTTCGACTTCCTCACTGAAGGCTCCAACCCTCAGTATCATTTAGGGATCACGTTTCATAAATTTTCATACTGGATGATCTTGGTAAACAACAACACACTATGAAGGCCACGTTTCATCAAATTTTTACACTAGACCCATCAATAACATTTAATATTAGAAATAAATCACCAATGCAATACATCCATCAAATACATCTGCATCAACCAATCACTGAAACTAAATCATCAATCTCTGATATAACTAAAACCCAATCATCAATCTCTAAATCAACCACAGCTGAATCAATCAATCACTAAAACCTTTGACATATTGAATCAATCAATCGCTAAAACCTCTAACATACTGAATCAAAAAATCATTGAACCTCTGAAACAATTGAATTAACCATTCATTCAAACTTAATCAACTTCAACCAATCAACTGGAACGTATAGATCACTGTAACTAGTACACAAATCTGAACCCACAACACTGCATCAACAACCAGAACTAATTGTAACCTCAAAAGTCATGTGTCAAATGTATACAACCCTTCAATGAAGCCAACTTGCGTGTGTACAATACTTCCTTTAGCCAAAACTACATATAGGTATAAATATACTGAATCATAAACCTCTGAACCACCAATTGTACCAATCAGTGACGTTCTGAAGATCTACTGTCAAAGTATAGAGATCTAAATAGACAACAGCAAATATCACCCGTCTAACTTAATCAATCAATCAATCAAACTCAATCTCCTTATACATTCAGTTCTACTTTCAGATCTAATGAAGACATCATTAATAGACAACAGTAAAACAATAGCACTGATCAGTTAAATAAGTCATCTCTGAACATCAAGATTTTGTTTTCTATACGCTACTAGGAAAAACCAAACCAACGTGTATACGCACCTTAACCAAGGTGAACTAGTATACAGATATGTAAATACATGTAATTTCGTAGCTATTCCAGACTTCAAACGTACCCATATCATAGCATATAAAGGATAAAACATGCGTTACCATTTAGATCTAGCTTGGCCATTATCAAATCACATAATGATAAGTTAATATGATCTTGATCCATCATTAGATCTCATCCATGATCGAACACTCAGGTGCATACTAAGTCCAGATGAAGAAAAGAATTAGGAACCCATAACATGCATAATTTATTTTGATCTAACACTTCATAAGATATTCATTGCTTTCACATTTAGCCCTTTGATATTCTCCTCCTTATATATTTTTTGGCCTTTCTCAATACCTCAGACCAAAATAACACTTAGAATCTATGGTATTCTTGGATGGGATCAAATAGTCGTTACTCCACTCAATATTGTGGGCTAATACCATGGTATTGACCCTTAGTATTCTTTACTCTTGAATTTCCTTGATTTTCCAACTCATATGCGCTTTTGCTCTTGTGAAAGTGTGTGCATGCATATACGCTCTTTTTGTTCAGTTAACCCATGTGTACACACTCTTTTTGTACATTGAACCCGCATATACAACTTAACATACCTAAAAACATTATTTTTCCTCAATTGCTTGATTCTGATCTGTAGTCCCTTGTTCCATCACCCTATTCTTTTGTACCATTACTTTTTTACCTCTGAATAGATTTGTTATAATGTTATTTTCCCTTATAGATCAGTTATGAACTGATTTGTCTAAATTTTCCTGCATTTTGTCACATCTATAAACAAAATTTCCATGTACTTTTATCAATTAGTTCATTCATCAAATATCAAGGACAACACACATTAACAATCTCCCTATATCAAACCTTTGACCATTATTCTCTTCCATCATTCTATCACCTCTAACCTATAGATTCGTCTATATTCCATCATTCTGTCACCTATGATCTGTCCTGTAGATTCATTTAGTTGCCATATACTTGTTCTGCTACAAGTGGGTTTCCATCAAGTACAACACATGCATCATAATGCCAACACACACCAGGAATAAAGCCTATAGAAAGATGAAATGAATCCAACCATATCTTGTAATGCATTATCTGGAATAACCACTCTTAAAACTATCAAGATAGAAGGACATATCAAGAAGAAAAATGTAATATCGTTGATTGATTCAGGAAGTACCCATAATTCTATTCATTGCAAGATAGTGAAAAAATTGAATTTCTTCCTATATCCAACACTAGAGTGTCAAGTGATGGTTGTAAATGGAAGAACCATAAATTTCTCTGGAATGTGCCATAATATCAAGATATCCATGGGAGAATATGTGTTTAATAGTCCAATGCTTTCCATTCCAATGGGTGGTGTTGATGTTGTACTAGGAATTCAATGGCTACAATCTTTGGGTAAGATAGCTTTAAATTTTCAAGAACTTTTCTTGAAATTTTTTTCAGAAGAAAAGGAAGTTCAATTAAGGGGTATCGCAGGGAAACTGGGAAATATAATCATCTCTAATGATTTGGAAAGGATTCTAAAGAAAGAACAACGTGGCGTAATTACACAATTATGCTCGCTACAAGTTCCCACGTCTAAATCATCTATTTCTCCAGATCTCCAAAACGTTTTGGACAATCATTCCAAGGTATTTGAGGATCCAAAAGGCCTCCCACCTATTCATGATCATGATCATGCTATTCATTTGATTCCAGGAAGTGTTTCTGCAAAAATCAAGCCTTACAGATATCTCCATTCCCAAAAGATTGAAATTCAATGTATGGTTGCATAAATCCTATTGGCTAGTATAATTCAACCTAGTCAAAGTTCTTTCTCCGCTCCAGTAGTATTGGTGCACAAGAAGGATGGATCATGGAGCATGTTTTCGGATTATAGGGAGCTCAACAATCTCACTATTAAAGATAAATTTACCACTCCTATCATTGATGAATAATTGGATGAATTGCTTGGAGCAATTTACTTCACCAAGTTGGACCTTCGTTCAGGATATCATTAAATCAGAATGAAGACTGAAAACATTCCTAAAACAACATTTAGAACTCATGAGGGTCATTATGAATTTTTGGTCATGCCTTTTGGCCTTACCAATGCACCTTCTACATTTTCAAGTTTGATGAATTCCATTTTCAAACCCTTCGTTAGAAAATTTGTGTTAGTATTTTTTGATGATATACTAATTTACAACAAGTCTTGGAAGGATCATGTTCAACATGTTGATAGAGTGCTCAAACTATTGGAAGAGAAACAATTATATGAAAAAACCTCCAAATGTTTCTTTGGAGTACAAGAGGTGGAATATTTGGGTCATATTGTATCTCATGAAGGTGTTAAGGTAGACCCTAGAAAAATTAAATCCATTAAGGAATGGAAAATCCCCACATCCATAAGGCATCTGAGAGGATTTCTCAGGTTGGTAGGTTATTATCACAATTTAATTAAGAATTATGGGAGAATAGCAGCACCTCTAACAACATTACTGAAGAAAGATGCATTTTATTGGACTCCAGAAGAAAAAAAATCCTTTGAACATATTAAAGAGGCAATGCTCCAAGAACTAGTCTTAGCTATGACAAACTTCACAAAAACCTTTATTATGGAATGTGATGCCTCAGGAAATGGAATTGGTGTTGTTTTAATGCAAGAAGAAAGACCCATTTCTTTCGAAAGTCATCCAATCAAAGGAAGATATTTACACAATGCTATTTATGAGAAGGAAATGTATGATATACAACATGCACTTAAGAAATGGAAACGTTATGTAATGGTGTTACCGGGAAAAGTGTCTATTTAGAACTGCTCTATCCCACTAAGGTGTGACAGCTGCCTTAGAAACAAACAAAGAAAACTACTTTTGTATTTCCTTTATGAATTAAATATAGAGGGGGATAGAAAGAACCGACCTATGTCTTGCGCTAATCCTTTGATCCAATCCCTCTCTTCTTTGACAGCTTCCAGCTACCTGCTCCCTTACTTGCCCGGCTTCACCAAGTACCTGTAAGATCACAGAAGAAGAAAACTATACGAAGACATGGATCTATATTCATAAACAGCTTAGGATCATATTTAAGCTAACCATACAAATGTAACAAGCATCAATGATACACAAGAATGGAGGAAAAACTCAAATAGTTTTATTGATATAACAAGAAGATCCAGGAGGAATACAGCCGATGATTCCTGACCTAGCATCAACCTCCCAGCAAAGAAGCCCCTCTTCACCTCCAACAAAGCATAAATCACCCAATACTCTGATCTCTATCTCAAAACTAACAACAATTCCTTACAATGTGCAAAATTCCAACCTCTGGATCTCTGGGATGAGGGATCCATATATAGATGTATGCAAGGAGGATGAGTCAGCTTGTGATTTGATTAGTGTCTTCTCTCTATCAGTTTTTGCTTCCACTTGGAGACTGGAAGCCTCTTACTCATCCTTGGTCGAATTCAGTGAGGCAAGTGTCATAGGAGAAGATTCTGGAAGCTTCCATTGTCTTTCCACCTTGTGGAATGGCATTGCCATTTGTCATTTCCCGCTCAACGTACCCTCATGGTGCATTTAGGTGCGTTGCAATGCACCCAGCTAGTGTATTTAGGTGCTATGCAACGCAGCTACCTAGTGGAGCAGCTGAAATGATCCTGTTTTGACTTATTCTGAGCAGTTTCTAGTGGAGAAGTTCTGGGAGAAGCTGTAATTTGTTGACCTTGTTCCTTTAGGGGTTGGAACAACAATTTTAGGGACTTAGGAGCCCTTGGTTTATGGACATTTCATGCTTGGAGCTGCAAGGCACAAAAATGTCTATAACAGTTGCCCCCTAAAGTATGAGGTCGTTAATCGGGTGAAATGCTTTATTATGAGGATCCGAAGTTCTTTCAATGCTGGGAGGAGACCTGTAATAAGATACAATACAATACATTATCTTCATACTGTTTTTCATGATCTAGCTGAGGCGGGCATTCCCATGCTCAACTTTATAAATTCATTTTCATGTACATAGGACAGACAATCGTCTGATTGTAGACTGATGATTCTGATAGAGCCATCATCCTTTTGGTAGGATGATTATCTTTGCTGCAATGCTGTACATTTTAATGTCTTTATTTTCCTAAATATATATCGTAGCCTAGATGGATGAAACTAGATCCGGGGTCTTCAATCTCGTCTGATCTTCACTCGAAGTACAAGTCGATCCATGTGAGAAATGTTCTGAAGTCGAACATGGAAAGATAGCGCTTGATTACCAGTCAATTATGTAAATTGTTAACAAGCGCGAGAGGAATCACCGATAATGATAATGACTCTCAAGGTATTACAGTACAATTCACGTGGTGTGAATAAAGGACTTGGTGTCGAACACCACGCAAAATCTTTCGGTCGAAGGCCATTGATGTAAACCTGTCGCCGGAAGTGAGAAACTTGCCATTAAGGCATGCAAGCTTCAAAGTACTGAATGGGGTGTTCCTAGATCAACTTCTTGGATAATGAGCTGATGTCGACAAGAAGTGATCCGTCACAGGAGGGTCTTAATGAATCCCACATCAATGACACGGAACGGAGCAAATTATTTTGATGGAGGTGAAAATGATCTGATGATATATGGTTCAGGGTGCTGGTCATGAAAGTATGGAGTATAATGTATGGTAGTGGGTGGGACACAGGTGACTTCTCTGGATTACTTCTCTTGAACATGTCGGCGACACTGATGTGATGGATTGGTAGCATTAACCCCAAATGTGGATGGTATGGCGTGACCATGGTGATGTGACCGGTGAATGAAACAACCCAACCCAACTCGGACACGGAGTGGAAATGTCATGTTCAAGAGCGACTTGCTACCAATAAAGATTCTTTGAGTTTTCTTCCCAATTTTTCCCCAGTCATTGTTGACCAGTACCTCTTTATTTTTGTCAAGCTTGAGGATAACATATTCTTGTTCTATAATTTTCCCTTCGGGCAAACCCATCGTTATGTTTTAACGAGCCTAGCGATAGTGAAACTCGTTCTCGTCTAAAGACAAGTTTGTCGCTATTAATCTTTTTAATGAGTTTAACGAAAAAGATAACTCGGTCCTTTTCATTTTTAGAGAGTCTGAAAAGGTACGTAAAGGTAACTCCAAAATTCCTTTTTTGTCATCTAATTCCTTAAGTCCAAAGAAGTATAAAACAATACAAGAGGGATGAATTTTCGATAGTTTTACGAGCCGAACAAAACAAGCGCTCGATCTTTTTGTGTAATAATCCCTCAGGTCCAAAAAGATTAAAATCTAGATGAGGGATAGCACTTTCTATCCCTTTAACGAGCTGGAGAGGCCAATGGCTTGGCAATATTTTCATATTTTACGAGTCAGTTGAAAAGAGCTTAAAGGAGACTCGTCTTTTGAGGAACGAGTGATAAAATGGGTAGCAGCTGATTCCAAGTAAGATTTGGAATTTTCCAATCACGGATGTGTCACAAGGATGGCTAGTGAAATCACTCTTCGTAGTTGTTCCTCAAAATGGGTAAACAATCAAATGGAGGTGAATGATCGGCCAATGCAAAAGTGGAGGTGACGGTGCAAACACAACCAAGGCTTTAATGGCTGAAGTACTAAATTCACGATGGTTATTTACCGGGGAATAGTTCATTTTTTAACGAGTTTAAACGCGGGTGGAAACATTTGCTCGGTCCGGGTTTATTTTTTAACGAGCTTGAACCTCGCGGTAACACTGCTCGATAACTTTGCATGCCCCTAGCATAATAACTCAAATCGAGGTGCATGCCCCCCAAGCTTCATTGCATTCAACTCGGTGGTTGGAATGAATGTTTACCTTTGAGACTTGGAAAGGGGATTTATTTCATTTTTTAATGAGGTTGACACAGTAAAAGAACTATCCTCATGACTCCTTGTTTCATTTTTTAACGAGGTCGACACAAGATAAGAACTGTCCTTGGAATCCACCATATTTACAATATTTGATAGAAAATCAAAAACTGAAGGATAATTAAGGTCACTGGAACTATCTTCCTTACAATTCAGAAGATGGGAGTGATGGTGGTAATCTTCCCATGATGCCTCCTCTATCATCATTGATTGAATGATTCCTTTGTCTATAGAATGTACATGCGACCAAGGATCTGAAGAGGTGCCATATTCCTTAGACCTATCTATCCAAACACTCGATGAGCATTGATTTTCCCCCAAGCCAAGAAAATTGATTGCTACAATATTTCTATTAGGGCGATGATCCATGTTGTCAAAATGTTCAGGAAACTTCTGAATCTAGAAGATATAGAAGATTTCATATTGCAGGTTTCCACTGTGGCCACTTCCGCCAGATTACTTGGAGGCGGTAGGGCAAAAGTACCAATTAAGGCAGCGTCTTTTAGGAGACCTACTCCGATATTTTGAAGCGAATGATTGCTTCCATGGATCATTGGAATGCTTCTCGTCACTTGTGAACTGTTGGGGAGAAATGTTTGTTGGTCGATGATTGTAATTCCTCCTTGGAAGGGAAATGAAATCTTCCTGAAGTAGGTCGACACAACTGTGGCCAAGGCATATATCCAGGGCCTTCCCAGTAGGATGTTGTAATCGAGGTTTCCATCGATTACTTCAACATCAATTTCTACTGTTTTGCCCCCCAGTGCAACTTGCAAGTTACTTAAAATCACGTATGGAATGTATGATCGTCCATCAAATGCTTTTAACGCTGTTGACGATCTCGACAAGGGTGGTGAGCCTAAATTTTTCCAGCAACTCATCGACATAATACATGTAGATGCCCCCTCATCAATAATTGTTCGATGAACAGTTTTGTTGAGGGCTTTCACTTGAATGAGGAAAGCTAGTTGAGCTAGTAATTGAGGGTGATATCCTTTATGATCAAAGGCCACAAGATTGGAATCCATTTGGTCAATCCCACCTATTGCTGATAATAAAGCTTGCTTTTGGGAGGGGCAATTTTGTGGTACCTCAAGTGTCGACATAGCGGACGGCAATTGGGCTAGGTCCTCTATTATATTATAATTCTGTGCTACTTTGGCACGAGGATTAAATGTCGATTTGTGTACTACTCCCTTTGGCGGCTTTATCATTGGTTCAAGAATGATGGGTGGCACAACTTCGGTCAAAGTTGTTGTTGAACTACTAGGTTGTTCATTAGCCTTGTTATTCGACAGCTGTGGATTCTCGTAATCTTTATTCCTTGTCAAAGCATCATTTTGCTGCTTTGAGATAGACAACATAAGCACTTGGGATCGGGAAGCATTTTGATTAGCGACCAGTTTGGTTCTCAGGTTTGGAAACGGATCAATCAATACCGCTGAGGTTTTTGAACTCATAAAGAGTTTCTTAACTTCAGCTATATGTGGACAATCTCTTGTCCAATGATCGTCATCGCATATATGACACCCTGCAGGGGGTTTCCTTTGCTCAGAAGGGTTTGCGGAAGGTTTTTCAGGACATGACTCATCCTGCTTCTTTTTCCTCCCTTTCTTTTTCTTCTTGCCCCCTGGTTGCTTCAGTTGTTTTCCCTTGTCGGTCGACACGACATTTACTTCTAAGGCAAGAAGTTCCTCATTTGCATTTCGATCAGAAATCTTATGGGCTTTCCTAGATGTAGCCTTTGTCGATGTCGTGTCTGTTGCACCAATCATGCCATCGCCAGCATTAGAGTCATTGTTTGATTTAGGAGGAGGGGGGACCGAAAATTCTGGTCTGGGCCCGTCAGGTATTTTATCGTAGAGCATGCCAAACTGAGTGTAAATCAAGTCCAAATATTGTGCACGAGTAATAACTTGCTCTTCAGTTACGACTCCTCCCTTTGCCATATCTTCTGTGATAGAAGGTAATAATGACTTAATAAACCATTCAGCTAGCAGCTGATCAGGAACATATGTTTTTACCATTCTGTGACGACGTCGCCACTCATGGATATGATCAAATATGTGAGTGGCCGTTGTTTTCTTGAAGTTGGTAAGAAGTTCTCTTCCCGTTTCGTACCTTATTGGTAACTGAAAATGGGTTAAAAAGGTTGTGGCTAGGGTACTGAAGTTGTCAAACGAAGCTCTGGGTAATTCGATATACCATTTTGTTGCTGGACCAGTTAACTTCCTCTGGAAAAGGCGAAGCCTAATCGAATCATCGTTTAGGGTGTTTGATGAACACCACAGATGAAATGTCATCACATGATTCGACGGGTGTTCACTCGGATTTCCATTAAATTTAGGAATATCTGATGGAAGTTTATGTGGAATCGCTGGCCACCAAGGGGCATAAGCAATTGGATCATTCGTCAGCCGGTTTAGATCTGGTAACTCTAGAGTTGCTACATAGGGCAACTGTTGATTCAGGTTAAGCGAAGCATACCCAGGATAAGATGGAATCGCCTGAGCAATGGGTCTTTGCATACCAGCATAATGTATTTGATGCTGGCAACTTTGACAAGGTTGATGGGCACAACCATTATAATATGGTTGTTGATAACCGCTTTGGAAATGCGGTTGCCCATTACTGACAAAGACTTGTTCCTCAGGTCCTTGATATGATTGCTGGAATGGCAGTTGTTGATATTGAACCATCCATGGTTGGTGGACCATTTGCTGTTACCCAATACTGGATGATTGACCAAGATGAGGAGTCATAGTACTTGTTTGAGCCTGAGTCGCTCCAGATAAGGAGGCACTAACCTGAGGTTGTGATTGAGTAATTGAGACAAGAGGCTGTTGTATCACAACCTGAGAAACTTGGGGTTGACATACAACAGGTAACTCTTGTACTTGCGACGCAGTCACCATAGCAGGTATAGTGGGAATATTCGATAAAGGGTGGAGTGGTTGCATTGAATATACAACCCTTGGTTGCTGAGGCAGTATTGGTACCCAACTGCTGGATGTAATTCCAGTTTGACCTGAACTTTGTTGTAAACTCCCATATGGTTGTTCTCCGGGAGGGAACAATGAAAAGGCATACTGCCCTCCATATGGTGGAAATCCAGTACTTAAAGTGTAAATTGGCCTTTGAAGACACATTGGATCAATTTTTTGAGTTTCAACATAAGAAATGCCAGATGATAATCCGGATGAAGAAATAGGAACTGGCCATGTCGTTGAAACAGTCCCTGATTGGACTCCGGCTTGTTGTTGATAACTTGCCGGGACATATGGTATACTGGTGAACATTGTTGGAGTAGCAGCAGGAGGTTCTGTTGTTGTTTTGTCAGATGACACAGTCTTGGATGTCGACGGTTGTTCAGACATATCTAGTCTATCCAAAAGATTTCCTAGCAATTCTACAAGAACTTGCGATGAAGGGAGGCTAATTTCAAAGACCAACGAGGGAAAGGTGATGATTATTCTGTTTAAAATAAATTTTAGATGCTTTGACACAACTTCTTTTTTCAGTTTTTAAGAGTCGAGAAAAAACAAAAGATGACTCTAGTCGCCTTCGATTTTTAATGAGCCTGAAGTGACAAGTGCTCAGATGGACCTTTTCCGTTAAGGAGTCTGAAAAGGAACGAAAGGGACTTCTCTGGAGATCTAGGTAGAGGGAGTACCAAACCAATCGCAAAACTGCATAATAGTTTTTATGGTACGGCAGTCAATCTTCCCGAATGTTGTGTTCAGTGCATTGCGATCGATAGGGCGGCAGGCACGGCTTCCTATGGATAAAGGATTTAAGCCTATAGGGGTCTCCGAAAATATACTTGACGGTACGTGGGAGCACAAGTCCGTACTGGCACTGATCGTCTCAAAGTGGAGGAATCACCCAACCATCAGTGAGGACAACAGTTACCAGGCTTTACGACGCCGAAATACGTCTCTAGCCTAGACCTCTAAATGTTGTGCGTTAAGTTCCAAAGCGTTGTTAGATTCATTGAATTTATTTTAAGTTGATCTTTCTTATGAAGTTTTCCTTTTGGGTTCACCACGAGATGTAGATGTAATTCCTAAAATGCAATCTAAATATGATAAGAAAACTTTTATCTCTTTTCTGCAATGAAAATCCTAGCTACTAAGGGAAAAGAAAGACACAATCTTTTCACAAAGAGCAAAGAGCACACTGTAAATGCACTTTCCTAAATCAAGCCAAACAGACTGTCAATATGCAAATGCACATGTGCACGTATTTTTTTTTTACTTTCTTAGTATTGATGCTAAAAAGAAATTTGATGTACAAATCTGAATTTTCTTTCAAGCGACAAACACAAACAAGCTTCTTTTCGAAATCAAAAGATAGAGACGATTACGACACTTTACGATTTTGAAATGAACACTCGTTTTGACACTAGAAAGTCACAAATTCATACCAAAGGCAATAGTACAAGTATAATCGACCATCAACAGCAATCAAACTTTCTCCTATGATCGAAATCGACACTTGCGACAGATCTAAATCAAAGGACGACAGTACAACTATTCTACTATTGCAATGGAAAACTGTAAACGACGCAACAAACACAAAAAAACATCTACAGTTCTTTTGTACAAATGAGGCGGAATATCAGTAAGGAAAAGGGGTTTGAAACAATCATATACTGATCACAGGCTGCAAAAAATTAGAGACAAAACTGGAAAGAATGAAACACAAGAACCTCAGCTGCACAGGGCTAGTCTGATCAGCGCACCTGTAACACAGAGAAACTGGATTGCAGTGTAGGTTGCCCTTTCGGGAAGTGCACTGAAATGCAGGAACTCTTAACAGTACCTGCGTTGGGCCAGAAACAAGAATCTGTCCGGGTTCTGGGTCACGGTTTGCAGTTTAGTCTTTGGTTTTTGGCCGAGTAAAAGCAATCAGTAATGCACAATCAGAGGGTAGATCTAAGGAGGGTCTAAGAGCTATCACAAAGGGCAATCAGATCATTTGTGAATCAGCTGTTCAAATCATAAACAAATCTAGTGAATGGATTGAAGCAGCAGATGTATACTTTGCATTTGTTATGGCAAATGCAGTTCGAATGCTACTTATAAGTTTATGAAACAAACAACAAAAAGATACACAAACAAACTAATTAGACAATCGTCCCCAGTGGATTCGCCATTTTGTTACCGGGAAAAGTGTCTATTTAGAACTGCTCTATCCCACTAAGGTGTGACAGCTGCCTTAGAAACAAACAGAGAAAACTACTTTTGTATTTCCTTTATGAGTTAAAGATAGAGGGGGATAGAAAGAACCGACATGTGTCTTGCGTTAATCCTTTGATCTAATCCCTCTCTTCTTTGACAGCTTCCAGCTACCTGCTCCCTTACTTTCCCGGCTTCACCAAGTACCTATAAGATCACAGAAGAAGAAAATTATACGAATACATGGATCTATATTCATAAACAGCTTAGCATCAGATTTAAGCTAACCATACAAATGTAACAAGCATCAATGATACACAAGAATGGAGGAAAAACTCAAATAGTTTTGTTGATATAACAAGAAGATCCAGGAGGAGTTGCAACCGATGATTCCTGACCCAGCATCAACCTCCCAGCTAAGAAGCCCCTCTTCAACTCCAACAAATCATAAATCACCCAATACTCTGATCTCTATTTCAAAACCAACAACAATTCCTTACAATGTGCAAAATTCCAGCCTCTGGATCTCTGGGATGAGGGATCCATATATAGATGTATGCAAGGAGGATGAGTCAGCTTGTGATTTGATTAGTTTCTTCTCTTCGTCAGTTCTTGCTTCCACTTGGAGACTGAAAGCCTCTTACTCATCCTTGGTCGAATTCAGTGAGGCAAGTGTCATAGGAGAAGATTCTGGAAGCTTCCATTGTCTTTCCACCTCACGGAATGGCACTACCATTTGTCATTTTCCGCTCAACGCACCCTCATAGTGCATCTAGGTGCGTTGCAACGCACCCAGCTAGTGTATTTAGGTGCTATGCAACGCAACTAGCTAGTGGAGCAGCTGAAATGATCATGTTTTGACTTATTCTGAACAGTTTCTGCTGGAGAACTTCTGGGAGAAGCTGCAATTTGTTGACCTTGTTCCTTTAGGGGTTGGAACAACACTTTTAGGGACTTAGGAACCCTTGGTTTATGGACATTTCATGCTTGGAGCTGCAAGGCACAAAAATGTCTATAAAAATGGGAAGAAACTTCAAGGTAAAAATGGATCATGATAGTCTTAAATACTTTTTAGAACAAAAATTATCTTCTGAAGATTAGCAAAAATGGATCACAAAGATGTTGGGTTATGACTTTGAAATCATATACAAAAAAGGGAAGAAAAATGTTGTTGTAGATGCACTCTTAAGAAAGGAAGAGGATGTGGAAGAATTTCTTTGCGCCATTTCTATTATCCAACCAGATTGGATAAACGAAGCAAGGGATGAATGGAATAATGACGAAGAAGTATGGGCACTCATTCAAAAGTTACAACAAGACCCCGGTACATCTGATACATTTAGTTGGAAAAAGGATTCGTTATGGTACGAACATCATGTATACCTCTATAAGAATTCCCAACTCAAATAAAATATTCTTATGGAATTTTACACCTCCCCCTTAGGAGGGCACTCATGATTTTTGAAAACTTACCACAGGGTTATGAAGGAATTTTTTTGGGATGGCCTTAAATCTGATATTCACAAATTTGTGGTGGAATGTTTGGTTTGCCAACAAAATAAAGTTGAAACAATTAAGAACCCAAGTATATTACAACCTTTATCCATTCTAAGTCAACTTTGGGAGGAGGCTTCAATGGATTTTACCACATGTTTACCCAAGTCCAAAGGAAAGCATGTCATCATGGTGGTAGTTGATAGACTTACCAAGTAGCACACTTTTGTACATTATCTCATCCATTTAAAGCCAGTACAGTTGCTACTTCATTTATGGAAACAATTCAAAAGCTACGTGGAAACCCAAAGATTATTCTAAGCAACAGAGATCCCATTTTCACTGGAAATTTTTGGGCAAAATTAATGCCTTGTTTGGGTACTTAGTTAGCTCATAGCTCATCATATCATCCTCAATCTGATGGGAAAATTGAGATATTGAACAAATTTTTGGAAGGATATATGCGTTGCTTTGTATCTAATAAACATATAGAATGGGTCAATTCGTTGCCTCTGGTTGAATAGTGGTATAACACTTCCTTCCATATTACAGCAAAAATGACCCCATTTCTGGCATTTTATGGATATCATCCACCATCCTACACGTCATATTTAAGAGAAAATTCTAAGGTTCAAGAAGTGGAAGATCACATCGAGCATCAACAACAAGTTCTCCAACTCTTAAAGAATAACCTCACTTTAGCACATAATAGAATGAAACAACAGGTAGATCAACATCACAGTGAAATAAGTTTTGATTTAGGTGACTGGGTATTTCTATGGTTACAACCATACAAACAAATGTCCCTCAAGAAAACTAAGAAGGATAATAAATTATCACCAAAATATTATGGTCCATACAAGGTGTTGCAAAAGATTAGTACTATGGCATACAAATTGGAGCTTCTTATTGCTTCCCGAGTGAACCTAGTTTTTCGTGTTTCATGCTTAAAGCAGTTTATAATTGACAAGCTCCTTATTCAAACAATATTTCCAGAACTTGATGAGTAAGGAAAAAACATATTCGAACCTAAAGCAGTAACAGAAATAAGAACTCAACAACTACGAAATCTATCAATTTCAGAGTATCTCATCAAGTGGAAGAACTTACCCGCTGAAGATTCCACATGGGAGGATGAGAATTTCATACATAAGCATCCAAAACTACTCAAGCATTAAGAAACATTGTTCTAAACGAGAGGGGCATGTTAGGCCCCTATAATACTAGTGTATTCCCTTATTATTATTATTATTATTATTATTATTATTATAGACCCTTATTATTATTGTTGTGCCCATGTTGTCCACATATTGTTATTATTGTGCCCCATAGATGCACCCTCTTGTTATTTTTATGCTCTTACATTATTATTGTTATGTTAGCTTTGAGTATATTGTGACCCCTTAGACTCCTATATATAGAAATGAGGCCTTGTCATTTGTATAATCCAAGAATTGTTCATTTGTGTAATGTAAAGGAGGTTTCGCCCTCGAAAAGGCTGATTTTGAATTCATTGCTGTATCTTTTCTTCTATTTTGCGAGTTGGTTTGATAACACAGATACATCAAGGAATGAACTAAATGAAGATATGAGGTAGGATCCATGAGATTCAAGTTGGATCTCATCGATTCTTGAGGTTGGCGATCATAGGAGTAACCATCAGCTTTGATTCCATCATCCCAAAATTTTGCAATAACTTGATGATGTAATTTCCTTACCCCAAATATATCTCCCCGGGTCTCTACCATACTTCTAGACCTAGGTTGTAATGCATCATTCCTAGATCCTTCATCTCAAATTTAGTTGATAACATTTTCTTACATTCTTGAATTCTTCGTTCTACACCAGTGATGAATAGATCATCCCCATATAGTAGAATAATGACTGTCTCATTATTCATGAACTTAATATATAGGTTCATATCAACAATACTCTTCAGAGATCAATCCTGAGAAGGTGTGCATCCACTTTTCTATTCACTTCAAATCCTACAGGTTTTTCAATGTACACTTCCTCATGAATGGTTTCATTTAGAAATGCGGTGTTAAAATCCATTTATGGATATTCCACCCCATTGTAGCATCTAGTGAAACCAACAATATAATGGTAGTATACCTTGTAGTAGGTGAAAATGTTTCTTCATAGTCAATTCCTTCCTTTTGAGAGAAATGCCTTGCAACGAACCTTTCTTTGTACTTGTCTATACTTCCATCAACAACATGCTTGATATTATATATCCACTTGGATGTGATGAATGATTTGTCACTAGGTATAGCAAAGATTTCCCAAACCCCATTCTTCATGATGGATTGATATTCTTCATGCATAGCTTTCTTCCAAACATATTTATGCTTGAATTCCTTGAATGTAGATGGTTCGGCTTCAATAAAATTTGGCATATATGCAACATAACCAGAATACCTTTTTGGTTTCTTACTTTCCCTGGAGGACCCTATAGCTCCATGTACTTCAACATATTCTAATGTATCTCTCAACCAATTTGGCATCTTCCTTGTGGTTTGGACAACCACCAATCGAATAGTCTCACTTGGTCCTTCTTCTTCATCATTTGCAATAAATTTCTCATGAACTTCATCTTCTTCAAATATGGGAACTTCTTCTTCATAAAAATCAATAGGAATATCCTTTGATTTCTTGTAATCTTGATTCTCATCAAATATGACATCCCTGCTTACTTCAATGTACCTTTCCTCCTTTATGTATATTATATATTCTTTTGAGGAAAGACTATAAACAACAAATATTCCCTTGATGTGTGTCGAGTCCAACTTCTTTCTCTTGTATTTCGGAACATGGACATATGTTGTACTTCTAGATATGCGGGAATTATCTACACTCAACTTATTTCCTGTGAATACTTCTTTCGGTGTATTATTTTTAAGACTCTTATGAGGACTTGTATTTTGAATTTAAATGACATTCATCATTGCTTCAGCCCGTAGTAACTTCAGTAGATCTTGATCAAGGAGCATAGTTCGAATTACTTCTTTGATTGACCTATTCTTCCTTTCATCCAATCCATTTTATTTGCGATAGTAGGGAAGAATGAGCTCACTCCTAATATCTTTATCCTTGCAGCATGTAATTAACTCTTTACAGGTGTGTTCCCCACCATTTTCAAACCTTAGAGTCTTTCTCTTCCTTTCAGTTAAGGTTTCCACCTCAGCCCTAAATTCCTTGAACTTACCAAATACTTCATCTTTGGTTTTGTGTAGGTAGGGCCATGTATTCCATGAATGGTCATTAATGAATGTCACACAGTAGAGATGACCTCCAATTGTCTTGTCAAACATGGCCCGCATACATCGAAATGGATGATATCTAATATTTTTTTAGATCTAGATTCACTATCATGAAATGGCTTTCTATTATGCTTCCCCAAATAACATCCTTTGCACACATCTTCATGGTCTAACTTCATATCAGGAATACCATGAACCAATTAACTAAGAGTAGGGATGACCCTATAATGAATATTCCCATCCCTTCGACGCCATAGTTCAATGGGACTTATTTCCATATGAACAAAAGCTAGAGGAGATGGAGTGTTAACCCAGTAAAGAATTCCTTCACGAACTCCAATAACCCTAGCTTTGTCTATATTAGAGTTATTTCCCCAAACCAATACCTTTCCATCAACAAAATCAATTCTTTCCCCTTTATCTTCTAAACAAGAAATAGAAAGTAAATTCTTTTTCAAACTTGGAACATAGAGTATGTTATTGAGATGTAACTTCAATCCATTGTCCAGCTGTAATGATGTAGATCCCAGGCCTCTAACATAATACCTTTTGTTATCATCCAATTCCACTACATGAGAGGAAGGATCCTTTGATAGTGTGTGTAGTTTCCTACTTTCACCTGTCATGTTTCTCGATGTTCCACTATCAATGATTCATGAATTGTCATTAGCAAGAGATCCTGTAACAGCAACCAAGAATCTATGACTATTAACTTTGTTGAATAGGTATTAGAAGATCTTCTTGATCCATCTTTCATCAGATTTTAAACCCAATCTTATTTAGTCCACCATAGAGGGATAATCCATGCCAACAAAGTGATCTTCGACTTCTCTTAACCTTAGCTCTAAAACCATGTTGGAAAACTAGCGATATTATATTTTGGTTTTATTCTCCTCTCTTGATAATTACTTGAGTGTTTTGGCTTCTTTTATTTCTTTATTATCTTAGCTTTCATCAAGAAATTATACATACACTAATATCACAAAACAAGAGACACAAGGTATAAGCACATGCCCGGAAAAAAACCCCCTCGAGGGGAAAACATAGTCAAGATAATTCTTCCTTTCAATATTATTCTTTGAGACTCTTCACCCTAGACAAAGACCAAACATTTCCTCCACACCATATCAACCTCCAAGAGCTTCAACCCCTTCCAGGAACTTCGACTAGGCAGTAGTTTCCAATAGCATGTAGCTTTTCACAGCAGCAAAACCCTAGGAGACTTCGATCTCCCAAACCAGACCATGAAACAAAGACAAAGAGAGACCAAAAGCTTGATTTTCTTCTTCTCTATAGATTCCCCTAAACTCGCACTCTTTTTCAACTTCTGGGAGTAGACTTCACACTTCCCATCTCTTCTAGAGATATCTAATTGCTTGAGAGAGTGAATTTTCCAAATGACTTTTACCTCCATCAATATATACGCTTCTTGTGGGTCGAATGGGGGTCCTTAGGCTGACATGATGTGGAGGACACATAATTCATATTTGACTTTATAAAAAACCTTTTTGCATGATCTGGAAGCCCAAGAAGGGTCTCTTTGAATGCACAATGACTTTATAAAATCAATATTAATCCTAGATGTCCACAATGGGGACTTTGACTAATATAATGATGACCCAAGCATGAAACCCATGCTTTAATAAGTCATTGTTACTGTTATCACCCCAAGAAACTCTCCTAGGTTGTAGTTCGGAGATGCTTGGGACATCACAAACTCAACTTAATGTTGGAAATGGATGAATGGAAGGAATGAAGCATATTAATGCCAGATAACCACTCCTACTTTTCTTGACTCCAGGCATGCGTGAACACCCCCAGACTACAAGGCTTTAGACCACCAATTACTCACAGTTTAAGGATTTGGTGAATATGGAGAATACTAACCACACCAGCAGATGCACAGGACCCTGTGAGGGCCAACTACAACCAGTAAAGAGGTCTACAAATCTAATTCCCTAATGCACAGACAGGATGGCAAATCTCTGTCACTAAGTGAAAAGAAACCTAATTGAAAGATTCATTGATACATACAAGATTAAAACATAGAGGTGGGATGATAGCCCCTCTAATGCTACACATCAAGAGTTCAAGAAGAGATGCAAATCAAGCATAGCCTCAAATAGAAAAGAGGTGGAAAGTGAGGAATTAACAGCAAAAGAAGTTTGTATTAGCTGAAAATGCTGATGAGACGCTGCAAGTATCAAAGCAGTTACAGTCTCCAGAATTTGAACCTTACATTAAAAAAACAACCATCAACCTTGATTACATCTATTTTTCGGGTATATATAGAGTTTGATTACAAAAATGTTCTGTTGTTCTAGGCGTGGAGGAGTCATAATGGACCACCAACTGCTTTAACTACCCAGCAGAACTTCTGAGTGCAATTGCTTGTTGTGGTGAACAAAATTGATATTCCTGGATGCTCTGTTGTCCTTCCTGGGCAGGTGGAGTGTTGTGGAGGATAAAATTCCATGACTGTTAAATGAGTTCACCTACTTGGACTCTGTCCTTTTCTCCTTGGCCATACTATTCATGGAGCGAAGTTGTTGACGAGGAAATGCACCTGGTACCAGAAATTGACTACATTCATCCTTTCGGGAGCATAGAATGGTTACAGTACATGGATTGTGTAGTGGGCGGAGTGGTCAGATGGCAGAGCAATATTGGCCATTGGATCGGACAGATAGACAGCGGAGATGAGTCAACCGAGAGATCGGAGGAGGCGGGATGGTCACAAGCCGTTGGATCTCAGGCGAGTAGATCCAATTGTCATCGGGCGCGGAAGCTGCATGGAGTTTAGCGGGTGGGAGAGCGGGTTTGAGCAGTAAGCGGTATTTGCCACACCAGTATCATGGGTCGGGCGGTAATCGTATGCGGGGGAGCGATACCTATCATCGAGCAACACGTGGCTGATAGGACGTGACGAAAACTGCTTGATCACGAGTTAATGCGCAGGAAATTTGCGGGACCGGGAGGAGAGAATGTTGTCCGATTGTGGCTTGGATTGATCGGATGGCATGGATGTGATCGCATAGATTTTCGACTGATGTGATAGGGAAACGGTGTATTAGGAATTTTTTGAAGGCGCGCTATTATATGGGTTTCAAAGTTTTAATGCTCGGGGCTTAAGGAAAAGTGCTTTATGCGATTTTAGATAGAAGCATGTGTAAAGGAGGTGAGAGAGGAATGGGCGAGGGATTTGAGAAAGGTGGGGATAACCGTTGCAAGCCTTCTTTGTCTAGAACCAAGGTTCAAGATCATTTCTGCTCTTTGAACATCGACACCTTGTAGCAAAGCTAACACTGGATCCTTCTAGGGGTGAGATCCTCCTTGTGAGGTCTCAAGAACTCACAGGTCAATGCCTTCCCTGTGAAAACAAAATAGCAAAATTTCCTAGTGTTCCATTGGGCATGGAGTCTGCTTGATCTTACAATAAAACTGATAAATCAACATATTTACAACTTTAAGGCCCAAAGACCTTAAACTACATAAATTTTCAGAAAATTCCCATTAACTAGGCCATAAACAACTATCTCCCCTCCCATACTTTTCAGCATGAAGGTATTGTTCCCTTGAATCTGAGAAATGATGAAAGGCCTGGTCCAAAAAGCATCAAACTTCCCATGGTTTCCTTTCTTTTCTTTCAGTGCATCCCATTTCAGGACCAAGTCTCCAACCTGAAAATTATTTGATTTTGTCTTTCTTTCAAAAGCTTCCTTGACCTTCTTCTAATGTGTTGCAGACTTTTCGACCAATTGTTCCCTGATTTGATGTACCTCTGCTAAGTCAGTGATCCTTTTTGCCATGTCTTCTTCCTCATTCAGCTCTTCTTGTAGGAACTTTGCCACAGGGAGAGTTAACTGAGTTGGAAACACAGCCTTAGCGCCATATACCAGCTTAAATGGAGAATTCCCTATGGATTTCTTGATGGTCACTCTGTCAGCCCACAGTGCATATTTGAGTTTATAATCCCAATTCCTTTTGTTGTCTTCTAGTAGCTTTTTAATTATCCTTATCAGGCTTTTATTTGAAGATTCTACTAGACCATTACCTTGGGGGTAGTATGAGGTGGAATGAAGTAGCTTAATTCCCATTGAGTCACACATGTCCACCAATTCTTTTGCCCTGAAGGCTGCTACATTGTCTGTGACTAATTTATGTGGACAACAAAACCTGATGAAAATATGTTATGTTAAAAACATCATGACCACATTATGATTAGCCTTCTTGGTAGGGATTGCTTCAATCCACTTGGTAAAGTAATCAATGGAAACTAAGATCCATCTATGTCAGCAACTGGAATGTGGATTGATCTCTCCAATAAAATCCAAGCCCCGCTGCTGAAAAGGACCATTTTCATGTATTGGTTTCAAGGGCAGGGACTTGAATTGTTGTTTTCCTTCAAATCTTTGGCACCTGTCACATGATTTAACAAATGAAAAGACATTAGAAAATAAGGTGGGCCAATAATACCCAGCTCTAAGTATTTTGTGGGCTGTAGTTTTCCAATAATGGTGCCCTCCACACATGTTGGAATGAAATTGCTGCATGACTTCAATGGATTGTTCTTTGTCCATGCACCTCAAAAGAATTCCAGAGGAGTTCCTCCAGTAGAGCATATTTTCATGAATGCAAAATTTTGCTCCCCTAACCTTAACAGTTCTAGCTTGACTTGAACTAAGGCCTGGAGGGACTTCTAGTTTCAGCAAGAATTTATCTATTACCAATCACAAGAAGCTACATTTTCTACCAATGACTGTTCTTTCCTTGGTTCAGTTGCTTCCTCTTCTTCTGTTTGACCATTTTTTGCAATTGTGACCACGAAATCTATGTCAATGACCTGCAGTTTTCTTCAGCCAATAGTCTGGCAAAGCCCTGACCTCTGACCAGCTTGGTGGGCTTCAATTCTATATTGAATTCAATTAACTTTGCAATCCATTTATCCCTTCTTCCATTGGCATCAGGCTATGTTAAGACATATTTTATTAAAGTAGAGGGTACATATGCAATTATCTTGGAATACAGAATATAAACTCTGAAAGCTTTTAAAGACTTGATAAGATCATATGCCTATTTCTCCATAATATCATACCTCAACTCAGCATCGCTCAATGTTTTGCTGAAAAAAGCCATTGGATGCTCTGAGCCTTCTTCATCTGCTTGCAATAAAACTATTGCAAGGGTGTCTTCAGAGGCAAAAGAAAATATGTGGAACTCCTTGTTGCAATCTGGACTTCTTAAAGTGGGAGCTTCCATAATAGTCTTCTTAATGGACTCAAAGGATTTTCTTGCTAAATCAGTCCACTTAATCTCTGACCATTTTTCCAACATGGAGGTAATGTGATTTACCAGTTCTGCAAAATTTGGGATAAACCTCCTCACAAAATTTATCTTGCCCAGAAAGGACTGGATGTCTTTCTTTGATCTCGGGACAGACAAGGTCTGTATTGCTCCTACTCTTTCCAAGTCAATTCATACACCTGCAACAGAAACAACATGTCCCATAGCTTTCCCTCTTCCAAAGAAAATTGTGACTTCTTAGGATTGACTGAAATCCCAAACCTCCTGCACTTCAGGAACACTTTCATTAAATGATGCAAATGGTCATGATGGCTGTTGTAGTACAATGTTATATCATGAAGGTAAATAAGGACAAACGTATTGTTTTCTCCCACAAATGCTATATCATTCATCGACCCAAGAGGCATCTTAGAGTACATAAAAGTTCCCCAAGGAGTGGTGAATGCAGTCTTCTCTTGGTCATCTGGATGTACAATAACCTGGTTATAGCCTGAAAATCCATCCAGGAAAGACATCACCTTGGCTCTCGAGACCTTCTGCAACAAATGCTCCATCCTTGGTAGAGGGTAATTGTCTTTCTTAGAGCATTTGTTCAAGTTTCTGAAATCAACACAAATTCTGATTTCTCCACTTTTCTTCCTCACTACCCCTAAGTTGGCTACCCATTTGGAATATCTGAGAGGAACTATGATTTTGGCAGCCAGTAACTTCTTTATTTCTTTTTCAATCAAAGGGAGGAGAAAAGGATTTATTGGTCTCATCTTCTGCTTGAAAGGAATGGCACCTTTCTCTAAAGGGATTTTATGCTGTATAATCTTCTTGTCATATGTTTTCAGGTCACTATATTCCCAGGCAAAGACATTAGCAAATTGCTTCATTAAATTGCAGTATTCAGCACTTTGGGCAGTAGACAGATGCATGGACAGATGCATGTATCTTGGGTAACCTGGACTCCCTATACTGTGCTTACAGACTGCAGATTGGTCTTCTTTTTGGGTAGCCTTATAAGGCACATCATTCTGGTCAAACAGTCTCTCTAGTAGAATTAGACCCCTGGGTATATGATTGCTGGGCAGTTGGACGATGTTTTCTTTAACAATTTTGTTTCTAAGCTGGGACTGGGAATTTTCCTCCAAGGCTTCAATCTCTTGGTCAATTTTCATTTCGGAAAACTCATTAATGACTTACAAGAATCTATTTACTTCAGCATCATCCTCAAAAACTTTCCAATGCTGGACATTATCAGGCAAGGATGGTCTATATTTCATTTGGACTTCATAAACTAGTCTGGGAAGCATGGGAGGGATAAACATGCTAGCAAACACAGCAAGGGAATCAGCAAGCAAATTTTTGGCTCTGGGGATGTATGAGATACAGAAATTATCAAAATAATCTTTGAGTCTCCATACCTCATCTCTATATGCTTTCGGCCTTGGGTGCTTTGCTTGAAATGTTCTGTTTACTTCCTGAATGATAAGATTAGCATCTCCAAACACCTTTATGTTTCTGATTCCTCTGTATTTAGCTGCATTAAGGCCCAATAGCAGAGCCTCATACTCTGTTATATTGTTTGTGACTTGAAAAGCCAACTTGAAAGACAGATGTGTGTTTTCTTGTTTTGGAGATATCAGCACCACCCCTGCTCCTACAGTCTCCCTGGAACATGCTCCATCAAAGAACATCTCCCAAACTTGACTTTCTTGCTCAACCTCGGCCTGATTTATTTGTTTCCTGAGCTACATTGAGGCCTTCTGGGATTCTTCTATTTGGAGCATACATGCTCCATAATCAGTGTCCACAACATATATGGGATGATTAGAAGGATATTTCTCATCACTGAAGATGTAGGCCAGTTGTGCTTCTCTGTACAATCTCCTGCTTTCTCCTCCAAAAACTGGGACAGTGGCATAAGATAAGTCATTCTGTAATGTCCCACCTAGTCTCTTAATCCATCCTCTAGACAACAGCATGCCAAACTTAGGAGGGACATCTGCCACCACAATATCCATCATCATACTCTTCATGGGTAGCTGAGTTAGGGTAATAGCTAGGTCTTTGATTAATCCTAGACATTTCACCTTCCTTGAATGAAATGAGAATAAATCATGATATGGTCTAGTGATGTCAAGGCATAACTCTTCCATGACAACTTTAGGCATCAAATTGTCGCTGGCACTCGTGTCTAGTAGGCAATTCTGGAGGATTTTGTCATGAATGGTCAAGGAGACATAAATTGATGGAGAATTATTATCAGCAGGTTCGATCATAGGGCTAAGCACAACAACAAGCTTATCATATTGAAAATTGACATGGTCATTAGAGGTTTGTGTGGCTTTCATCTCAAGAGCCTCAAGGACAGGCTTTCTAAAAACTTCACTCCTTACAAGTTCTAACAGAGGTACAACTATTTTTAACTTCTAGACTGCTGATTCAAAGATGAAAGGGGAATGGGACTTATCAAGACATCTTACCTCTTGAGTTGGTGCTTTGAGGATGACTGGATCAGCTGCTCGTCTTTTTTCTCTGATATTCTATGACTCTATCTAGACAACAACTTTTTGGGCAGGACTCTCCTTGACATTGTTTGCCTTTGACCTCAGATTATATCTTTGTTTTTCACCAGTCTGCAAAATAGCCTCTTTGTCCCACTCTTGACTGGTTTGGTCCTGCATTAATGATTCTTCATATGCATCCAATGTCAAAAAGGTAGCACTACCTTTATCTTCCATGCAACGGATTTCATCCTCCTCTTCAAACTGCTCCTCCTCCATGACTACATTTTGAAAAGGAGCATTAACCTTTCATTCTTCATTTGCTTCTTTACCCCTTTGAATGATTTGCAACTGCTCATTTTCTCCTCTGAATGGATTTGCCTTTTTGGAGCAAATGTGTTTTGAAACCTTGTTTTCCCAGAACTTTGCTCAACCTTCAGCTTAGATATCTCAGCAGCCAATGACTCTATCATTTTAGTCATTCTATCTAATTTGGGTTCTGAAGATGAAGCGGATGAAGAAGAAGCCTCACGTCTCTGCCTTCTTCTATCAGCATGTGTTTTAAGCTTTTCTACAGCCATAATATTTGATTCCACTTTTAGTGTTGCATCCTACATATCAGATAGAGTGGCACATCTTCTTTCTCTCAAAAGCAGGCAGAAATATGAGTCAAAAGCATTGGCATAAGTGAGTTTGGCAGAGGTGGGGGTAGGCTTTACTTCAGCTGGTATCTTAATATACATACGTTTAAATCTTTTATTAAAGTCAGGCAATGATTCCCCATTTTCCCTCTTCAAGTTACCAAACTGTGTATGGTAGTAGAGAAAATCTTTCCTATCTCCCCATTGCTTTAGGAAAGCATCATCCAATGCCTCAATGTCTGTTATGGACCTATGGGGCAATTCACTAAACCATTTCCTAGCCTCTCCATCAAGGTTATAGACAAACACTCTCATCCACACATCATCTTCACTGATATCTAGGTTATCAGCATAACTGTAGAAAGATTCAAGTTGTTCTTGAGCTGTTACTCCCTTCGTACTAGTGAATTTGGGCATATATTTCTAATATTCTCCTGCAGGCATGGCATTCAACGAAATAGGCAAGACCAAGGGTCCATACCTAGCAGCTATGATTCTTTCCATCTTCGTGGGAGCTTGCTGGCCTGCCATGACGGGGATATGTGGAAAGATACTGGCAGATTGAATGATAGGAAGTAATGAAATAGACGACAGAAATGAGGGTAAATGATGGACTGTATTGGAGGCTTTCTTTGGACTGAGATCCAAAGGGGAACTGACTAAACAAGGAGCTGTATGAATCTCTGAAGGTATTTCTTGACTAACAATGCTAGGCTCTAAGTCTTCAAACTATATATCCTTAGTTATAACCTTATCTTTCAGAGACGCATAAGTTTTCTTAGGCTTACTTGATCCTGATGCTCCTTTCCGTGATGTTTTCCTTTGCTTAGAAATATTCTCAGGGTCAGGCACTGGGTTAGCTGGTGATTTCTAAGGATTTCTCTGGGTATGCCTCACAAACTACAGCAGAACTGAAATGTGGAGTCGCCACCAGGTAGGTTCTCTAGTAGAGTCGCCAAATAGATGATTACAACCAGAAATGTGTCTAGACTTTGTCTATCATCAAAGCATGGAACTGTGTCGTTCTCCCAGGGAAGTTGAGCTTTAATCTCCTCTCCCCAGCAACAGTGCCAATCGATGTTATCACCCCAGGAAACTCTCCTAGGTTGTAGCTCAGAGATGCTCGCGACATCACAAACTCAACTTAATGTTGGAAATGTATGAATGGAAGGAATGATGCATATTCAAGCCAGATAAGCACTCCTACTTTGCTTGGCTCCAGACATGCGTGAACACCCCCAGACTATAAGGCTTTAGACCACCAATTAGTCACAGTTTAAGGATTTGGTGAATATGGAGAATATTGACCACACCAGCATATGCACAAGACCTTGTGATGTCCAGCTGCAACCAGTAAAAATGTCTCAAAATATAATTCCCTAATGCACAGATAGGATGATAGCTTGTTGTCACTAAGTGAAAAGAAACATGATTGACAGTTCACTCATACATACAAGATTAAAAAACAGAGGTGCGATGACAACCCCTCTAATGTTACACATCAAGAGTTTAGGAAGAGATGAAAATAAAGCACAACCTACAACAGAAAAGAGGTGGAAAGTGAGCAATTAACAGCAAAAGAAGCTTGTATTAGCTGAAAATGTCGATGAGACGCTACAAGTATCAAAGCAGTTATAGTCTCCAGAAGTTGAACCTTACATCAAAACAAAAACCATCAACCTTGATTACATCTGTGTTTTGGGTATATATAGAGTTTGATTACAAAAATGTTCTACTGTTCTAGGCATGGAGGGGTCATAATGGACCACCAACCACTTTAACTGCCTGGAAAAACTTCTGAGTGCAATTGCTTACTGTGGTGAACAAAATTGATATTCCTAGATGCTTTATCCTCCTTCTCGGGCAGGTGGAGTGTTGTGGAGGATAAAATTCCATGACTGTTAAATGCGTTCACCTACTCGGACTCTATCATTTTATCCTTGGCCATATTGTTCGTGGAGTGAAGTTGTTGAGGAGGAAATTCACCTGGTACCGGAAATTGACTACCTTCGTCCTTTCGGGAGCATAGAATGGTTACAGTACATGGATTGTGCAGTGGACGGAGTGGTCGGATGGCAGAGCAATATCACTGTTGGATCGGAGGAATAGACAGCAGAGATGAGTCAACCTGGAGATCGAAGGAGGCGAGATGATCACAGGCCATTGGATCTCAGGCGAGCAGATCCAACGGTCGTCGGGTGCGGAAGCTGCACAGAGTTTATCGGGGGGGAGAGCGGGTTTGAGCGGTAAGCAGTATTCCCCCGCACTGCTATTAGGGGTCGGGTGGTAATCGTACACGGGGGAGCGATACCTATCATCGGGCGATGCGTGGCAGACAGAACATGATGAAAACGGCTTGATCGCGAGTTAACGCGCGAGCAATTTGCGAGAGCGAGAGGAGCGAATGTCGTCCAATCACGGCAGGGATTGATCGGATGGCACGGATGTGATCACACGGATTTTCGACTGATGTGATAGGGAAACGGTGTATTAGGTATTTCAAAAAGGTGCGTGGTTATATGGGTTTCAGAGTTTTAATGCACGTGGCTTAAGGAAAAGCGCTTTATGTGATTTTAGACAGAAGAATTTGTAAAGGAGGTGAGAGAGGAATGGGTGAGGGATTTGAGAAAGGCGGGGATAACTGGTACAGGCCTTCTTTGTCTAGAACCAAGGTCTGAGATCATTTCTGCTCTTTGAACATCGACACCTTGTAGCAGAGCTAACAGTTACAATAATAAAAAATATTCTCTTTATTCTTTTTCCAAGTACATTACATAATGACTCAAGTACATCATTGAAGACCAAACATATTTACTTTTTCCAACATTGGCTTCTCCATATCATAGAGCGAGTATACTTCTTTGGAGGAGCAAGTTTTCATGACTGTAATGTTTCCGTATTGGGGCTAGTGGTCGTTAATGGTGTATGTATGGACGAAACTTTCACTTATAATAATAAAATCTGAGCCAACACACTTTCATGCATATGTTGTTAATGTAGTAGGACTATTCTTTTTGTATTGGAAATGTATAATATTTAACTTACGCATATGCTTATGAACTACTTTGTTTGCATTTGTATGAATCTTGTTGAATGCATGTTGTTGTATTAACTCATCACTTTAACTTGTGGAATATTCTTCATTTTAACTTGTGATGTCATTTTCCTTGTGTATTCCTTTTAAGCTCTGTACTATTACAAGTTTCCAAGGGGCACACTTTATTTTCCATTTCATGTGTTAGAAACTTCATGAATCGCACTTGATGGACCACAGGGTCACACACTTGCTCTCATACTTTCCTCTGCACGTTTCTGCAGTCAAAGCATTACATTACCACCCACTACTGAGAATACTAGTCCAAATGGTGTGAGGTCTAGTTGGGACTTCGTATCGAGGAGATCCCCTAAATGTTGGCAGGTCCAACACTATCAATATTTCTAGCATTAGTAGAAGGGCTAGATGACAAGTTGAGCCCTTAAAGTCCATTTTGAATATCTACACATATTTCACGACTTCTCCCTAAATCGTAGCTCGAGCATGTTTTTCTATCTCTGCACATTTTTAAGTGCCGACGAGAATTTTAATGACTTGTCGAGAATTAAGTTCAATGGTGAGGGTGGGATAACCTTGCTTAGGTATGAAATTGCATTTTTTGCTTTCTGTGATAGGCATGACATCTCGTCTGAGGATGTTTCCGATCTTTTTTTTGCACTCATTTTCAAAGGGCATGCAAAGAAATGATGTCACAAATTTCCTGCAGTCTCTATACACTCTTTCAATCAGTTTGTTAGTAAATCATTTCATGCTTTCATTATTTATGATTTTAAATCCATTAATAGAAAATTTTTAAAATTGTGAAAATCACCTAACGAATCTCTTCAAGATTTTCATCATCATTTTCTTCACTACTATTTTGAATTTCTTGAAGATGAAGTTGACTGGGAATTCTTGGATGAAATATTCCAATATATTATTCACATTTCTGAAAATCCACAAGTTATAATCTTTCGAACCTCTCCCAACATACCTCGATGTTAGATATAATAAATATGAGATGGACAAGGTTTTTTCCCTAAGTGACCCTCTGTCCTCTTCTCATTAAACAACTATAATTCTATGATTCAAGGTGGGAGAAGTTGAGTACCTACTTGTTGATTTAGCACCATCTCCTCCTACCCCACCTACTCAGGATTTTTGTGCAGATCTAGATTGCAACTCTGGTGGTTGTGTTGAAGTGATATCTCCTCATGCTCCATCCTTTGTCCCTTTGATCCTCCATATTTTGGCTTATTATGTTCATCTATCTCGGATCCTTCTTCTGATGTTCATAAGGATCAAGTTCTAGATGGAGTTGGTGTTGAACAACCAACCTGTGATATCATTTCTGATGAGTATGTGTGGGAATCAAAACAAGAACTTATGGTGAAGGATGACCTCCTTCTATCCACACCTCATCTTCTTTATCCTGACATCTTCCAAGGTTCTATCCTTTTTGTTCAATCTCGTGAAAATTAATTTCCGAATATTTCTACTTTCAATTATTCACAGAACTCGTGGAATGAAAGTTTTTCATTTTAATGCGCAAAGGACAAATTTGTCTTCCTGAATCCACCCAACCTCTCATCTTACCTTTCCAGAAAAATAGAGGGTGAAATTTATCATTTTTTATCATTTCCTCTTTACGATTCATCAAATCATGAGGATTCCTTTGTTCATCATCTTAAAATTCCCGATCATGGTTGTCATGATATTTTTATTCATTCATCTAATCATGATTCTGATTTGTCCACTACTGATATTTCTAAGCCATTGGTCTTTAATGATTCATCTTATAATGAATTGGAACCTCCCCAATATTTCGAGGAACTTCAGCCTGAGATTATGGTTATGTCATGTTCTCATAGCATTAAGGTCAGTTCCACTTCTGATTAGAAATGCATTGAATCTCTCTCGGCTCCTCATCACTTTTTTGTTCACGTTGAATATCAAACTATTACACCATTTTCACATCCTCCATCTGTATCACATGATCCCATCACTCAATCATTGGAGGATTCATACGTAGCAAGCACTATTGCAAAACATAAATTTTCTTCTTGCTTCATGTTTTCTCATTTTTCAAGTTTGAAAGTATGTACACGCTTCTCTTCCACACGCACTGTGTTAGGACACCAAGGTACATCACTAGAGTGCGTTTCATGCACTTTTTGCTTTTAATTTTCTGCAGATGCATTCAAGATTCAAATGTTTTCATTTGAATTGTTTTATCTTTCTTGCTTGTTGATTTTCTTGTATATATTTGTTGGCAAGCATTCTCCCGCCTACATGGGCTAACCAATGTGCCAATGGTTGCATTGGAAGTACCACTTTACGTGAGCTTGCTTATGTTCTTCTTAGGTTAGGAGTAGGAGTAGTTTATCTTTTCTTGTTTGTTTCTTTATTTTCTTATTTTCTCTTGTTTTATCCTGATTCTTTCATTTGTTTGTTTTCTTTTGTATGTGTAGGTTAGTTTTCACTTGAAACCATGTCTAGCTTCTTAGACAAGCAGGGTGAAGTCCACAAGGAACTTGTACAACTATCAAAATTTGGTTATATTTCTATTCCCTCTCTTTATGTCAATCTTTCATTTCTTCTAGTAGATGATACACTAGTGGAAAATATGTTCCTTTCAGAGAGAGTCATGGTATTATCAAAATTCTTGCACTCTTAACTAGTACTGCCTACTCTAATTGGTTTTCCATTTTTAGTTAACCCTTTTCAACTAAGTAAAGTAGAGTAAGGAGAGGGGGAAAACCTTAATAAGTATGTCATGGGTATATATAAATATCCTTCTCTGAAGGGAAAACCTCTTCTTCTCTCAATAAGTTGGGATCTCTCTTCTGCCTCATGAAATAAATAAGTGTCTATGCACAGTTCTTTGAAAATGAAAAATGAAATAAAGGGAGAAAGAAGAGAAATAAATCCTGCATAGAGAGGTGAAGACAGTAACTTTGTCGTTGTATTGTCCAGGCTAGCTAGTAGTGGAGAAATGATTGTGTTCCTAAAGTGACTCTGTCGGGTACTTTCCATGCCTGCTAGTAGTGAAGAAACACCATAGATGGAACTAAAACTCTCACAACCTATTTTACTTGTGCATCTATATACCCCTCATCCCCAATCAACACAACTAAGTTTGACTTGGATTGGTATGTGTGTTGTCGATGAATGGATTGTAGGGATTAAATCTTGAACTCAAGCTAAGTGAAGAAGCTATGATAACTGAAGGACTGAAGAATAATTCCGGAAGAGTTGGAATCGCTTTTCATGGGACAAGGTCCATACAAAGAGTTGGAGTTCTTCCATTGTGTCGCCAATGCTGTCGTGATTACAAATACCCTAAAAATGCTTTAATTTTGGATCCTTCCTTCTATACCACAGTTGATCATCTTGCACTAATCCAGGTATCCATTCTTTGAATGAGAATTATCATTTTCATTTTAGCTTGTGTTTTCTCACTTAGTTGATTTTATAACTCATAGGTTGATCTCCTGACTTGGTCCCACAAAAGTTCTGACCTTACCCTAGAAACTACACAATTCTTTAGGGAAAATAGCCTTATTGTTGGTAATTGCATAGTCCTAACTACCAGTGAGCCTTTAGGTTAGAAAATGCTTAGTCATGAGGGGGAAACCCAACACTAAGCCGAGAAATTGCGCAACTCTCACTGATCTTAGACACTACGTAGTGCACTAAGCTGGAAAGTTGCTCAGTTCCTAAAACTAGGTTGTCTTTCCCAGTAGTGTGCATGGAAAGTTTTCTTGGAAAAAGAAAAAATTAAAAAAGCATTCCTAGAAAATAGGGATATATTTTTAGTATCCCAAAGGAGGCACTTGTGTTATTTTTAGAAACTTCTGCCAAGTGTCACTTTTTCCTTCATTTTAGGCATACCCATCACAAACCCTAATTTATCCAAATCCATTTAATCAAAATTGCTAGAGATCATTTGCACACTTGATCTTGGAGCTCTAGCATTCCCGAGGAGATCGAGGAACCTTCGGTGCGATCGTCGTCGCTTTTCTGAGTGAGTATTTATTTTGTCATATTTTTCTTCTTTTTTTCGGTCGCTTTTCATTATTTGGCTTATGTGTATTTTTTACTTGTTTCTCTGCATGATTGTTGTCGTTTTAAATTTTTTTAACTGGTAGAAGTTTTATTTCAAGTTATATATTTCCTTTCCCAAGTGTCGGATGAGCTTTCCTATTTTTGCACCAACTGTCGTCGTTGCGGCGACTCTCCTCACAATCTTCATTTTCGTTTAGTTTAATAAATTGTTGCACTTGTTTCACATGAATGCGTCAACACTTAGTCAAATATGCACTGAGGTACACATTATCTTTCATATCTTCTTGTTTTCACACTCCCCTTGGGAAGATCTCAGTTCGCTTGCTCAGATCTCACTTTGCACAGCTTTCACTAAACAATCTAGAGACTTAACCCTCTGGCTTGGCCTCTAAAATTGTGTATAGCATATCATTGGTTGGCTCCAAATGCACACTGTGCAGTTCTAGGATACAGCCTCCCAACTTGGCTACTAAAACTGTGCAATGCACAATCTCTCCAAGGCCTCGGCCTAGACTGAACTGCACATTGCGCAGTTTCAGTCATTAAGCTTCCACACTGACTTCTGCGACCGTACAATGTGCAATTCCCAAAGTCAGTCAGTCACCCCTGTCAAGAAAAACTATGCAATTCCTCACATCAATTCCCTCACTTGCTGCTTGAACTTGCCTTGAAAACATTTTGGTTTTAAACTGACATTTGCTTGCCATGAGTGTCCTCTCTATCCCATAGGTACAACAATTGTGGAGCATGTCTCCAACAATCATAGTTAACATGGCATCCAAGAGAATTGCATCAAAGGAAACCACCGACAGAAGTATTGGGGAAGCAGTTGAGTAGATATCAATTTATTTACTAGTGTATGAAGATACTCAATTGTTTATTGAGAAGGGAACAACATTAACATGGCAACAAATCAAAGGAAATTTTATAGAGGACTTGAAGGCAGACTTAGAGGACCAGCAGATTTATATTAGCATCCATCGGTCAGGGTTATAGAAGGTTGCATGCAGGTATCTCGCCTTCCCGTGTGTGGACATCATCAGGTAGATTGTCTCACATATGGATGAACATACTATGACATTGAGTAGTGCTAGAAGGAGAAGGCTTGTCGCCTTCATCATAGAAGATATTCAGTAGATGTATCACTTGCACGAGTCATTGAAGTGAATAGCCTCACCCTTCTATGCCACCCATAGCTATGTGAATACAAGATACATTTTCAAGTGTTGGGTGAAAGAGAAGTCTAAGTTTAGATAGACACCCACACATGTTTACAAGAAAAAGTCCCTTAGGAAGGCTTATCAGTTCTTAATTATCTTTTCCTACAAAATATATGGTTAAGAGAGCATATATACCTTCCCTAAAGGGTGGGTAGTCGTAATGGACCAGTTGGTAAGTGATTAAATTCCATTCAACTCGTCGGATTTTTTGGCTCAATAGTTGAATTCCCATGTAGCTAAGGCTCAAAATCTTCCTAAGAATGAAAAATCAAGGTTTTACATGTCCGCATACTTATTGGATGTAATCTATGCATAGCAGAAGCTCATTGGCATGAGCTAGACATGGACACCATAAGACTATCCTGAACATCTATTTCATGTTGCCTTCAGACTACAGTTATCAAGGAGTGATGGAAAGGATAACTGACCATTTTATCATCCTGTTATACAAGCTTATATTCAAGAAAGATCCACCTTGCATGTAGCGAGAAGAAATGGGGATGATAGTAGGGATTTCAAATTGGTATGCCTCATGAGGTGGTACCATCATTAGAGTGTTTGGTGGAGAGAATCCTCTGCATGTCCTACCAAGGTATGCCACTAACAAACAGATAATGCAAGAAGTTTCATACCACCTTGCTGCATGGTTTTCAGCATGACTGCATAGGAATAGGTAAGCGCCATGGACTACTCTTCCTTGGTGGATCAGATTATACCAGATTAAGAACTTGAAAGATGTAGATGTTGAAGCTAAGGACATAGTGAAATTTTATTTTGGCACTAATGAATTCAATCCATATGATCCCTATAGTATTTGCAAGGACCACTATATGAGAATCTACTTTCCGTGGATCAATGAGACATTTCATTGGCCAGAAGAGGATCCTTAGAGGTACTGCTACAATTCCTCTAGACTCAATGAGTTGGTACATATATAAGGAACTTGCAAGGCTTCTCTACAAACATTAGCATCTCTGGAAGCAACAAAAACAACAACAGAGTGCATTTATCTAGTGCAGTACAAGGGAAAGAGGAAGATTGTTGACAATCAATAGGGAGAGAAAATATGAAAGATAATGGTAGATCATAATATGACAAAGGAAAATTTGGTAGCAGAAGAAAAGAGGGAGGAAAGGATGCAAAAAATAGAAAAGAGGAAGAGAGAAAAGCATAGGTTGCAGGAAACAGAACTGAAGTTGCAATAGAAAGAGAAGAAGCTCTAGGAAGAGCAAGAGTTGAGGAGGAGAAAATGAGAAGAGAAGCAGAAGTAGGAAGAATAACAAAGACAAGGTCCAATGACAGAGAAAACGACGCCAATACAGGTTGATGAGCTAGAACTACCAACAGCTGAGGAGCAAGGTGAACAAATGCAGGATTGGGAGCTTTCTCATTAGATTGAGAAATTGATTGAAGTGACAAACATGGATTTGGAATAGGAATCATAGAACTAAGACACCAACCTAATGTCGAAAGCACCACAGGTCATCCCTCGGTATCCACCACCTCTAGTAGCAAAGCCAGCCCTGAGTGAAAAATGAGATGTTGTTCTCCTTGATGATGATCAAGCCTTGGATGTGTAAAATATATCATTTGATGAGTTCCAGAAGAGGATTGTACATGCGCGGAGGAAGCACTTTCCAGATGATCATGGATCACCTTCATTCATCAATGAAAGGGTGATAGTGTTAAACACCAGGAAGCATCCAACTATCACTACCCAAGCCAACGTGTCCTATGCAGGAGCGACAAGCTCAAATGTTCAGTATCTGATGACCAAGAATGAATAACTGGCAAAGAACTTGTAGGCTGCCAGGAAAGAGACAAAAATCTATGAGAATCAATGCAAAATACAGTTTCTACATTGGGGGAGATGATAACAATGATACTTTCTTAAGTATCAGAACATGGAGATACCATGTGCAATCTCTATGACAGATTTGCCATATTCCATAAATGAGTTTTCTGTTTGCGTGGCCTACAACATCAGATCAAAGAGTTTGTTCAAACTATCAAAAACATACATGTTTCCATCACCCATGTACAAGAGTGGACAATGAGATACAAAGGGGCCTCGCTTGACTTAGTGAAGAAGATGAAGCCACAAGAATCGATCGATAAAGAAAAGGTTTGAATGTTGACTCAGAATAGTGAGCAGCTCACCTCATTCGTTGGAAACACACATGCCTCTGATGTGCAGTTGTACAGTAGTTTGGATTTCTTGGTGAGAAAGCACTAGATACCATAAATCAATTCCCTCACTGATGCTAAACCCAAGAACCAAGTCCAATTGGAGATCGATCAATATGTAGAGTAGCTAAGACAAGAAGCCATTAGGGAAGACTTGGAGTTGAATGCACACAAAATCCAGAGGTACATCGGTGGTCCTATCAAGATCAAGATAATGTTGCTCATGCTTCAGAATGAGTTGGATATAGGCTCCAAGATGATATACTCAAATGCCATGGAGGCTAGAGTCTACTTCCAAAAAGACATTATTAAGCAGTTTCGGGACACCATCACACAGTACCAAGCTTGGCTCAGATATGTGACTGAGAATCAATAAGTGGAGGTTATTGTGCTCGACTTTCCCCAAACACCAGAACCATATTTTTGTGTCTTGTTAGGTTGTCTCTAACCTATTTTATCTTATATGGGTACATGTGGAGAATGTAATATTATTTGTAATTTTTTTGTAAGTGAAATTCCAAGTGTCAATATTGGAATATGAAAATTCATCATGTAATGTATTGTGTTATTTAGTGAAGAAGTTGAATATCATGAGGCTAGTCCAAAAGTCACAAAGGGGAGTTGAAGAGTCACCCCCATCTTGTTATAAATAGAACCTCATAACTCATGTAAGGGGCTTTTGGCTAGGCTTTGGCTTAGAAAGAGATTGGGAGTATTGTGAAGAGCCTTGGCTTCTCCATAGTGTAGAGTGAGTATACTTATTTGGAGGAGTAGGTGTTCTTGACTATAATGTTCCACTATTGGGGCTAGTGGTCATCAATGGTGTATGTATGGATGGAACTTTCACTTATAAGAATAAAAATAGAGCCGTCACACTTTCATGCATACGTTGTTAATATAGTAGGACTATTCTTGTTGCATTGGAAATGTATGCTATTTAGCTTACCCATCTATTCTTATGAACTACTTTGTTTGCATTTGTACGAATATTGTTGAGTGTGTGTTGTTGGATAAACTCATTACTTTAACTTGTGGATTGTTCTGCATTATAGCTTGTGATGTGATTTCGCTCGTGTGTTCCTTTTAAGTTATGTATTATTACAAGCTTCAAGGGACGCACTTTATTATCCCCTCCATGCGTTAGAACCTTCATGCATCACAGTTGATATTCCGTAGGGTCACACACTTTCTCTCACCCAAATTTATCATACTTTTCTCTGTGCATTTTTGCGGTCAAGGCATTACATTACCACCCACTGCTGGGACTCCTACTCCAAATGGTTTGAGGTCTAGTTGGTACTTCATATCAAGGATATCCCCTGAATTTTGGTGGGGCCAACATTGTTAAAACCTTCATACTCCTTATCATTAAAGCTAAATCATTGATCATGTGCGACAAATGAATGCTCCTAGAACTAGAAAATTTCAAGAGATAAAATAGAGATAAAAACTCAATGATATTATTGAATTCGGGTTGGATTATGTACATATGTATTTGATTATCTTTTATTTGGTTTGTTTATTTATATTTTTTGTACACGTAATCTGTTAGGGTTGGTGTGGAGGAACATGAACCATCATTGTGACTCAATCCCAATGGACCTTGGAAGGATAATTCAAATGTCACATGTAATTGTATTTATATGTATATATGATTAATATTATGCAATCTCATGTTTATCTTAAATATCTCTTATATTCTCGTGAGCCCAATAGTGGTATCAAATCCACAACTTTGTGGCAGTGGCCATTTCCATGAGCATCATATAGAGCCTATCACATATGCCTTGTTAGGTATAACATTCGATGTTGATCATTCTCTATTGCATCACCTCTTTGTGGTAACATTTTTTTGAAACTCTAACATTCTCTTACCTCTATTTGCAACCATTTATCTATGTGTGCACAATTTTGAATTATCTATCTATATGGTATCCAAGCCTATGCACTTTAAAACAAGTATCAACTCTTTCATTCTACAACGAGAAGGTTTTTTCTTTGTCTCTTCTCTAAATGAAATGGTATTACTCCTCCAAAACTTCAATTGTAATCTTAACATATTTTTTCCCTTTTTATCTAGGAATCTCAAAGTCTACACCTAGTGTGTGCCTAAGGAAAAGATTATGGAACCATGACTTGTGTAAAATCTAAAAGGATTCTAGAATAAAAAAGTAAAATAATATGATTCCCTTGAGAGATTTTAATTCCTACGTTGAAATTCTTCAGGATACCTTAATTTTGTGAAAAACATTCCTAAATTTTCTATATGTAGATTTTCTAGTGAAAGTAGAACTAGAATAAATTTTTCAAAACTCGTAACTACTTCAAATGATTTCTCAATCAACTTTACAGAATTTAATGTAACTTGTAGAGAATTTAAATCATCAACCAGTTACACATGAAAAAAATCTACCAGAAACAATGTGCAATAGAGATCACAAAAAGAGAAAGAGACAATAGACAACAAATATTAGGTCAATGACTAGGGAAAATCCCAAAAAGGGGAAAACCCAATCCAATCTTTTCCTCATGAGAGATTAATCATTTCCAATTATTTTCCAATAATATACAATCAAAGGTAAAATATTTACCTTGTTTGGTGTGTGTTATATTATTTCCACGACTACCCGACTCCCGAGGGGGTCACAGGTGGGGCAATAGCCCCTCCTGTATGTTGCGTCAGACGTAGTAGGGGGGTTACAGGTGGGCAATAGCCCCCATTGTTGGGGGGTTTGTAGGGGGTGATATCCCCTACATGGTGTCCAAGGCAGTACCCTAGGAGTTTTTTTTGGACCCTATTAGGTGGGTGGACCTACCTATGGTTTTATGCATGGATTTCACACATGGTTTTGGGCATGATGGTTTTCTGTCCATGGTATTTTGTAGATCTGGTCAAGGGAACTACAATTATGTTCTAATCCAGGGTTTATGGACTAGGTTTTATGGATGCTTTGGCATGTATATATATGTATTGTAACATTGAAAGGAATATAATGAAAAGTCAATCTGGTAGTCCCAGTTTTGGGATCCAGGGGAAAATATTTGTGTATATTTGTTTTATGTTTTATGCTCTCACAATCGTTTTTTTTTTTTTTTCTGTTTTTTAGAATTTGTATGCAGGTAATTTTTGTATAGGTTTAAAACCTACAGCCTTCAATATTAAGTCAAAGTATCCCAAAACAGAGAGAAATATCACTGAGTTTCCATTGTCAAAATACTATTCATCATTTGGTCAACACTAGTCAAACTTGCATATTTGTCATAGTTTGGTCTCCTGAGGCCAACGTAGGTCAATAGGATGAAATTCTACAGGTCTAGGGATCATATATGGAAATCAACATAGGTCTGAGGTCACTGCAATTTTTGGTTCTCTTGCACAGTTCAGTCAAATCTAGAAACAATTTAGTCAACGCTTTGTCAATGCAATCAAACTTGAAATTAAAATTTTCTTTGGCTTCTACATCACATGTGGAATATTTTATAGTTATAGGATGAGTTATTTTTGTTGGGATGTATGATTATATGAACTCCTTTGATGGGTTATTTATAGTGTCCATGTGAGAGGGTCACGACCATTCAAAAATCCACCTTTTGAGATGGAGTCAACCTGATCTTCTTAGAGCCTTCATAATCATAATTTTGACCTCAAAGTTTTTTTTAATAAAAATAACAACTGAAGCTATATTTTCAACACTCCCTATTGGTTAGGAACGTACCTTTTAGTCTCTCTTTTATTGTCCATCATCATAAAGAAATATACCATCATCTCGTTTCAAGGAGAGAGAACATGATACCATCATCTCTACTAAGGAGAGAGAAAACCAAACCATCATCTCCACTTAAGGAGAGAGAAAATCAAACCATCATCTCCACTAGAGAAAGAGAACATCAAATCATCATCTCCACTTAAGGAGAGAGAACATCAAACCATCATCTCCACTTAAGGAGAGAGAACATTAAACCATCATCTCCACTAGGGAGAGAGAACATTAAACCATCATCTCCACTAGTGAGAGACAATATAAAAAATAAACTCCCTAAAGGGAGTGTACATGACAACCTTCCTAATAAGGAATATTTTCATTATCATAGTATCATATAATCAAATCTCCCTCCCCTTAAGATAGGGGTTATCAACCACACCAAGATTCTCTCTAAAATATGCAAATTTTATTTGGGATAGTGGCTTGTTCAATACATGAGAAACTTGCTCATCAGAAGAAACATGCTCAAGATTTAAATCTCCATTCCGGATAACATTCTAGATGTAATGATACTTGATCTCAATATGTTTTTATCTATCACAAAAAATAAGGTTCTCTAAGAGATAAACACAAATTTGATTGTTACAATATATAATGGTAGGCTCTAACTCATGCCAAAATAAACCATAGAACATATTACTAAATTTTCTTAGGGAAACATTATTCTTTGCTATGATACTTGAATTTCATCATTAATACATTAATTTCACCCCATATCTTCATTACATTATTTATATCTGCAACATTATACATCAGCATGTGCAATTACATAGAAAGAAAAAACATCAACATCATCATCAATGTAGCGAATATAAAAGGAATAGTAGAAGAAAGCATGCACACACATAGATACACCATGATTGGTCCAAGACCAAGGAAAAACCCACTATGGGGAAAACCCTTGCAATTATTCTTCTTCTTATATCGTCATCAAATGATGCAACAAAAGAGAGCACAATGATCCTTAACTTTATCTATCCAACAAAACAATAACAATATCCATGAAACAAATCTAATCATGCTAGGAGTAAAAAACCCTCATATTGATGGTTGTAATGTGCTATCACAAAATGATGTCAACTATTGTATAATGTTGTCATTCTTCCTAACACTACTCAGCATTGTTGTCATTGTGTCGAGCACTAGTGAGAATTGTTGTCACTATCAATGATCCAAATACATATTTTTATAGTTGAAACTATCAAATCAGGTCTACATATCTAGAAATATATATAACAGTACCGATAAAATCAGACCTGCTAGATCACTGAAGTCAATTGAATCCAAGATGTCAAATATTAGATCTGAACTCTGGTCTCCCTCATCACAACTCTTTATGTATGACTGAAACTCCTTGGTCACTCTCTCAATCACTATATGCTAGTGACTGTGACTTCAAGGTCACTCTAAGAAAGTATTTATGCATGCGACTATGGCATAATATAGCTAGAAACTAGAGTCGCTCCCTTACTGTTGCTATGTGAGCGACGAAGATGTCTTGGTCACTCTTAGGACCACCATGTGCGAGTGATCGCAGATCGATACCTACAGATCTATCTCTGAAGCCATAGTCATTCCCATAAGCCTTTGTGCCAGCTTCCAAGGCCCTATAGTCTTTCTCATAGGCTTAGGTTCCAGTGACCAATGTCCAGAATGCCCTATTTTGTGCCAACGACTGAGATCTAGAAAACCCTAACCTAGAGCGAACCTTTCACCTGTGATTTTTGACCCTTGAGTGAACTCATTCTGTCGAACCTATACAAACCAAGACAAAAGAGAAGAGAAGTTGTGTCCAAATGATCTTGAGGTCTCTTCTATTTATAGGCTTCCTTGAGGGTTCACTTGGGATTAATACTAACATAAGTATTTACTCATGTGGTTAGGGATAACACATTCCATAATACATGTATGAATAAAATAATTCATAACTCAACTTATGTTTAACCAAATTGGTTGATATTTTGTTCGGTTTTGGTCCTCTCAAAAAGAGGAATCTAATGAAATAATTATATCAGTAATTTTATCTGTACAAGGTGGAATTTTACCCTAGTTACAAAAATTACTACTACCTTTCAACTAGGAGAATTCCACCTGCCAATATATGTCCATCGAACAATATGTCATTATGGAATCTTCAAGTGTCATCACATATCATCTCGGATTATATTTGTCATGTAGTCATCATGCCATGTCCATATCAAGTGTCTTATTATCACAAATCGTCATTGTACATCTCGATCTATCCTTTGCCTATTCTTCCTTATAACTTGATTGGTCTTGCTCATATGCTTAACGTTCTCAGATCTAGAAGAAGAATAATTTGTTCCCAGGCGGGAACTTAAGCTACCACCCTTTATATAATCAGGTTTCTATCTAGAATCTCTGTCGGTGGGCTACTACCCAAAATATCATCATTAATCGTCATCGGAGAGCATATCATCAAGGAGCATGTCTCAACCTAGAACCATGTCAGGGAGCAATAGCTTCCAGCCATACCAAGTAATAGGATAACTCATCACACAGGAGAGTACACCCTTGACCCTGGAATTTCATCGGGGAGCTTTCCCTCAACCCAGAATCATATTAGGTTATCTCAACACATCCTATTTCCTACTAATATTCCCATCGATGACCCTGAATAGTCATGTGGTAGAACACCTGCATCATAATCGACTTGGGTTGTACACCCCAAGTACACTCTCAATTCGTTGGCCAAAACAAGGAGTGGTATTCCCATCAAGCTGGCCTTCTTGAGGGTATGATGCCAACTAGGGTATAGTCTGCAAAGACCAAGAGGGGAGCAACATTCTCCAACCCTATGAAGACAGGGGAGCAACATTCTTCAACCATGGGTAACATATAGGGTAACACCCTATTGTCCAAAATTCCCTGAACACCAGGAGCCCTCTATCTAATTCCTCACCCTGGGAACTCAAACAGGGTAGGAAGAGTTTTCTCGGTGTCCTCCATCAATGTTGCTCTCATCATCATCTTGTCTCAATAACAATTGTTTCCTGTTCATGCAGAATATCAAATCAAATATCATGTCAGATCATATATAATCATATGAATAGAAAAAGGATACCATAATCATCCTCCCTCTCAATGGGGTACCAACCACAAGCCTTAAATTGTTTTGAACAACTGCATTGTCTCAGTATATGAGAGTATCTTGGTCCCAACTATAAATATGGGACTTACTTCCAATCAGATCATCACATTATATCCATGTCATATCCAGATCATGCTCAAACAACTCTCTAAGGAGCTTCTGCATCTTGCCTCATAGCTAGCCATGCTAGCAACATCATGATCAACGTTGGTCATGCTATGGACCCCTCATCCAAGATATCATGGCAGATCACATACTAAAGTAGCATCCAAATATGTGTATCGACAATAATCTCAAATATCAGAAATGCATCTATGCAGATACATATCATAGGAGAAATATCTCATTCTCAAAATAGAACACCTCATGCATATATTTCAAAGCATGATCGGTGGAAACTCTATGTGAGTGAAACAACTCACTGATAAAATCATTAAGGTTCAATGCACATCATAAATATACAAACAAATGTTCAAAATGCAATATCAATGCTTCAACCGTGCGAATCCATGTCAAGTTCAACAACATCTTGAACTTCAATTCAAAGTATACAAGAATTTTCATTTTCATTATTCAAAAAAAATTCCATTAGCCTTGCAATATGGAATATCTTTCACAAATTCTAGAAATCGATTCATCATGCCATGATACATTATTTCGAGCTTTATAAGCCATCTCCATCTGATTTAGATCATCAAAGGCTCATTAACTATCATAAGTAGATCATCAAGATGTAAAACCAAAACCATAATCAATATCAAAGCCATACCTTGGAACTCATGATCCTGACTTCATCAAATAACTGCCAAATCTAGACATATCTAGATTACAATGCTCTAAGTGTAATTCCTTGCTAAGCCAACATAATCATCCTTACATAGCTCAATGTTTTACCATCTACAAAAAAATCAACTCACCAGAGTTTAGAAGCCAGATGACGACCATTATCAAAGTCATCATTATCATAGTATTAATACTTTCAATGAGGAGATAGGTGGAGCTCATATCCCAACAAGTTGTGCATTATCAATCCGAACTTGACTAACTCATTCTCATAATGATAATACAAGTCATCCTGTCACTAGGTGAAATTGCATACATCAAGGATGAATCAGGCAGGTTCCATTTTCATGTTGTCACAACTATCATTATTTCAACCATTGTGCTAAGAATAATAAGGTGGCCAATTTCCACATAAGTCATCATGGCCACATAGTATCGATATCAAGGAAAATCAACAATCGTCAAATCATATCACTAGACATCAGGTCAAGTCAAAATTTCTATCGTAGAGAGATCTATAGTCAAAGCACGTCTCAATCATCAATTCAAATTTATTGTCAAGCATCATGACAAAACACTTTTCATATATACCAGTAATGCCAAATCATGCAAACCTCTTATAGGACAAACATAGTGACAATCTATATGTATGTCTCAGCCACCTGCAAACATAAGTTCAATTTGCATGTTCATGTTATGGAAAAAATTCAAGCTTTTCCTACCAGCAGATCTAGTTGTTATCTACAATACATTTGTGGTACTGATATTTTCCTGGTGACCATCTGATTTCATGCGCAATACTTCATTATATGATCAACAACTTAACTCCACATCTTCATAAATCTATTAACAATGGTAGAATATGTAAGAGACATCGTGGTTAATAGTTCAGAAAACTTTGAAAAGCTTCAAATGATCGTAAAAAAAAATCAAACCTCTAGTCACTCCCTTCAAGTTAGCATGAGAGTGACTTTAGCTGCCTTGAAAATGTATAGGCGTAAGCATGTGTGCGTCGAGGGACAATATTTCCTAGATATGTGACTATGTTTAGATCGAAAACCCTAATTTATATACAGGCTTCAAATCTAAGACTCTGATGCAGATGAATACTGTCAGATGCACATAAATCATACTTGAACAACATAGAATACAAATAGTAATAAAGGTAAGAATCATGAGAAGAGATTCTCCCTCTGACTGGGGATCTGCACCATTCATCTTCATTCATTTAAGAAACTTGTCTCTACTAGAATCATACAACAATAGATCTATTAGATCATAAACATATGGGTATCATCATCATGACATCAATCTTCCATAAAAAGTTAGACTCAAAGCAACAGATAAATCTCAAATATTATCAACACAATAGCACTTTCTATCAAGCCACTCCATCAAACAAATGATTGAACTTCCAAATATATCTTTAACTAGTTAATAAAAATTTAATATATATAATTATAGTTGCTAAAATATTTTGCAACATAACTTGTTATAAATTAAAGAGTTACAATAATCTTTGAATGCATAAAAAATAAATAGTATTGCCAAATAACATATTTAAAAAAAAAAAAAAACTAATTGTAAAATAATTCAATTTACAATATAATTTGTTTTGCATACACATTATACCATGTTCTCAAATACTCTAATTTAATAGTCTATTTTACTACAATTTTTTCCCAACCTTTATTTCTTACCAGACATTTTTTTACTATAACCCCTCAAAACTTCCTCACCCGTTACAAAAAAATTAAGCTAGTGATACACAACGTCAATCTAATATACAAATAGATAAAATTCCTTAAATAAATAGATGGATAAATAGAGAAATAGATAACATGTCTTAAAACCATCCGATAGATATGTTTTCCCACAATTCACTTCTACCTTAACAAACCAAAATTAATTTACATACAATCACACAAATAATTTGAATTTATATGCAAACGAGATTTTTCTCAGTGTTTCTTCAATTCCAGAAACCGAAATGTATATATTTACAACTTTCATATATATAGTTAAAGTCCACCGTGTTAAATATCGAACCTTCATTTAGAAAAGAACCTTGCATTCACAAGTAGTAGGTAAATTTAGATCAAGTAGTAGGTAAATTTAGATTTTATTTGTTGTGTGGGTGTATGATACACATTCAATTTTCATCTTTTGCATGCAACTGTAGTAGGTAAATTTAGATTTTATTTGTTGTGTGGGTCTATGATACACATTCAATTTTCATCTTTTGCAAGCAACTGTAGTAGGTATATTATATCTTTTCCCTTCTCATGTTATATTACATTTCAATTTCAAGGTTATAGAGAACCTTTCAAGCCAATAAATGGGTTTTAATCCCAAAAGTTATAAAGAAGTCAAGTTCTATGAATTCGGATTGAAGTAGGTGAACCAATTATCAATTCAGGTTATTTATTTATTACTTAATATTCATATCAAAAGTTATATATATATATATATATATATATATACTTCTCAAATTAGGTGCAAGTTGAGTATATTTGTAGTAGGCGTATATACTCTTAAGTATATGTTTTCTCACCATGTTTTATTTCACTAATAGTTGTGATATTCATGGGATGATAATGAATTTTATTTAGAGTTTTAGCCCCTTGGCTCATTATAGGTATAAAATATTATGTTTTTTTATTAATCATTTATATTTAATTTAAGGCAACATTTTTGTTTCCAACGTCTTTACATTACCTGTAATTCTAAAACCATTTCTAATGTCAATATATTAGACATATTCATATTCAATGTTTTCAACCACAAGTATAAATTAGGTGGAATTGATGGCTAAGAACATGTGTTTTATTCTAAAACATTATATATTGAAATCGGAAAAAAACTAAAATATTTATACCTCTATCTACTTTAGAAATCAAACTACTAAAACACATTATTTCAAAAATTTATAATAACCACCAAAAAGATGAGTTAGGTGAGCATAGTTATGGGATCCCAAAGGGAAAATTAGAGGCAACTCCTTTGATTATTGAAATCATGATAAAGGATGACATTGAATCTTATATATCATTCATATATATGTTGTTGTTGCTGTTTTTTTTCTTTTTGGCGGTTCTTCAAAAGTTTCTCAAATGTTGTCACTTTTTTAAAAGGGATAGGCTTTTGTTACATGGACAAGTCTAAAGGGATATATTTTTCTTACATGGGCAAGTCTAAACACGTGCTTTCAGGTAGCATCAGATGTGATCTAGCTGTGAAAATTGGTGCAGAGGCTAAAGCCCATGAGATCTCCAAGACCCAAAAATGGTTTGGGGAAATTCCATCTGGTTAGAGAGATATTAAAATAATTAATATTTTTATTGAAGTTCATAAGTGTAAACTTAGAAAAATTAAAATATTAATGGGTATTAATATAAAACTGGGTGAGAATGTTCTAAAAGACATGGATCAAGCCAAATCTAATCTTAGTCATTGATTAGAGATTTAATCTCGTTCTTTGAAGACTCGACAAGAAAAGTATAAGAGGAGGCTTGATGGTCGGTTGGAGATACACCAAGATTGATCAGTCAGTTCGATTTACTGGAGCGGGGTTTGGTAAGAAAATTCAAACAAGTGCTCTAAGTTGTAGCAAGGGGTAGGGAGTTCATAGCTGAGAGGCATAGATAGTGACGAAGGACTGACACAGAGGTAGAGGAGGCTACATAGAGACAGAAGGAGCCACACAGAGGGCTAGAGTAACTGTGCAGAGGCTAACAAGGCTTGCATAGTTGAAGCAGAAGGCCAGAGAGATAACGTACAGTATCAGAAGGCTAACGCAGGGGGCTTTAGAGTGACACAGAGGCCAGGAGGGCTGACGCAGAGCCTTAGAGAAGCGTTGGAGATATTTTAGTGGAGTAGACTTGTTGAATATCTACTTCTGAAGAGAGGTATTATTGCGAGATAGATATCTCTATTAGTTGAGCCAGTTTGGCACCCAAGTTGTACTCAAGAAAGCTGCTTAAAAATAAAACCCTCAGAACTCTTGCACTGGTTTTCCCACGTTGGGTTTTTCCGGGGACGATTGTCTAAAAATAACGGTGTCCCTTGCGTGTTTGTCTGTTATTTTCCGTTGATGATCTGTAAATGGTTGAGAGTGAATTTGTGTTTGTTTTCAGTGTTTATATGGTTAAATAACTTGTTAAGAAATAAAAAAGTAGTTTAAATAAACCAGATAATGCAGGAAGAATTTCTGACGTGTTAGACTTAGAAATTTCAACATGGTATCAAAGTGCTGCAGATCATAGGAGAAATGAAGGCACCAGCTAAATCAGAAAATTTGCAGAAAAATCATATGTCCTGAGAGACAGAGTTGTTCCTAAGCAAAAGTCAGTAGAGAAGGAGTGACGCGGAGGGTCTACGTCATCATTTCGAGCTAGAAAGAAAGGTTGAAGAGGCTCACAAAGAGCCACATCATCCTACTTAGTCAAGTATGCTTGACGTAGTTGGCCGAGGGAATGATTCATCCTTGTTGGGATTGCACAGAGCTAAGAGGCCTAGGGATTTATGGCCATATTTTAGATTGTGAAGTTAGTGGGGTGTTGTTGTTGTCGAAGCAGAACAATACCTAAGGGGACAGAACCAACATAGAGAGAACCATTGCCTTGAGGGATTTCTAGGAAAGAAATCCAGATCCGTGTTGCAGGTGCAAATTGGATTGGAGAGGAGCAGTTCAATAGCTGGTAGGATGATTTCCGGGAGGGAAATTGACACTCAGAGGGAGTCTAGAAGAGAAATTCCAAGAGGGAATTCGAGACTCAAAGGGAGTCCAGGAGAAGAGCAGAGATGGAAATGAACGAACTGAGGGATCAAGACAGGTTAGACAAGGCCTCCAACATTTTCATCTGGAAGGCCATGATCATGTATGTTCTGGATATACATCACATCAAGGGCTTTGCCTTGAGAACCGTGGCTATCCCAGTTGACCAAGCCAATAATGAAATGTATGAGGATGCAATGGTCAAGGAAAAGTGTGTAATCCTTAATGGGGTCAAGGATCATGTAGTACAACATATTGCTGATAAGAACATGACAAAGGAGATGTGGGATACCTTGATGACATTGTATCAAGGCACTTGTAGAGGAAGATGCTACTGGAGAATCGGTTATGGTCGTATCAAATGTAGAAGGGGGAGCAGATAGATGTATACCTCAGCAGGTTGCAAGAGATTCAGGACCAACTTACTTCCATAGGGGCCACGTCGGATCAGGAGTTCATGGCAAGGACCGCCCTGAATGTACTATCCGAGGATTGGGAGACATTTGTCCAAAGAATTTTGGGTAGAGATACTCTTACAAGATAGGAAGAGATGTGGGAAACTCTTCACCCAGAAGAGATCAGACGGCTCACCAAGGTGGGAAGTAGCAGCAAAGGAGGTCAAACCAAGAAAGAAGAGCAAGAGGATGCAACTTTCGCATCTGTGGGACAGAAGGGGAAGAGAAAGAAGAAGGAAATCTCCAAGGTGAAATTGTTCCATTATGGGGAGTTGGGTCATTATGCAACCCAGTGTCCCAGGAAGAAGAATAAGGGAGAGGCTTGTGACTCCAAGGAAGTTCTGGCTAAGGTGGAGAAAGAAGTCGAGATGGATGACGACTGTGCCATGAGTGCTCATGCACCTCTAGAGAAGAGGTGGAGAGACATTGAGCTGTAGTCAGGAGGACTATAGAAGATGAGGGGCAGGATCCTTGAGGTACCCAAAATCTTGGATCATATTCGGCTACGGGAGCCCCAAGAGATAGTAGCAAGATGATGGATGTCGATAGAAGCAAGATGTGGATGGAGTGACAAGGAAATGTTAGACTGGAGTGGTCTGTAGTAGTGCAGTGGGGGCTGCAGTAGTGTAAGAGGCACAAATATGGTTGCAGCAGTGCAGAAAGGAACAAAGGTGGTTGCAGCAATGCGAGAGGCACAGATGTGTTGCAACAGTGTAGAGGCAACAGAGGGAGCACAATATAGTAGCAGAGGTAGCTTCAACATCAGGGGCTTCTTGCTGGACAAGGATTTCAATAGTTGGGTAGATAAATTACTTACTTCATGAGCCTCGATATTGCAACAAGAATGTTGCAACGCCTATGGCTACTGACTTTAATTATCAACCCGAGGTTCATATAAACTTAAGAGGTGTCGGCACTATATGTGCGGCATACAGTGTGTCCTTCCTTTGTTGTCATGATGTAATGGAATACATGTACTAAAGTCAAACCCTCAACTAATTCAAGAAAATGAAATAATCGAAATGGAACCTTAATCTATTGCAAGAAGAAAGTACAACGAAAGAGACGGAAATTCAATGCTAAATCACACCATTCCCTAATTAACAATTTAAGAAGCTATGCTAGGTAGAAATACTAAATCAACATGAAATAAATGCTACTATCTAAGTTGTAGGAGTAAGAAGCATCAAACAACACTAATGTGCAATTAAAGAGACTGAACTAAATATGTTTTTTCTTTTTTTCTTTTTATGCAAAATCAAGTATGCAACTAATTGTTTTTGTGGATGTGGCAGGTGAATTAAGGATGTTTGATGATGGTTGGAAGGGCTATGAGATTGTTGGATGGTGTGGAGTACCCATGGGACGATGTTGGTGAATTCCGAGAGGTTTTCCATTAATTCGGCCTCAAAACAGGCCATTTCAGGAAAGCCTACAGGATGTACTAGAAACCTACAGGATGATCCTGTAGAAATTACAAGAAACCTACAAGATACAACCGAGAGCAAAAGTTGAGGTGTTGTAGGTGATGGGAGATCTAGGAAAGGTGTGTTATGGGTGGAATGGAGTGGGAAAATTCCTAGGATCACTCAGAACTCAAAACTAAAGTCGGGAGATGGATGGATTCGCTCAAAAAGCTTGTGAAATGATTAAATTGGTGAGGGTTTAATTACCAAGAAAATAAAATCCAAATTGGATGGGACAAATTTTGTTATTAACTAAGATATCTAAGGTACCTATTCCAAGTGGAATCACTCAAAAACACCTATGTTAATCCATTCTAAAAAATAAAAAACATTATTAGTCAAAAATCTAGAAATTCGAGAACTAGTGAGCTAGTAAATCGAAGAAATGCCTAGCCAAATCAAGTGCAAATGTAATGGGGTAGTTTTTGTTATGAACTATAATATTTTTTTGATCTAATGCAAGTGGAATCAAGTTGATTGGATCTCATTAGCATGCTCTAAAATAAAACATAATTTTACTCTTCTTTGCCAAAAAGGAGGTCCAACAATCTAGATTTTGGAATAAGAAGACTAATCCAAGAAACTCAATGACTATTATGAACTTCCAAATCTTTGCCAGGAATGAAATATTTCTTATGATCCTGCAAAAGAACTTACATCAACCACTTAACTCAATCCTACAACAAGAAATCATTAATTCTAGATGTAGAAATAGAAAGAAATAAAAAATAGAGATGCATGTGAATAAGCAATGAAAAGAAGGAAAGGAAATGATGCAAAAGGGCTCTAAGGTTCCTGGAATGGCCAAGCCCAAGGAAACCTAGAAACATATGGATGAGAACAAGATTTAGAAGCTGAACATGACACCAATCTTCATTATCTTCATCAATAGAATTACATCCAAGAAAAACAATACAATGGAGCTGTAAGAATACGAGCTCTGTCCACAATAACACTAATGAAAATCTCCCCCTAGAGGAAAATTATACTTGGTACTTATGAAAAATGATTATGAATCATTCCCCATGAATGGAGGAAGTTTTCCCCACCAAAATCACTTGATTAGTGGATCTAGTCCCCAATACTAGGAATTTGCATTAAATGGCAGGGAACACATTCTTATATTTTCTCAATCATTCCCTAGAGACAAATTCAACTTGGTACTTATACAAAATGATTAAAAATAATTCCCCATGAATGGAGGAAGCTTTCCCCAATGAAATCCCTTGATTAGTGGATCTGCTCCCTTGATTAGTGGAACACATTCCTAGATTTTCTCAATCATTGGAGTTCCGCAATTTGTGCCATAACTCCATAATATCTTATTGACTTATTATTTATTATTGATCCTCTAGTAGTAGGGAAAAAGTCCCTAAATTATTTTCTCCTCCAACTCTTCATAATCTACCCAATATTCTCATAATATTCAACAAAAAATAAATAATATTAGGCACAAATATTCAATTATTCATAAACCTTCCTAATTAAAATATTAAATTTAAAAATAAATTATCTAATGCAAAGAGAGAGGTTTAATGTTTTGAAGGATGGTCATAGGCCTTAATTTATGTTTTAAATTAGAGGCGTGAGCCTTAATTTATGTCTAATTTAGAGGCCTATCATACCCCCCGTTGAAAGTGTTTTTCATCCTCTGAGCAAATTAGTGACCTCATTGTGCCTCATTCATGGCCCTGTTGGCCCCTCTCTTGTGCATTAAGAATCTTGGCTGTAAGCTCTGCAAGGACAAGACAAAAAACATATTTGTGAAAAGAAAAATCCTTGTTTCTTGAGACCATTAGTTTGCCTTCTTCCCCTTATTCATGATGGTTCTTGATTGTTTTTTTCAGTGTGGCATGGTCTTCCACACCCTTATCAACATTCTTCTACCTTGTTCCACCATTTATTTTCCTTAGGACTACCTCCTATAGGATTTTTAGGTTACTGTAATTCCTACAGGATCATCCTATAGAAAACACAGTCCCTTTATAAACTGAAGTAAAGGAGTGGAAAAAATGACAGAAATGGTGGAATAATGAATGGTAATGAGTGGTAAAATAAAAATTTGAGTGACAGAGGTCTATTTTTTATCCTCCTTTCCTCTTTAACCATCCTTCTTGCTAACCTGCAAATGGAAACTTCATGAAAATGGAGAGGATGCTCTCTTTGTTTTTTCTTTTTTGTTTTTCTTTCAAGAATGAAATGGGATGGATGAATGATGAATATATAGTGAATATGAAGTGGATAGAGGGATTGGAGTGCTGTCATGACCTTGACCTTTACAAAAAATTCTTCTTTTAACTATTGTCCTCATTCCTTGAAATCATCACCCTATATAATTTGACTTTTCAACATTGCATGAGTGAAGGAGTGAGCTGCAATCAACTAGTTGAAGGTGACTGAGACTACTAACCCATCCTTAGCTTATAAAACCTCATCACTCATGCATTGACCACAAATTTCTAACTATATTATGCTCAAGCGAGGAAGTCAAGAATATTGCATACCTGTACCTACCTAATGGTTGTTGGAGAGATATGCATGTTGCTTTTGAGTTGATATTGATGTGCAGGTGTTGGATGGTGATGATAATGATCCTCATTGTGCTCCTTATCACACTCTGATGAAGGAAACCTTTATTTTTTCCCTTAAAATATTCTCAATGCCAATCTTGTAGGTGTTGTTTTATATCCTGTAGGTTTACATGACAATGATTTGTTTTGTCCATATCTACCAAATGGTAGAATATATTGACCTAAAGCTTTCTGAGCATGTTACCATCATCATTATGCACCTCCCCATAGAAACTTTTGGATCAGTGGATGCACGAATCTTGAGAAAAACTAAAAAATGGATAAAGGTGATGGAGGTGGATTTCTTGGAAACCGTGCATTGGAATTTGCTGAAATTGTTTGGGCATGTTACTATCATCCATATGCATCTCCCCATGAAACAATGGCTTAAATGGATGCACGGATATTGAGAAAATGCAAAAATGGCTAAAGGCGATGGAGGCAATTTCTTGGAAACCATGCACTAGAATTTGTTGAAATTACTTGAGAATGTTACTATCATCCATATTCATCTCCCCTTGAAACATCTTGGCAAATGGATGCATGTTTCTCAAGTTATGGAAAAAACAAATTTATGCTCTATGTATCTTTATATCCTGTAGTAAAATAGAGCATCCTGTAGTTTTTTAGGACAACAAGGAAAATGAGTGGTAGAAGCTTGAGAATGATGGGTAGGTGGTGAAAATAGATGAAGGTGATGGATTGGCATGCTCTGGGTCTTGTTGGAGCATTTGAACAAAGTAGGAGAAAGTCAAAATTTGACTTCTTTTGACTAGGCTTGACCGATTTTCTTTTTGGTACCAACTTGTTCTTTTTGCGTCCAGATGTTGGAGAGTACATGCATGCTTGGAGCAAGAATTTTTTTTTTTTTTCTTCTAGGCCTACTAGGTGCCTCAATGAGGTTTTCGACTAGTAGGTTTGCATAGTCCCTTCAAAGGAGGTTTTCACCTAGGATCTTTTTTTTTTTCTCTTTTTTTTCTTTTTTCTAACCCATTGACCACCTCATGGAGGTTTTCAATCAATAAGCCAATTTGAGGCACCTCCAAGGAGGTTTTCACCTTAGATTTTTTTTTTTTTTTATCTCTTACTTTTCATTTTGTTTTCTGTTTTGTTTTGTTTTTCTACCCTACCCTACTTGAAAAACAAAATCACTTTCAAGTATAAGAATACTTCCAATGAAGCCATGTGTACATCAATATGACAGACAAAATGATGTGTAGGCTTGAAATGTATGCTTTGACATGTACATGGATTTGAGAGATCAAATGATTTGACTTTGACGATATCAAGAAAATTTGAAGAAGATGGTATTGCTACAACTTAATGACTATCTAGAACCATATTTAATATAGTTGTGATGCCCCTAGTCCACTTGTTGCTTTGGATTATATTGGATGTCTTCTTCTTCTATGACCTTGAAATCTTCATCTTTTTGCTGATTGTTATCTTGAACACATGGAGGACTTCATGATAACCATGAGGGATCTTTCTTGATCTTTGATTTTGTTGTCTGCTCTTTATCAAATGTAGCCCATGATCCTTTGATTTTCTCTTTCAAATATTCTTCTTCTGGCTGTAGTCCTTCAATGATATCAAGAGAATCTCTTTTTTGCAATACTCTTCCTGAGCTATGGTGAATACCATTGAGCTCAAGAAGGTATTCAGCTCAAGAGGAGATGTTTGGAAGTGTTGTACCTTAGCATTGTAAGTGGGCTAAGCTACTTCAATGTGTGGGTCTGGAAATGGTGGTACAAGTAGTTGAGTGGGAGTGGATATTTGAGATGGATGTGGTTGGGGTTGTGGTTGTGGTGGAGATGAATGGTAGGGATAACATGGAGTTTGATATGGAGGATATTTAGGAAAATGCTAAGGATATTGTGGATGGCTCCCATAAGTTCCTTTCCAACCCTGTTGCCAAGATTAGTTTTGGGGTTGAGATGGCCAATGTTGCCAAGGAAAGGGTGTGTTTAAATTACTTTGAGGTGGATGTGCATAATCTTGAAATTGTGAATTGGGCTCTTGCATCATATCAGGCTTAATAAGCTGCCATGGTTCTCTTAGAGCTACATAACATAGTTGTATTCACAATCGACTTGCTCCATTGTCCTCTTGGTAAACTTCCTTCAACCTTGGTAATGATGGACAATGTTTAACATCATGTGATTATGTAAAACAAATATCAACATTTTATTTTCCTTCATCTTGCATTCTTAACATTTCTACTTGTTTTGTTAGATTGCTAAGAGTTTTTGTTTTAAAATCATCAAATGAATTTCCAAGTTTAGCGTGACTCACCGATCTTGATGTTGATTTACCTACTCTTTCTTTTCCTCTTCATATCTGTTCGCATGTTCCACAAATTTCCTCAAATGATAATTGATATACATTACCTCTACTCATGAGATTAAGGAGATCAATCCACTCAACCCTACTTGTTCTAAGTAAGAGGGTTTTTAGTGTGTCGGATCCTAAACAATGTAGTTTTCCCCTATTAACATTAGACATGAACCTCTCTATTTGATCCTCTAGACTTTCATCTTCTCTTTGATTCATTCTAAAAATTTCTTCTTTAAAATCATGATCTTGATATTTCTCTATAAATATCTTTTGCATATCATTCCATGATCTTATTGAATTAGTCCCTAAACTCATGAACCATTTAAGAGCTCTATCCTTCAATGTTGTCGGAAACAATCTCAGTTTTTGAGTCTTTAATAAGTAACCATAAGATCTACAAACAATCTCAAATTCAAACAGAAAGGTTTCTGGATCATCTGACTTTAGACCATGAAATTTTGGAAGAAAAGAGGGAGGGATGTTCTTCATGTGCGTACTTCCATCGGTATCTTGAATGGTAAATTCGATAAGATCTTCCTCATTATCATTATCACCATCAATTTCTTCTACATTCTTCACCATCTTCTTCTTCTACCTGCAAAAGTGAATCGTGATATAGCTATTATTGCACAAATGGGGGTTGGGTTGGTGTTGGAGAATTTTGTTTTTGTTTTTATGATTGAATGAAAATTATAATGCAATGCAATTTTCTACTTTTGAAATCAAATATGCCTAATGAAAATATTTTTTTGTGTTTGCAAAAATTAAAAAGAATTGAATCAACTAGGGAAGAAAACAATGTAAACTTTGACACCTCCCCAACAATGGCATCAAAAAGTGATGAGCCTCGGTATTGCAACAAGAATGTTGCAACTCCCAAGGCTAACGACTTTAATTATCAACCCAGGGTTTGTACAAACTTAAAAGGTGTCGGCACTATATATGCGGCATACAATGTGTCCTTCATTTGATTTCATGATGTAAACGAATGCATGTATTGAATTAAAACCCTCAAATAATTGCATAAAATGAAATATTCGAAATGGAACCTTAACCTATTGCAAGAAAGAAAGTACAAGGAAAGAGACAGAAATTCAATGCTAAATCGCACCATTCCCTAATTAACCATTTAAGAAGTTATGCTAGGTAGAAATGCTAAATCAACATTAAAAAAATGCTACTATCTAAGTTGTAGGAGTAAGAAGCATCAAACAACACTAATGTGCAAGTAACGAGACTAAATTAAATATGTTTTTTTTTTGTCTTTTTATGCAAAATCAAGTATGCTACTAATTGTTTTTGTCGATGTGGTGGGTGAATTAAGGATTTTTTCGGATGGCTGGAAGGGCTATGAGATGGTTGGATGGTGTGGAGGACACCTGGGAGGATTTTTGGTACTTCCTAGAGGTTTTCCATCAATTCGGCCTCAAAACAAACCATTTCAGGAAAACCTACAGGATGTACTAGAAACCTACAGGATGATCCTGTAGGAATTACAGGAAACCTACAAAATACAACCGAGAGAAAAATCTGATGTGTTGGAGGTGATGGGAAGCCTAGGAAAGGTGTGTTATGAGTGGAATGGAGTGGGAAAATTCCTAGGATCACTCAAAACTCAAAACTAAAGTCGAGAGATGGATGGATTCGCTCAAAAAGCTTGTGAAATGATGAAATTGGTGAGGGTTTAATTACCAAGAAAATAAAATCCAAATTGGATGGGACAAATTTTGTTATTAACTAGAATATATGAGGTGCTTATTCTGAGTGGAATCACTCAAAAATACCTATGTTAATCCATTCTAAAAAAATAAAAAACATTACTAGTCAAAAATCTAGAAATTCGAGAACTAGTGAGCTAGTAAATCCAAGGAATGCATAACCAAATCAAGTGCAAATGCAATGGGGTAATTTTTGTTATGAACTAGAATGTTTTTAAGATATAATGCAAGTGGAATCAAGTCGATTGGATCTCGTTAGCGTGCTCTAAAAATAGTTTAAATTTACTATTCTTTTCCAAAAAGGAGGTCCAAATCTAGATTTGGGAATAAGAAGACTAATCCAATCAACTCAATGGCTATTATGAACTTCTAAAGCTTTTCCAAGGATGAAATATTGCTTGTGATCCTACAAAAGAACTTACTTCAACCACTTAACTCAATCCTACAACAAAAAATCATTAATTCTAAATGCAGAAATAGAAGAAATAAGAACTAGAGATGCATGTGAATAAGTAATGAAAAGAAGGAAATGATACGAAAGGGCTTTGAGGTTATTGGGACGGCCAAGCCCAAGGAAACTCAAAGACATATGGGGGAGAACAAGATTTAGAAGCTGAACATGACCTCAATCTTCATTATTTTCATCAATAGAATTACATCCCTGCAAAAAAATATAAGGGAGCTGCAAGAATACAATCTCTCTCCACAATAACTCTAATGAAAATCTCCCCCTAGAGGCAAATTCGACTTGGTACTTGTACAAAATGATTAGGAATCATTTCCCATGAATGGAGGAAGCTTTCCCTAACAAAATCCCTTGATTAGTAGATCTTGTCCCCAATACTAAAAATTTGCATTAAATGGCAGGGAACACATTCCTAGATTTTCTCAATCATTCCCTAGAGGAAAATTCAACTTGGTATTTATACAAAATGATTAAGAATCATTCCCCATGAATGGAGGAAGCTTTCCCCACCCAAATTGCTTGATTAGTGGATCTTCTCCCTTGATTAATGGAACACATTCCTAGATTTTCTCAATCATCGGAGTTCCATATTTTTGTGCCATAATTCCATAATATCTTGTTGACTTATTATTTATTATTGATCCTCCAGTAGTAGGGAACAAGTCCTTAAATTATCTCCTCTTCCAACTCTTCATAATTTGCCCAATATTCTCATAATATTCCATAAAGAAATAAACAATATTAGGCACAAATATTCAAGTATTGATAAACCTTCCTAATGAATATATTAAACTTAAAAATAAATTATCTAATGCAAAAATAGAGGTTTAATGTGCTGAAGGATGGTCATAGGCATTAATTTATGTTTTAAATTAGAGTCATGGGCCTTAATTTATGTCTAATTTAAAGGCCCATCATTACTTATCAGTAACTGAGTTGCAGTGTAGCAGTAGCATTGGTAGTGCTATGGGAAACACGATGTAGCATGACGAAAGAAATTTTCAATGCAGATGCAGTGTTTGGAGTAAGGATCAACAGTAGCACTGATGCAAAGGGAGCTACAACATAGATGTAGCAATGGCAGTGGTAGAGCCATGGGTAGCAGTACAAGAGGTAGTAGTGTAATGGATGTTGGGCAGCAAGCCAAGCATCAGCATAGGTATCAGTGACGGATGATCAGGGAGATGTTAAATAGTGGAGCATTACTAGAGCACATTCCTCGCTAAGAGGGAGTGTTGATTTGTGGTAGCATCGGATGTGATCTAGCCATGAAAATTGGTGGAGAGGTTAAAGCACATGAGATATCTAAAATCTAGAAACGGTTGGGGGAAATTCCATCTGGTTAGAGTGATATTAAAATAATCCATATTTTTAATGGAGTTCCTAAGTGTAAACTTTAGAAAATTAAAATATTAATGGGTATTAATATAAAACTGGGTGAAAATATTCTAAAAGACATGGATAAAGCCAAACCTAATCTTATCCATTGATTAGAGATTTAATATTGGCCATTGAAGACTCAACAGAAAAAGTAGGAGGCTTGAGGGTCAGTTGGAGATACACCAAGATTAATTAGTCAGTTCGATTTTCTGGAGCGGGGTTTGCTGAGAAAAATCGAACAAGTGATCTGAGTTGTAGCAAGGGGCAGTGAGTGCCAAGCAGAGAGGTAGAGATAGTGTCGAAGGACCAACACCGAGGCAGAGGAGGCTACACAAAGCTAGAAGGAGCCACGCAGAGGGCCAGAGTGACTACGCGGAGGCTAGGAGGGCCTGCGTGCATAACACAGAAGACCAGAGAGCCAATGCGGAGCAACAGAAGGCTGACGTAGGGGGCTTTAGAGTGATGTAGAGGCTAGGATGGCTGACGCAGAGCCTCAAAGAAGCATTGGAGAGATTTTCATGGAGTAGAGTTGTTGAATATCTGCTTCCGAAGAGAGGTATTACTGTCAAATAGATATCTATGTTGGGTGAGTCAGTTTGGCACCCAACTTGTACTCAAGAAATTTTCTTAATAATAAAACTCTCAGAATTGCTACACCGGTTTTCCCAAGTTAGGTTTTTCTAGAGAAGATTGTCCAAAAATAACGGTGTCCCTTGTGTGTTTGTCTATTACTTTCAATTGATGATCTGTAGATGGTTGAAACTAGATTTGTGTTTATTTTCAGTATTTATATGGTTAGATAACTCATTAATAAATAAACAAGTAGGTGAAATAAACCAGATAATGCAGGAAGAATTTCTCGCGTGTTAGACTTAGAAATTTCAACATGTGGGTGAGAGATAGACATTCAGTTTTCATCTTTTGCATGCAAGTGTAGTAGGAATATTAATTTTTTTTTCCTTCTCATGTTATACTACATTTCATTTTCAAGGTTATAGAGAACATTTCAAGCCAATAAATGGGTTTTAATCCCAAAAGTTATAAAGAACTCAAGTTCTATAAATCTTGATTGAAATAGGTAAACGAATTATCTACTCAATTGATCTATATATATTACTTAATATTTATATCAAAAGTTACATGTTGAATCTATATATATATATAGAGAGAGAGAGAGAATTAGTTGCAAATTGAGTCTATTTGTAGCAGGTGTATATACTCTTAAGCATATGTTTTCTTACCATGTTTTATTTCACTCGTAGTTGCGATATGCATTGGATGATAATGAATTTTATTTAGAGTTTTAGCCCCTTTTCTCATTATAGATATAAAACATTATGTTTTTTACCAATCACATATATCCTATTTAAGACAACATTTTTATTTCCAGCATCTTTACATTACCTGTAGTTCTAAGATCCCTTCTAATCTCAATATATTACACATATTCATATTCAATGTTTTCAAACACAAATATAAATGAGGTGGCATTGGTGGCTAAAAACATGTGTTTTATTCTAAAACATTATATATTCAACTTGGTAAAAAACTAAAATATTTATAACTTTATCTACTTTAGAAATCAAACTACTAAAAAAATATTTCAAAATTTTATAATAACCACCAAAAAGATGAGTTAGGTAAGCATAGTTATGGGATCCAAAGGGAAAATTAGAGGCAACTCCTTTGATTTTTGAAATCATGATAAAGGATGACATTGAATCTTATATATCATTCATATATAGTTTTTTTTTTTTCGGTTCTGCGAAAGTTTCTCAAATGCATCACTTTTTCAAAAGGATAGATTTTTGTTACATGGACAAGTCTAAAGGGATAGATTTTTCTTACATGGACAAGTCTAAACACGTGGCTTTGGAAATTAACTATTTGAGCTATTGTTAATCAAGAAATCTATATTCTTTTAATGGGTTTTTCTTTGGGAGTTGTCTATAATGCGACTTTTTGAGATTCCGGTGACGGAATCCGGCGGAATCCGGCGGAAGAAATTGAGATGAAATCATGATTTTTTGCAGTTAAAATGGTTTTTTAACTGCATATTCGGATTCAGCACCCTGGAAAACCCCTGGGACACTTTCATTGTGCAGAAATTAGCTATCAAACTTGGATTCCGATAAATCACTGCTAGATTTTCACCGGAAAAAATCGCCGGAAAGGCTTTCAAAAAGTCGCGTTAAAGACTACGTCATTTCTTTGTGCAGTGATCTTGGCTTTATGACGCATTAGTTCATTTTCGATGATATCGGCTCAAGCTATTTATAATTTTCATTTTCGATTATATCATCTGAAGTTATATTTTTTTTAATTCATTTAAATTTCAACAAATTTGCAATGGTATTGTGATTTAATTAATTCTTTGATTTCTTTTTATTTAGTTTATTTTTGTTTATTTTTTTTAAATAGTTTAATTTTCACGGAAACTAACTTATTTCTTAAATTTATTACTACATGTTTATTAATTTTTATTTTAAATTTATTGTTATAAAATAATTATATAAATTAAATATCTATTAAATAGAGAAAAAATCAAAATACTAACTTCATAATACATATTATTTCACTAAAATTTAATTAAAAATTCATAAAAATTAACTAAATTATATTTTTTCATTATTATTATTATTATATCAATTAAATATATATACATATTAAAAAAATTGTAATCAAATTTTTAGCTATATAGATTCATCTCCACTTTACCATGGATATTTTAGCCTATAAACATGGACCAATACCATGGCTTATTAATGCCACATGCCCAAAAAACCATAATTTATGTTCATATGACATTTTTCTTTCAATTATGCTAATATGTGTCTTTATTTTGCAAAAAGCCTCCAGGAATTCATTTAATTATCAATAATATTAAGTGGATAGTAGAACTGTAACCTCCATAGAATATTCTAGAATAGTCTTAATAATAGTCAAATCAAAGGTTGAAAATTATCTCAAAAGTTGATATTTATCTTATAAGTAGTTATGCTCTTCCTACACCTTTTAATTAAATGAACAGGAGTTTTTTGGACATTTGGTACTAGCAAACCAAGGTATTTGACCAAAAAAAATCATACTTACTTTTTAAGATAAATATCAACCTATGAGATAAATCTCAACTTTTAAATTGTGACTACTATTAAAAATATTCTAAAATATTTTGTGAAAACTGTATTCCAATAATTAGCCATTAAAAATTAATCTTAAATTTGTCATTATCTGTCACTAATAATGGAAATACATACTTTTCTTTCATTCATACATGTTACTATTTCAAAATGGATAAGTTGAATCTCTTTATTACTTTGTCCAAATTCGATAACTCTAAATTCCATATGAAATATAAATCAAATAACTTTTTGTTAACTCTATTTATCTTATAATTATTATGCAACACATCTCAATAAAATTTGATTTGTCATATCTATTGATTATTATGAACCCGAAAATTTCTCTTATGTAATTTCTACTAAAAGACTTTACTTAATTCATTATGGATCAAAAAATCTTGAATACAGAAAAGACAATATATACCTCAACAAAATTTGATTGGTGATATCTATTATTTCCTCAATATACTTTGTAATAAAATTAGAAAATAAACATTTTTACCTTTGTTCTTTAGTAAAATATAATATTTACATTTTAATGAACCATTATTATATTTTCTTGAAAATATAATTTTTATTTCACAATTAATATTAATTTAAAAACACATACATAGATAATTAAGATTAGCCCTATAAATTATTTAATAAAATTATCCAAAAGCATTAGTCAATGTATAAGAAATTAATAATCCTCCCTACAATTTATGGAAAAATCCAAAACCTTGAAAAGTCCTCAAACATTTAAAAATATAGTTGATATTTACGATATAGTTACTCTAAAGCCGGAGGAGTTGCCCAGAAAGTTCTGGAAATTTTGGTCATATTTAAAGAAAATTGTGCAAGGATTTTTGTAAATCCAAGTTATAGTTGTTAAACTTCAAAATTTTAGGTTTCCTAAAAGTTTTCGATAGTGCTGAATCCATTTCCACCATCAAAAACACGATTCAAAAACTGCCTCTACAAGATTTTTTGAAAAAAAAAATCTCATATTCTAACCACTTTTAACCATGAGCAATTCCTCCACCATCAAAAACACGATTCAAAAACTGCCTCTACAAGATTTTTTGAAAAAAAAAATCCCAGATTCTAACCACTTTTAACCATGAGCAATTCCTCCACCTAATTAAACGATTCCATTAGTTTATATTGTAATTATATATATACTTTAATTAATTAATTAATTTATATATATAGATGTGAACACAACCAACAAAATTGACTTAAAAACATAAACTTACATTAAAAACTATTCAAAATAACCCATTTTCCAACAAAATTCTAGGTTGAAAATTCCAAAAATTAAGATATATGACAGAATTCTACTAATCACATCTCAAGAGGCATAATTCTTCCACACCAAGTCTTTTGAAGATTTATGAAGTGACCCCAAAGTCAAACATACAAAGCTATACCGTCGATAGATTTTTTTCTTACCTGGTTGCATACAACAATGAGATTTAATGGTTTTTATGACTATTCAACTATTGACCGTTAGGTTTTGGATATTTTTTTAAGGTGTGTCGTGAGCTTTCGGGTAATATGTGGGGACGACTTGCTGGCTCCCTGGTTGATGCATTGATGTTTTTCCATCGTATATACCAAGTCTTTTGAAGATTTATGAAGTGACCCCAAAGTCAAACATACAAAGCTATACCGTCGATAGATTTTTTCCTTAGCTGGTTGCATACAACAATGAGATTTAATGGTTTTTATGACTATTCAACGATTGACCGTTAGGTTTTGGATATTTTTCTAAGGTGTGTCGTGAGCTTTCGGGTAATATGTGGCGACGACTTGCTGGCTCCCTGGTTGATGCATTGATGTTTTTCCATCGTATATCTTTCATCTCATGTCTACGAACATAGGAAAAAATAATGGAATCCTGGAGTAGCAACTGCGTGTCCGCAGCTTTTCTAACGCCATGGGTCGGCAGCCTCACTGTTATGGCCTTTTACTCTCTTGTCCTGCCAGTTCTGCCTATCACTTTTCTCTTCGACCGCTTCAATGGAACCAACTTGATCTTCGACAGTAGTGCTTCGTTCATCCACTCCCAATCCGTCATTGCCCTCACAAATGACACGTTTCAGCTCGGGCGGGCGCTCTATTCGATTCCTGTGAAGATGAAACGTAATGAGACGCTTTCCTCCTTCAGCACTACTTTCGTTTTTAGCATAGAGCGTCCCCACTCTGACGGGGGCGGGGATGGAATGGGCTTCTTCCTCACACCCAACACATCTCCCATGGGCCCTGTACCGGCCCAGTATCTGGGTTTGCTTAACCTCAGCAGCAACGGACAGGAATACAATCACTTGTTCGCAGTGGAGTTTGATACGAACAGGAATATGGAATTCCTTGACCCCGACAACAACCACGTGGGAGTGGACATCAACAGCCTCACCTCGGTGGAGACGGAGACTGCAGGCTATTGGAAAGGGGCGAAGTTCCATGGATTCAGCCTGAACAGTGGACGGAACATACAGGCCTGGATAGATTATGACCATTTTCAAAGCTCGCTCAATGTTACCCTCACGTTGGCTGGCTTGCCGAGACCGCAGAAGCCCCTTATATCTCGGAAAATTTCTATATAGAACGTTCTGCAAGAGAAAATGTTCGTTGGCTTTTCTGCAGTTACCTGGCCTTTCATCTCTGTTGGAAATTTCTGGGAATTTCAAACACAAAAGAACAGAGAAAATGCTCTTTTTCTGCCACAGGATCTTTAACACAGGGAAGCTAAATTATCTTTTGAGAACAGAGATTTTTAACATCCATAAAAACTTTATATTCATTGATATATACTATCTGTTACATATTTCTTCCTCTCTTAGAGAGATTCACCAAGAACTTCCACAAAAAAATTACTCTGCCTCCAAAAAAAAATTCTCTTTCAATGCTATGTGAAAAACTTTTACATTCACTGCTGTAAAATAAAAATTTTCTTACATACACCTGATTACATTTGCACTGTTGTGTGAAAAAATACAATTTACTTTTACTACTGAAAAAGTCTTGGTTTCATTTACTCTGCTCAGGGTGCTACGTTCTTCACTTGCTTCACATTAATTGCATATCTTCACCAACACATTTCAAAATGCCTGCACAGAAAAATTACAATTTACGTTTACTACTGAAAAAGTCTTGGTTTCATTTACTCTGCTCAGGGTGCTACGTTCTTCACTTGCTTCACATTACTTGCATATCTTCACCAACAAAAATTTTATATGTCGTGCTGCACATTTCAAAATGCCTACACAGAAAAATTAACCCCTACTCCTTTTTTTTTTTTCCTCGCACTGCTGTGCTCTTTTTTTCATTGCTAATACTAATGAACACAAAAAAAGATTTACATATACCAAAAACAAAAAAAAATCAATACATTGACTTGCCCATACCTCCGTAGTTAAAAAAAATATTAAAATTAAAACCTTTACCTATATTCTACTAACTACATTAAATTTCATTAATGACCTGATAGAACCGGCAGTCAAAACAAAAATTTCACATCACGCAATTCAATCAACGGCTTCAAACCTTCACTTTAATCTAACGGTTATTGCTCAGTTGAACCAAACGAAGTTTACCGGCCGGGAGATGGGCGGTTTTGGAGACGTACAATGGCCACGCGTCAACAGGTCGGGGTGATCGGAGGCCCTCTGACAAATACCGCTTTGTGCGAAAGGTGGTGCGGGAAAATCCATCCTGGTTTTCAGAATTAAATGCGCTGCAATAACTGCGCAGTTGAAATTATAATTTCAACACTCCCCTTTAATTTCAACTGCTGGGTTATCAATCATACCCAAACATTTCCTCAAAAATTCAAAGTTTTTTTGGTCCAATGACTTTGTTAGAATGTCTGCAACCTGTTCCTGAGTCCTGCAATGTTGTAAAACAATTTCTCCATTGTTTACCAATCCCCTAATGTAATGAAATCTTGTGTCAATGTGTTTCGTTCTCTTATGAAACACCGAATTCTTGGATAATGCAATAGCTGAGCTATTGTCATAAAAAATCACCGTTGCTTTTACCTGCTCTTGACCTAAGCTCCTTAACATTCTTCTCATCCAAACTGCTTGACATGTTGCTGCTGTAGTTGCCACATATTCAGTCTCTGTTGTAGTCAACGCCACAATAGGTTGTTTCTTAGAAGCCCATGAAATGGCTCCTGAACCCATGTGAAAAACATAACTGGAGGTGTTTTTCCGATCATCTACACTTCCAGCCCAATCACTATCAGTGTACCCAATTAAATCTGAACATTCTAAGACAGTATATAAAATATTAAATCTTTTAGTACCTTTAACATACCTCAAAATTCTTTTTTGCTGCCTGCCAATGTGCTTCTTTTGGCCTCTCCATGAATCTGGAAATTAAACTAACAGAAAACATTATATCAGGCCTAGTTGTAGTTAATTACATAAGGCTGCCAACTATGCTCTTATACAAGCTAGAATCAAAATCCTTGATGTTGTCCTCTTTGCTGAGTTTTAATCCCATCACTGTGGGAGTGATTGTTGTCCTGCATGTTAAATTTTTCCAACACTTCATTTACATATTTTGCTTGTGAGATAAAAATTCCATTTTCATTTTGATCTACTTCTATTCCTAAGAAGTATCTCAGCAAACCCATGTCAGTCATCTCAAATTCTTCTTTCATGACTAATTTAAAGTTTTCAATGAGGTAGTCATCATTACCTGTAAAAATAACATCATCAACATATAACATAGCAATTAAAATTTTACCATCCTTTTCTTTGATGTAGACGGTGGGTTCTCCCTCACACTTCTCAAATCCATTTTCCAGTAGATAGGAATCTATCATATTGTACCATGCTCTTGGTGCTTACTTCAGCCCATAAAGAGTTTTCTTCAATCTGCATACTTTGTGCTCTTGGTCTTTCTTCTCATAGCCTAGAGGTTGCTCAATATAAACCTCTTCCATTAACACTCCATTTAGAAATGTTGACTTCACGTCCATTTGGTAAACTTTCCACTTGTTTTGTGTTGTTATGGATAGCACTGCTCTCACGGTTTCCATTCTTGCAACCGGTGCGAAAGTTTCCTCATAGTCTCTCCCATACTACTGCTTGTATCCCTTGATAACCAGTCTTGCCTTGTGCCTTTCTATTTTGCCTTCAACATTACTTTTGGTCTTGTAAACCCACTTAACTCCAATGACCTCTTTAATTTTTGGTAGCTCAACTAAATCCCATGTCTTGTTTCTCTCTATGGCATTCATCTCCTCATCCATAGCTTCTATCCATTTCTTATCCTTAATTTCATCTTCGAAATGAATAGGGTCATCAACATGACAATACAAAGCAAATAAGGAGTTCATACCTTCATCATAAATATCACTTAAATTTCTGAATTTCTTACCTCTTTCATTCGGTGTGCAAGTGCTTGAAGATGCACTTGAATTTCCTCCTTGTGGTGTGTGAGGAGAAGCACTCTCATTTCTCCTCAAGGGTGTCTCTTGGTGCCCTTGTGTTGGTGCTGTTGTTTGGGGATGTATTTCAGCTGTCTCCTCATCATTTTCATCATGAGACAAACAGTTTTTGACATTCATTGTTTTCTCTATGCTTTCATCCCAAGCTTCCTCCTCAATGAATTGAACATCTCTGCTCACAAAAAACTTCTTCGTAGATGGGATATACAACCTGTAAGCTTTGGATTCCTCAATGTATCCAATGAAAATACATTTCTCCCCTTTGTTGTCCAACTTCTTCCTTAGCTGATCTGGAATGTGTGAATAAGCCACACATCCAAAAACTTTCATGTGGGTGACTCCTTGCTTTCTCCCACTCCATGTTTCTTCCGGCACTTTGTTCATCACTGCTTTTGTAGGACACATGTTCAAAATTTACACTGCACAATGTACAGCTTCAACCCAATAATCATTTGGCAAATGCTTTGCCTTCAACATGCTCCTCGCCATATCCATGATGGTCCTATTCTTCCTCTCGGCAACTCCATTTTGTTGTGGGGTGTACCTAGCTGTAAACTGCTTATGTATTCCATTTTCTCTACAAAACCATAGGAATTCTTTGGAGATATAATTACCTCCTCTATCAGTTCTTAGAACTTTGATATGCAGCCCGCTTTGGTTTTCCATAAGTGCTTTGAAATTTCGAAATTTTTCAAACACTTCACTTTTGTTCTTCAGGAAATAAACCCAAGTCTTTCTGGTAAAATCATCAATGAATGTTAGGAAATATTGGCTACCTACTAGTGATGGAGTTTGCATTGGTCCACATAAATCTGAGTGGACAATCTCTAAGGGTGCCTTTGCCCTCATGCTTTTCCCGGATGGAAAACTTTCTCTATGTTGTTTCCCCAAGATACAACCTTCACAAAGGCTGTCCAGTTTCTCTATCAATGGTTATCCTCTTACCATTCCTTTTCTACTCAACAAATTAAGACCTCCAAAATTGAGATGTCCAAATCTCAAGTGCCACAACCAATTTTCATCCTTGGGTACGCTTTGGAAGGCCTCTTGGGTAACTGCTGCAATTACTTCTTTGTTTTTCAAATCTGCCCTTATTCTGAGAGGGAACATCCTGTTCCTCATCATCTTCACTTCAGCAATACATCATTTGCTGGGTGCTCTATCCATGATGGTGCATACATCATTCACAAAGAAGACATTGTAACCCTTTTGAACAAGTTGTCCAATACTTAAGAGGTTACATCTCATTCCAGGAACATAATAGACATCTGCTATGGTTTTCTTTTCACATTTTTTTGTAAATATTTTTACTTCTCCTTTTCCCATAACTGAAATTTTACTATTAGTCCCAAGTGTGACTTGTGATTTCACATTTTGATCTAAAGTAGAAAACAGAGCTATATTTCCTGTCATATGGTTGCTACAACCACAATCTAAAAACCATATACCATCACTGTTTGTTTCGGCCATATTACAAGCTAAAAGCACATTATCTTGGCTGATATTTTCTCTAGTGATATGTGCACTAGATCTATTATTCATATCATGTTGCTTCTTCCTACATTCATTTGCATAATGCCCATATTTTTTACAACATTGGATTTTTCATACCTTTGTCCTTGAGCATGATGATGTCCACTTTGTTCGCTGCTGCCTTGGCCTTGGTTCTAATTTGGATTGCTGCCTCTCCCTTGAGCATTTGCTGGACTGTTCCTTCCACCTCTGTTTTGGCTTCTTCCTCTTCCTCTCTTGTTTCCTCTACCTTGACCTCTTCCTCTTCCAAAGGACATCTGGGTCTTGAAGGCTTGCTCTAGAGATGAGTTTTCATTTCTACTCAACCTCTGCTCATGTGTTATCAGTGATGCATGAAGTTCATCAACTGAAAAGTTTGAAATATCCTTTGTCTCTTCTATGGTGGTGACAATCACATCAAACTTTGAGGGTAGGACCCTCAATATTTTCTCCACAAACCTCCTTTCTTCAAGAATCTCTCCATGAGTCCTTATTTGTGTGACCAGACGAATTACATGTGTGAAGAATGAGTCAATATTGTCTGACTCTTTCATGCACAGGTTCTCAAAATCTTTCCTCAGCAACTGTAGTTTTGCAGTATTCATTTTCTCTATGCCTTGAGAGGCTGTCTTGAGAGTTTGCCATGCTTCTTTGGATGTCTTGGCTGCTGCTATCCTTGGAAACACACTTTGGTCCACTTCTTGATACAAAAATACAAGGGCTTTTGAATCCTTCTTCCTATTGCTCTTCAACCTATCTTTCCCTGCCTGAGTTAATCTATTAAACTCATTTTCATCTGTTGGTTCTTCAAATCCATCTTCAAGTAGTTCCCATAAATCTTGAGAGGCAAACATAGCTCTCATGGTTATTGCCCAATAGTCATAGTTTTTCTCATTAAACTGTGGGAGCTGAGTATTAAAAATACCCATACTAGTGCTAGTGTTGGCCATTCCTTGCACTCTAAACTATGCTTCAAATATTTGACTATGTATTAAAAACACTCACTGTTTCTTTAGCAGTAACACAAAAAACTAATCTGAGAAATACCTGGATCCTTTTGCCTGAGACTTCACTTTGTTGGAGAAGTTGTTGCAGCAAAAAAAATCTCCTTCCTTCAGCTTCTTTGACACCTTCAAAGAGCCTGGATCAGCTCTGATACCATGTTGGAAATTTCTGGTAATTTCAAACACAAAAGAACAGAGAAAATGCTCTGTTTCTGCCACAGGATCTTTAACACAGGGAAGCTAAATTATTTTCTGAGAACAGAGATTTTTCACACCCATAAAAACTTTATATTCATTGATAAATACTGTCTGTTACATATTTCTTCCTCTCTCTCAGAGGGATTCACCAAGAACTTCCACAAAAAAATTACTCTGCCTCAAAAAAAAAAAAAAAAAAAAAATTACACTGCTGTGTAAAATTCTCATTCACTGCTATGTGAAAAACTTTTACATTCATTGTTGTAAAATAAAAATTTTCTTACATACAACCTGATTACATTCGCACTGCATTTTAATGCATTTCAATCTCCCAACAAAACAAAATTTACATAACTCTTTTTCAGTGCTGTGTGAAAAAATACAATTTACTTTTACTGTTGTAAAAGTCTTCTGGTTTCATTTACTCTGCTCAGGGTGCTGCGTTCTTCACTTGCTTCACATTACTTGCATATCTTCACCAACAAAAATTTTATATGCGCTGCTGCACATTTCAAAATGCCTGCACAGAAAAATTAACCCCTGCTCCTTCTTTTTTCTCGCACTGTAGTGCTCTTTTTTTTCATTGCTAATACGAATGAACACAAAAAAAAAAATTACATATACCAAAAACAAAAAAAAATCAATACGTTGACTTGCCCATACCTCCGTAGTTAAAAAAAACTATTAAAATGAAAACCTTTACCTATATTCTACGAACTATATTAAATTTCATTAATGACCTTGCTGACAGAACCGACGGTCAAAACAAAAATTTAACGTCACGCAATATTCAGGCCTGTATGCATCTTTGACTTCAATCAACGGCTTCAAACCTTCACTTTAATCTAACGATTATCACTCAGTTGAACCAAACGAAGTTTACCGGCCGGGAGATGGGCGATTTTGGAGATGTACAGTGGCCACGCATCAACAGGTCAGGGTGATCGGAGGCCCTCTAACAAATACCGCTTTGTGCGAAAGGCGGTGTGGGAAAATCCATCGTGTTTTTCAGAATTAAATGTATTGCAATAACTGCGCAATTGAAATTATAATTTCAACACCATCACGTTCTCGCGTGGAGCTTCAGTACCGAAGGCACGGCACCACCCCTCGATATTTCACATCTCCCTTCGCTTGCCAACTGTCCACGCTAGGGATTAACTGTCGGTCTTACAGTTTCCTCTCTGGTTCTTCTATCCCTGGCAGTTACGACCGTGTTTCTTATAAGAGCGAAATACGAAGAAAAGATAGAAGAATGGGAGCAGGAGTTCTAGCCCCGTAGATTCAATTGCAGGGAGCTCAACAGCGCCACGAACGGATTCCGGGATGAAAACGTTTTGAGCGAGGGGGGTTTCGGCAGAGTTGACAGGGGCGTTCTCCCGAGCAACGGGCAAGAAATCGCGGTGAAATCTATCACGAAGGAGTTTAAGGAGGGGATGAAGGGGTTCGTGGCAGAGATTTCAACCATGGGGTGGATGCAACACAGGAACCTAGTTCCACTCCAGGGGTGGTGCAGGAAGCAGATGCAGTTATTCATCGTTTACGACTACATGACCAACGACAGCCTTGATCAACTCATATTCGGAAACCCTACTTCCGTCTTGCCGTGGCCTCGGCGATACGCGATCCTGAAGGGCGTAGCCGTGGGGCTGCTTTATCTACACGAGGAATGGGAGAAGAGGATCATCCACAGAGACATCAAGTCGAGCAACGTGCTACTAGATTCTGAGCTCAACAGGCAGCTGGGAGACTTTGGCCTCGCCCGGCTGTATGAACACAGTGCGAACCCGGAGACAACTTTCGTCGTGGGAACACCCGGGTACATAGCGCCGGAGCTCGTACAAATAGGGAAAGCCACGCCCAGCTCGGACGTGTTCAGCTTTGGCGTTATGCTGTTGGAAGTGGCATGCGGGAGGAAGCTCGTTGATCTATGCCCAGATGCTCAACATCCGTTTTCGGTCGACATGGTCTGGGAGCTGTACACCCATGCGAGTCTGCTCGAAGCGACTAATCCAAAGTTGGGCAGTGAATACAACACAGGCGAGATGGAGAAGGTTTTGAAACTGGGATTACTGTGTTCCATTACCGAGCCTAGAGAATGTTGGGGATACGGAATGTGTGTCAAATACTGGAAGGTGAAGCTCCTCTCCCTGACACCTATTTGGAATCGTTTAGCCTGAATGCAATGGGTCAGTTTAGTGTAGCTGTGAATGCGTGGGCCGCTGTCGGTGATCCAGAGGATAGCCTTCCTCGGTTTCCGAGTGGAAGCCATTCAACCAGATGGCTTTATCCAACGTAAGGTGAGATATTAGGATATGATGTTAAAATTCATAAGAGAATATATTGTGATATCATGTTAAAATTAGTAATTCTCTCAAAAGGCATAAAAAGACCCCATAAAATTGTTGAGTTGGAAAATTTGTTTGAAATAATAATTGTTGTATTAGATGTAGGTTGTTTACTATGTTTGTATTAAGTTGGTAATATATAATTAAAATAATAATTGAAATATTGAGATGATTAAAGTTGATTGAGATATAATTTACCAATGAAAAATTTAAAACCATTGAGAACAAATGTTGATTTTCTAGATTGGGTAATTTCTACTAAGAGGAAACAACAATAGTGTTCTATGTTGTTTTATGAAAGGCATTTAATATTTTTTTGCCTTTATGTGAGATGTTGGCATTCAATATGTATGTTGTATTCTTATTATCATTTGTATTCCTTATTATTGATGATTATTTCGTTTAAGAAAATTATCTATAATTGTTGTAAACCAAGACAATGTATTCAAGTTGAACTGGACCCAAAGGATGACAAATTAGAAGAATCCTACTATTGTTGTATATTGGTTGATTTTTTTTTATTTTTTTTTTAACTGAAATGGTTGTGTTTTATTGAGAATTCCAGGTTGGGCAAAGCCTAATCAACTAGATTACAATTCATGGATTTACATGAGCTCCTCTCCCAGTTAGGGGATGATTGCCATTTTCAAAGCGCCTGCGTTTATACTGATCATTCCACTTTGTTGAGTGCAACCTGTATTTGCCAATCTATCTGCCTCCTTATTTAAATCTCTGAGGATATGAAATGTTTGCACCGAGGAGAAGTCCTTCAGAATTCTGTTCACTCTTGAGAGCTGTTTATTTAACGGAGGGTCCTTTAACCATTTCTTGCTTATTAATGCCTTTATCAGCAATTCTGAGTCCCCAAAAATTAGGATTTCTCTTTGGCTTTCTTTTATAGCTAATTGGCAGGCTTTTAAGAGTCCGAGAGCTTCAGCCTGATTGTTGGTTTTCGTTCCTAGTCCCCAACTTATATCTTCTTTTTCTCCATTCGGATAGTAGATTACCCCTCCTGCTCCTAATGTGCCTGGATTGCCTTTTGAAGCGCCGTCAAAGGACTTGCCCTGGGATTTCCACCACTGTTGAAATCTATCCTCAGGTTCTCGGCTCTGCCATCTTTTCTTGTGGGTTGGCCGAGTGATAGCTGAAGGTCTGGTGTTGAATGAGAAACTGTCCAGCCAAGCCCTTTCCTCTGTTCGAAGGGAGTTGTCATCTTTGACTGAAGAATGATTCAGGGTTTCTAAAAGGAGTTTCTTTGCCTGTTCTGCCACTTTTTCTGCTGATATTTCATTTTGGTTGAAGATGATATCGTTCCGGGCAAGCTAGAGCTTCCAACATACATATTTTGGAGCAGCAATCCATACCTTGTACCATAGATATTTGCCAGCAATATTATGAGGGTAACTGGCTTTCCAAGTGGAGAACATGTGTGCAATCGTACAGTGGGCTGAGGATCTCACATTTAATCCAGACAGAAAGATAGTCCAGGTCTTCTTAGCATACTCACAATTAATAAATAAATGATCTGAAGTTTCCAGAACATTTTTTCATAGAACACATCGATGGGGGCCTGTTATGTTCCTCTTGCACAAGTTTTCTCCGGTCAAGATTTTGTTATGGAACGGAGTCCAAAAGAAAAAACTGATCTTAGGAATGCTAAAACTGTCCCAAACCTGCTTCCATACTTCTTTTGGATGAGGTGAATTCTTTTTTTTTTTGCATTTGTAGGTATCCTTGCCTCGTTGTATACACACCTGTCTTCCCCCATCCCCGGGTGTCTTCTTCATCTCTATGAACTGGAGTGAAGTCTGTAATCGCCTTTTTAAGAGCGTGTAACTGTGGGATTAGATGCGTTGGTGCCTTGGGGAAATTCCAGCGTTGCCATTCTCCTCTGTTATCCCAACCAGCGATGTCTTCGATCTTACGAATTCCTTTTGATTGTAGCCATAATCTTACCTCTGCGATTTCACTGTTTTCTTTGAGAGGAGGGTGGCCCATGACTCTGTCTTTCCATAACAGAGTGTTTTTGCCGTTCCCAGGAATTTTGTACAAGTGAGTTTTGAAGAATTTAATACCTTTGCTGCATAACCTCCAGGCTTGCGTTCCTTTAGGAGCTTTCTCCGGAATAAAGGATCTGATTTCAACTGTTGTTTGAGATATTTGTATTTTAATATCTCGCTGATAGGGTGACTAGGCTCATCAAGCAATTGCCACAGTAATTTTCGTCCCATCACTACGTTTGCATGAAGAGGGTCTCGTATTTGGAGGCCACCTTCCTCTATAGGTGTTTTCGTTGTTTCCCAATTTATTAGGTGAAATCTATTGTCATTTCCTCGCCCTCCATTCCACAGGAAATTTCAGATAAGGCTGGAGATCTGGTCTGAGATTTGCTATGGAGCTAGCATCAAGGAGGCCTAAAACGTTGGTAGTGCCAAGAGGACCAATCTGATGAGCATGAGTTTTCCTCCTGTGGTTAGCCAATAACCCCCCCATCCTGCGATCTTTTTCTTAAATTTAGAGATCACCTCTTCCCACAGTTGATTACTGTTGGATCCCATTGTTATTGGGAGACCTAAGTATTTAAATTTGTCCCAATCTACGTGTCCATTGAAGCCCAAGTCGCTGGCAATTCTGTTGATAGTCTGCTGTTTTGTGTTCCACCCATAGACAACAATTTTCCTTTCACTGATTAACGCTCCAGAGATGCTGCAGAACTTTTTGAGGATGATTTTGAAGGAGTTTGCAATTCGTGGAGATGCACCCCCAAGAAATAGTGAGTCATCAGCAAACATCGCATGGTTCATTGGTTCGATTTCTTTCACAATTCTAATTCCAGGAAGGTTACCTTTTTGTTTTTCCAAAATTAATTTTCTGCTCAGGGAGTCTGCCATCAGTATGTAAAGAAATGGTGACAAGGGGCAGCCCTGCCTTAGTCCCCTCGTGGTTAAGAAGAAATTTGTGGGTCTATCGTTTACCATTGGAGCTATCCAGATCTTTTCTAGGCATGCTTTGATTAGATTTATAAACTCTTGATTGAATCCAAAGGCTGAAAGGACCCTGTACAAAAAGGAGCGATTAACTCTATCAAAAGCATTACACATGTCCAGTTTTATAAGCATACCTTGTTCTTTGGGTGAATGGCTTGAGTGCAAGGCTTCTTGGACTTGGATAACAGTATCCAGAATGTGTCTTCCTTTGACAAATCCCCCTTGAGCTGGAGAAATGAGCTTTTGCAAGAGAGGCTTGATTTTGCTCGCCAAAAGTTTGGCCACTATCTTGTATGATGCATTGCACAGTGAAATCAGCCTGTACCTGTCCAAAGATCCTAGATTTGTCTCCTTAGGAATTAAGGCAAGAAAGGTAGAGTTGATTCCGCCCCCGATCCTTGCTTTTCTCATGAATCCACGTATCATTCTGAGGAGATCAGGTTTGATTAACGCCCAGCAGATTCTGTAAAAATGGATTGAAAATCCATCAGGTCCTGGCGCTTTGTCAGGTTCCATAGACCAAACAATGTTGGATACTTCTTCTTCCGTTACTGAGCTCATGAGGTTTTCATTATCCTCCGTACTGATTAGCTTTGGAATATTTGCAAGGAACTCTAGTGTATCTTCCTCACTCCCCTCTTTTTCTACTGTAAGTAGAGTTTGGAAGTGTTTCACAGCAGCTTCCTTGATTTGGGCGAATCCTTTGCATACCTGTCCATTAGAAAGGGTGATCTCTGTTATATGGTTTCGACTGAGTCGAGCCCTATACTGTCTATGAAAGTATGTGGTGTTTCTGTCCCCAGCTTTAAGCCATAGGCTGCAGGACTTTAGGCGCCAATACTCTTCCTCTCTTCTGAAGGAACAATATGTTTTCCTTTGTGCAATTTTTTCTTAATCTAAATCCATAGAATGGATGTCTTTGTCTTCCAATTCAAATTGCATCTCTTCCAGCTGGGTGATAGCCTCTTTCCTCTGACTGGTGGGAGTTTTCAAAGGTTTCTTTATCTACTCTTTAAGGACCTTCTTTGTGTTTTTTATTTTTTGCTCCCACACATAGCTTGGGGATCCTGAGACTTCTATACTCCATGTTGTTTGGACTGTTTCAAAGAATCCTTCTCTTTCCGCCCAGAGAGGACTGAAGCAAAAGGGGAGAGGGCCTAGATCCTCTTCATCTTTCAGATAGAGGAGGACATGTTTGTGGTCCGAGCTGAGCTTTGGAAGAATCTTATTGATGAATATTCTTTTCCCCATCATTATAGATCTGCTGATGAGGAATCTATCCAGCCTTGCTACGATATGATTTTCTCCTGTTCTATTGTTGGTCCATGTGTATTTTCCTTTAACTGGCTTGAAGTCTACTAAATCCCTATGTAATATTATTTTCTCCACTGTAGTAAGAAAAGGATCTCTTGAGTAAGTCCCTCCTCTCTTGTCTTTAGGATCAAGAATTATATTCAGGTCGCCTCCTATAATTATGTTCCTGGGATTGTTATGATCTAGAAACTCCGAGAGTGTCTTCCAGCACTCTCTCTTTTCCTCGTAGTGAACCGGAACATACATATTAAACAAGGCTAAGTTGAGATTGCTTGCTATGTGTCGCAGTTCAGTAAATATCCAATGCTGGGTCTCGAATGATCTTTCTAGAGAGAAGGAGTTTTTTGCCCAGAATGTTCCTATTCCTCCAGCCGTGCCTCTTGCACTCACAACCTTTCCAGAGTCGAATTTCCATTTGGTGTTACTGGTGCTTAGAAGGATCTCCCCTTCTACTTTTGTTTCTTGGAGCATGAGGATGTCTGTGGGTTCCATTTTCAAAAGATCTTTTATGGCTTCTGCTTTTGTGGGATTCCCCAAACCCCTGCAGTTCCAAGAGGTCAGCTGCATCATTTACCACTTGTAGGGGTAGGCCCTCCTCCCTTGGGGGCCCTAGGCCTGGTATTCCTCCCAAGTGTCATTTCTATGGTAGCTTGACTGCCGAGGGTTTTTTGTCTTTCTGACTCCTCTTCTCTAGTTTCCCTGTTTGTTCTTCTTCCAACCTTTTTTGCTGGCCTTTCAAATGTTTCATCGTCTGATGAGCCCATATTCTCTGTGATTTTCTTCTTTTGTTTGATTATATCTGCATAGGAAGGGGAGGAAGTATTGCTTGGGGTAGGGATTGGGTTATTACCTGGATCTATGGTGTCGTTATTCTCCAGCTGAGGTGGATCTTCTCGCTCTGCCTCTGGAGGATCTGAAGGCGGCATGAGAATTTCAAAGGGGTTTTTGTCCCCCTCATTGTTGTTTGTATCTCTGTTTCCAGTGTTTTGATTGCTTGCACTTCCATTACCTACTTTATTCTCCGTCTCTTTAGCCTTATTTTTGTTGTTCTGTCTGTTGCTTGTTGGTTTCTTTGCATGTTTCCATTGTTCTCCCTTTTCTTTCTTTGATGCCTCCTCATTCCTCTTTTTGTAGTATCTTGCGAAGTTCCCGTACTCATGACAGTGTCGAAACTTAAAGGGCAGTTGTTCGTAGTCGAGCTCTTGGATGTGTGTCCAATCCACCACCGATAGCTTTATTGCTTCAAGTAGCTCGATTTCTAAGTCAACCTCCACACAGATCCGAGCACAGGAGAATTGATCCTTCCTCAGTGCCTGATCTATGTATCTCCCTAGGGCGTTGCTGATGGATTGAAGTGAGTTCTGACTCCAGCAATGAAGGGGAAGGTGCAGGAGGTGCACCCGAACAAGAACAACCTTGGGCACATCTTGTGCTGGGTCGAAATCTAGAGACCATTTGTTCAAGTAGAGGCCTTGAGGGCCCATGAAGTATGGCCCATTTCTAAAGATCAGGCTTCTATCCTCTGCATTGTCAAACACGAAGATGAAGAACCCTTTGCCTATGAAGTGGCTCTTTATTCCTTCGTTGACCAGTGGTAACCAGTTTCTTTTAACCCATTCCTTGACTGCTCTCGGGGATGGCCACAGTCCAGTAAACTGGCCAATGAGGCCTCTTTCTGCGAGTTTCAGCGCTGATCGGCAGGTTTCCTCCACAGGCAAGGTCACCATGGGGATGTTGTCCAGTTTTTTAACAAACTTTTGCTGCGGGCTTGAGGCCTGGCGTTCCCCTGTAGTAGCTACTAGAGCTTTGAAGGCTTCCAGCTTCGAAGGTAAGGGGGGAGGGGCCGCAAGGCCACCTCCAAGCTCCATGGGGTAGATCGCGTGAAGGTGAGTCGGTTCAGACGGCGCGACTAGGGTTGCAGCAGCGCAGTGAGTGTATATTGGTTGATTTAATAGTAGGTTTTGGATGACATTGTTTGCTTAAAAATATCCTTGCTTCATGGACCATAGTTAATTGCCATAGATTCTTTCATGGTGCATAACATTCTACATATGCATTTGTGAAGTCACTCAGAAATAATATAAAGGGGGAGAGGGGAAGGAAAAGAGAGAGGACTTAAGAGAGAGAGGAGAGAGGAAGGGAGAGGGAGATGGAATTATGGGGGGAGAAAGAGGGAGGGAAAAAAAACACGCAAAGGGAGAATGGTGAAGATATAGAGAACCTAGATCCATCTTAAACTTGGATCTATCGAGAGAGATCAAATATCATAAAGGAGTGCAAAAATTGAACAAAAGTCTATACTTCAAAAGATTTGATACCTCTTGGTGCTTGATAAATCTAAGGTTAACATATGGATTTAAGCAGGTTATTTTAAGTATTTGGTATCCAGTTAAGAAAGATTCTTCGGCGAAAATCACATGGAATATCATTTGTCGACGCGTTTCGAACCAACTAGTGTGGTTCATCGTCAGGACAAGTTGAAGAAACAGATCCAGCTTAGCATGATAAATAGTCTGAGCAGAGTCTCCAACGGCTAAATTAACGGCTAATTTTGACCTTAGGACCCAGGTCAAATTCTTATTTACTAATTTAATGATATTATTATAATTATTATTATTATTATCTTTCTTATGGAAATAAGTTAAATTAGGTAAAAAGGTTGGTTTTAAAAAGGGAATCTATATATATATATATATATATATATATATATTAGGTTATAAAGGTAGGATTAATAATTTTAATGGTTGGTTAGATGGTTGGTTGGAAACACGTCGACAAATGATATTCCATGTGATTTTCGCCAAAGAATCTTTCTTAACTTGATATGGATCACAGAAGCCTGAACTCTATTATTTGGTATGCACATCCAATTAAGTATTCAACTACTTTATATAAAATCACATATTGTATAATATTATTATTTTTAATTGTTCTCTACACATTTTAAATAATTAGGTATATTATATTATTATTATTATTATTTTGTGGTATATATTGGCTTTTAATTGAAGTATAAAAAATTATCATATAGAAGATGGATTCTCATAAAATAAAGTGTCCACATGTTAGTAAACAATTTAAATTATTTAAGTTAATTTAAATTTAAGTTAGTTATAAAATAAATTATTTATCTTTGTAGTATTAAAACATCATATATTATGATATAAAAAGATGTCTCTTCATAAAATTGTCCACATATTATTAAAGTGATATTATTATTAAAGTGATATTAGAATTCAGTGAAAACAATTTATGTTTGCAATATAGTAAATATATATATATATATATATATATATATATATATATATATATATATATATATATATAATATTTAAATTTAGTAAAACAATTTCAAAAATAAATAAATTTTAAACCAAATTATTTGAATTATAAACATTATTAAAAGATATTTTCATTTAAAAAAATTCTTAAATATCAACATTACACATAATCAACAAATAACCATAAAAAATAATAATAATCACCATAAATATCCATATTACATCCAATCAACAATTAAAAATAAAAAATCATAATAAACTTATCCATTCTTTTCTATGCAACATCCCATCCATCAGTTTACATTTGTAATTTGAAAGGAAAACCGCTTTGGCATTCATCAAAATACAACCAAGGAGATAACAACAAAATATATTCCCTGCTTCATTTATATTTTACACCAAAAAAATGTGTGAGTTCCCAAATATTCCGGACATCATGTCTACTTTGCCCACTTTCCAGATAGTATGGGCATTATTTTTAGCTTTAAGCAACCATAAATCTATAGAGGGGCACATTTAATTAGAATTTTCACATTAAGGTCTGCCTGGTGTATCACTGTATAAAGTCCAACCAGACGCACATGAAAAACCCAAAGAGGTTATATGGTTGGAGTTGCTTCATATTACAACAAATACACAATCACCATCAAAATCTAAGCCTGCAAATGTGGTAGTCACACACAAAAAAATTAGTTTGGCAAGAAAATAACCACTACTTAATCCCAACCAGGACTGGTTTATCTCAACTTTTCCTGTCTTTTCAATTTGTAAACGGTTTGATTAATTTCATTATAAAATTACAATCCAGTGAAACTACAAAGACTATAGTTGACTAGAAGTGTCCAATTATAGATTTCAAGATAAATTAATTTATTGTGACCTTCAATTATTGGATTGTTTCCATGCTAATGGAATGATGCATGTACTTGCTTGTAAAACAAGGAAAACCCAGTCAGCCTGAGTCCCAACCCTTCCATTATGTGATCTGAATTAAATCATCTCGCCCCTTCAATTATCTGGACTAAAACATCTCGACCCTACATTTAAATGGTAGTTTTCATCATAATGGAAGCATGCACACAACAACCCGCAATACCCAAATCTATCGATATTGTTGTGTGAAGACCCCAAGGCCCAAAAAAAAACTTAACCAGATTTCAATGCATGGAGCCTAATTATGACCTAACTGGCGTTGAATTCCATTGTTGTCCCCTTGGATTTTTCTTCTTTATTACATGCAAGCTCGTTTTAAAATTTTTGATGACGAACTGCATGGCATCGATGGTCATCCTCCTTATTCCTCGAGGAAGCCAACTAATGTATCCCCACTTCGACTAGCAGCCCAGGCCATTCAGGGTGTGAATCCCGAAATTGATCCCCACTTTATAAATTAATCCTGACCTAGGCAAATGGGCTCTTGCAATCCTTCAGCTCCTTCCTTCCATAATTGAATTCATGAAGCTTACACATAATCTGATACGACTAAGGTAAAACTATCCATATTCAAATTCCCTGTTTTCCTCAGGATACTGCACCAAATACCAATTGGTGCAAATATGAAAACCCTCCTATGGGTTGCTAGAATTCTATAATTGAATGCATCTCGTAACTACTTTTCTAGTATGGAAAAGGAGTGCATTTGATCTCTTCTGTACACAGGGCAAGCGAATGTAAAGGAGATGTATTGTTGGCTCATCTGGCCCTTAAATCATAGACTTACATACAAATAAGCAAGGACCCATTAAATGCATACTTGCCAGAGGCCCTAAGTTTCCAGCCACATTCAAAGATTTTACATTCTTCAACTCCTCTCTAAAGAACATTGTAAACAACCTAGATCTCTTAGAAGAGCTTGGAGCCAGCCTAGAATGCTTGATGGTTGTTCCTGTTTATATAGGAAGAAAATAAAATATGAAACCAAATGCATGATTATTATAAGAGGAAACATACTTCCACATGTCGCTTTTAACCACTACAAATCACACCAGACTCCTATCTTTGAGGTCATATTCATGGAAAACGGAGTGGGTGATGGATGGAAATGAAAACATTTCAGCGATAGGGGTTAGTTATTTAGAAAATGTCACCACACATCGGTGAATCCATACCAAGTAGCTAAAGTGTCACAAATATCAGGCACAAATGTGGTATGGTCATATGATGCAGATATGTCACCTGAAGAAGAAAAAGGTAGCCAAAATTATGAGGTGAGCTGATTCAAACGAAAGGCCTATCGTCCTAAATATGTATCTTAAAATGAACCTGGTGAAGGGTATTTAACCTTTTTGGACTAACTACTTGCCCAAAATAACTCAAGATTCACAAAAACTTAATTCAATTAACTCACATTCTAAATATGGACTGCACTTAACTCTTCATCCATCACTTGACTTGACTCAACGCTCAACTCTCAATTAACTGATTCTCTAATTTTAGCTAACTCCATATGTGGGAGTAATTACAATTTCTAACACTCCCCCTTAATTACGACCGTATGACTCAACATGACTCAACTATGACTGCTAGGCTTACAATAGAAATTGACTCAATTATCACTCAAACATGTTTGTTGGTCTATGTCTCAGCTAAGCTTACAATGACTCAAGACATTCACAATTTTGCATTTTCCTTTTCTCTTCTTCCAAATTTTAAATCCTCGAAATTGCTTCATTCTCTGTTGTGGTCTCTTGTTGTAGGCTCCATATTTCTTTACTTGTTGTTGCTGTAATTTTTCTTTGAATTTGTGCTGAAACACAATTCAATCTTGTCTAATACACCTTCCTCTTCAAATATTCATTCAAACATGGACATTTGCCACAACATTTCCTCTTCAAACTGTCTTCTTTGGTTTGCTTCTTGCGCTTCATATTCATGACTTTCTTTCTTCCATATTTCTTGATAGAAAAATCTTATCTCTTCTTGACTTCATTGTTGAAAAATGGTTTCAATGCATTGATGTTTGTCTTCATAAACATCCATATCATTTTTTTCACTTTCATCATTAGGCATTGTTCTTTTTTTCTTGTAATCTACGCACACAAGATCATTATTCACCATTTCATTCAATTCTTTTATTCCAGCTGCTGCTTTAAGACTTGCATGAATTTGTTTTATTGGTTTCTGAATCCATTCTTAAATGAGCTTCAAATTCGCATCAAATTTATTAACAACCTTGTTTTCAACTTTTTCACCCATGTTATTTTGAACACCTGCATATTCAAAAGCAATGTTAAAAACATCTTTAATATGGTTCTCTTCAGTGACAGATTATTCCTCTATATCTTCCTTCTTTTCAACTACATGGAGGTTGTCTTCCACTGTTATGTTGTTAGTGGATATTCTCATCAAAAACTCTTCAATCACTTTATCTTGTTCTTGATCATCAACTGCTCCTAGATGACACACTACTTTATGAGCAGTTCTAACTATTTCATGTATTGGTGCTACAGTGGTAGCTTCAACCTTCAATGTTTCATCAAACATTGCGCTTACCATATTGCCACAATCAATCCATGTTTAAAAAGGTAAACCACACATATTATCAACATAATGTTCATCCACACTATATTGGGATATTCGAGCATTCCTATGCTCATTGACAATTTCAACTTCACCAAATCCATCAATTGCGGATGGATTCACCAATTCACATCTCGCTTTGCAGTCATCATCCACATGTGTCTCATCATAGTGGGATTCATAATCATCTGCATCATCTACATTACAATGGATTCCTTGAGAATTTATATTCTCTTGCTCTGCTTCACATACAAAGGCAATTGCTTCTCTCTCTGTAATCTTTGTTGCATCCTCTTCATCGATATGCATGCTTGCATAATGGGTTCAATTTTATGGTCTTGACAACCATCATCCACTTTCGTGTGGGGTTCTCCAAGCTCTGTTTTCCTCTCAATGTCTTGCTCATATACTCTCATATCTGCGACTGACTTCTTTTCTTGTGACATAACCTAACGTTGCATGTCACTCCCCCTTGCACCAAACTCTACTTCTAAGAACTTCCATGTTTCTTTGGAAGTTGTAGCTTTTTCTACCTTACACAAACACTTCTCATCCAATGTTTGTTTTATAAAATTCAATGCTAAAGTATCACATACTTCATCATATGGGTTATTACACCCGTACTCAATTAACTCTTTAGCTCTAAGAAAATTCAACGTTTTGATAATCCAATGATCACAATATTCACCTATAAACATAGGAGGTGGTAGAATATTAAAGCTACACCAATCACCCTTGATTTCTTCTTTGTCTTCTAATAGACTTCTTAGTTCCTCGGTTATGGCCTGAACCTCTCTAACCATGGCAATGATCTTTGCCTCTTCACTTCGATTCCTCTTCTTAATCTTCTTTAGTCACGCTTTGCGACCTATGACGGTTGTCATTCATTTTCTTATAGCTACTTTGCTGATTGCATAAGTTTGACTTCCTTATCGCCCCAGAAAAAAATATGATTTTCAATATGCGCCCCCCGTAAGGAAAAATCTTCACCCAAAACAATGTCATGCTTGACAAAAAACCAAATAATTTTATAGACTAACAAACTTTACAACACCCTAAATTCTCTTGCCAATAAAACCTTTTTTATAATATTTGATAAAACACCTTTTCAATTCTTTTTTGCTTCAAAACCCTTTAAAACTCCTTATAATATTCCTTCGTAAAGCTTTCAAAAAACCTTTAATTTTTTTTTATTTTTTTTTTAAACTTTATTAACCACTTTGTAAAGCTCTTTTAACAAAACCTTTTCAACCACTTTAATACTATACCATATAACAAATATTTCACTTATATATTGAGAAAGGTATTTTAATATGGAGCAAAAAAATATCCGTGTGACTTTGACTTGCCATTAATGCGTGAAAAAAATCAAGAAACTTGAACTTTAAACCTACCGCAAACCTTTCTTTAAAACTTGCGCACGAGGATGACTATTTTTTCTTTTTCGCTAACCTTTTTAAAATCCCTTTTTAAAATACTTTGGAATAATTTTTTTCAAAGCCGTCAAACTTGAAACCTTAGGGCAGCGATTCCATGGCTCCAAGCAGCTCTGCAAACTGGCGTGCAGATTGTTATTGACTTATTGCTTGGCAGCTGCATAAACACTTTCGATCTTTTAAAAAAATATATGTTTTTTTCTCTACCAACACGCCTCTTCGTATGATTCCCTACGTGCTAATGCTATCCACAAAATAGAAGTCCCGCGTTAGTCCTCCAACGCTACCAAATTGGAAGGAAATCAATGTGCTTGTGCTTGCAAAACGTGGTAAGTTTTTCACCTCTAACGCGGCTCTATGCTAAGACCACAAGTGTTATAGTGCCGTGAATACCACTACAAGGTGTGTTATAGCTCAAAAAAGAGAAAAAAAATATATTTCTCTTCTTTCTCACATACCACCGCTAATATGTTCTCTATGACTCTGGTAACCTTGCACTAATACCAATTTGATGGAAACACAGAAGTTTTCAGAACCTAAAACTAAAGCAGAGATATGAGCTCTCACTAATGTAGAGAGGGAACAATGGAAGAAGGACAAAAAGAAGAATGCACAAGCGTTGCAGCTTATCCAGCAGAGAGTGGACTGAGTAGTGTTCCAGAAGATTATGATCACGTCTCCAAAAAAAGAAGCATGGGATAATTTGTTTGATAAGCTATAAAGGTATGACGAAAGTCAGTATTGTTAAGTTGCAGAATACTAGGAGAGATTTTGAAAGTCTACAGAGGAAGGAGACAAAGGACATCGATTCTTTCATGAATTGGGTCATGACTGTTGTAAATCAGTGAAAAATTTATGGTGAGGAAATTAAAGATCAAATAGTGGTTGAGAAGGTCCTCAAATCTTTGTCTACCAGATTTGATGTTGTGGTAGCAACCATAGAAGAAGCCAAGGATTTGGCATCATTGACAGTTGATTATTTGATGGGATCATTTCTATCACATGAAGAAATGATAGAAATAAATAACGATTCCACTTTAGAAACCACTTTCCAAAACTAGGTTTCTATTGCAAGAGATAGAGGTCGAGGAATAAATAGATTGAAAGGGAGAGGATGAGGCAGAAGATATGGTGGTCAGAGAGATGGGCGAGAATAGAATGAACATGAAAGTGGAAGAAACTACAAATCTTAAAAAATAATCAAAGAATTTACAAATCAAAGGTGAGATGTTATTATTGCAATAAATTTGGTCACTATGCTCGTGATTGCAAGAAGAAGATCGCTGATCAAGGGAACCAAAGAGCTAATGTCACTATAGAGAGTACTAACTTCATGTTCCTAGCTTACCATACCATGCATGAACTTTCTCATAGTGTGTGGCTATTAGATAGTGGTTGTAGTAACCACATGATAGGCAACAAGAACTTGGTTGCAAATTTGGATCAATCTGTGAAAACAGAGGTAAATTTGGGGACTAACAAGACTGTGGATGTAGATGGCAAAGGAGTGGTTAACATTCTGACCAAGCAAGGGGAGCCAAAGACAATCTCAGAGGTATATTATATCCTTAGTCTCAAATGTAATTTGATATGTGTTGGTCAATTGACACATAAAGGATACAGAGTTATCTTTCAAGGTCAAGAATGTGTTGTATATGAAAAGTCCCCAAGAAAGCAGCTGATAGGAAAGGTGCAGATGATGAGGAACAAACTCTTTCCTCTAATTATGAATTACAGTGACTAGGTTAGTTCTTTTACAATTGCATGTTCTGATGATTATTGGTTATCGCATTTTCAATTTGGACACTTGCACTTTTTTGGTTTAAGATTGTTGCAGTAGAAACAGATGGTCAGAGGATTACCTCCAATCAAAGAACCTGCTAGTACTTGTGAGTGTTTCACCTTGGGGAATAAACACCATGAAATTTTTCCAAAGGGAGTTGCATATAGAGCAAAGCAACCTCTTGAGCTAGTGCATACAAACTTGTGTGGACCTTTAAGAACACATTGGATTGGTTGAAGTAGTTACTTCCTTACTTTCATTGATGAATATAGCAGAAAGACATGGGTTTACTTCTTGAAGAAGAAGTCTAAAACTTTTGCAAGGTTTAAATAATTCAAATCCTTAGCAGAGAACCTAAGTGATCGAAAGATCAAGGTAGTGAGGTCAGATCGTGGTGGAGAATATGATTCAAAGGCATTCCATGATTACTGCAAACAACATGGAGTCAGAAAACAATTTACAACTAGGGACACACCGCAATAAAATGGTGTGGAAGAGAGAAAGAACATAACCATTATGAATATGAAAAGAAGCATGTTGAAAGGAAGAAACTTGTCTAATGAGTGTTGGGCAGAAGCTGTTGCATGTGCTATTTATGCGATCAACAAATCTCCTATAAAGAGTGTGATGAATAGAGTACTAGAAAAATCATGGTCAAGTATGTATTACAACGTATCTCATCTTAGTGTTTGGATTTGTAGCTTATGCACGTGTGCATAAAGAGCGAAGAGGAAAATTGGATTATAAAAGTGAAAATTTCATATTTACTGGTTATAGTGAGTAATCAAAAGCTTACAAATTGCATAAACCTCTCACAAAGATCTAAAGATCTCTTCAATTAGATCCTAGCATTAAAAACTATCACTGAATGAAGACTCCTCTTCAAAACCAAAAAACAAAACAAAAATCCTTAAGTATGAGTCTCGGATCTCGCATATCGCAGATTTGGAAAGGCAAGCAATGGAGGTTGGAACGAAAAAGTGATCAACGATCTCCGATGTCACATATTGGCAATAAGAAGTCCAATACACAATGCAACAATGAATCATATCAATGATCTCTAATCACCAATCAGGCACATCAGTGAGACATATCAGCAATCTGCAGTCGGCGGGCTACAAAGAACATCGCAATCAGAAATTGACAATCGGAGGGGTCCAAAGTACATCGCAATCAGAAATTGACAATCGAAGGGGTCCAAAGCACATCGCAATAGGAAACCAGCATTCGCAAGTCGCATGGGTGACAACATTTAAAAATTGGGATATATGAATTGCGACATATATACACCTTCAGTGTTAAAAAATCGAGGAGGACCGAAACATTTTACAAATGATTTTATTGAAAAACCAGATCAGTTTCAGGCCTTTTTTCTCTCCTCTAGAGAGACACGTGGTAGTGCGTGATTAGTTCTGATATGCTATGTGGCATATGACGTGGAGGTATAATGGACATGTGGCTTTCAGATTCAACATTTTCTAGGGTCCTAATGGGGAAATTCAACGTGACAGGTGTCACCACTCACAGGGTAGCACGTGGTATAGGATACCGTCAGGTCGCATATCGGCAAGCACGGGTTGAGGCACATTGCTGCATAAAGTTAAAGCCGTTGATTGAAATTCTCTGATAAAGGAGCTCCGATGTCGGGGCTAGCCCACGGTTACAAAGGGATCAAAATACCGAGGGCTATCAGTGATCACAAAGGTAGGAAACAACATAAATATATGTTTTATGTGTTAAAACCATAAAGTTGGGCAAAATGATTTTTATAAAATTGGGCAGAAATATTAAACAAAATGCTTTTATATGTTAGCGTGGGCCCTCTCTCATTCCCTCACCATGTGGCTCGGGACATGTCACAGATCATAGATCGCAAGTCTTGGGGGTTGCAACTAAATCCCATGATATGAAATCATTGATTTCCAAGTTCCAATATTCAAAAGGGCTCAAGTTCACATATGTCATGGTCCCATGTGTTACACATGGGGACTGTTTGTAATGCAATATTACAAAGAATCGGCCCCCTTTTTACTAAACCCCATAATAATTATAAGGGAAGCTTGGGGAATAAGCGCTTGCAAGATAAGCCGATGGTTATCGCCCACTATTTTTATGGCTTAAAATGCCCCTGATATTCATGATTTTATAGTCATGCTTTAAAATCCTTTCCATAGTTATGATTTTGTACTTTGCTATAATTTTATGTTTTTGAGTGTTCAGAAGGAACCCAATGATCCCAAAAGTGACCCGATAACGCAGAAAGGGAATGAACGAGGGCATTAGCAAGATTTTTAGAAGGTTTTTTGGCACAATGACAGACAATTTGGGATTTTCCATAGGACTAAGGGTAGATGAGGATGAAGATGATTTTATGAGTTAATGACGTTCCTATATTTGACCCAAATCTTTCTATTATGATAAAACACACCTTTTGATCCACTTATTTGGATAAATTCAATGTACTGGTATTAGGCCGAAATGGTATTTAAAGGCTAAATATACAATGTAATGGGAAGTACGGGGAAATTGTTGAGAGTCGGAAGAGACCCTGTGTGTAAACATTTTTAATAAAAAATATCATAACACTTTTTTATCAGTTTCAGAGATTTCTGTGGTGTGTGTTTTCAAATTTTTGTTTACTTTGTGTTAATCTAATATTCATTTCTCAAGCTATTATCTTGAATTCATTCTTATATGCTCAAGATAACTATGGGTCTTATACATGATGGTTTTAAAAGTATAGGCTACAAGGAGCAAGAAATTAAAAAGGCCATTGAGAAAGCTGAAAGAAAGATGTTGTCTCATGAGCCTAAGGCTCAAGACCAGCCTAATTGTGGTATTGTTTTTCTACCGTATATCAATGGAATTACAGACAAAATCGCTAAAATCCTAAAAAAGAAAAACATTATCACTCATTTCTCAGCTCCAAGTACTATCAGACAAGGTTTAAAGTCTGTTAAAGATGATATCGACAATCATCAGCTTAAAGGAGTATATAAAATAGAATGTTCTTGTGGGAAGAGCTACATTGGTGAAACAGGTCGCTCCCTCCAGACAAGACTCAAGGAACATGGCGCTGATATTAAGAACGGAAGATCTCGTACTTCAGCCCTAGCAGAGCACTCCTTAAAGACTAACCACCATATTTGTTTGGAAAGCGCATCAATTATCGTAAGGGAAGAGCAACATCAGAGACGAAAGATCAGAGAAGCGCTTGAAATCATCAAACATCCTCATAATCTAAACAGGGATAGTGGTGTGGAGATTAGCGGGAGCTGGCTTCCCTTGATCAGGAAATAAAAAGCGCAAGCACATTCCCTAGTAAAGGCCTCAACAGGTAAGTTACCCCTCTTCCTTCTCATGTCATTTGTCTATGTTTTCTTTTCGATCCACGTTAAAATTTCCATTAAATGCTAGGATATATTAATTCCTATATCACTATTAAGTAATATATTAATCACTATATTAATTAATTATAAATAGTAATTATTTATAATGATTAATATAATTTGATTAATATTTTAATTAAATTATATAAGAATTAATATTTCCCTAGTATGTAGTGTTTTTAGTTTAATCAACCTATTTTTGTTTTAGTTATAGCCCTTAAAATTTATTAGTTAGCTTTATTTCCTTAAAATAATTTGTGTATAGCAATTAATTAATATATTAATAAATTATAATTATTTATTAGTTATAATATATTTTAGGTTAATACATTATTTTAATTCTATATTGAAATTATTTCTTCTTTTTAAATTTTTTAGGCTTTCTTTAGTCTTAGTTTATAGTTCTTTTCCTTAAAATAATTTCTATATAACAATTAATTAATATATTAATTATTATATTAATAAATTATAAATTACCAATTTTTTATATATAATTGTTAATATAATTAGGTTAATACATTAATTTAATTTTATATTGAAATTATTTCTTCTTAGTTTATTAGGCTTTTTAGTCTTAGTTTAGTCCTTAATTAATCTTTAGGGTTTGGTATTAATTTACTTTTCCAAAAATTTAAATAATAAAATAATAATTTATTAAAACATATTAATATTAAATTATATTAAATTAATTAAATTAATTAATGATTATTTCAGCCGACAGTATATTGTTCCAAAATTTATCCTCATCACTATTTATTACTTCTTTGTTGCTCTTCTGTTATCATCATTCTTATATCCTGATGACGGATCCCAGTTGGGATTTGAAACGTTGGTACAAAAATGTTAAAACTGTGGATTCTCCGGTCAATGATTCATGATGGAATTATTTATTGCTCTATCATAGTTCTTCTAAATATTTACCCATTAGTTATGTAATAGAATTCATAAACATACGTTTTGTTACATTTCACTGAATATTTTTGTGTTTCCTTCATTCTTCACTATACTACAACTGACAATTAACTTGAAATATGTGCACCTACCTTGCCCCAATTATCTATATGGCACATGTATGCCATGATGTTCTATGATCTTATATTTCGGTGGCCCTCTCTCCCAACAATTTTCATTCAAATTTATATCATCTACTCTCTGAACTTAATAACAAGTCTAAAATCCATATCTTATTAGTCATTGATTCATATTTAATCCAATGAGAGAGCCCTCTCCAAGTTTAAGGGGTTTGTACCTTAAACTACAAGTGGTTTGTAGTTACCTCTAGGATCCCTTTCTTTAGCCTTAAGGGATTTACAAAGTGCTAACATAGTGGCATCGTTTTCGGGGACTGAAAGATTTATCTTCCCTGAGAAAGAATGACAACGACATAGATCTGGTTGTTAATGGTGGATAGCAGTCAGACATCTAAAGGTTGAATCATTCACCTGGTGACTCCAATTTCAAAGGATACGAAAGATCAAACGTTCACAGTAACTCCACTCATGAAAGGTCATTAATTTTGGTTGATTGTTTTCAATATGGGTTCAAGAACAAATCCCAGGTATGCACCTATTAACAAATATAGTATTCCTGTTTTTCCAAATCACATGCCTCATGTTGATTAGTTAACCTATCTTCCATAATTCATGTTAGAAAACATAGAGTTTAACACAGCGAAATATTCTATTAATTCAGACCAAATCCTACTCACATTGGCTCACTCCAAATACGTCACAATGTGCCCCTTTATATAACTATGGGATCACTAGACTCAATGGACATAACAACATGGAACATACACGCTCTGGCTCAGTTACAACTCAGTCACATTGGAAAAAGGTTACTTCTAGAACAACACCTCATAATTCACAAAAAAGACAACTCAACGAACCTATCACATTTCCAGACTCTTCCATTTCTACATTATTCTAACATCCCCCCTTAATTGAGAAATGGATTTTCAAAAATGAATAATAATGCTTGCTAGTCTAAGTCTCAGCTAGGCTTACAAAGATAACTCAAATATTTCATCTTGACTTTCTTTGCTTCAACATGTTGATGAGATTTCTTCTTGGACTTCCTGCTCCAAACTCTGACACTTTCAACTTGTTGAGTATTCTTCGTACTCCAGATCATGAACTCTGGATATGGCTTCTTATTGCAACTAGGATGATGCCAATACATTCAAACTTTTTTTTTTAACATGTTCATTTTCATCATCAATAGTTTCCTGTTTACTTGAGTGTTTCATCATCAGTTCATAATAATATCTTATTTCCTATGGGCTCCAATGTATCAAAATTTCATTGACATCTTCAGATGTATCCATCACTTTTTCCATTTCCATATCATCTGAATCATTCATTGATCTACCATTTTCCTCATTTTCAAGAGCCTTCACTTTTAAGCATGTAATGTCAGCTACATCGATTAGACCTTCATTAGTATGTTCAAAGGAATTTTGAATCCATTCTTCAATAAGATTTATATCTACATCATAATCAACCTTGACATCTTCAAACTTATTTGTTCCTCAAATTGTGACTAAAATTTCTTGTTTATGTTCTTCCAATTGATCATCAAAAGAAAAAACAATTTATCAACTAATATCTTTTCAGAGATGACCTCATATTCATTTTCATAACACAAATATCCATGATCAAATTTTGTTGCAAATTCCTCTTTTCTTCAATTCATCAGTTGCTGATGAGTCATCCATAACTTTTACATCTGCAATCTTTGCACCTAGCTATAGATTTGGTACTAAATTTTCACCTTCATCTTCATTAGTTTTCTCACTATACTTTGTTTGAAGAATGTCCCAAAGTATTTTTGCATTTTTTACTTCACCATATTCATGCAAAATACTAGATAATATGTTATCATCGAGTGTTGCTATAATAAGAAACAATGCTACTGCACCTCTCATTATATCTTGAGAATTTATAGAAGTTTCTTGAAAAAATTCCCATAAATCTACTGAACCAAGTAGTCCCCCCATTTTTATTTCCCAAAGTTTAAAATTTTTACCTAAGAAAGATGCCAAAACTGGCATTAATCACTTTAATATTACATTGGTTTCTTGATATTTTTTAGGTTGATTCATGTCTTCATTAGTCATTGGTTCCATAGCTAGAAACATTCCATATTCTTCTGCAAATTCTTCCTTTATATTCTTTTGTCTCAATTGCTTTAGTTCTTTCTATAACTATTTAATTCTGCTATGTCAACCCATAACTGATATGCATGCTCCTTTTTTTCTTTTACAATTTCTTTGTTGCAATGATCACAATCAACTAAATGCACCCAAATCCACCAAATCTACATCCAAATTCACTAGATCCAAAACCAAATGCATAGGATCTAAAAACAACAAGACTCTCTATTGCTTCAAATAAAAGACAAAGCCAAAAAATACTCCTTATTTCTCCTTTTCACCCAACACAATTTATGCTCCCAAAAGAACTTTCAAATAAATCTTTTCACCCAAAAAAAAGAAACACCTAACACTTTTTTAACTCTCTTCACCAAAATCAACTATAAAAATAGTTCTCACCAATAGATAAAAACAATATTTTCACCAAATTTTAAACTTCTTATGCCTCCATACCTCATCTGCAATTTTCTCTCAAAACAAAAAATAAAACGAACTGAAATAAGTGAATACTTGATAAGAATTCAGGTCTTTGATTGGGCCCCTTATTAATACAATTTACTCCTGCATGAGAAATTAACCTCAAACTTATGGCTTGACTTGATTTAAAAAATCGAATCATACCTTTCAACTTAGGCATCACGGTGGCATGAATGATGGTGAAAAATATTCACTTTCCAATTAATTGTAATCCACACCTTCCAGCAAGATGAATTACACACTTTGACTCTGGCTAATAGGCTCCCCACAGTCATGATGGTTGCGAAGGCTAAGTACTTCCATAGGATTCTCAATTATGGAGACTATAGTTACGTAGAGACACAACAACTGAATACAACATTGTTCATCAAAATTCCTCAACCAAATAACATAAAGAATCTCGGAGCAACAATGTAACAACAGAATCTCACAGACCTCTATTCACAGCCCTCACTAATTTGGGCCCTCTTGCTCTCAGATCTGAAACCTCACTAGATCTTCCTCTTTGGCTTTGATACCATGTTAGTAAACGCAGAGTTTAACACAGTGAAATAGTTTATTAATACAGGCCAAATCCTGCTCACACTGGCTCACTCCAAATACATCACAACGTGTCCCATTATATAACTCTGGGATAACTAGACTCGATGGATATAACAACATGGAAGATACAAACTATGATTCAGTTACAACTCAGTCACATTGGAAAACAATTAATTCTATAACAATACCTCGTAATTCACATAAACGGTAACTCAACAAACCTATCACATTTCCATAATCTTTTGTTTCTATATTATTCTAACAATTTAAAGATAAAAGAGGAGACGATGTTGCTTTACATCAATTCAAGTTTCATTTGCATGTATATAAGCTTGGGATTAAGTTTCCTCAAGACCGTTTGATGAGAATGTTCATGGAAATCTTAGAAGACAAAGCTACATCCTGGGATGGAGGTTTTCCACCTGCCAATTTGTGTTCTCTTACAGATTGTCACTCAGTCTTTTATGAAAATTTTAAGGAATTTTGTCCTCCTTTGCCTGTCATTGAAAATTGTTGTGAATGTTTTGAAGAGTTCTTTCAATATATGGAAAATGTTAACGGTGATGAAAAATGTATGAATGATGAAATTAAAGAAGCACTTTGTGAATTTTCATCCCAATGTCAAAAGTAGAAAATAGAAGAGGTCATTTGCCTAGATATTTATGAAGATTCCTAGTGGATAACGATTTTTGTTGTTGCAGATGAAACTAGTTAGACAGAGAATGATGAAAAAAATGCAACAAGTTTGTCTTCTTGAGCCTGATGAATGTATTCAGTAGAATGTCAATGATTAAGACGAGGAGATCAGTGAAAAATAAGGGGTTTTTTTACAGCCTCATGCATATGAAGATCTCCCTCCAAGTTCAAAAAATGAAGAGTTTGTTGAAGAAAAGCATGTTGTCCTAGATCATATAGATGTGCACATTTTTGCGGTCGATAAGGTGGTTACCTCAATTGAAGACGGTAATATTGATGAATTTAGTGCTCCCTTTTCTCTAGAAAAGAGCCCTCTTATTTATGATAAGGTGAAGGTAACCAATTATGTTAAATTGAAGTTTCTTTTGTTGGCCTTTTGGGACCATTGAAAGAAGAGGTTTGTCATCCTATGGCCAATTTGTTGCAGGATTTATGGAAGCTTGCACTCTTTATCAATGTTGGTTTCCAAGATCAGTTAAATTTTGGGTTGCCTTTCTCTTTTCTCTTCTTCCTTCTCAAGGAAAGTATGAGGAGAACTCAGTCAAGTAGACATTTTCTTGATTGGCTATATTAGAGAGAAGAGATCACCTAGTGTATATACTTTCAACAGGTGTGGATAGCTATCATTCAAGTTTGAAGCTTGAGGAGAAGACGCTAAGACCTTGGTTATGTGCTATCAAAGTTTCTTATTTCCTTTCAAGTTTTCAATTATGTAAGTCAATTAGTCAGTTAATTCTTAATTTTTCATGTTTGACTCCATTTCCCAATGGTTAGAATACTAGTCTGTTTTTTGTTCTTGGCACCTCATGAGGAGGATGCCATCCCCATTGGAGCCAATGTTAGGGTTCCATAATACGAATCAGTAGTGTTGGCCTCTTACTATTCATTTTGGTTAGTTTAGCTTATGAATCACTAGGTGTCATAGCCTAAAGGTTGGGAAGGCATTTTTCTTGTCAAGTATTTGTAAAATGACTTTGCAGGTGAAATCAACATGAACAGTTATAGGGGAAATATGTTCTAGATTTCAAGCAGCAGGCTTCAGCCATGGATCTAGATGCAGCTCTTGCTCTAAGTCTACAGGAAGCTGCAGATGAGGACGATCAGAGCTCCCCTATCATCATGGAGGAAGATCCGGAGAATATTATCCTAGAGGGTCTTGATATCTTCAAACTTGAAACGGCCTGCAAACAAAAAGAATTTAACTCCATTCCCCCTTGGCAAATAGACAGGCTTGAAGGAGTCTTGACCAAAGTGCAGCACAATAAAAGTCTTGGTATACAAGGAGGAAGCCCTTGGGATGGAAAAAAAAATCTCAAAGAAACCAAGAAAAGGGGACGTAAGACAGACCTTCAGAGGACCATAATAGTGGGAGAAATACTTGTGGAATCGGGGCGATTCCCTAAGTTGACAAAGTTTTATAAACCCAAACCTCAGTTTCCATGAAGCTCATCTCCTGGAATGTGAGAGGACTCAACAGCCCCTCAAAACACCGGATGATCAAAAACCTGATTCAACAAGAAAAACCATCCATAGTTTTTCTTCAAGAGACAAAAAGTAGCAACACAGCTATTGATAGAATTCGAAATAAGATTTGGGCAGGTAGCAGCTCAATTTCAGTTGACGCCTCAGGGGCCTCAGGCGGACTAGCCATACTATGGAATCTGCAGACTCTTTCACTATATGACTTCCATGCCACCCATCACCTCATTCAAGCGTCCTTCCACCTCATCGGCACCAACATCCACGGGCATCTCTCAAATGTGTATTTTCCGCAAAATATTCAGCAAAAACTAGATCTGCTGGAAACAATCTCTATTCTAAATGAGAACAGGCAGTTCCCCCTCTGGATCGGCGGAGGAGACTACAATATCATAAAATCGATGGAAGAGAAAACAGGAGGCAGAACCAGGCTAGAGAGTGACAGCAATGGCCTTAGAGAATTCATTCAGAATAATCAACTTATGGACATTCCAACCTCCAATGGAATTTTTACTTGGACTAATAAGCGCAGGGGCATTCATCATATCGCCTCCAGGCTCGATAGGTTCCTCCTGTCGGACAATGCAATTCATTTGGGCGGGGACTTCAACGCGTCAATCGTACCCCAAGGAGGATCTGACCACTGGCCAATTATGTTACAATGGTCTAGGCCCGGTACTCGCTGCAATCGACCCTTCCGATTCGAAGCCTTCTGGCTTACAAATCCAAACTTCAAGACAGTGGTAGAAGAAGCATGGAAATCTTTTATCCCGCCAGAGGGGGCCAAAATGTATCAATTCCAACAAAAGTTGAAAAACTTAAAACAAGTCCTCAAGGGCTGGAATCGCACACATTTTGGCAACATACAGGAGAATCGCTAGAGGCTGGAAAAGAAAATGGAAGCACTTCAACAAACTTTCATCCGAGAAGGCAGAACAGAGGAACAAACACAACAGGAGCAGATCCTTTGGAATCAAATAGAAGAACGCAGGCAACAAGAGGAAATTCTCTGGCGTCAAAAATCCAGAATCAGCTGGCTAAAAGAAGGGGAGAAGAATACCAAATTCTTCCATAAAACAGCCATCCAAAGGCGTATGCACAATAACATCACTTTCATAAACAATCAACAAGGGGAAAGAGTAGAAGCACACGAAGATATGGAGAAGGAGTTCACAGGCTACTTTCAGGATATCCTCAGGGAGCCCACAGGTAACAGAGATGAGGCAATCAGAACTATCACGCAACACATTCCTCGAATCATAACGGAGGACCACAACAACAAACTGCTTCAACCTACGTCACTAAAGGAAGTTGAAGAAGCTATGGACCAACTTAAAGATGGCAAGGCTCCCGGGCCGGACGGCTTCACAACCAATTTCTTCCATGAATTTTGGGAGCTCATCAAAGCTGAAGTATGGGAACTAGTGGAGGAATCAAGAATTATGCATTGGATTCTCCCTGCCCTCAATACAACCTTCATAGCATTGGTTCCAAAAGGTGAAGAACCGAGCAAGCCTGAAAATTATAGACCAATAGCGCTATGCAATGTAATCTACAAGCTCATCTCAAAGGTCATAGCGAATAGGCTCAAACCTCTCCTTCCACTACTCATTTCTCCAGAACAGACGGGATATGTAGAAGGACGACAGATCATGGATGGAATAATTCTATCAAATGAGGTGATTCACTCATTAAAGCTTCTAAAAAACCAGTTCTACTTGGACCAGATGGATCATGAACCTTATTTCCTCTCCCAGCATCTCCGTCCTGCTGAATGGCTCTCCCTCCTCTCCCTTTCGCCCCTCTCGGGGCATCAGACAGGGGGATCCTCTCTCACCTTTCCTCTTTGTTCTAATGGCAGAAGGGCTCAGTAGGCTTCTCAAATCCGTTGTTTCCTCCCAAGCTCTAAAAGGAATCTCTATACATGGTCTTCCTCCTCAGTCCCATCAACAGTTTGTTGACGACACTATGTTATTTGGTCATCCTTCATCACAAGAGGCCTCTGTCTTCAAATCCCTGCTTTCCCTCTTCTCCGAAGCATCAGGCACTTCCATCAATGCCTCGAAGTCTCAGCTCTTCTTCTTCAACACCCCCCCCCTCTACGCAAAGAAACATTGCCAGAATTCTGGGGTATACCATATCCAAGCTTCCATCAAAATACCTAGGGGCACCCCTTGCGGACTCTGCCATCAAACATGCCTCCTGGAAGACTCTTCTAGATAAATTAGAATCAAAGCTTTCGTCATGGACTTTTCGTGCTCTAAACATGGCCGACAGACTGGTCTTAATTAAATCAGTTTTATAGGCAATGCCTTTGTATCTCTTTTCCATTATGGCAGCTCCAAAATGGGTCCTTAAAACCATTCGCAACCTTCAACGCAACTTCCTATGGGGTTCCTCTGGCTTGAACAGAAAATGGGCTCTTATTAATTGGAAAGAAGTCTGCAAAATCAAATCAGAAGGCGGTCTAGGCTTGCGAGATCATATTCAAAGCAATAATACAATGGGAGCATGAATGTGGTGGAATTGGATCTCCAAGCCACACTCACCATGGGCCAGACTATGGCAAGCAAAATATGCCCCGGGTAGTCAATGGAAATATCTTATCAGAATCAGTTCCACAACCCAATGATCACCAATATGGAACACTGCAAAGCTCCATAGCAAGTTCATTCAAGAGCACAGTTTCTGGGAAATTCACTCAGGTACGACGACAAGGTTCTAGGAGGATTCATGGCAGCAACTCCCAAAGCTGGCAACTTTATTTCAAAAGCCTCTTTGGCAAATGCAGATGCAGCAGGCGAACCTTACTTGCGTTCATCAATTCTGGCAACAATCCTCAAATCATGACTTCCGAATCTGGAAGCAGGCCAGCCTCTGGCAGATGGACTGGCAGGGAGAAACGTACTCTGACATAGATCAAGAACTTATCTACAGAAGAATCCATTACTCCAACCAGCAGGACCGATTAAGATGGGGTCACACGCCCAAAGGAACATTCACCACTAAAGAAGCTCACCAATTGCGCTATTCAGAAATCCAGATAGACAAGGACCGAATATGGGAAAAAGTCTGGCAACCAGGACTATGGCCCAAAATTTCAACTTTCTTATGGCTTCTTAGTAAAAGGCGCATACTCACTTGGGACAACCTGTTAAAGCGCGGATTCATTGGGCCATCAAGATGCCCAAATTGTAATCTCCACTCTGAGACCATCAGTCATTTAATGGAAACATGTCAGCTAGCTACGCAACTCTGGAAGAAAGTTGAAAAATGCAACATGAGATCGGAAGCAAGGATGGAGGATGTAACAGAAAATATAAGGAAATGGACTAAGAACCCTTTTAAAAGCCCGCTTCTCAATTCCCTGTGGAGTCTAATACCAGGCTTTCTATACTGGATTCTCTGGAAGGAAAGAAACTATAGAATCTTCAATAACACCTTCAGGTCAATAGATGCTCTGTGGCTCATCTTCAAAAAAAATCTACAAGAAACTCTTGCTATCAGAACCTGGTCTGCTACAGATCTGCCAGACTCTCCAAAGGAATGCAACATTCTGAAAGAATGGAATTTGGACCTCTCCTTTTTAGCAAAGGTCAGCACCCGTCCCACAATTAGTACCACCTCTCCAGCAAGCTGGTCCCCTCCGGCAAACAACTCCTACAAGCTGAATTTTGATGGGGCTGCCAAAGGAAATCCCGGGCCTACGGGCTTTGGAGGAATCTTCAGAAGCCACACGGGAGCAATACTGCATATATTCTATGGATCAATTGGCAAAGATACTAACAACGCAACAGAACTGGAAGGACTCTGGGAAGGCATCTGCATAGCAGAACAAAAACATTTCTTCCCTCTGGAGGTTGAAGGAGACTCTCTTATTCTTATAGCTGCTGCAAAAAGAATACAGGCAGGTTCTTCAGCTGTCAAGGTCGCATCAAGCTGGAGATTGCTGAGCAGGCTGGAATCACTGGAGGAAAAGCTACAAAATCCCCTAAGCATAGCCTTCCAGCATGTAAGAAGGACAGCTAACCAAGTAGCAGACAGACTGGCTAACCAGGGTGTATCTCAGCTAATTCCATACTTCTCAGGTTCACTTGATATGGTAGATGATGACCAACTCAAAAAGGACTGCATTTATTTGGTGCAGAAAGATCTCTCCCTCCCGGATGCGGGTGCTTAAGGTGAGCGGCGGACAGATGGGGAGTCACATGGGCAGGGGTCAGCCCATGTGTGACACGCAGTACCTCGCGGGATGTAAGAGAGGTTCGCATGCTGGAATATCAACGAGGGCATTAATGCTGGTCTTGTCTTCCATAATTCGTCTCCTGGCTAACTGTGCGATGGCAATTAATAAACCAAGAGCTCTCGCTACACTTGCGCATTCTTCTGCAATCGTCTGGCGTTCCGCTGCAACACTGGCGCATTACTCGGTGGAGCGGGGGAATGAGCAAGGGCATTCATGCTCTGTGGCCAATTCAGGGACAGTCACAAGCTTGAGAGCAATTCCCAGGCATTGTGAGCCAAATTCGGCGGCCCCCGTCCTAATTAATCCCTCCTCTCCGGTTTTCTGCAAGCGGGTTCTTCTTTATTCAGCAATGTGGGGTGAGAGACTGAGAATGTGCAGTAGACGCGGAGGCTCTCGCGGACGGGCTACCACTCAGAGGCCTGCTCCCATTTCTCCTTCCTCCTCCGTCGAAGTTACGTCTGAGCAGCAGCACCTCCATGGTAACAGAGTCGGACGAGGCAGAGGGCTAGGGAGCGAACGCATAATTGATTGTGGACATGAGGCGCATCCTACGGTCAGGTATCGGATACCCTGCACACTCGCCAATTCTACTTTTATTGTCTCTGTAACTGTTGAGCATTGTGATATTTTCAGAGATCAGGCAGATGCAACTCTGGAAAACCCACCTCAAGTTCAAGGGACAGTGCCTATAATTGACCTGCAACGCCCTGTTAGGGAAAGCTCCCCCTTAGCTACTCCAGCAACTCTTGCGGGTCCAAGCGAGCCTGTTCAGGGTCTCCCTTCCAGCGCGGTGGTCCATCTCTCCGATTCTGACGACTCTCTGCAATTTGGGTGCCGAGTTGAGGAAGTGCCCTACACCACGGACGATGAATGATCAAGTCAAGCAGTTCGCTCTCGGCAGCCTAGGCCGTAGGAGCATCACTCTGTCTTTGAATCCTGTGTTTATGTATCAGTTCGGCAGTATGGGTCTGTATGTCTATGTGTCGGCAGTATGGGTCTATATGTCAGTCAGTCCATGTTTAAGCGGTGCTCATCATCGCCATGTTTGTCTATCTCAACATGTCCCTATTACGTACTGTTTAGAGTCACTGTTTCGAGTCTTAGGAGAAGACAAAACAGAAGATAGTAATCCAAATTTTGACTGTGTTCAATTTTGGAAGGTGTAAATCTGGGCAAACTGTCAATTTCTGGGCAGGATTTACAAGGCCATGGCCTTGTTGTAACTCTGTTGTAATTTTTGACCTTTTTGTACTATAATAGAATTAGCCTTATTCAGAAAAAAAAAAAACATGAACAGTTATAAATTGGCCTTTCAACGAGCTAAATATCTCTTTAACTAGATCCCAACATTTAAAATTATGAATGAATGAAGATTCCTCTTCAAAACCAGAAAGTAAAGGGAAAATGATTAAGTATGAGTCCTGGATCCAGCATATCGCAGATCTGGAGAGGAAAGGCACGAAGGTCAGAGAAAAATAATGATCACCAATATCGCATATGAGTGACCAGAGTTCCAATACACAGCATAGTGAATCATATCGGCAATCTTTGATCATCGATCAGGCACGTCAGATGTGAAACATATCGACAATCGGTAGTCAGTGAGGTCCAAAGCACATCACAATCAGCAATTAACAGTCGGCGGGGTCAAAAGCACATCACAATCGGAAATCGGCGTTCGTGGGTGGCAGGGGTGACAACCCTTAAAAATTGTGATATGCAAATTTTGAGATATATATGTCCTTTGTGTTAAAGTGTCAGGGATGGCCGAAACATTTTAGAAAGGATTTTATTGAAAAAATAGAGCAATTTTGGGCCTTTTTTCTCTCCTCCAGAGAGATGCGTGGAAATGTGTGATTAGTTTCGATATGCTAAGTTGCATATTATGTTAGCAATGGTGTGGTGGTACAATCGACACGTAGCATGAAGATTTGACATTTTCAGGGGTCCTAAGGGGGAAATTCAACATGACACACGTCACCAATCACAAGGTGACACGTGGCAAAGGATGACGTCAGGTCGCACATCGACAATCACAGGTTGAGTCACATCGCTGCATAAAGTTAAAACCACCAATCAAAATTCTTTGATAAGGGAGCTCTTATATGGGCGCTAGACCACGATTACAAAGGGCTCAAAGGACCGAGGGTTATCAGTGATTGCAATGGCATGCGACAACATAAATATATGTTTTATGTGTTAAAATCATAAAGTTGGGCGGAAAGGGTTTTTATAAAATTGGTTCGAAATATTGAACAAAGGGTTTTTATATGTTAAAACCTTGGCACGGACCCTCCCTCATTCCCTCCCCATGTGGATCGGGCCACATCACACATCGAAGATCACAAGTCTTGGGGGTGCAACTAAATGGCATGTTATGAAACCTTCAATCGTCAAGTTCCAATATTCAAAAGGGCTTGAGCACGCATATGTCGTGGTCCCATGTGTTACACATGGGGAACATTTGTAATAATATTTCGAAGAATTGGCCCCCTTTTCACCAAATCCCGAAAATCTGAGAAGGAAGTATAAGGGAAGCTTGCTAGATAAGTGCTTGCTAGATAAGATGATGGTTACCTCCCACTTGTTTTATGGCTTAAAATGCACCTGATGGTCATTATTTTACAGGCATGGTTTAAAATGCTTTCCATAGTCATGATGTTATACTCCACCATATATTTATGGTTTTGACTATTCGAAAGGAATCTGATAAGCCCAAAAGTGACCTGATAAGGAAGAAAGGGAATGAACCAAGGCATTAGCAAGATTTTTAGCAGTTTTTTGGCACAATGAAAGGCAGTTCAGGATTTTCCAGAGGACTACAGGAAAATGGGGATGGAGATGATTTTCTGAGTTAATGGTGTTCCTATATTTGACCTGAATCTTGTTATTCTGATAAAATGCACCTTTTGATCCACATAGTTGGATGAATACAATGTACATGGTCTTAGGCCGAAATGATATTTAAAGCATAAATATACAATGTAGTAGGAAAGATGGGGGAATTGTTGAGAATAGGAAGAGGCCATGTACGTAAAAAATTTTAATAAAAAAACCTTAGAGCACTTTGTTATCAGTTTCAGAGATTCATGTGGTCTGTGTTTTCAAGTTTGTGTTTCCTTTGTGTTAATCTAATATTAATTTCTGAAGCTATTATCTTTAATTTGTTCCTATATGCTCAAGGTAACTATGGATCTTATACATGATGGAATTATTTATTTCTCTATCATGGTTCTTCTAAATATGTGGCCATTAGTTATGTAATAGAATGCATAACCATATGCTTTGTTACATGTGACTGGATATTTTTGTGTTTCCTTCATTCTTCACTATACTACAACTAACAATTAACTTGAAATATGTGCACCTACCTTGCCTTTGTTATCTAGCTAGAAAATGCATGCCTTGAAGTTCTGTGATCTTATACTTCAGTGGCCCTCTCTCCGAAAAATTTTCATTCAAAATTATATCATCTACTCCATGAACTTAATAACCAGTCTAAAACCCATATCTTATAAGTATTTGATTGATAGTTGATCCAGCGAGAGAGCCCTCTCCAAGGTTAGGGGGATTGGACCTTGTTGTAGGGAAAAGTATCCGACTCGGATGACCCTATCCCACTCTAAGGGTGACAGTTCCTTAGCAACAACTGTAAAACAAACTACTTAAGGTTTACTTCTTTATGAAAGCAAAAGAGAATGGAGAAAGCACTAACCGTTGCCTTGCGCTTAATGTCGAATCCAAACTCTTCTCTTTGGCCGCTTGCTCCTAGCTCTTTGTTCTTCTGCTCGCCCAGCTACAATGAGATCCTGCAAAATAACAAAGAAGGAAACTACAAGAGGCATGCAATCATAACTGGTTCATGGATTAGTGTAAACCAAACATGCAATCATCACAATATATTATTGAAACAAGAGCACATAGAAGAACCTCAATAGCTTTTATTAATGAAGAAATAAAGGTTCTGAGAGTATTACAACCATTAAAGGCTCCAACCCAGCAACACCTCCCAGCAGAAAGAATTGCTCTTCTTCACCTCTCTCAAACAATCACCCAATAACTCAATAGTGAAACCAACAACATATCATTACTTTGCACAAAATTCCAGCCTCCTGAGCTCATAGGAGAGAGCTCAATATATAGATGAATTGAGAAAGGATGAGTCAGCTTGCAACTGATGTGTAGCTACCTTGTGTCCTCTCTCTCTTCAGTTAATCTTTAGTTGATCTTCAGTTCTTGAGTCCACTTGGTGAACTTTGCTTCCACTTGAAGAAACAGAGCCTCTGACTCATCACAAGGCGAAATCCCTGATCCAAGTGTCATTTTTGGAAGATTCCAAAGCAATGACTCATTGTGCCACTTGTCCCATCTCGCTCAGCGCAGGTGGCCTTTGTTCCACTTGCTTTGCAACGCAGGTACACCATGGAGCAACTGAGTTTCAGCGCAGAAACCTAGTGGAGCACCTGCTTTGATTTCAGGATTGCTTGTTTTGAGTGTTTTCAGGTGGAGAACTGATCTGAGAGTTGTTGGTTTGTTGACCTTGTTCCTCTAGGGGTAGGAACATCATGTTTAGGGAACTTTGGATCCCTTGGATTATTGACAATTCATGCTTGTTGCTGTAAGGCACAAAATTGTCTATAACAGATGCCCCCTAAAGTATGAGGTCGTTTATCGGGTGAAATGCTTTATTGAGAGGATCCGAAGTTCATTCAATCTGCTAAGAAGTGTCCTGTAATAAGATACAATACAATACATTATTTTTCATACATTTTCATGATCTAGCTGAGGCGGGCATTCCCATGCTCAGCTTTATAAATACATTTCGGTACATAGAACAGACGATCGTCTGATTGTAGACTGATAATTCTCTGCTGAAATTATCATCCTTTGAGAAGGATGATCATCTGCTGTAATGATGTACATATCAAATGTCTTTATGTCCTGAATATATATCGCAGCCCGGATGGATGAAACTAGATCCGGGGTCTTCAATCTCTTCCGATCTTTACTCGATGTACAAGTCGATCCATGTGAGAATTTCTTGAAGTCGAACATGGAAAGACATCGCTTGATTACCGGTCAATGATGTAAACCGTTAACAAGCGCGAGAGGAATCACCGATAAGGATGATGACCCTCAAGGTACGGCAGTACAATCCACATGGTGGGAATAAAGGACTTGACGTCGACCACCATGCAAAATCTTCTGGTCGAAGGTCATTGATGTATACCTGTCGCCGGAAGTGAGAAACTTGCCATTGAGGCATGCAAGCTTCAAAGTACTGAGGGGGGTGTTCCTAGATCAACTCCTTGGATAATGAGCTGATGTCGACAAGGAGCGATCCGTCAAAGGAGGGCCTTAATGAATCCCACATCAGTGACACGGAACGGAGCTAGTGATTGTGATGAGGTGAAAACAAACTGTGATGTATGATTCAGGGTGGCGGTCATGAAGTGGATGAAGGATAATGTATGGCAGTGGGTGGAACACGGTTGACTCTTTGCAGAACCACATCTCTTGAACATATAACGACACTGATGTGATGGATTGGTAGCATTACCCCAATTGCGGATGGTGTGGCGAGGACCATGGTTATGAGACCGGTGAATGAAACAACCCAACCCGATGTGATACGGAGGACAAAGTGTCATGTTCAAGAGCGACTTGCTACCATTAATGCTGTGAGGTTCTCCCAATTTTTCCCCAGTCATTGCTGACCAGTACCTCTTTATTTTTGTCAAGCTTGAGGAGGATAACATATGCTTGTTCTATAACCTGCCCTTCGGGCAAGCCCATCGCTATGTTTTAACGAGCCTAGCGATAGGGAAACTCGTTCTCGTCTAAAGACAAGTTTGTCGCTATTTAATCATTTTAACGAGTCTAACGACAAGGAAAACTCAGTTCTTTTCATTTTTAGAGAGTCTGAAAAGGTACGAAAAGTTAACTCCAAAATTCCTTTTTCGTCTTCTAATCCCTTAAGTCCGAAAAAGTATAAAACAATACAGAAGGGATGAATTTTCGATTTCTCTAACGAGCCGAACAAAACAAGCGCTCGATCTTTTTGTGCAATAATCCCTCAGGTCCAAAAAGATTAAAATCTAGAGGAGGGATAGCTCTTCTTGTCCTTTTAACGAGCTGGAAGGCCAAAACTCGGCAAACTTTTCATATTTTACGAGTCAGTGAAAAGAGCTCAAAGAAGACTCGTCTTTTGAGGAACGAGTGATGAACAGGGATAGCAGCAGATTCCAGGTACAGGTTGGAATTCTCCAATCACGGCAGTGTCACAAGGATGGCTAAGTGAAATCACTCTTCGCAGCTGTTCCTCAAAATGTGTAAACAAACATATGGAGGTGAACGATTGGCCAAATGAACGGATGGAGGTGAGACTGCAAGAACACGACCAAAGGTTTTTAAATTGGCTTTCAAAGGTTACATTTCTCCAGGTTATTTACCGGTTCATTTTTTCTGGATGAGCTTGAACTGTAGGGAAAGATTGCTCACAACTTGTGTTTATTTTTTAACGAGCATGAACTCCGTACAAAACTGCTCGATTCTTGCGTTTATTTTTTAACGAGCATGAACATTGCTAAAACTGCTCGAATCTTGCGTTTATTTTTTAACGAGCATGAACTGTGTGCTAAAACTGCTCGAATCTTGCGTTTATTTTTTAACGAGCATGAACTGTGTGCTAAAACTGCTCGATGATACGCTTGCATGCCCCCAGCATAATAACGCAAATCGAGGTGCATGCCCCCCAAGCTTCATTGCATTCAACTTTGTTGGTTGGAATGAAGGTTTACCATTGAGATCTGGAAAGGGGATTGTTTCATTTTTTAATGAGGTTGACATAGTAAAAGAACTATCCTCATAGCCCACTGTATTTACAGTATTCGATAGAAAATCGAAAACTGAAGGATGATAAAGGTCATCTTGAGTATCTTCTCCACAACCCGAGAGAAGGGAACAATGGTGGGAATCATTCCATGGTGCCCCGTCAATTACCATTGATTGGACTATTCCTTTGTCGGTTCCATGCACTCGCGACCAAGGACATGAAGGGGTGCCATATTCTCTAGACCTATCTACCCAAACGCTCGATGAGCGCTGATTGGGGTTCGCCTCCCAGGCCTGAAACATTGATTGCTACAATATTTCAATGGGGCTTGGTGGCAAAACCATCGAATGATCCATAGCGACTCTGCCTTCTGTGACTTTCAAGGTGGATACCATATTGCATGTTGCTACAAATGGTACATTTCCTATGCAAATAGGAGGTGGTAGTGCGAAAGTTCCCATCGTAGTGGGATCTTTCAACAGACCTACTCCAATATCTTGAATCGACCGGTCGCTACCATGGATCATGGGAACGCTTCCTGTAACTTGTGAACCATTAGGGAGGAAGTTTTGTTGATCGACGACCGTAATCCCTCCTTCAAAGGGGAATGCGATCTTCCTAAAATAAGTCGACACAATGGCTTGCATGGCATAAATCCATGGCCTTCCCAGTAGGATGTTATAGTCAAGATTGCCATCAATGACTTCAACATCTATTTCTACTGTTTTGCCCCCTAGTTCAATTTTCAGGTTACTAAGGATACCGTAAGGGGTATATATCCTTCCGTCGAATGCTTTTAATGTTTTCGATGATCGCGACAAGGTTGGAGATCCTAAAGTTTTCCAGCAACTCATCGACATAATACATGTCGATGCCCCCTCACCAATAATTGTTCGATGAACAGTTTTGTTGAGGGCTTTCACTTGGACGAGGAAAGCTAGTTGAGCTGGTAACTGAGGATCATATCCTTTGTGATCAAAGGATACAAGATTGGAATCTTTAGGATCCACCCCACCAATTTCTGATAACAATGCCTGCCTTTGGGATGGGCAATTTTGTAGTACTTCAAGAGTCGACATAGCCGAGGGCGATTGAGCCAAATCTTCCACTATATTATAATGCTGTGCCGCTCTGGCACGAGGATTAAATGTCGACTTGTGTACTACTCCCTTTGGCGGTTTTATTGTTAATTCATGTGTGATGGGGGGTACAACTTCTGTCGAAGTTGTTGTCGAACTGCTAGGTTGATCTTTACCTTTATCGTTCGACACCTGTGGATTCCCGTAATCTTTGTTCCTTGTCGAAATCAAAGCATCATTCTGTTGCTTCGATATCGATAACATAAGCACTTGCGACGGTGAAGCATTTCCACTACCAACCAGATTTTTTCCTCGATCGGGAAACGGATCAGTTAACACAGCTAGAGTTTGCGAACTCTTTAAGAATCTTTTTAGATCAGCTTTGTATGGACACTCTCTCGTCCAGTGATCCTCATCACATATGTGACACCCATAAGGTGGTTTCCTATCTCGAGGAGGGCTTGAAGAAGTTTTTCGAGGAGATGACTCTCCTTGTTTCTTCTTCTTCCCTTTGTTTTGATTTTTCTTGCTTCCTGGTTGATTGGTTTCTTTGCCCTTATCTGTCGATACGGCATTTACTTCCGAAGCAAGAACTTCTTCATGCGCATTTTGATTCGAATCCTTACGGACCTTCTTTTGTTGGGTCTTTTTCGGATTCGTGTTTGTCGTGCCAATCACGCCATCACCGGCATGAGAGTCACTGTTTGATTTAGGAGGAGGAGGGATTGAAAACTCTGGTCTAGGGGCGTCTGGTATTTTGTCATAGAGCGTGGCGGACTGAGTATATACTAAGTCCAAGTATTGTGCACGAGCGATAACCTGATCTTCTGTTACGACTCCTCCCTTTGCCACATCTTCCGTTATGGCCGGAAGTAACGACTTTATAAACCACTCAGCTAAAAGCTAATCAGGAACGTATGTTTTAACCATTCTTCGTCGACATCGCCACTCATGTATATGATCTGATATATGAGTTGCGGTTGTCTGTTTGAAGTTGGTCAATATCTTTGTTCCCGTTTCATACTTTATTGGTAATTGAAAGTGGGTCAAGAATGTCGTGGCAAGGGAGCCAAAATTGTCGAACAAAGCTCTAGGCAATTCTATATACCATTTTGCCGCTGGACCTGTCAATGTCCTCTGAAAGAGGTGAAGCCTTATCGAATCGTCATTTAAAGTGTTCGACGAACACCATAGGTGAAACGTCATCACATGATTCGACGGGTCTTCTCCTGGATTTCCATTGAATTTAGGAATGTCGGATGGAAGTTTGTGTGGAATCACTGGCCACCAAGGGGCGTAAGCAATTGGATCATTGGTTAACCGATGTAAATTAGGCAACTCTAAAGTCGCCACGAATGGTAACTGCTGGTTCAAGTTAGGTGGAGCGTAACCAGGATATGATGGAATCGCCTGAACAGTCGGTCTTTGCATACCAGCATAATGGAGTTGATGTTGGTATGATGAATACGGTTGATGGACTTGACCACTATAAAATGGTTGATTTTGACCATTTTGAATATATGGTTGCCCAGTATTCGCAAATATTTGCTGTTCAGAACCTTGGTACACTTGTTGGAATTGCGGCTGTTGGTATTGCATTATCCACGGTTGCGACACCATGGGTTGTTGCGCTACACTAACCATTGGACCAAGATGTGGGGTGGTTGTACCCAACTGTACTTGTGTTGCCCCACCAGTAGGCGATTGCGGTTGGGTCGCAGGGTCAAGGGGCTGTTGCATGAGAACCTGAGAAATCTGAGGTTGACATACAACAGGCATTGTTTGAACTTGCGACACGGTCACAATAGCCGGTGTAGTTGGGATGTTTGTCACAGGTACACACTGTTGCATAGAATATACAACTCTCGGTGGCTGGGATAGCACAGGTACCCAACTACTCGTTGCAATTCCGCCATAACTTGAATAAGGTTGAGAACTCCCATATGGGTACCCTCCCGGAGGGGGTAATGAAAGGGAATACTGCCCCCCATACGGTAGCAATCCATAACTCAAGGCAATTGATTGTCCTGGAGGACTGGATGGCCTAATTAGATTCCCAAAAGGGTCAATTTGATGAGTCTCACCATGAGAGTTACCAGACATTACTCCGGAACAAACAGGAACAGACCATACTGTCGAGATAGTCTCTTGGTGGACTCCTTCTAGCGACTGAGAGCTAGTTGGGACAGATGGTATGCCGGCGAACATTGTTGGATTTGTAGCAGGTAATTCTGCCGTCGCCGTGTCATTTGACACAGTCCTAGATGTCGACGGTTGTTCAGTCATTTTTAGTCTATCCAATTGATCACCTAGTGATTCTATAGGAACTTCCACTGGTGATGGGCAAACTTCTGTTGTAGCAGGAAATAGAGTGACCCCTACTCCTAATTGAATTGGAGTGGATACTTGCGGTTCCTCTATAATTTCCTCTATCGCAATCAGACCAGGTGGAAGAGGAAGACCGTCAGGTCCGTAAAAGATTTCCGGTGCCGAAGAAGGGGTTGTATCGACCGTGACAGATGTTTGAGGAACAAAACTCTCTGGACCGGTTACAGATGGAACTGGTTCAGTCATACAAGTATTTGCCCCCAGACTAGGATCAGTATTACTGTCCCTCTGTGGCGATTGAACTTCTTCTATAGAGGCAGGGTTTCCGGAAATGTTTGGAGTGACCAGAATCTCAGATGTTGTTGGAACACTTGTTCTAACTTTTAAAGGAGATTTTGAACTGGTTCGACGAGCTCGCTTTGTCCGGATTGTTTTCGATTCCGGAAATAAAGACGGTTGACTCGCAAGCCTCCGAGAACGACGGATATTCAATTGACTTTCTTCCACGATTGCGGATTACTTGATCAACTAAAATATAAAGGGGAAAATTTTTGTTTCCGATTTGAATGAATTTTATTAGACGCTTTTAAACATAACTTTGCTTTTTCATGTTTTAAGAGTCGAGAAAAAGCTAAATATGACTCTAGTCTCCTTCGATGTATTAACGAGCCCGAAGTGACAAATGCTCGGTTGGACCTTTTCAGTTATAGAGTTTGAAAAGGGACAAAAGAAACTTCTCTGGAGTTCTAGGCAGAGGGTGTGCCAAACTTTTCGCGAAACCACAGAATACGTTTTACGGTACGGGTGGTCGATCTTCGTGAATGCTGTGTTCACTGCATCGCGATCAGTAGGGCGGCCGACACGGCTTCCTATGGATAAAGGATAATTGCCTATAGGGGTCTCCCAATATATACTCGACGGTACGTGGGAGCACAAGTCCGTATTAGTGCCACCGACTCTCAGGAGGAATCACCCACCTTCGTAGAGATCGACAGTCACTATGTTTAACGACGCCGGAACACGTCTCTACCTAGACCTCTAGATGTTTGCGTTATGTTTCAAATGCGTTGTTAGGTTCATTCAGTATATTTTAAGTTGATCTTTTTAAAGTTTGCCTTTCAAGGTTCACCACGAGATGTATATGACAAATTCCTAAATGCAGCCTAAGATGAGAAGCAAGCTTTTTCAAATCTTTTTGACTGATGAAAATCTTAACTACTGAGAGAGAAGAAAGGCAAATTCTTTTCACACAGTTCATACAACACAAACTAATGCACTTTCTCCTAAATCATCATGCAAACTTTTTCAAATGCAAAATGCACAATGCATGTATTTTCTTTTCCCTTTCTTAATGTGGATGGATTACAAAAAGAAAGTGGTTATATAACTTTGATTTCGATTTAGAGCGAAAACAAACAAGTTTGTCCAAAATCAAAAGACACCTTAAGATTTACTTGTTTAATCACTGGAAATACATGAAATCAAACCATACTGACGAAAGTAAAATGACTAATCAGCTATGGACAGCAAACAAGCTAACTCTTTAGACCAGCAAAATGCCTAACACAGGTTCAGATCTAAGAGGCCAAAAGCATGACTAGTTTACTTTTCGTTATGGGAAATTGTAAATGAGTAAGAAATACAAAGAACAAGTACAATTTCGTTATATAAAAAAGGCAGAATGATGGCAAGTAATATTGGTTTCAAAACAGGTACAAGACTGACACCTAGCAGCAAAACTAAGTGAAAACAGGCAAGAGAAAGGAGGAAACCCCAAATGCACTAGGCAAATTTGGGCCAACGCAGGCTCTGCACAGCCAAACTGGCTCTCAGCACAGGTAGCCCCTTCGGGACCTACGTTGCAAAGCAGGTAGCCTGTGTACTACCTGCTTTGGAAAACGAGAATTGCGTTTTCACAGTTTCCGGGTCCTAATTTTCTAAAAAATGCACGGTTTTTGCTCAAATCAGAAACAATCAGTCAAGCACACTCAAAGGGATGATTAGGAAGGTAAAAAGCTATCACTAAGAGCTTACAAGGATCTTTGTAGATCAGCTCTTCAAATCATGAACTTGCTCAGAAATGAGCCAGAGTAGCTGCCCTCTACTTCGCTTTTGATATAGTCAAAAGCTTTTCGATTTGGTACTCTTTTGTTCAGGAAATGAATAGCAAAATACTACAAACACAATCAAACGGATACGATCCCCAGCGGAGTCGCCAGTTTGTTGTAGGGAAAAGTATCCGACTCGGATGACCCTATCCCACTCTAAGGGTGACAGTTCCTTAGCAACAACTGTAAAACAAACTACTTAAGGTTTACTTCTTTATGAAAGAAAAAGAGAATGGAGAAAGCACTAACCGTTGCCTTGCGCTTAATGTCGAATCCAAACTCTTCTCTTTGGCCGCTTGCTCCTAGCTCTTTGTTCTTCTGCTCGTCCAGCTACAATGAGATCCTGCAAAATAACAAAGAAGGAAACTACAAGAGGCATGCAATCATAACTGGTTCATGGATTAGTGTAAACCAAAAATGCAATCATCACAATATATTATTGAAACAAGAGCACATAGAAGAACCTCAATAGCTTTTATTAATGAAGAAATAAAGGTTCTGAGAGTATTACAACCATTGAAGGCTCCAACCCAGCAACACCTCCCAGCAGAAAGAATTGCTCTTCTTCACCTCTCTTAGACAATCACCCAATAACTCAATAGTGAAACCAACAGCATATCATTACTTTGCACAAAATTCCAGCCTCCTGAGCTCATAGGAGAGAGCTCAATATATAGATGAATTGAGAAAGGATGAGTAAGCTTGCAACTGATGTGTAGCTGCCTTGTGTCCTCTCTCTCTTCAGTTAATCTTTAGTTGATCTTCAGTTCTTGAGTCCACTTGGTGAACTTTGCTTCCACTTGAAGAAACAGAGCCTCTGACTCATCACAAGGCGAAATCCCTGATCCAAGTGTCATTTTTGGAAGATTCCAAAGCAATGACTCATTGTGCCACTTGTCCCATCTCGCTCAGCGCAGGTGGCCTTTGTTCCACTTGCTTTGCAACGCAGGTACACCATGGAGCAACTGAGTTTCAGCGCAGAAACCTAGTGGAGCACCTGCTTTGATTTCAGGATTGCTTGTTTTGAGTGTTTTCAGGTGGAGAACTGATCTGAGAGCTGTTGGTTTGCTGACCTTGTTCCTCTAGGGGTAGGAACATCATGTTTAGGGAACTTTGGATCCCTTGGATTATTGACAATTCATGCTTGTTGCTGTAAGGCACAAAATTGTCTATAACAGACCTTAACCTACAAGTGGTTTGTGGTTACTTCTGGGATCCTTATCCTCAGCCTTAATGGATTTATAGAGTGCTAACACACCCAATCCCAATGATTATGTGTCAACATAAGTATTCCAATTTCATGCATCCTTTCACACGTAATAAGAGTTTACCATTGTTTATTTAGTTTCAAGTTTTAGAAAATAATCCTATATGATTTTTTACATCACAGATAATATCTAATCTAATATTTGTTATGTAATGCCCTCAAAGCTAAGTAGAATGAGCAATGAGGTGTTGGTAAGTTTTCTAGCTGGGTGATTTTCTTGTCCCATTGTGAAACCTAACAAAAATTATAAACAAATAATGTTATTTCATTACTATAGGTTACAAAATATATAGTTTAATAATTTTTTAAGAACAAACATACCCTAATTGAAGATTTCAACATTAATTATCCTTCTCTAAACTAAATTCATACTCTTATTTATTTTCTTTCATTTTTCCCACACTTTATTAAATTTTTTTATTTTAATATAACATTACCTGACAACATCTCCCTCATACACTGGGTTGTAGAGAACCTCTCAGATCAAAAGATATGGCTAGTTAAAATTTGGCCAATCAAATAGTGCCACATCACCTGACCTGCTACATGGCATCCACATGACTATTCTAGTCATGTGCCATTCCATACCATGTGGAAGTTTCTGACCCTTTCATAGTTCGTCATGAATTAACCCTTGTCTATAGCTCACATGACCCAAATTATATATATTGGATGTGAGTGTGGCCTTGTTATGGCCATGCCACCCTAGGAATAAAATCCTAGCAGGTTTCCAATACAGACCCCATTGAAATTGTCAGGGACTACCTTCCAAACTACATGGATCCCTGGTGATCCATCCTTCATTCTTCTCGATGCCATCGGTAACCATACCAAGTTTGGTGCTCCATCATTTCCACCTCACCCAACTGATTGAATCCCTGGAATTTCTCCCAAGGCTCCCTCGTAAAGTTTTAGGGTGCCTCCCTTGAAGTACCGAGGTTACGTGGCAATGTATGCCTTGTAATAAGGTTTAATATCCCCTACTATGTAAATATACATGTTCACACCACACAACATTTGTCTCCACTTGATAGGCCTTGTGCGCCATGTCACCTTGAGACTTAGATCCTAGAATTCTACCATGTCCTTCATTCGAAAGGTCTGGGGTTTGGGCATCTGAGGTGATGTCACTAGAAAAAAATGGAATGGTGAAATCATCCACCTTCATGTCCTCCACGTGGCCTAGATCCCACATATGTATTCCTCTTCACATTGAAATCAAATCTTACGTTATGATTTGGGGGTCCTTCGCCTCAATGCACCAATCGGCTCCACCTGCCACATCATCCTGGAAATTCATCCTCAGCATGACCCATCTACACTCCCATCGAAATCTCCATGGTACCAAACCTCTAGTACAGCTCAACAACTCTCACACATTGTGACATCCAATAGCTAAGATCTCTCCCATCTATGCTCTTGTACATGGAACCTAGTCACATGACGCTTAAGCCTGAGTCCCTTTTACTCCTATGGGTTTTGGACTACCAGTCCCATGACACTTGGTCACTATCAATGCATGTGTAAAGGGAACTTATCCCATGCCTCCAACACATAGTCTATGGACATACACAGGTGTATTTAATACCTTTTGAGCTATCCCTCCTTAACTTACCAAGGCCTTGGTCTAACATGTCAATATGTAGATGTTTGGACCCTCACATAAGTAATTAAAATGATATCCATCTTGAGATTTATCATTGCATATATCTCTCATGATTTTCAATAGGGATCAATCCATTCAATTATATAGATATCATATTATTCCTCCTGAGCTTGTAGGTAAATATCAACCTAATAGCCAAGTTGTTATAGTGTAGACATTCATTCAATTAACAGAGAATCTTATCTATCTCCTATATACACAACCATTTAGACTAATTTAAAGTCGTAGGATGAAGACAGAGATAACCCACTCTTAAATATTAACTTAAGCAATTATCAACCTCATTTCTAGTAGGTAAAAATAACACGAGGAGCATGAACAAACATTAATATGTCAATCTTCAAGGATTAACCATCCCTAATCATTTGAACAACATTTAGAATTGTTTATTCACATATGAATTTAGCATTCCTCATCAATAACATAGACATTAAAATAGAAAAATGCATTATGCAAAGCCTCTAACCTATGTGGCTTACTACTTAGCAACAAAACCTACCAGCCATTAGTTTAACAAAGTATAATTATTACATAGATTCTCCCATATCTTTGATGTTCTAGCACACAGAAAATAGTTTTGGTTCAAGAATTGAAAAGGTTCAAGCATTCCTTGCATACAAGCCATTTAGACTAGAATTATGCTCACATTAACACAATAATCTAAAACATTACATATCCATGCCCTTAAAACAACAATGTTCATTCATACAAGAATGTCTCAATACTCAATAGTACAAGGTATGCTAATCAATACATAAGAAAGCATAAAATTGGTCATAACATAAGATTCATAAGTGGACACTTCTCTTTGATAGGTTTATCCAACCAATTGTGATTGGGGCTTCAACTATCCACCCAAGCTTAGACACACTGCAACTAAGCATTTATTGTAATAGTAACCTCCAGGTGAGATTCTAGAGCTTGATGATGAGTTGTTAAGGGATTAAACCAAATCTTCCAGGTGAAACATAGGCTCTAGAGGACCACCCCCCTCCACCCACTAGCTACATCCTATAGTCAATATCTCCCAGGGAATTAAGAAGCCCACCACCACCACCCTCAAATCAGCAAAGGAATCGAGAGGCTATACCCCAACTCTCAAATGAGTAAGGGAATCTCAATGCTACAACTCCACCCAAAAATCAACAAGAGACTCCATAGGCTATACCTCCACCCTCAAAGCAACAAGGGAATCCAGAGGTTATACCTCCACCCTCAAAGCAGTAAGGGAATCCAGAGGCTATACCTCCACCCTCAAAGAAACAAGGGAATCCAAGGCTATACCTCCACCCTCAAAGTAGCAAGGGAATCAAGAAGCTATACCTCCACCATGAAAGTAGCAGGGGACATAGAGGGCATACCTCCACTGAGAAAGTAGCAAGGAAATCCAAAGGCTACACCTCCACCCTCAAAGAAGCACGGGAATCCAGAGGCTATACCTCCACCCTCAAAGAAGCAAAGGAATCCAAAGGCTATGCCCCTGCCTTCAAAGAAGCAAGGGAATCTATAAGTTATGCTCCCACCCTCAAAGAAAAAAGGGAATCTAGAGCTTACTGTAAAAACCAAGAAAACAAGCAGAAAGGGGCTAGAAAACTCTCCTACGAGGAATCCTAAGAATAGGCCTCCACCTAGGCTATCAAGGGAATTTGGAAAAACCATCTCCGCCCTTGAATATTATAGGGAATTGAGAGACTGCAATCCTCACTTGAGAGTTGTTCCTCCACCTCCTAATGCTCAACCGAAGGATGGATCTACTTGTTCCTTTTTTATAGTAGCACCAAGTTTACATCTCTCGTTCTCTCATTACGTCATTGCAACTGCTTTTTAGTTGTGTGGGGACATATCACTATCACCCCTTCCTTCTCATCCATGGTGGTTCTATCCTAAGTGGTGGTGGGTATGTTGTGTATCAGGACACTTCCTGTTGGTTGACATATCTGTTCCTCAACTGTCAATGTAGCCCATTCTCTATTTAATTTTGTCTTTTTTTCCTTATGGATTTATCCAAGGTAGGATGGTTATGCTATTGTTCCTTCCTACTCAATTAATTTGAAAGACCAGTCCATTTAAAGAACACCTTCCAGCCTTCAATTGTTGTTATGAAACAAGTCAAACTTCCTTTAAATCCCAAGCAACCTCCTCCCTCTAATTCTAGAATCTTTGTCTCAACTCTGAGACTTATTTAATTTTAATCAAAATGTATGAAATATTTACAATGAAGGAGAATTAGTGAGAACCATCCAAAACCAAGTCAAACTTCCTGAAGAAAAGAGTGGGAACCATCCAAGGAAATAAGTTGGATTTGAATCAAAATGTATGAAATATTTACAATGAAGGAGAATTAGTGAGAACCATCCAAAAATAAGTGAAACTTCCTTTAAATCCCAAGCAAAGAGTGAGAACTATCCAAGGAAAGAAGTTAGTCAAAAGTCAGTCTCAACTTGAAGGCAAGAGTGAGATTTTCAATACCATGTTAGTGCTACATTATATAATCATTTAAGAGTGCCATATAAATTACTATTCTAAAGAGATCAACATGTCTTTTTAGAGAAAGGATAACAACTATTCTACCCCACAACATGAGCTAAGTTCAATTAAACAAATTCAAATTAATATTAACTTAAACATGTATATATCTGCCAAGAAAATATTTAATATTATTAAGGAATAATTAATAAAGTTAAATAATTAAAATGATTACCATGAAATAAATTTTCTGTTGAGCTAACAAACCAGCTTAGATCCATCTTAACTCAGGATTTACCAATCTCTTAACATGCGATCTAGGCTAGTTTATACACTTAGTGTTTTTTCTTTGGATAAAATTAACCCCGCATATTTTTTTAGGTGTGATACCAATTTTCATCATTTATATATGTGAAATACGTATTAATTTTCACTTGGATAAAATTTACTTCACATGAAAACATTTTAGTTGTAATATCAATTTACATAATTTATATATGTGAAATACTTATTAATTTTTATTTAGATAAATTTTACTTCACACAAAAGCATTTTAACTATCATATCATTTTACTTGATCTTATAACTATGATGTCCATTTACGTAATTTTTGCACAACATTTTAGTTTTGTAAGTATTCCAATTTCATGCAACATTTTACATTTAATAAAAGTTGACCTATGTTTATTCAATTTCAGCAAATAATCTTATATATTTTTCACATCATAGATAAAATGTAATCTAATATTTGTTTTATAATGCTCTCAAACCTAAGTGGAATGAGAAATGAGGTGTGGGAAAGTTTTATAGTTGAGTGAGTTTGTTGTCCCATTATAAAAGCTCACAAAACATTTAAAAAAAACAATATTTTAGTATTATAAATTACAAATTATATAGTTTGAATTTTTTTGAAGATAAAACATATTTTAATTTAAGATTTTGATACCTATTTTTTTGGTTAAACTAAATTATTTTTTTTGTTTTCTAGAATTTTATGCATATTTTATATCTTTTATGATCTAATATTATTATATTTATCTATTTTTTTTTTAATTTAATTGAATCAACCTACTCAATAATCTTTTATTTCAGAATTATAAATTACAAATTATATAGTTTAATTTTTTTTAAAAATAAAACATATTTTAATTTAAGATTTTGATACCTATTCTCTTTGGCTAAACTAACTTCATATTTTTTTTGTTTTCTTGAATTTTATCCCTATTTTATATTTTGTGATATAATATTATTATATTTATCTTTTTTTTGTTTAAATTAATTGATTCAACCTATTCAATGATTTTTTTTTTCTTTAAATTTCTTATTGACCGTATCTCATGATAGGGCGTCTTAGAACGAATTTTTTAATTTTTTTAACTTTTGCACAGCGTTGTGTCTATTCACGTGTGTATGGTTGTTTGAATAGAAAGCATTGTGTCTGGGTTCTTTGAATGTTATTTTGTTGGGATATGTTTTTTCAAAGCACGTGCACGTGATGGGTTGAAGATATCCTAATGTGATTATGATAACGTTATTAAGTAAAAATGGTAAAGTGCTAATAATTCATATATTTCGGCGTGACTTGCGTTGGGACTTTCTCCGAAGTCTTGAGACTATTCAACTGTGAATATAGCTGTTGAATGTTATTTTGTTGGGATATATTTTTCTCAAAGTGTGTGGTGCTATTTGTCGTCGCTCGTTGATGTCTTATCTAGGAATATGCTTGTCCTTTGCTTTTATACCTCCTTGTCCTTTGCTTTAGTGTTTCTTCCCACACAATTGTATGGTCGAGTTTCTTGCCATGTTGCCAATGGTGGGTGCGTAATATATTCAGGCTGCACCAGTGAACTTGAGATAAATACATAAAACCGTTTGTGTGATTATAATATATGTAATGAAACATAGAAAATTAATAGATGGATTCTTGGAGAAGAAATGGTGTCTCTCCTGGATTTCTAGCACCCCGTGTCAGCAGTCTCACTTTGATCGCCTTCCTCTCCCTTGTCATACCAGTTTTTCCTACCACTTTTGTTTTCGACCGATTCAATAGAACCAACTTGATATTGGAGGCGGATGCTACACTCATGCACTCCCAATCCGTGCTTGCTCTCACAAATCACACACGTTTTATGCTTGGCCGGGCGCTGTATTCGATCCCTGTTCTAATGAAAAGCAACGGCACACTTTCCTCCTTCAGCACTACCTTCGTTTTCAGCATGGTCCCGCCCCAATCTAATGCAGGTGGGAACGGAATGGCTTTCATCCTCACGCCCTACACATCTCCCATGGGCGCTGCCCCAGCTGAGTATCTGGGCTTGCTTAACGATACCAGCAACGGCCAGCCATCCAATCACTTATTCGCTGTGGAGTTCGACACGGTCAAGAGTGCGGAATTCTATGATCCCGACGACAACCATGTGGGCGTGGACATCAACAATCTCATTTCAGTGAACACAACACCTGCCGGCTATTGGAAAGGTGAGGATTTCCAACCATTGAGCCTCAAGAGCGGACGCAACATACAGGCCTGGATCGATTACGATCATCTTCAAAGCCGGCTCAACGTTAGCATAGTGTTGGCCGGCTTGCCTAGACCACAGAAGCCCCTCATCTCTGAGAAAATCGATCTGTACAGCGTTCTAGAAAAGAAAATGTTCGTTGGCTTTTCAGCGGCTGCAGGGAACAATTACGTCGAAGACCATTACGTTCTTGCGTGGAGTTTCAGCACGGAAGGCACGGCACCCCACCTCAATATTTCACATCTTCCTTCGTTTCATGCTAACATGAACTACAAGCGTCCGAAATGGGGATTTATAGCCGGCGTGACAGTGGCTGCTCTAATTATCATTTTGCTGGTGGTTGCGGTTGTGTTTTTGCAAAGAAGAAAAAACAAAGAAAATATCGAAGAATGGGAGCAGTTCTGGCCCCATAGATTTACTTACAAAGACCTAAACATCGCCACGAAAGGATTTAGGGACGAAAACATTTTGGGCGAGGGGGGATTCGGCAAGGTTTACCGGGGTGTTCTCCCGGGCAGCGGCCACGAAGTCGCAGTGAAACGCATAACAAATGAGTTCACGGAGGGAATGAAGAGTTTCGTGGCAGAGATATCGACCATGGGGCGCATGCAGCATCGGAACTTGGTACAGCTCCTGGGTTGGTGCAGGAGGAAGAAGCAGCTATTCATAGTTTACGACTACATGCCCAACGGCAGCCTTGATAAACTCATATTCGGAAACCCACCGGTGGTCCTGCCGTGGCCTCGGCGATACGCGATCCTGAAGGGCGTAGCCGCGGGCTTGCTGTATCTCCACGAACAGTGGGAGAAGAGGGTCATCCACAGAGACATCAAGTCTAGTAATGTGCTGCTGGATTCTGAGGTCAACGGGCGGCTGGGAGACTTTGGCCTCGCTCGGCTGTATGATCATAGCAAGAATCCGGGGACGAGTCGCGTTATGGGAACGCTGGGGTATATGGCGCCGGAGCTCACACGGACCGGTAAGGCCACGACCAGGTCGGACATGTTCAGCTTCGGGGCTCTGCTGTTGGAGGTGGCGTGCGGGAGGAAGCCCGTGGACCTATCCATGGACGATAGACGAGTGTCTCTGGTGGGTTGGGTGTCCGAGCTGCACTCAGACGGAAGGCTGCTCCATGCGGCAGATTCGAAACTGAGAAATGAATACGACGCGGGCGAGATGGAAAAGGTATTGAAACTGGGTCTGTTTTGCTCCGATCCCAACGCGGAAAGAAGGCTGGGGATACGGCAGGTGTGTCAAATACTGGCAGGTGAAGCTCCTTTCCCTGACGTCCACACTGCTTCAATTAACGTGAATGTCATCGGTCTGTCAATTGGAGGTGTTAATGGGGATGCCGATTCAACTTAAGCAGAGGACAGGCTTCTGGATGAAACTCCGAGTGGAAGCCGGTCAAACTGGCTCAATTCAACCTAGTTAAGCTCTTCATCTTCGTTCAACATCGTTCAGTATTCAGAATAATAAATTTGTGTATTCTAAATGCTATACGTTTTTGTATACTACGTTTCTCCACATCTTTAAGTTCCATATATAATAAAAAACTGTAGTTCAACTCCACATCTTTAAATTCCATATATAATAAAAAACTAAAAAACTGTAGTTTAAATGTTGTATGTTGTGGTTGTTTTATTAAAAGGTTTAACACTAAATTTGAGTTATTAATATCGAGTTGACTGAATTTATTTATGCATTTCAAATAAAAAAAATAGCGAGAATTGTATTGTATTACTACTATATCACTGAAATACATGAAAAATTAACCAAAAAATCCTTTAGAACCATTAAACTTATTCACCCATTTCTCGATCTTTGAATTCCCCAATTCACTCCAGAGGAATTGGTCTACTATTTCTCTAAGCACAATAAAAATTTCTTCAATAAAACCATTTTTTTTCATAATTTTTTGCTATTACAATTTTTTTTTAACAAAATATGAAACGCAATTTGATGTAACAAAAATATAATACAAATATCAAATTTAACTAAATAGATTTATTACTAAATACATTTCTTGTGCTCTAACAAAATATATTAGGGCTTTCTTTCCTTTTTGTTCTATAAATTACATTTTACATTTTTCTCCATCATCAATTGTAACATGCTTCCTCTCACTTAGATCACTGATCACTTATAGGAAACATTCTAAGTCAATATATGTAAATTCTTTGCAATTCATATCAAATGATAGATGAAAGCCCAACAATATTTATAAAAGCACACCTAGTTTTTCATAGTACATATTACAATGACCATATGAAGTGTTGTCCTTCTATAAAGCGTTTGAACTACGCAACACAATTATTGTTACACAGGGATTTTTCTTGAACACAATATATGTTTGCAAAGTTTTTTCGTTTTTGGATAAAAAGATTATTGCAGAAAAGGCATCGCTATTATAAAGTTAACAACCCACAGAATACTTTAATGGATGCAAAATACAACCACATATTTTGTACAAAGCAATATAATTCTAAATGCACAAAGATACTATCGGACCTTAGTTGCGAACAATTTGTTTATAGAACAAGGCTGCGATGCAACGGAATACCTGCGGATTAGCTTTTCTTTAAACTTGAGATTTAATATTATAAGCGGTAACTTATTATCGTAAGATATTTGAATAGTTTGATAAATGGATTTAAATTCGATCTCCATTGAACATAGATAAGAAAAAGTAGTTTACCCATACCCATCATGAAAGTTTTGAACGAAAGAATTCATTAATTTACAAGCATATAAAATTTGTAGACCTAATGCATTAATTTGGAAGATATTAAATAAATATATTAACTAATGTCGTTGGCCTTCTTATAATATGAGAATCAATAAATAAAACTGCAATAAAAAAATGTATATATAAAGAGTTATCATCTTCATCGCTTACAAAATGAAATAAAAATAGAATAAAAAACTTCAACGATTCACTGAATACACTCATTTTTAATTAATTATATAAATTAATATGTAATAATTTAATAAATGTAAAAGTTATTTGGTGAAAATATGTATCAAAGACACAGTCACGTGGATTTACTGGGGGAGCAATGCCATACCATGTGGGTTCATATTGGTGGATATATATTGAGGGAAAAATGACATAACATATTGGGGGATATACAGGGGTAAAGGGTTTTTATATTCGCAGGTACAAAAAATGAGCTAAAAGTTGATGAAAAAATATAAAAATGTATAAAAAAATTAATGAAAAAATGGATACCTACCATATCTAGTGAAAGTAGGGTATTTTAAATTGGGAAGGTGTATTGGGTTCGTATTAATAGGGGGCTAAATAATGTGATTTTTAGAAGTATTTTCCAATATATAGTCAAACTAAGGGTATTGTTTAATATGCCACGAACGTATGTGATAGGTCATAGGTTCATTGAGTGAAGCCCCTGTGGACACACTTCAATTTTAGACATAGCCAAATAATGTGATAATTGTTACGCAACCTTTCCAAGTGTAAGCCAATTCTTGAGTTATAAGCTATAAAGTGGAAAGTGATCATCAAAACACCCTCATCCTCATCAAGTTTTGGCTCAAAAAGTGAACTAGAAATTATTGTAGAGATGCATTTATGAGAACCTTTCCTTCCCCTCACTTGTAGCCTTGGTCAAGTCAAAGTTGCTTAAAAAAAATGAATATCTCGCTCTCTTCTTATATTCCACTAGCTTTATTGGTTCCTCTTTAATTTGTTGGCGCTTGTTAATCAATGCGGAGAATTATAGGTCTCTTGATTCTCTTGATGAGGATCTTTATGGATGAGATATCTCAGCTCTAGCACCATATTAAGGAGACCAAAAGTGAAAGTTGACTCCACAAAAATGATCTCAATGTTTAGTTATTTGCAATATGTAAATATTTGAAGCAATCAAGTTGCATAATATAATGGGATAAAAACCTACATCCAAGAAACACTTTGTCTAAGTCCAATTTTGTTATCCAAGAAACACGTTGTCTAAGTCCATTTTTGTTATCCGGAATACAACCTTAAAGGGAACAACCATATTTTCATTTTGAGTGAGTTCATTTCAATAATGAAACTTATGATACGAAATTAATCACATCTTGACATGAATGTGTTAAAGATAGCTAATTACTTATGCATGCAGAGTTGTCTAAATTTAGAGTAAGTCAAAGGTGAGTGAATTTGAGTTGAGGCTTATTTTGGGTAAAGTCGAATTTACACTGAGTGTGCATGTTGAAGTTATTTTGAGTGAGTCGTTAGTTAAAAAAGCATAAATACCCCTCACCAAGTTCATTGTAATCATGAAGTTTGTGTAATCAATAGAAAAACAACAACTCATATTTTTTGTGTGTCAATTTTGTGATTTTCCTCCTTTACCTCTTCAACAAATTAGTGTCGGAGCCGAGAAAATAATACAAAATCCACATAACAGCGTAGCTAAGGGCCCAACAAAAAAGTAAGCGATTTTTTAAAATTACTTTGAAAAAAAAGTCGTATGATTAAAGAGTTAAAGTATGACAGCAAGGAGCGACAATCACAATTGTAAAATGCAAAAGTTACGAAAGCCGTGGGCAAATTCAAAAGCTTAAAACGTTCCGTGGGCTCATATTGTCTAAAAGTTTAAAACTCACGTGGGTCATATTAAAGTTCTTTTTTGAACGATACGTGACATCTCCTTTATAAGTGACTTCTAATATGAAATTAAAGTGTTTACGCTTTATTAAAAGAGTCTTTTTAAAGTTGTTTATAAAGTTTTATTAAAAAGTGTTTATTAGTAGGACTTTTTAAAAGGGTTTTATTTTTTATTTTTATTTTTTTTCGAAGGTGGCAAAACCTATCAAACTCAGGTGTCAAACAAACAGTGAGGACAACCATCTCTGGCTGCTATCCGTGAATGTCGATTTGACTCATCACCGTTATCAAGGAAAACCACGCCACCTGTAATAACCCGCTGGTGGTCCGTAAGGGAGCAGGCTTTCGCTCCTGCTAGATGCCTCTGGGTCTTGGGCCGTTAACCTGTTTCCTTACGTCCGAGGAAGACGAGCTCTTAACCAAGCAGAAACAGTTTTACGGCATGCTCCAGGCCGAAAGAAGAGGCTTTTATTATTTGAAGAGAAGTTTTTTTTTTTTGTCTGAAAATGGTTTTATCTAGTTTTTAGTCGTAGTTTCCATTATTTACAGGGAAGAACTAGGATATGTAAGGATGAAAAGGAAGAAGAAGCCCTCACACATGCAAAGAGGGAGCAATTAAGGATACATAAAAAGAAGAATGCACAAACATTGTAGCTTATTCAACAAGGAGCGGACCAAGCAGTATTCCAGAAGATTATGACTACGACTTCAACAAAGACAACATGAGAGACTTTGGAGATGAGCTATAAAGGTATTGCCAAAGACAATATTGTTAAGTCGTAGAATACTAGGAGAAATTTTGAAAGTCTGCAGATGAAAGAAGCAAAGGATATTGACTGATTCATGAATCAAGTTTTGACTATTGTAAATGAGTTAAGGATTTATGGTGATGAAATAGAATATTAAACAGTGGTTGAGAAGGTCCTAAAATCTTTGTCTACCAAGTTTGATTTTGTAGTAGCAGCCATTGAAGAAGCCAAGGATTTGACAACGTTGACATTTGATGAATTAATGGGATCACTTCTATCCCATCATACAAGGATAGACAAAAATAAGGATTCCACCTTAGAATCAACTTTTAAAAGTCAGGTTTCTATCTCAAGATATATAGGACGAGGTAGAGGTAGACTGAGAGGCAGAGGACGAGGTAGAAGAATAGGTGGTAAGAGAGATGGCAGAGAAGAGTAGGAACAAGAAAGTAGAAGCAATAGGAGAAGCTTCAACAACAATCAAAGAGTTGATAAATCCAAGGTGAGATGTTATTATTATAATAAATTTGGTCACTATGCCCGTGATTGCGGGAAGAGGATATATGATCAAGGAAAACAGAGAGTTAATATAACTACAAAGAATATTGACTCCATGTTCCTAGATTTCCATACCATGCATGAACCTTCGAATAATGTTTGGCTATTAGAAAGTGGTTGTAGTAACCACATGATAGGAAATAAGAATTTGGTTGCAAATCTGGATCAATTTGTCAAGACAGAGGTAAATTTGGGCACTAACAAGATTGTGGATATAGATGGGAAAGGAGTGGTTAACATTCTGACCAAGCAGGGGGAGCCAAAGACAATCTCTTAGGTATATTATTTCCTTAGTCTCAAACATAATTTGATAAGTGTTGGTCAATTGATGCAGGAGGGATACAAAGTTATTTTTCAAGGACACGAGTGTGTTATATATGAGAAGACCCTAAGAAAGCAACTGATAGCAAAGTTACAGATGATCAGGAACAAACTCTTTCCTCGCATCATGAATTACAGAGATCGGGTCAATTCTTTCATGGTTCCATGTTCTAATGATTATTGGCTGTGGGACTTTCGGTTTGGACATCTACATTTATTTGGTTTAAGATTGTTGTAGCAGAAACAGATGGTTAGAGGACTAGCTCCCATCAAAGAACCTTCTAGTACTTGTGAGTATTGCATCTTAGGAAACCAACACCATGAAAGTTTCTGAAAGGAGTTGCATACATAGAAAAGTAGTCACTAGAGCTGGTTCATTGATGAGGTGCTCAAAATTATGCTCAAAAAATCAAAGTGTCAAAATTTTGTTAAAATTAGCTTCAGATCAAAGAGCTTGTCATTCTGAATCCAACGGTATGAACGGAATTCAAATCCAAGCTTGTATGCAGAAGTTAGAGTAAGTCAAAGTTCAAATTTGACTTGTTCACATGTCAAGATTGGATGACGTGGCAAGGCCCGTTAGTGAATGAGGAAGCACCAAGTGGAACGCTGACATTGGCTCCCACATATCACAAATCGCATGTCGCGGGCGGGTCATGTTAAATAATCAACCCCAAGTAAGGCCAAGGTTGCGATGAGATAAATTGTAATCGCACTTCGCAACATGGAAGGTATTGCAGAAATTAACCCCGATAGGTATCAGGTTGCGATACGATAAATCCCAATCGCAGATCGATGAAGGGAAGGCTTTACGGAAAATCGGCCCCCAGAAGGTACTGGGTTTCGATGCGATATCGCAATCGCAAATAGCAACAGGGCAGAGTCCTGCAGAGTCTTGCAGACCTTAAGACCAGCGAAACTCGGTCGATTGCGATATCCCAGATGTGATTTGTTTATGGATTCCAGTTTATAATCCTGTCGGGTCCACCACATCGTAGTTGCACAATTGTCACTGCGTTCATAAATCTTAATCTTGCTGGTCCCTACCGATTGCGATTTCTGAACCCCTCCGGGAAGTATGGCTCCGATGGCCGAAATGTGGCAAATTTGGCGGATTTTAGGCCGAATTTGATGATTAGCAACCGAAAAAGGGGAATTTGTTGAGAAAATTGTTGGAGAACTCGGAGAGGTCATAACTTCTTCAGTTATTATCCAAATTAGGTGCAAAAAGAGTCAATTCTAGTAGTTTTGGCTATTATGAACTCATTGAGACAGGTTTTAGAGGCATTGGAGCATTGTAAACATACTTAGTTGTAATTTTGAGCATAATAGAGAGGCCCAAGCATTGGAAGATGAACCAAGGAGACGTAGCCCAGGAGGGGTGAACTCCTCATCAACTCTCTATGTTGTGTGTTGCATTTTGATGTTCTTTGTTGTTATTTTTCTGTTGTTCAACATACATTTTATGTTAAATTGTTTATAACATTTACATAAGAAACTCTCATGGGAATCAGTTAATTAAGAAAAAATGGTTAATCCTTAAGCACTTGATAAGAAAATGATGAGCATATTGGGTTTTATTCTAAATGGGGAATAAGCACAACATTACTAATCTGCTCCATTTCAGATCAAGTTAGTATCAGAGCACTAGTTTTTGCTTACTAGATTTGCTTTGTGTAAAGAAGGAGTATTGTTTTCTAGTTTTGTGTCATGCTAATAGGGTTAAAACTCAAAAGAGGTGAAGGAAAGCTGGTTGAAAGCCCTATAGTTGGCTCAAGTGGAAGAAGAGAAACGTTGCCAAAGTATTATACACTAGTACATCCTCAAGTTGCAATTGAGACTCCATAGATCGTGTCTCATGAAGGAGAACCTATAAACATGACAGAAGATGAGAAGATCTTCAGAAAGGCTTTCTTTGGTATGACAAAGATGTTGAAGGTCCTCTATGAAGAGAGAAATAGCAGGTTGCAAGGAGAAAGTTCCAAACCTCCCAAAGGACAAGGCTCTTCACGAGGAGGTAATGGAAAAGGAGGTATTAGGAAGTAGTTGTGTGTGTGTATATATATATATATATATATATATTTTTTTTTTTATTTTTTTTAACTTTCCATTATTTTTTTTTCTTTGGATATTAAATATTTTATTGTATACAACATTAAAATATTTTCTTTTAACATTTTATTTGTACCTATACATATAGATATATAGTTTTCAAATAGTTTATTTAAATCATGTATTGAAATATTTTTGAAAAGTATAAGATTTAAACACCTCACTCACGCATTTTTCTACTATATATATATATATATATATATATATATATATATATATATATATATATATATATATATATATATATATATATATATATATATATTTTAACTTTCCATTATTTTTTTTTCTTTGGATATTAAATATTTTATTGTATACAACATTAAAATATTTTCTTTTAACATTTTATTTGTACCTATACATATAGATATATAGTTTTCAAATAGTTTATTTAAATCATGTATTGAAATATTTTTGAAAAGTATGATTTAAACACCTCACTCACACATTTTTCTACTTTCTAATTATTTGTCTATTTTTAAACTTGATATGAAATTATATTTAGTTATATGAACATCAAAATATTTTATTTATGACTCAAAGTGAATGAAATATTTTTACCATATAAGTTATAACATCAACAACAATTAGGATTATTGATATCTTATAATGTTTTTAATTAAAAGTAATTAAACATTCATATATATATATTTTTTTTATAGTGCACAATGTTTTTTTAGTTAGAGAATATTTTAATTTTATTTTAAGAAGGACACATCTCAATTCCACTTTGACTGTGGACGAAATCACATATGACCCTTGTACTAGGTTCTAAAATATATCTCTTAACACAATAATAATTTCTTTAATAAAATCATTTTTTCTTCATAAATTTTTGCTATTACAATTTTTTTTTTAACAAAATATGAAACACAATTTGATGTAACAAAAATATAATACAAATATCAATTCTGACTAAATAGATTTATTACTAAGTACATTTCTTGTGCTCTAACAAAATAGATTAGGGCTTTCTTTCCTTTTTGTTCTATAAATTACATTTTACATTTTTCTCCATCATCAATCGTAGCATGCTTCCTCTCACTTATAGGAAACATTCCAAGTCAATATATGTAAATTCTTTGAAATTCCTATCAAATCTTTCTTTAATGGTTACATGCAAAACTCTAAGATAAATGAAAGCCCAACAATATTTATAAAAGCACACCTAGTTTTTCATAGTACATATTACAATGACCATATGAAGTGTTGTACTTCTATAAAGCGTTATGAAACACAATTATTGTTACACAGGGATTTTTGTTGAACGCATTGGAGAACTATGGTCAATACATGTTTGCAAAGCTTTTTCGTCTTTGGATGAAAAGATTATTGGAAAAAAGGCATCGCTATTATAAAGTTAACAACCCAAAGAATACTTTAATGGATGCAAAATACAACCACATATTTTGTACAAAGCAATATAATTCTAAATGCACAAAGATACTATCGGACCTTAGTTGCGAACAATTTGTTTATAGAACAAGGCTGCGATGCAACGGAATACCTGCGGATTAACTTTTCTTTAAACTTGAGATTTAATATTATAAGCGGCAACTTATTATCGTAAGATATTTTAATAGTTTGATTAACGGATTTAAATTCGATCTCCATTGAACATAGGTAAAAAAAGTAGTTTACCCAGACCCATCATAAAAGTTGTGAACGAAAGAATTCATTGATTTACAAGCATATAAAAGTTGTAGACCTATTGCATTGATTGGGAAGATATTAAATAAATATATTAACTAAGGGAGGCTTCCTTATAATATGAGAAACAATAAATAAAACTGCAATAAAAAATGTATATATAAAGAGTTATCATCTTCATCACTTACAAAATGAAATAAAAATAGAATAAAATACTTCAACGATTCACTGAATCTATTAATTTTTAATTAATTATATAATTAATATGTAATAATTTAATAAATGCTAAAGTTATTTGGTGAAAACATATACCTAAGTTTAGCTACCAAAGACACACTCATGTGGATTTACTATGGAGCAATACCATACCATGTGGGTTTATATTGGGGGATATATATTGAGGGAAAAATGACATAATATATTGGGGGATATATAGGGGTTAAGTGTTTTTATATTGAAAGGTACAAAAAATGAGCTAAAAGTTGATAAAAAAAATATAAAAATGTATAAAAAAATTTAATGAAAAAATGGATACCTGCAATATCTAGTGAAAGTAAGGTATTTTAAATTGGGAAGGTGTATTGGGTTCGTATTATAAAATCCACTTGTTATCTATGAATGATTTAATTATGTAGTATTAATAGTTAGGGTGGATGTGATTAAAAAAAATAAAAAATTACGAATAATTTATATAATTCTTATGTGATATCCACTAACCACTTGTTATCTATGAATGATTTAATTATGTAGTATTAATAGTTAGGGTGGATGTGATTTAAAAAAAAAAAAAATTACGAATAATTTATATAATTATTATGTAATGAATTAATTAACAAATTTTATAATATTAAGACATAAAATAATTCCATAAGATTCTATTAGATGGGGGAATATAATAAAAGAATATTATATAAAATTCGTATTAATAGGGGGTTAAATAATGTGATTTTTAGAGGTATTTTCCAAAATGTAGTCAAATTAAGGTGTATAATATTCGTATTAATAGGGGGTTAAATAATGTGATTTTTAGAGGTATTTTCCAAAATGTAGTCAAATTAAGGGTATTGTTTAATATGCCATGAACGCATGTGATAGGTCATAGGTTCATTGAGTGAAGCCGCCGTGGACACACTTCAATTTTAGACAGAGCCAAATAATGTGATAATTGTTATGCAACCTTTCCAAGTGTTAGTGAATTCTTGAGTTATAAGCTATGAAGTGGAAAATGAACATCAAAACACCCTCACCGTGGTCAAGTTTTGGCTCGAAGAGTGAACTAGCCACTATTGCAGAGATGCATTTATGAGAATCTTTCCTTCCCCTCACTGGTAGCCTTGGTCGAGTCAAAGCTCCTTAAAAAAATGAATATCTCACTCTCTTCTTATGGTCCACTGGTTTTGTTGGTTCCTCTTTAATTTGTTAGAGCTTGTTAATAAATGCGGAGAATTATAGGCCTCTTGATCCTCTTGATGAGGATCTTTACGGATGAGGTATCTCAACTCTAGCACCATATTAAGGAGACCAAAAGTGAAAGTTAGACTCCACAAAAATGATTTCAATGTTTAGTTATTTGCAATATGAAAATATTTGAAGCAATCAAGTTGCATAATATAGTGGGAGAAAAACCTACATCCAAGAAACACTTTGTCTAAGTCCAATTTTGTTATCCAAGAAACACGTTGTCTAAGTCCATTTTTGTAATGTGGACTACTAACTTAAAGGGAACAACCATATTTTCATTTTGAGTGAGTTTATTTCAATAATGAAACTTAGGATACGAAATTAATCACATTTTGACATGATGTGTTCTAAATTTAGAGAGTCAGTTAACTGAGTCAAAGGTGAGTGAGTTTGAGTTGAGGCTTATTTTGGGTGAAGTCGAATTTACACTGAGTGTGCATGTTGAAGTTATTTTGAGTGAGTCGTTAGTTGAAAAAGTATAAATACCCCTCACCAAGTTCATTGTAATCATGCAGTTTGTGTAATCAATAGAAAAGCAACAACTCATATGCTTTTTTGTGTGTCAATTTTGTGGTTTTCCTCCTCTGCGTTTTCAACACATTAGTGTTAGAGCCAAAAAAAATTCATGCAAAATCCAGAGAACCAGCATAGATAAGAGCCAAACGAAAAAATTCGGCAATTTTTTTTAAATTAGTTTGAAAAAAAGTCGTATGATTAAAGAGTTAAAGTATGACAGCAAGGAGCGACAATCACAATTGTAAAATGCGAAAGCCGTGGGCAAATTCAAAAGCTTAAAACGTTCCGTGGGCTCATATTGTCTAAAAGTTTAAAACTCGCGTGGGTCATATTAATGTTCTTTTTTGAACGATACGTGACATCTCCTTTATAAGTGACTTATAATATGAAATGAAAGTGTTTAAGCTTTATTAAAAGGGTCTTTTTAAAGTGGTTTATAAAGTTTTATTAAAAAGTGTTTATTAAAGTTCTTTAAAAGGTTTAGTTAGGATTTTTAGAAAAAGAGGAGGGTTTTATTATTTGAAGAGAAAACCCTCTTATTTTTCTCTTCAAAAAGAAGAGGTTCTGAAAATGGTTTTATCTAGTTTTTAGTCGTAGTTTCTATTATTTACAGGGAAGAACTAGGATATGTGGGTTATTAAGATGAAGACTATATTAAAGGTTTATGATATTTGGGAGTACATAAAGGTTTGATTTTCAAAACCTAAAGATGAAAAGGAAGAAGAAGCCTTCACACATGCAAAGAGGGAGAAATTAAGGATACATAAAAAGAAGAATGCACAAATATTGTAGCTTATCTAACAAGGAGCAGACCAAGCAAACATTGTAGCTTATCCAACAAGGAGCAGACCAAGCAGTATTCCAGAAGATTATGACTACGTCTTCAACAAAGACAACATGGGAGACTTTGGAGATGAGCTATAAAGGTATTGCCAAAGACAATATTGTTAAGTCGCAAAATACTAGGAGAAGTTTTGAAAGTCTGCAGATGAAAGAAGAAAAAGATATTGATTCATTCATGAATTAGGTTTTGACTATTGTAAACCAGTTAAGGATTTATGTTGATGAAATAGAATATTAAACAGTGGTTGAGAAGGTCCTAAAATCTTTGTCTACCAAGTTTGATTTTGTAGTAGCAGCCATTGAAGAAGCCAAGGATTTGACAACATTGACATTTGATGAATTAATGGGATCATTTCTATCCCATCAGACAAGGATAGACAAAAATAAGGATTCCACGTTAGAATCAACTTTTAAAAGTCAGGTTTCTATCTCAAGAGATATAGGACAAGGTAGAGGTAGACTGAGAGGCAGAGGACTAGGTAGAAGAATAGGTGGTCAGAGAGATGGCAGAGAAGAGTAGGAACACGAAAGTAGAAGCAATAGAAGAAGATTCAACAACAATCAAAGAGTTGATAAATCCAAGGTGAGATGTTATTATTGTAATAAATTTAGTCGCTATGCCCATGATTGTGGGAAGAGGATATATGATCAAGGAAAACAGAGAGCTAATATAACTACAAAGAATATTGACTCCATGTTCCTAGATTTCCATACCATGCATGAACCTTCGAATAATGTTTGGTATTAGAAAGTGGTTGTATTAACCACATGATAGGAAGTAAGAATTTGGTTGTAAATTTGGATCAATTTGTCAAGACAGAGTTAAATTTGGGCATTGACAAGATTGTGGATATAGATGGGAAAGGAGTGGTTAACATTCTGACCAAGCAGGGGGAGCCAAAGACAATCTCTTAGGTATATTATTTCCCTAGTCTCAAAAATAATTTGATAACTGTTGGTCAATTGATGTAGGAGGGATACAAAGTTATTTTTCAAGGACAAGAGTGTGTTATATATGAGAAGCCACTAAGCAAGCAACTGATAGAAAAGTTGCAGATGATGAGGAACAAACTCTTTCCTCGCATAATGAATTACAGAGATCGGGTCAATTCTTTTATGGTTGCATGTTCTAATGATTATTGGTTGTGGGACTTTCAGTTTGGACATATATATTTCTTTGGTTTAAGATTGTTGCAGCAGAAACAGATGGTTAGAGGGTTAGCTCCCATCAAAGAACCTCCTAGTACTTGTGAGTATTGCATCTTAGGAAAACAACACCATAAGAGTTTTGTGAAAGGAGTTGCATACATAGAAAAGTAGTCACTAGAGCTGGTTCATTGATCAGGTGCTCAAAATTATGCTCAAAAAATAAAAGTATTAGAATTTTGTTAAAATTAACTTTAGATCGAAAAGTTCGTCATTCTGAATCCAACGGTGTGAACGAAAGTCAAATCCAAGCTTGTATGTAGAAGTTATGTTGGTATCCTAAATTGCCCTATTTTCTACCTCATTTCCATCAATATCAACCTCTGTTTTACCTTAATACAAGACCCTTCTTCCCTACACTAGTACAAGATGGTTACCCTTTTCCTGCACATGCTCATAGTTTAAATTAAGATTTGCTACAACACTTTATTAATCCTTTTATGTAGATTTCATGTTATTTACATATTCTTGCAACTCATATTTATTTCCTAGAAGTAATCATGGAACGTAGTGTTAATAATGTATGAGTTGACTAGTGCAGGAAGATTCTTGCACCGTCACTGTCCGAGATTCTGAGAGCTATCTTCCACGAGGACGGATCTTGATCTTTGACTCCGAGTTTAACTGTTGATAAAATGAAGTAGGTGGTGCGCATCTAGGGATTTTTCTCCAAAGATAGATCATGGCCCAATCAAGCTCGTGTTTTTATAACCATTGGCCAAGTTTGTAATTCGGTTTCTAAGTTTGTTCGACCGAGAGGCCTAAACGACAATTATCTATATTTAGTGTAAACATCTTAGAGCCGAAGGATATACATGATGTAAATCATAGATAGGAAGGGGAGCTAACCATCAGTTATTATTTTGGTTTATGTAATCTGGTTATCGCCTCGTTCTGGGGCTGGACTGCTTCGTAATGTAATTTGCCAAATCAAGTAAATACAAGAGGATCATTATGGTTTGCACACACAGCGTGTAATTTTGTCTTTGATGTGTTATTTGAAGTGTGGATCGCGTTCGTTCCTTAGAAGAGGAACGAGCGGTTGGCCAGGGCCCGGCCAAACCAGCTGATTGATCCCTCTCACTTTCGTGATTTGGGAAGACGGTGTGTTTATTTTGTAGCAGTTGTGTGATGAAATAGTTTAATCGTTAAACTTTGAGTTTTGAATTAAATTATCTTCTGTAGCCTATGTGTGGAACGCATGCGTAGTTTGCAGAGTATTTGTGTTCATTTGTGTTTATAAGATATCTTTTACGCATTTACTCTATTCTTGCTTTCTGTTTTAATTCATTTTCGAAGCCGGTCGTGCGAGGGACTCTTTCCTTCACCAGTGCGTGTTGTTGCTTGCACCGCACTCAGTCATTCGTTGCAGCAAACATTAAATCACTCACTTGCATTTTATTTCCCATTATTTCGCAAGTGAATGAATCAATAAATCAAGTAACTGTTTTTGGTATTAAAAGTTCATCTCTAAAAGGATCTAGAAGCAGTTATATTAACTACCAAATTATACTTGCAAATAATATCATTATTGTGGGTGAAGTACCAAAACTAGTTGACACATGCAAAGTACTTAGGCTATTGATTGATTCTTTTGTAAGTGTTTTATCTCATGAAGTTTATTTCCCTTATGAAGTTTAATGAGTTGAAGCATTTTCTTTCTCGCAGCTAGTTAATTCAAAATTTCATTACAGTTGCAATTCCTTTTTAGCACACCTTTTCAGCTTTCAAAAGTAAACCGGAAACTAAGTAAAGGGAACCCTGCTTCGGAGCAAGAGCAAGTCTCTTGACACCGAAACATAGTGCTCCAAACCATGAGGCTTAGAGCACCTTCACTCAGACATAAGTCTTCATTAAGGAAGATTGAATATACTCTTACACAGAAATATTGTACCTGCACTAGTGTAAGCAAGATTGCAACTGTGCAAGGATAGGTTGTTTGTGTGGGAGAAAGATCAGAAGAAAGGTAGAACTCTGCAAGGGCCCACTTGTTAGACTACTTATCATTCATCTGGAGATTAACATAACGTTTCATTCAGCATTTAAGATTGTTTTTGTTGTGTGGAATTTCTTTACTTGATTTACTTGCAAATTGTCTTTTACATTCTAGCACTAGATTTTCCTTGGTGTAAATTGCCTTTCCAATTGTTTTCTTTCTGATTTTGCAAAACATTCCCTTCAAGAAGTAGGATTAGTAATAGGAAAAGTTCATACCATTTCTCGCATTACAACTTCATCTCTAAGTTTACGAAACCCTCGGGTTGATAATTAAGTGTTGAGGAGTTTGCTCAAGTGCAATTCCTGCACCCAACATTTTGGTGCCGTTGCCGGGGAGGCGACTTGAATTGGTAAGAATTTTCCATTTTTTGCAATAGGGGTAAGTCTGCTATCATTTCTTCTGCAGTTTTCTTCTATTGTTTGAAGGAGTTCATAGGTGCTATTTATCTCGAAAACTTGCAACTTTTACTTTTTGAATTTCGTTTGTCATTTTTTTTCTGAAATGAATTCTTAAAAGAGGTAGGGGTTCAAAGCCCACTAGGGGCCAACGAAACACTGACAAATCTGAAACCAAAACTCATATTGGGCCTTCTTTTGCAGGCAGAAAGTCCAAAAAAACTCAAACTCATCACACAGGAACAATCCACCTAGGCTTTAGTAGCAGTAGTTCAGGTGTGACACAACCCATAAAGGGGAAGAAGGGGACTGTTGGAATCCATAGTCATCCTTCTCAGCCTGTTAAGAGCGGTTCGTGTGGAAGAACAACAATGGCAGATATGGAATACCACATAGAAGGAAGTGGTGAAAATCAGGTAAATGAGGAACAGTCTACTTTCAGATTCCCTATTGTGAATCCTAATATACAAGCACAAATGAAAAATATTTCATCATCAGCTCTTCCTCATTTCTATGGTAAGGTACACAAAGATCCAGACTCTTTCTTATTTGAGTTTGACTCTTCTTGGAATCTTTACTATTGTGCAAAATGATCACGAAATGCTAGAGGACTATTTAGAGAGATTCATGTATATTCTCCAAAGGTCAAAGCACGAATTTGATATAGGTACTATTAGAAACTTGTTCTTACGTGGACTTACTGATGATTCTAGGAATAATCTAAATCTGTTAGGACAGGGGTATATTGCTCAAAAACCTTTTGATCAGATTCGTGACTTGTGCAGGAAATTCTTGAGGAAATAATATAGATTTGATAAAGGAATTCGGAATAAAAACAGGAAAACTGAATCTACTGAGGCTATGATTATTGGATTAGAAAACAAAATGGACAATATGAAAAGTGAAATAATGAATACTGTTAGTAAACAAATAGACTCTTTGAAGTTTTAGCAAAAACTTGTAGAAGAGTAAGAAACATTTCTATTTTCTGTTCAAGATGTAGAAGAAAGCATCCTCTAAGAGAATGTCCTCTAGATATTAAAGGGACTAATAAATCAAAAGCAGCCCATGGTGATTATCAATGAGAAAGGAGAGGAGGAAACTCCTGACCATTCTGGGAAAGATGATACCATTAAACCTATCCCTGTACATTCTGAGCCCTTGTCATCTTCTTCCAACCGACCTCCCTATCCAGAGAGGTTAGTTGTGGAGAAGAAAGGCCCCATTCCCGAGTCTAGCCTGGCTTCTGAGCTTAGGAACCTTTTTATAAAGGTACCTTTGCTCCAAGCTATCAAAGAGATCCCCATCTGTACAAAAATCATTAGGGAACTCTACCTCAAGAAGCTAGGGAGGAGAAGATTGGAACCCCAAACCATTCAATTTGTTGGTAGAGCAGTAGAGTTAATGACGGGATGTATGAACATGGAAAAATATACCGACCCTAGAAACCCTGTTGTCTCTGTTCAGATAGGTGATGTCCTTGTCTCCAATGTACTTATAGACCTAGGGGTAGCCATTAATGTTATGACCAAGAAAACCATGGATCAACTTGGATTGGTCCATATTCGTCCTACTCCCACTGTGCTTGAACTGGCAGATAGATCTAAAATCAAGCCAGAAGGAGTATTGGATGATGTGATCGTTTCCTTAGATTCTTGGGAATATCCTGCATATTTCATTATGCTTCAGCCAAAGAATCCTGTAGGAGGGAATCCCTTGATCTTGGGACGACCATGGCTTGCTATGGCTAATGCTTATATTGGATGTCATTCTGGTGATATGTATATTTCCCATGGAGATTCTAGAAAGAAAGTCACCCTATATCCACCTGCTAGATCTATTCAAGAGCTCCAAGACACTTTATGGTTAGACTATAGTAGTGATGAGGAGACCCAGCCTGTTCCATTGGTACATCAGAATGTTGAGTCCTCACAGGAGGGTGAGATTCAAGACTTCCTAAACAATATAGACACCATGCCTAATTTTGAGTCATTAAGTCAGATTTTTAGTCTAGATTTTCAGGAAGGATATGACTCTCTACCTCCATCATCACCACCTCTAGAGACACCTTTGTGTACTCTGAAGCTTGACAGTACTCTTGTTGAGATTAGTCCAGGTAAATCCTTGTATATCAGTTCAGACTTGGACCCTTCTCAACGAGAGCATCTTGTGAATTTGTTGTGAAACCATCTTGATGCCTTTGCATGGGGTTATGAGGATATGAAAGGCATCCCTCCTAAAACTTGTACACACCATATCTATATTCAGGATGGAGCCCGACCTGTCCGACAACCCTAGAGGCAAATGAACCCAGCTCTAAGAGATGTTGTAAAGGAAGAATTGCAAAAACTCTTAGATGCTAATTTTATCTATCCCATTTCAGATAGCTAGTGGGTCTCTCTATTAGTGTTAGTCCCGAAGAAAGATGGGAGATGGCGCATTTGCATTGACTACAGAGAATTAAATAAAGCCAGTCTCAAAGATTACTTCCCCCTTCCTTTCATTGATCAAGTACTCGATACCCTTGCTGGTAAAAAGTACTTTTCTTTTCTAGATGGCTTTAGTGCATATAACCAGATACAGATAGCACCCGAAGATCAAGACAAAACCACTTTTACATGTCCATGGGGTACATTTGCTTACCAAGTGCTTCCCTTTGGGCTATGTAATGCCCCAGCTACCTTTCAAAGGGCAGTCTTGGCTATTTTTGCTGACCTCGAGTGTGTGGAAATCTATATTGATGATTTATCTGTGTTTGGTGATTCATTTCAAGGAGCCCTCAGAAATCTAGAAAAAGTGCTTCTTCACTGCCAAGAAGCTCATCTTGCCTTCAGTGATAAGAAATGCAGATTAATGTGCAAGGCAGGAGTAGTTCTTGGCCATCTTATTTCCGAAAAAGGTATCCAGGTTGACCCTGCAAAGATAGAAGTCATTTTGAGTCTTCCTATACCCAAAACTCAAAGGGAAGTGAGAGGTTTTCTAGGACATGCGGGCTACTATAGGAGATTCATTGAGAATTTCTCAAGGATAGCTACGCCCCTTTTCCGAATTTTGGCTAAAGATATTGAGTTTTCTTAGTCTACAACTTGCCAACAGTCTTTTGAGACATTGAAGGAAAAATTAGTTCAGGCACCAGTTTTGAGAGGACCAAATTGGTCCCTACCATTCCATATTTCCTCCGATGCCTCAGATACTGCTATTGGCGCAGCTTTAGGATAGGAATAAGACAAAAAATCTTATGCTATTTATTTCATTAGTAAAAACTTGTCACTCGTTGAACTCAATTATACTGTTATTGAGAAAGAGTTTTTAGCTGTAATTTTTTCTATTAATAAATTCAGACATTATATTATAGGATATGAAGTTTTTGTACATACTGATCATTCCGCTATAATATATTTGATGAATAAACCATTAACTAGCGGTAGAGTGACTAGGTGGTTGCTATTATTACAGGAATTTAATATTACTATTGTTGATAGACTAGGGAAATTGAATGTAGTAGCAGATTATCTTTCAAGGTTAAATAATCCTAGTGAAGTGATTCCTGTTGATGATGATTTTCTTGACGAACATCTTTTTTCTGTGTCAACAAAGTCTCCATGGTTTTCTGATATAGCTAACTATTTAGTTATTGGAAAATTACCATCCCACTTATCCGCTTGTGAAAGACAGAATATCATTCAGAAAAGTGTTGCATATTCCTAGATCCAAGGAGACCTCTTTTACACTAGAGCAGATCTCATTATCCGTAGATGTGTAAGAGAGGAAGAGGTGTTTGACATCTTAAAGTCTGCCCATGATGAACCATGTGGTGGTCACTTCACTGATAAGCGAACTGCATACAAAGTGTTACGAGCTAGCTATTTTTGGCCTTCCTTGTTTAAGGATGCCAAACAATACGTCAAGCGGTGTGATAGCTGTCAGCAAATTGGCCAGCCTAACCAAACCAATGAGATGCCTTTATGTCCTCAAGATTGAGACTTTTGAAAAATGTGCTATTGATTTCGTAGGACCAATAAATCCTTCATCATCAAATAAAAAGCATATCTTGTTTTGTACAGATTTTGTTACAAAATGGTAGAAGCTAAAGCTGTTTCTTTTGCTACTGAAATAGTTGTTGTTGATTTTATTTTTACTGAAATATTTACTAGATTTGGTGTACCTAGAGAAATTGTTTCTGACAATGGATCGCAGTTTATTTATAATCTGGTACAAGGTGTAATGGAGTAGTACAAAATCTAGCACAAGAAATCCACACCATATCACCTACAAGAAAATGGCCAGGTAGAATCCACAAATAAGGTGATTGAGTCTATCATCACAAAGACGGTAAATATGAACAGAAAGAATTGGGATGAAAAATTAGCAGAAACATTGTGGGCCTTTCGGACCACTTGGAGAAATAGCACGAGACACACACCATATGAGCTGGTGTATGGGAAACAAGTCCTTTTGCTGATAGAATTCTAGATCAAGACTTTCAGGACTACAGTCCAATTGGGGCTAGATCTCTATGAGGCACAACAATGCTTTCTACAATTGAACGAGTTAGATGAAATCCGAAGGGATGTTGTTCAATAGAACATCTTGGTTCAACAACAGCGCAAGAAGTGGCATGACAAGTCCATTCAGAAAAAGCAATTCCAACCAGGTGATTGGGTGCTCCTTTACTATTCAAGGTTCAAACATTTTAAAGGAAAATTCCATACACGCTGGATGGGACCCTATGAGGTGGTCAAAGTGTTAGAAAATAGAGTGGTAGAAATAAAAAATATTGATGGATAGAATTCAGTGTTCCTGCTAAATGGGCATAGATTGAAGGTATATTTTCAGCCCCTTACTAAAGGAGATTTTATGTAGCAAGTCCAATAGCCATTTGAAAAGGAGTTGGTAGGTGATAACACTGACCTATTGAAGAATTGATTCCTTCTTTTCCTTATTTAAAAAAAAAATTAATCAAAGAAAAATAAAAATAAAAAAATGATAAAAATAAAAAGTATAAAAAGAAAAAAAATTCCTGTAATTGTGAAAATCAGCTAATTGACATGATTGCAAAAGGATCAACCTAAAAACCAGCATGCTGGCAGGAAGATCAATTTTTTTCATAAAAAGGGAATGTTACTTGAATTTAAGATATGTTGGTTTCCACCAAGAAGAAGCAGGTTCACGAAACCGAGCCCTTACCCAAGTTTGGGGTAACTAGCATGGACATTTTTTCCAAGTAAATGCTTACTTCGCGCTGCAGTTATTTTTCCTGCACCAGTGCAGGTAGACTTCAAGGTAAAATCTTCTTCTATTTCCCATTTCGAAATGTCCCACTAGTTTCTTTTCTAAATTCCCCAATGAATTACTTTCCTCTTTCTTCCAAGAAACCACCCTTACCCGATTCGTAGAATCCCTCTTCTCCCTTTAAATTTTTTCCCACATCCCATTTCATTATCTGTATTGATGATATCGTTCTGAAATCCCTGCTGTAATATTCCTTCCCATTCTAAATTTTTTACCCCTTTCCCACTTCTTTATTCCCTCATAAGTTGATTGAAGAATTTGATGCAGTCATTCAGAAGGCATGTTGAGAAGCACAAAAGGATGTCGAATAAATTATTCTTGTATAATGAGGCAAAATTTTTAAAAAGCATAGCTACAGAAGTATGTCCTATCAGATTTTCTATTTGGTAAAATTCTCTGGTGCAAGAACAGCGCAGTGCAAGCACGAGTGCAAGCAGGTCTGGTGCAGAGATACAATTGACTATGGGAGCAATTTACACAGTCCTGAAATGGTTTATCAAAGATCTATGGGCCTGTATTTTTGTACATATGTTGATATGATAACTCACTCCATGTTTTAAATTGATGCTTTGTTTCATTAATTACTAATCTAGGGATAAATCTTTAAAGTGCAAGGTGTGTAAGGCTAAAATATAATCTTTTTTAATAAATGCTGAAAATAAGTCTGATTGAATTATGATGATGACTGCGGAAGGGTACTCTGTCTGATAACCTGCACTCACCCTCTTTGCAATTATTTCGCACTATCCTACCATCATTAACCTACCTGTGATCAGATCATTCTAGCCATTGCATCACTGCCGCCCATACCGCCACTACATCCAATCATCGCGATTCACCTATAATGATGATCGCTGACACAGATCTACATCCGAAGTGGAAGGATTGTTCCATCATAGCTGGGTTAGCAGGTCTACAAAGACGGAAGGCAAGGAACCTCTGGTACAGAATTCTTGGTGAATGTTGGAGTTACAATGAAGGAGAATTAGTGAGAACCATCCAAAAATAAGTCAAACTTACTTTAAATCCCAAGCTTCCACACTGACTTCTGGGACCATGGAGTGCGCAATTCCCACAGTCAGTCAATCACCGTTGTCAATAAAAACTACGCAATTCCTCACATCAATTCCCCGACTTGCTTCTTGAACTTGCCTTGAAGTCATTTTGGTTTTAAACTCACATTTGCTTGCCATGAGTGTCATCTCTATCCCATAGGTACAACAATTGTTGAGCATCTCTCCAGCAATCACAGTTAACATGGCATCCAAGAGAGTTGCATCAAAGGAAACCATTGAGAGAAGTACTATGGAAGCAGTTGAGTAGATATCAATTGATTTACTAGTGTATGTAGATACTCAGTTGTTTATTGAGAAGGGAACAACACTAACATGGCAACAGATCAAAGACAATTTTGTAGAGGACTTTAAGGCAGACTTAGAGGACCGACAGATTTATCTTAGCATCCAACAGTCAGGGTTATATAAGGTTTCATGCAGGTATCTTTCCTTCCCGTGTGTGGACATCATCAGGTAGATTGTCTCACATATGGATGAACATACTATGACATTGAGCAGTGCTAGAAGGAGAAATTTTGTCGCCTTCAGCATAGAATATTTTCAGTAGATGTATCACTTGCCTGAGTCGGTGAAGTGAATGGCCTCAATCTTCTATGCCACCCATAGCTATGTGAATACAAGATACATTTTCAAGTGCTGGGTGAAAGGGACGTCTAATTTTAGACAGACACCCACCCATGTTTACAAGAAAAGGTCCCTCAGGAAGTCTTATCAGTTCTTGATTATCTTTTCCTGCAAAATATATGGTTAAGAGAGCATAGAGACCTTCCCTAAAGGGTGGGTAATCTTAATGGACCAGTTGGTAAGTGATGGAATTCCATTCAACTCGTTGGGTTTTTTGGCTCAAAAGTTGAATTCCCTTGTAGCTAAGGCTCAGAATCCTCCTAATAATGAGCAAGCAAGGTTTTACATGTCCACATACTTATTGGATGCAGTCTATGCATAGCAGAAGCTCGCTGGCATGAGCTAGACATGGACACCATAAGACTATCGTGAACATCTATTTCATGTTGCCTTCGGACTGCATCTATCAAGGAGTGATGGAAAGGGCAACTGACCACTTTATCATCCTGTTATATAAGCTTATATTCGAGTAGGATCCACCTTTCATGTCGCAAGAAGCAATGGGGATGATAGTAGGCATTGCAGATTGGTATGCCTCATGAGGTGGTACCTTCATTAGAGTGTTTGGTGGAGAGAAGGCTCTGCATGTCTTACCAAGGTATGCCACTGACAAAATGATAATGCAAGAAGTTTCATACCACCTCGCTACAGGGTTGTCAGCAAGACTACATAGGAATAGGTAAGCGCCATGGCCTGCTCTTCCTTTGTGGATCATATTATACCAGATTAAGAACTTGGAAGATGCAGATATTGAAGCTAAGGACATAGTGAAATTTTATTTTGGCACCAATGAATTTAATCCATATGATCCCTATAGTATTTGCAAGGACCACTATATGAGAGTTTACTTTCCGTGGATCAACGAGACATTCCATTGGCTAGAAAAGGATCCTTAGAGGTACTGCTACAAATCCTCTAGAATCAATGAGTTGGTACATATATAAGGAACTTTCAAGGCTTCTCTACAAACAACAACATCTCTCGAAGAAACAACAACAACAACAGAGTGCAGCTATCTAGTGCAGGACAAGAGAAAGAGGAAGATTGTTGACAATCAATAGGGAGAGAAAATCTGCAAGACAATGGTAGATCATATTATCACAAAGGAAACTTTGGCAGTAGAAGCAAAGAGGGAGGAAAGGATGAAAATAATAGAAAAGAGGAAGAGAGAAAAACTTAGGTTGCAGGAAGCAGAACTGAAGCTGCAATAGAAAGAAAAGAAGCTCTAAGAAGAACAAGAGTTGAGGAGGAGAAAATGAGAAGAGAAGCAGAAGTAGGCAGAAGAACAAAGGCAAGGTCCAATGATAGAGAAAACAACGCCAATACAGGTTGATGAGCTAGAATTGCCAACAGCTGAGGAGAAAGGTGAACAGATGCAAGATTGGGAGCTTTCTCATTAGATTGAGAAATTGATTGAAGTGATAGACATGGAGTTGGAACAAGAGTCATAGCATTAAGAAACTAGCCTAGTTCCAAACAAACCACAGGTCATCCCTCAGTATCCACCACCTCCAGTAGCAAAGCCAACCCTGAGTGAGCAAGGAGATGTTGTTCTCCTTGATGATGATCCGGTCGTGGATGTGTACAATCTATCATTTGATGAGTTCCAGAAGAGGATTGTACATGCGTGGAGGAAGCACTTTCCGGATGATCACGGATCACCTTCATTCATCAATGAAAGGGTGATAGTGTCAAACATCAAGAAGCATCCAACTATCATTGTTGAAGCCAACTTGGCCTATATAGGAGCGACAAGCTCAAATGTTCAGTATCTAACGACCAAGAATGAATAATTGATAAAGAACTTGTAGGCTTCTAGGAAAGAAACAAAAAATATATGAGCATCAACGCAAAATTCAGTTTCTACATTGGGGGAGATGATAACAGTGATACTTGCTTAAGTATTGACACTTGGAGATACCATGTGGAAGCTCTATGAAAGATTTGTCATTATCCATAAATGATTTTTCCGTTTACATGGCCTACAACAGCAGATAAAAGAGTTTGATTGAACTCTCAAAAACATACATGTTGCCATCGCCCATGTACAAGAGTGGACAATGCAGTACAAAGGGGCCTCGCTTGACTTAGTGAAGAAGATGAAGCCACAAGAAGATATGGATAAAGAAAAGGTTTGAATGTTGACTCAGAACAGTGAGCAGCTCACCTCATTAATCAGAAACACACATGCCTCATATGTGCGGTTGTACAGTATTTTGGATTTCTTGGTGAGAAAGCACTAGATACCATAAATGAGTTCCCTCATTGATGCTAAACCCAAGAACCAAGTTCGGTTGGAGATCGATCAATACTTAGAGTAGCTAAGACAAGAATCCATTAGGGAAGACTTGGAGTTGAATGCACACAACATCCAGAGGTACATTGGTGGTCCTATCAAGATCAAGATAATGTTGCTAATGCTTCAGAATGAGTTGGATACAGGCTCCATGATGATATACTCAGATGCCATGGAGGCTAGAGTTTTCTTCCAAAAATACACTATTAAGCAGTTTGGGGACACCATCACACAGTACAAAGCTTGGCTCAGATATTAGACTGAGAAGCAGTAAGTGGAGGTTGTTGTGCTCAACTTTCCCCAAACAACAAAACCATAGTTTTGTGTCTTGTTAGGCTGTCTCTAACCTATTTTATCTTATATGGGTACATGTGGAGAATGTGATATTATTTATTATTTTTTTGTAAGTGAAATTCGAAGTGTCAATATTGGAATATGAAAATTCATCATGTAATGTAATGTGTTATTTAGTGAAGAAGTTGAAGAGTCATGAGGGTAGTGCAAAAGTCACAAAGGGGAGTTGAAGAGTCACCCCCCTCTTGTTATAAATAGAACCTCATAACTCATGTAAGGGGCTTTTGGGAGCTAAGCTTTTGGCTAGGCTTGGGCTTAGAAAGAGATTGGGAGTATTGTGAAGAGCCTTGGCTTCTTCATAGTGTAGAGTGAGTATACTTCTTTGGAGGAGCAGGTGTTCATGATTGTCATGTTCCTCTATTGGGGCATGTGGCCATCAACGGTGTATGTATGGATGGAACTTTCACTTATAATAACAAAATCAGAGCCATTACACTTTCATGCATATGTTGTTAACATAGTAGGACTATTCTTGTTTTATTGGAAATGTATGTTATTTAACTTACGCATATGTGCTTATGAACTACTTTGTTTGCATTTGTATGAATCTTTTTGAATGCGTGTTGTTAGATAAACTCATTACTTTAACTTGTGGATTGTTCTGCATTATAGCTTGTGATGTGATTTCGCTCATGTGTTCCTTTTAAGCTGTGTATTATTATAGGCTTCCAAGGGGCACACTTTATTTTCCCCTCCATGAGTTAGAACCTTCATGCATCACACTTGACAGTCTGCAAGGTCACACACTTTCTCTCACCAAAATTTATCATACTTTTCTCTGCACGTTTTTGCAGTCAAGGCATTACATTACCACCCACTACTATGATCTTACTCCAAATAGTTTGAGGTCTAGTTGGTACTTCATATCGGGGATATCCCCTGAATTTTTGTGGGGCCAGCATTGTTAACACCTTCATACTCCTTATCACTAAAGCTAGATCATCGATCATGTGCGACAAATGAATGCTCCTAGAACTAGAAAATTTCAAGAGATAAAATAGAGATAAAAACTCAATGATATTATTGAATTTAGGTTGTATTATGTACATATGTAGTTAACTATATTTTATTTGGTTTGTTTATTTATATTTTTTAGACACGTAATCCGTTAGGGTTGGTGTGGAGGAACGTGAACCGTCATTGTGACTCAATCCCACTGGACCTTGGAAGGATAATTGAAATGTCACATGTAATTGTATTTATATGTATATATGGTTAATATTATGCAATCTCATGTTTATCCTAAATATCTCTTGTATTCTCCTGAGCCCAATAGTGGTATCAAATCCACAACTTTGTGGTAGTGGCCATTTCCATGAGCGTCATATAGAGCCTATCACATATGCCTTGTTAGGTATAACATTTGATGTTGATCATTCTCTATTTCATCACCTCTTTGTGGTAACATTTGTTTGAAACTCTGACATTCTCTTACCTCTATCTGCAACCATTTATCTATGTGTGCACAATTTTAAATTACCTATCTCTATGGTATCCAAGCCTATGCACTTTAAAACAAGTGTCAACTCTTTCATTCTACAACGAGAATATTTTCTCTTTATCTCTTCTCTAACTGAAATGATATTACTCCTCCAAAACTTCAATTGTAATCTTAACACATATTTTTTCCCTTTTTATCTAGGAATCTCAAAGTCTACACCTAGTGTATGCCTAAGGAAAAGATTATAGAACTATGACTTATGTAAAATCTAAAAGGATTTTGGAATGAAAAAGTAAAAATAATATTATTCCCTTGAGAGATTTTGATTCCTACGTTAAAAGTCTTTAGAATACCTTAATTTTGTGAAAAACATTCCTAAATTTTCTATATGTAGATTTTCTAGTGAAAGTAGAACTAGAATAAATTTTTCAAAACTGGTAACCACTTCAAATGATTTCTCATTCAACTTTAGAGAATTTAATGTAACTTGTAGAGAATTTAAATCATTAACCAGTTACACATGAAAATTTTCTACCATAAACAATGATCAGTAGAGATCACAAGAAGAGAAAGAGACAATAGACAACGGATATTAGGTCAATGACCACGGAAAAACCCAAGAAGGGGAAAACCCAATCCAATCTTTTCCTCATGAGAGATTAGTCATTTCCAATTATTTTCCAATAATATACAGTAAAAGGTTAAATATTTACCTTGTCGGGTGTGTGTTATATTCTGTCCACGACTACTCGACGCCCAAGGGGGTCACAGGGGGGGCGGTAGCCCCTCCTGTATGTTGCGTTAGGCGCAGTAGGGGGGTTACAGGGGGGCGGCAGCCCCCCTGCACGGTGTCTAGGGCAATGCCCTAGGAAATTTTTTTGGACCCTATATTAGGTGGGTGGACCTACCTATGATTTTGTGCATGGATTTCGCACATGGTTTTGGGCATGATGGTTTTCTGTCCATGGTATTTTGTAGATCTGGTCAAGGGAACTACAGTTATGTTCTAATACAGGGTTAATGGACTAGGGTTTATGGTTTCTTCGGCATGTATATATATGTATTGTAACATTGAAATGAATATAATGAAAAATCAATCTGGTAGTCCCGGTTTTGGGATCCAGGGGAAAATCTCTGTGTATATTTGTTTTCTGTTTTATGCTCTCACCATTTTTTTTTTGTTTTTGGAATTTGTATGCAGGTAATTTATATACAGGTTTAAAACCTACAAACCTTCAATATTAAGTCAAAGTATCCCAAAACAGAGAGAAATATCACTGAGTTTCCATTGTCAAAATACTAGTCATTGTTTGGTCAACACGGGTCAAACTTGCATATTTGTCATGGTTTGGTCTTCTGAGGTCAACGTAGGTCAATAGGATGAAATTATATAGATCTGAGGATCATAGATGGAAATCAACAGAGGTCTGAAGTCACTGCAATTTTTGGTTCTCTTCCATAGTTCGGTCAAATCCAAAAACAATTTAGTCAACAATTTGTCAACTCAGTAAAACTTCAAATTAAAATTTTCTTTGGCTTCTCCATCACGCACATGGAATATTCTATAGTTATAGGATGAGTTCTTTTTGTTTGGATTCATGATTATATGAAATCCTTTGATGGGTTATTTATAGTCTCCATGTGAGAGGGTCACGACCCTTCAAAAAGCCACCTTTTGAGATGGAGCTGACCTGATCTCCTTAGAGCCTTCATAATCATAATTTTGACCTTGAAGTTTTTTTTAATAAAAATACCGACCGAAGCTATAATTGCAACACTCCCTCTTAGTTAGGGAGGTACCTTTTATTCTCTCTTCTATTTTCCATCATCATAAATAAAGATACCATCATTTCCTTTCAAGGAGAGAGAACATGATACCATAATCTCTACTAAGGAGAGAGAACATCAAACCATCATCTCCACTTAAGGAGAGAGAAAATCAAACCATCATCTCCACTAGAGAGAGATAACATCAAATCATCATCTCCACTTAAGGAGAGAGAACATCAAACCATCATCTCCACTTAAGGAGAGAGAACATTAAACCATCATCTCCACTAGGGAGAGAGAACATTAAACCATCATCTCCACTAGGGAGAGACAATATAAAAAGTAAACTCCCTAAAGGGAGTGTACATGAAAACCTTCCTAATAAGGAATATTTTCATTATCATAGTATCATATAATCAAATCTCCCTCTCCTTAAGACAGGGGTTATCAACCACACCAAGATTCTCTCTAAAATATGAAAAATTTATTTGGGATAATGGCTTGTTCAATACATGAGAAAAGGATCAAATTACCAGAGAGAAGCCTTCGAAAAGCTTCAGAGTGAGGGTTTCGGTCTGCAATCCGAATATTGTCACAAACTCTGGCAGAGGGCAGTGCCCTGTTCGCAGAGCTTCGGAGGCGTGGGCTTGCCCTGGCCCAACAGATGAGGTGCGCAGGGACCAATGGGGCCCCTTCATACAAACAAGTAATGATGGATAAAGGAAAGGCCCCACTGGAAGGGGTGCAGATCTCTGGATCTGAAAATGCAGGAAAAGATAGAAGTAAGAAGAAAAAGGCAAACCAAGGAAACCCAAAGTCAAAAACGGAAAAATGGAATCAAGATTCTGGAAGGAAAAGACAATGGGAACCCCAGTCCCAAGCAGGAACCACAAGGAGCAAAAGGAAAAAACAAAAAAACTGTGGGAACCAAGGCCCTACACTAGCAGGGCCCAGATCTGGAGGGATCTGCCACAACGACAAGAAAACAGGAGGAATTGGGGTGTTGCAAGCCCAAAACGATAGAGAGTCTGTGGGTTGTTATCACCGACCCCGAAATGCAAGCTTACAGAGACCATATGTCAATACATGCGGTGATCTGTAAGTTCATGGGCTTTTGGCCTACGGAAAAATCCCTCTGTTTCTGGATCAAGCAACAATGGAAGCCTAAGGGAGATGTCAGGTTACACCTGGGGGCCAAAGGGTTCTTCACTGTTGTCTTTGCGAACCTGGAAGACAGGGATCGCATTTTTTATGGAGGACCATATTTCTATGCCTCAGCAGGCCTCTATATGAGACCCTGGAAACCAAACTTTGCACCAGAACAGGAAACATTCATGCATGTACCTGTTTGGATTCACCTATTCTCTCTCCCCATAGATTACTGGAGACCTGCACCGTTGGAACAAATAGGCAACAAATTTGGAACCTTCATCCAAGCCTCGGAGGCCACCCTGCAAAAAAGGTACACCTCTTGTGCAAGAATATGTGTTGAAATGGATGTTTCAGGTGCATTACATGAAGGTCTATGGCTAGAATTTAGAGATGAAGTCTTCTTTCAAGCCATAGATTATGAACAAATCCCCTTTCAGTGTCGGAAGTGCCATGAACATGGAAACTTGTTTAGGGAATGCCCAATGTATAAGCCAATCGAGAAAGCCAAGGAAAACACAGGCAAGGATCAGGAAGGTTTTTCCCATCCAAATGGGAGACAACGAGCCAATCAGAAAAACCAACCCAACACAGGCACCTCCATCAAAGGAACTGTCAATGCCTTTGAAGTTCTTGGGTCCAGAACAGTTTCAGCCTAAAATCCCCAAGTACCAGACCTAACACAGGAAATCCAAGATGTTCGTTCGTAGGAAGCCCAAGATCCCAATCCAGATCTAACAAATGATATCCTACAAGGTCCTAAGTTGGCAAAAGACATAGAAGGAGATGCGGAAATGACAGCCAGTGAAATAGGAACAGAGGATATGGAACTCAGTGACATACTAGAGTGGGAAGGAATGGATCTCAATACCATGGTGGAGCAATGGAAGAAGAAAGGAATGGAACATATCCCAGAGGAAGAAGTAGACAGAGTTAATTTTCTCTTCCTAACAAGGCAAGATGCAGAACTAAAAGGGCAGAAAAGAGGCTTTGGAACCATAAAGGGTCTGGGTGTCAAGGTCCAAGGTTTACACCAAACAAACCACAATGCCAAACATAGGAAAAAGAGAGGCCGACGAACAAACAACGAAGCACTCCACGAGCTAGGTCAAATGCTCCTCAACTCAGGTAAGATGAAAGCCCTTGAGGCTTTCTCGTTCTCCTCTTAAACCTTGTTAATTATGAAGATTCTTTCATGGAATGCTATAGGGATAAACAACGAAAGAAAACAAAGACTTATGAGGAAGAAAGTCAAAAATGAAAATCCTGACATGATTTTTTTACAAGAAACCAAGTGCTCCAGCCAAAAAACGAAAGGAATAAGCAAAAATTTAGGTAAAAGAATGGAATACATGGAAGTGGAAGGGAATGGAATGGAGGGAGGCCTGGCCACTTTCTGGAATCCCCACTCCCTCCATCTTATAAGTGCAGAGGCTTCCAGATCTTACATTTCCCTGGAAATGCAAATCATAGGGGAATCGAACACATACCTGTGCACTAATATCTACAACCACCAAAGACTAGAGGATAAACTATTGATGCTATATTGCCTCTCCAAGATGCAACATAGAAACTCCACTGCTAAAGCCATCTATGGAGGAGATTTTAACATGATTACCTCGCTGGCAGAAAAGAAAGGAGGGGTAAGAACTCTGAACAGAGATGCAAAGGCATTCAATAGCTTCATCAGAGCAGCAAATCTTGTTGATATCCTCCCCAAAAACGGGTTATACACCTGGAATAACAAAAGAGGAGGAGATAGGTAGATCGCCTCCAGACTTGACCGTTTTCTTATAGCAGAAGCCATCCTCCTTGAGGGGGTCACTGTGGAATCAGACATTATTCCTTGTGGAGGCTTTGATCATTGGCCCATCACCCTGGACGCAGCCATCCTCGACACTCCAAAAAACAGACCTTTCAGGTTTGAGAAATTTTGGTTGGGCCATCCGGATTTCACTTCTAAAATCAAATATTGGTGGCATGAGACGTTGGAAACCAGAGGCACCAAAATGTACCAGCTCCAAGCCATATTAAAGCACCTCAAAAATTGGCTTCGATCTTGGAACCAAGAAGTCTTCGGGCATATTTTCAAAGACAAACAGGCCTTGGAGGAACAGATGGCATAGATCCATATAGAATGGCTCAAATGGGACATCAATTAGGATTCCATTAGCACTGAGAGAGTCCTCATACAGAAATGGAATGAAAGATGCCAGCAGGAGGAAATATTATGGAGACAAAAGTCTCGCATACAATGGCTCAAAGAAGGGGAAAAAACACCAAGTTCTTCCATTGTTCGGCTATAGACTACAGGTGCACCAACAAAATCACCTGGTTGAAGAATGAGCAAGGTACTACCCTCCACTCTCGTCAGGATATTTCCTCCATCCTCACTGATCACTTTAGCCATATAGCAATGGAACCAGACATTGATAGGGAAGAGGCTATCACGGAAGTCATGACTTCCATCCAAAGGTTAATCATTGAAGATTAGAATAAATCCTTGGACTGCCCTGTCACCATGGAGGTGGTGGAAGAAGCAGTGAAAGAGATGCCTAATGGTAAGGCACCAGGGCCAGATGGCTTCACCATTGATTTTTTCAAAGCTTGCTGGGAAATTGTGTGGCTGGAAGTGTGGGAGGTGGTGGAAGATTCCCGAAAATCTTCCTCCATCCTCAAATCCCTCAATTCCACCTTCATCGCCCTTATTCCCAAAGAGGAGGCAGCCTATACCCCTTCAAAATTTTGGCCAATTGCTCTGTGCAATGTTCTTTATAAAATTATCTCCAAAGTAATGGCCAACATACTGAAGCCAATTCTCCCTTTGATAATCTCAGAGGAGCAATCTGGCTACGTGGAAGGCAGACAGATCATGGATAATGTCTTGCTAGCACAGGAAATGATTCATACTCTTCAATCCCAGAAAAAAGCAGGTATGATCATTCAGTTGGATCTCTCGAAAGCTTATGACAAGGTCAGTTGGAAGTATCTAGAAGCCATTCTGGAAGCTTTCGGGTTTGCACAATGCTGGATCAACTGGATTCTAGCCTTAGTCAAATCCCCCAGCTTTTCTATTTTGGTCAATGGAGCTCCCACCTTCCCCTTTTCCCCCTCTAGAGGCATTCGCCAAGGGGATCCCATTTCCCCTTTTCTTTTTGTCATTTTGATGGAAGGCCTGAGTCGCATCATTAAAACTGCAAAGGAAAGGAACAATATCAAGGGCCTTCAACCCCTGCCACCTTGCCCAGCCACTACTCATCAATAATTTGTGGATGATACCATGCTTCATGGAACTCCAATGGTTCGGGAAGCCCAAGGTTTCAAATCTATCCTTGATCTCTTCAGTCAAGCGACAGGTATGGACCTTAATTTGGATAAGTCCTCCATTTTCTTTTTCAATACTCACTTAGCGATCCAGAAAAATCTTACTGCTATCCTTGGGTTCAGAAGGCAAAGCCTTCCCTCTAAGTATCTTGGGATCCCTCTCACTGATAAACCTTGGCAAAAGCTCCACTGGGAGAAACTGCTATCCAACCTCGAAGAACGGAGTAATCACTGGACTAATAGGGTCCTTAACTTCGTTGGCCGGCTTGTCATGACTAAGGCTGTCCTACAAGCTATTCCTCAGTATATGCTCTCCATCCTTCCGGCTCCCAAAGGTGTTCTCCAAAAAATCAGAAACATTCAAAGAACCTTCCTATGGTCTGGAAAAGTTGACAAATAGAAATGGGCTCTAGTAGCATGGGAAAAACTTTGTAAACCCAAGATCCTGGGTGGTTTGGGGCTTCAAGACCCAGACACAGTAAACAAAGCCTGTGGTGCCAAGCTCTAGTGGAGATGGGTCAAGGAACCACAGACACCCTGGGCCAAGCTATGGAAAGCTAGGTATGCTAAAAAATGGCACCCTCGGGATCTCATTAGAATGACTGACCCTCTAGCCAGATCCCCCATTTGGAACCTGGCATGGGCTAATCGGAACATCATACAAGATCACTGCTTTTGGGAAATCCGCAATGGTAGCATGACTCTCTTCTGGGAAGATGCTTGGCAACAACTTCCCAAGGTTGAGAGTCCGGATTATCTTTCGCTACAGCATAGGTATCAGGAACAAGGAAAACTCAGGGTGAACCAATACTGGACTGACAGTATCGCGGACCAGCAATGGAGACATTAGCACCCTAATACTCCCCGACAGGCAGATGTGATGGGAAACCTTCTCTTATCCTTGCACTCTTGTCTAGACAAGAGGAAGATCTGCTACTCTCAGGATGAAGATCAACTAAGGTGGGGCAAACTTGATGGAGGCACCTTCAACCTAAAGGAAGCCAGACTTTACTTAGAACACAGGGATCTGGAAGAGAAAGTGATTTGGCACAATAATGTCTGGGATACCACCATCTGGCCGAAGATAAAGACTTTCTTATGGCTCCTAATGCATTGTAAGATCCTCACTTGGGAGAACCTATGAAAAAAAGGCTTCATTGGTCCATCTTGATGTCCCCTCTGTGAAAAAGAAGAGGAGTCTATGAATCATCTCCTCAACAATTGTGAATGGACCAATAAACTATGGGTATCTATGGAGGATATCTTCAGACAATCAGACAGGAACAGAGAGTCCATACAAGACAGCATAGCCAACTGGCGAACCAAATATTCTAGCTGCGACACTGTAAACATCCTATGGAGGCTAAGCCCCGATTTTATAGTCTGGTCCACATGGAAAGAAAGAAATAGAAGAATTTTTCAGAGGGAATCTAGGCATCTAGATACCATCAAAACAAACATCATGCAAAATCTACGAGAAACAGCCCTTACCAGTAGTAAAGCAGAACAGGAAAACAGGCTTTCCACTAATGACAGTCGAATTCTGCAGCTATTTGGCATGAGTACTGCAACTGGCCTCAATTCTCCGGCGCAGAGACCTCAGACCGCTCCTTCTCTGCTGTCCTGGCAACCTCCTATCCCGGGGTTCCACAAATTAAACTTTGATGGAGCCTCTCGAGGCAACCCTGGCCCGACCGGCCTTGGAGGTGTCATACACAACGATAAAGGGGAAATTCTTTATATCTACAACAAATCTCTGGGGGAAGCCACTAACAACGAGGCAGAATTTGCAGCTCTGGAGCAGGGTTTGCAAATCCTAATCCGCTTGGGTAGTGGGGCAGCAATAGTGGAAGGAGACTCGCTCTTAGCCATTAATGCTGTGAGGAAAATGAAAAATGGTTCACGTTCTGAGAAGGTTACTAAGCACTGGTGCCTCGCCATGGTCACCGTGCTCATCGCCAAACATCTCTCCGCTCTCAATGGAGTTGTTCTGCAGGCAATCAGGCGCAGTGCGAATGCAATGGCAGATAGCCTAGCCAACCACGCGGTCGACCACCCGAATGATGACATTGACACTTGTTGGCAGAGCATCACATGTGCTAATCTTAGGAACAAATGCCTTCAAATCTCAAGGCAAGACCTCATAGGTGTGTCAGGAGAGGAGGACGGCTTACAAGGTACCGATCATCAATGAAGAATGTGGTTTGCTCCTAATGTTTATTCCCTAATCCTTAATGCCTGGTGGTGGCATCGGTAGCGGTTGTCCTTTGGCTTGCATCGGAAAAGATGGAAGATCAGCATACCTTTTACGATTTGGGGTACGCGTGGCCTCTTCTCTTAAGTGATAAGTGTGGCAGTCCGAATGCACTCAACCGTAATAATAGGAATGTTGTCAGTCACCTGTTGGGGATCCAGGTTGTTAGAACCATGGAAAAGACGAAAGTTTTAGTTAAGATTGCGGCCCTTCGCACAACGTCCCTAACTATTTATATAGATCCAATCAGGAAATATTTCACCTGCTCATGGTATTCCTCAAAGCTTAGCTCTGTGTTTATGGTTTCGTGTATAGGAATTCGTATTTCAATAGTCCACACTTGCAATCTTGCCATGGCCGAGCGCAACCTCCGTAGCTCCAAAGCTGCTAGAGATTTAAAGAGAGCCCAGAAGGATTATTAGGCTTCTGTCTCCAAAAAAGGAAAACAGATTATTGAAGAGCTCCAAATTGAGGTGGACAAAGCCAGTCAAGGGATGGACAGTAAATCCATCAACGAGGAGGTAGATTGGATCTCGGACCCGGGCACCCCAGCAACCAGAGCTACCCAGTTCCTGAGAATGCAGAGTGTGGCTTGGCAGATGAAAGCGATGCTTGCAAAAGCCATGTGCATGCAAGGTGCCGCTTTCAAGGAGGCCTACCAGGTGAACTCCCTTGCCTCTGCCAAGAATTCAGCGCGGCTGGACAAGCTGGAGATTACCATCAACTCCCTCATGGAAGAACTTAAAATGCTTGCTCAGAGTCTGGGAGGGTTTATTCGGCTCTTCAAGCTGTACATGCACCATGGGCTAAATGTCTCTATTGAAATCCCTGAAGATGATTCCAAAACAACCATCATCAGACGCCACAGGCCCCGCAGTGTTCCCAAGGGAGATGATGGCGCTGGTCCGAGTGCTGCTGGTTCTCCAGGTGTCGCCAATATCGACCAGTAGGATTCCTGATGGGCGGTCTTCTGCTAATGGTTCCTGTTTATCCTCTGCTTTTGGTTTTGTCTATGTTTGATGAATGTAAGCTTCGGTGGGCCTTTAAGCGGCCTTCTATGATAGCAGTTGCTCTCTTTCTATTTGGCAGCCCTGTGTGGTTGGTCGTTTTCTGTTTCAGTTTATGTGTGACTCAGGTTAAGTTTGTGTTAGTTGTTACGCAGTATGTTTCCTATCTGTACAGCGATCGGCTACAGGGCTTATATAAGTGGTCTTTGGTTTGGCAGGCCTGCATTTTCTCTTTTCCCTCTGAAAATGGTAGGCCCCTTTTTGTAACTATATGTAACATTTTTGTTATCTAATATATCAGTTGATTTACACAAAAAAAATACATGAGAAACTTGTTCATCAGAAGGAACATGCTCAAGCTTTAAATCTCCTTTCTGGATAACATTCTAGATGTAATGATACTTGATCTCAATATGTTTTTATCTATCACAAAAAACAAGGTTCTATGAGAGATTAACACAACTTTGATTGTTACAATATATAATGGTAGGCTCTAACTCATGCCAAAATAAACTAGAGAACATCTTACTAAATTTTCTTAGGGTGACATTGTTCTTTTCTATGATACTTGCATTTCATCATTAGTACATTAATTTCACCCCATATCTTCATTACATTATTCAGATCTGCAACATTATACTTCAGCATGTGCAATTACATAAAAAGAAAAAACATCACCATCATCATCAATGTAGCGAATATAAAAGGAACAACAGAAGAAAGCATGCACACACATAGATACACCATGATTGATCCAAGACTAGGGAAAAACCCACTATGGGGAAAACCCTTTCAAATCTTCTTCTTCTTATATCATCATCAAATGACGCAACAAAAGAGAGCACAATGATCCTTAACTTTATCTATGCAACAAAACAATAATGATATCCATGAAACAGATCTAATCATGCTAGGAATAAAAAAACCCTCATACTGATGGTTGTAATGTGCTATCAAAAACTGATGTCAATTGTTGTATAATGTTGTCACTGTTCCTAACACTGTTGAGCATTGTTGTCACTGTGTTGAACACTAGTGAGAATTGTTGTCACTGTCAATGAGCCATATACATATTTTTACAACTGATACTATCAAATCAGGTCTACAGATCTAGAGATCTATATAACAGTAGAGATAAACTCAGATCTACCAGATCACTGAAGTCAACTGAATCCAAGATGTCAAATCTTAGATCTAAACTCTAGTCGCCCTCATCACGACTCTTTATGTGCGACCGAAACTCCTTGGTCACTCTCTCGATCACTATATGCGAGCGAATGTGACTTCATGGTGGCTCTCAGAAAGTATTTATGTGTGCGACTATGGCATAATATAGCTAGAAACCAAAGTTTCTCCCTTACTGTTGCTATGTGAGCAACAAAGATGTCTTGGTCGCTCTAAGGACCACTATGTCTGAGCGATCAGGGATCGATACCTCCAGATCTATCTCTGAAGGCATAGTCGTTCCCATAAGCCTCTGTGCCAATGTCCAAGGTCCTATAGCCTCTCTCGTAGGCTTAGGTTCCAATGACCAGGGTCTATAATGCCCTGTTCTGTGCCAATGACCGAGATCTAGAAGACCCTAACCTAGAGCGAACCTTTCGCCTGTGATTTCATACCCTTGAATGAACTTTTTCCGTCGAATCAATACAAAAGAGAAGAGAAGATGTGTCCGAATGAGCTTGAGGTCTCTTCTATTTATAGGCTTTCTTGAGGGTTCACTTGGGGTTAAGACTGACCCAAGCAGTTACTCATGTGGTTAGGGATAACACATTCCATAATACATGTATGAATAAAATAATTCATAACTCAACTTATGTTTAACCAAATTGGGTGATATTCTGGTCGGTTTTGGTCCTCTAGGAAAGAGGAATCTAATGAAATAATTATATTAGTAATTTTATCTGTACAAGGTGGAATTTTACCACAGTTACAAAAATTACCACTCCCTCTCAACTAGAAGAATTCCACCTACCAATATATGTCCATCGAACAATATGTAATTCTGGAATCTTCGAGTGTCATCACATATCATCTCAGATTATATTTGTCATGTAGTCGTCATTCCATGTCCATATCAAGTGTCTCATCATCACAAATCGTCATTATACATCTCGATATCAAACAGGGTAGGAAGAGTTTTGCTCAGTGTCCTCCATTAGTGCTGCTCTCATCATCATCTTTTCTCAATAACAATTGTTTCTTGTTCATACAAAATATCAAATCAAATATCATGTCAGATCATATATAATCATATGAATAAAAAAAAAGGATACCATAATCATCCTCCCTCTCAACGGGGTACCAACCACAAGCCTTAACTTGTTTCGAACAGCTAAACTGTCTCAATATATGAGAGTATCTTGGTCCCAAGTATAAATATGGGACTTACTTCCAAGCGGATCATCACAATATATCCATGTCATATCGAGATCATGCTCAAACAAGTCTCTAAAGAGCTTATGTATTTTGCCTCATAGCTAGCCATGCTAGGAACATCATGATCAACCTCGGTCATGATATGGACCTCTCATCCAAGATATCATGGCAGATCACATACTAAAGCAGCATCCAAATGTGTGTATCGATAATAATCTCAAATATCATAAATAGATCTATGCAGATACATATCATAGGAGAAATATCTCATTCTCAAAATAGAACACCTCATGCAGATATTTCAAAGCATGCTCGGTGGAAACTCTATGTGAGTGAAGCAACTCACTCATGAAATCATTAAGGTTCTATGCACACCATACATATTCAAACGGATGTTCAAAACGGAAGATCAATGCTTCAACCGTTGGATTCCATGTGAAGTTCAACAACATCTTGAGCTTTAAATCAAAGTATCCAAGGCTTTTCATTCTCATTATTCAAAAACATTTTCCAATAGCCTTGCAATATGGAATTTCTTTCCCAAATTCTAGAAATAGATTCATCATGCCATGATACATTATTTCGGGCTTTATAAGCCATCTCCACCTGATTTAGATCATCAAAGGTTCATTACCTATCACAAGTAGATCATCGGGATATAAAACCAAAACCATAATCAATATCATAGCCATACCTTGGAACTCATGATCCTGACTTCATCAAATAACTGTCAAATCTAGACATATCTAAATTGAAATGCTCTAAGCATAATGCCTTGCTAAGCGAACATAATCATCCTTACATAGCTCAATGTTGTACCATCGACAACAAAATCAACTCTCCAGAGTTTAGAAGCCAGATGACGACCATTATCAAAGTCATCATTATCATAGTATTAATACTTTCAACCAGGAGATAGGTGGAGCTCATATCCCAACAAGTTGTGCATTATCAATCCGAACTTGACTAACTCATTCTCATAATCATAATACAAGTCATCCTGTCACTAGGTGAAAATGCATACATCAAGGATGAATCATGCAGGTTCCATTTTCATGCAAAGTCACAACTATCATTATTTCAACGATTGTGCTAAGAATAAGGAGGTCAATTTACACATAAGTCATCATGCCCACATAGTATCGATATGAGGGAAAATCAACAATTGTCAAATCATATCACTAGACATCAGGTCAAGTCCAAATTTCTATTGTAGAGAGATCTATAGTCAAAGCACATCTCAATCATCAATTCAAATTTATTGTCAAGCATCATGACAAAACAGTTTTCATATATACCAGTAATGCCAAATCATGCAAACCTCTTGTAGCACAAACATAGTGACAATCTATATGTATGTCCCAGCCACCTGCAAACATAAGTTCAATCTGCATGTTCATGTTATGGAAAATATTCAATCTTTTCCTGCTAGCAGATCTAGCTGTTATCTACAATACATTTGTGGTACTGATATTTTCCAGGTGACTATTTGATTTCATGCACAATACTTCATTATATCATCAACAACATAACTCCACATCTTCATAAATCAATTAACAATGGTAGAATATGTTAGGGACATCATGGCTCATAGTTCAGACAACTTCGAAAAGCTTGATATGATGGTCAACAACAATCAAACCTCCAGTCACTCCCTTCAGGTTAGCATGAGAGCGACTTTAGCTGCCTTGACGATGTCTAGGCATAAGCATGTGTGCATCAAGGGATGATATTTCCTAGATATGTGACTACGTTTAGATCAGAAACCATAATTTTTATACGGGCTTCAGATCTAAGACTCTGCTGCAGATCAATACTGTCAGATGCACATAAATCATACTTAAACAACATAGAATACAAATTGTAATAAAGGTAAGAATCTTGAGAAGAGATTCTCCCTTTGTCTGGGGATCTGCATCATTCATTTTCATTCATTTAAATCTCAAATATTATCAACACAATAGCACTTTCTATCAAGCCACTCATTCAAACAAATGATTGAACTTCCAAATATATCTTTAACTAGTTAATGAAAATTTAATATATATCATTATAGTTGCTAAAATATTTTGCAACCTCACTGGTTATAAATTAGAGAGTTATAGTCATCTTTGAATGCATAGAAAAGTAAATGGTATTGCCAAATAACATGAAAAAAATGAACGCTAATTGTAAAATAGTTCAATTTACAATATAGTTTTTTTTGCATATACATTATACCATGTTATCAAATACTCTAATTTAATATTATATTTTACTACAATTTTTTCCTAACCTTTATTTCTTACCCGACATTTTTTTTATTATAACCGCTCTAAACTTCCTCACCCATTGCAAAAAATTAAGCTAGTGATACACAACATCAATCTAATATACAAATAGATAAAATTCCTTAACGAAATAGAATGGATAAATAGAAAAATAGATAACATGTCTTAAAACCATACAATAGATATGTTTTCCCATAATTCACTTCTACCTTAACAAACCAAAATTAATTTACATACAATCACACAAATAATTTGAATTTATATGCAAACGAGATTTTTCTCATAGTGTTTCTTCATTTCCACAGAAACCGAAATGTATATATTTACAACTTTCATATATATATATAGTTAAAGTCGACCGTGTAAAATATCGAACCTTCATTTAGAAAACAACCTTACATTCACAAGTAGTAGGTATATTTAGATTTTATTTGTTGTGTGGGTGTATGATATACATTCAATTTTCATCTTTTGCATGCAAGTGTAGTACGTATATTAATTCTTTTCCCTTTTCAAGCCAATAAATGCGTTTTAATCTCAAAAGTTATAAAGAACTCAAGTTCTATGAATTCTGATTGAAGTAGGTGAATCAATTATTATCTACTCAGTTGATCTATTTATTACATAATATTCATATTAAAAGTTATATGTTATATTTATTTCAATTTCAAGGTTATAGAGTACATGTCAAGCCAATAAATGGGTTTTAATCCCAAAAGTTATAAAGAACTCAAGCTCTATGAATTCTGATTGAAGTAGGTGAATCAATTATTATCTACTCAGTTGATCTATTTATTACATAATATTCATATCAAAAGTTACATGTTGATTATATATATACATATATATATATATATCCCTCTAGAATTAGGTCAAGTTGAGTCTATTTGCAGTAGGTGTATATACTCTTAAGTATATGTTTTCTCACCATGTTTTATTTCACTCATAGTTGTGATATGCATTGGATGACAATGAATTTTATTTAGAGTTTTAGCCCTTTTGCTCATTATAGGTATAAAACATTATGTTTTTTTTAACTGATCATTTATATTTAATTTAATACAACATTTTTGTTTCCAACGTCTTTACATTACCTGTAATTCTAAAACCCCTTCTAATGTCAATATATTAGACATATTCATACTCAATGTTTTCAACCACACGTATAAATTAGGTGGAATTGATGGCTAAGAAGATGTGTTTTATTCTAAAAAATTATATATTCAAATCGAAAAAAAACTAAAATATTTATACCTCTATCTACTTTAGAAATCAAACTACTAAAAAACATTATTTCAAAAATAACCACCAAAAAGATGAGTTATGTGAGCATAGTTATGGGATCCAAAGGGAAAATTAGAGGCAACTCCTTTGATTATTGAAATCATGATAAAGGATGATATTGAATCTTATATATCATTCATATACAGGTTTCGTTTTTGTTTTTTGTTGTTGCTTTTTTTTTGTTTTTTTGTTTTTTTTGTTTTTTGATTCGGTTCTTCGAAAGTTTCTCAAATGCATCACTTTTTTAATAGGGATAGACTTTTGTTACATGGACAAGTCTAAAGGGATAGATTTTTCTTACATGGACAAGTCTAAAGACGTGGATTCAGGTAACATCAGATGTTCTCTAGCTGTGAAAATTGGTGGAGAGGCTAAAGCACATGAGATCTCCAAGACCGAGAAATGGTTTGGGGAAATTCCATTTGGTTAGACAGATATTAAAATAATTAATATTTTTATTACAGTTCATAAGTCTAAACTTAGAAAAATTAAAATATTAATGGGTATTAATATAAAACTGGGTGAGAATGTTGTAAAAGACATGGGTCAAGCCAAATATAATCTTAATCATTGATTAGAGATTTAATCTCGTCCGTTGAAGAATCAACAGAAAAAAGTATAAGAGGAGGCTTGAGGGTCAGTTGGAGATACACCAAGATTGATCAGTCAATTCATCTTTCTGGAGCAGGGTTTGCTCAGAAAATTCGAACAAGTGATCTAAGTTGCAGCAAGCGGCAGTGAGTGCATAGCTGAGAGGCAGAGATAGTGCCGAAGGACCAACACAGAGGCAGAGGAGGCTACACAGAGCCAGAAGGAGCCACACATCGGGCTAGAGTGACTGCGCAAAGGCTAGCAGGGCCTGTGTGAGTGACACAGAATGCCAAAGAGACAGTGCAGAGCAGCAGAAGGCTAATGCAGGGGGCTTTAGAGTGACGCAAAGGCTAGGAGGTCTAACGTAGAGCCTCAGAGAAGCGTTGGAGATATTTTCGTGGAGTAGACTTGCTGAATATCTGCTTCCGAAGAGAGGTATTATTGCGAGATAGATATCTTTCTTGGGTGAGCCAGTTTGGCACCCAAGTTGTACTCAAGAAAACTGCTTAAAAATAAAACCCTCAAAACTGTTGCATCGGTTTTCCCAAGTTGGGTTTTTTCGGGGATGATTGTCTAAAAATAACAGTGTCCCTTGCATGTTTGTCTGTTATTTTCAGTTGATGATCTATAAAAGGTAGAGGGAACTGTTGCCTTGAGGGATTTCTAGCCAAGAAATCCAGATCCATGTTGCAGGTGCAAAGAGGATCGAAGAGGAGCAGTTCGACAGCTGGTAGGAGGATTTCCAGGAGGGAAATCGACACTCAGAGGGAGTCTAGAAGAGAACTTCTAGGAGGGAATTTGAGACTCAAAGGGAGTCCAGGGGAAGAGAGGAGATGGCAATGAACGAACTGAGGGATCAGGACAGGTTGGACGGGGCCTCCAACTTTGTCATCTGGAAGGCCATGATCATGTATGTTCTGGATAGACATCGCATCAAGGGCTTTGCCTTGAGAACCGTTGCTATCCGAGTTGACCCAGCTAATAATGAAATGTATGAGGATGCAATGGCCAAGGAAAAATGTATAATCCTTGATGGGGTCAAGGATCATGTAGTACAACATATTGCCGATAAGAACACGACAAAGGAAATGTGGGATACCTTGACAACATTGTATCAAGGCATTTCCGTGCAGAGGAAGATGCTACTGGAGAATCAATTGTGGTCATATCAGATGTAGAAGGGGGAGGAGATAGATCTATACCTTAGTAGGTTGCAAGAGATTTGGGACCAACTTGCTTCGATAGGGGCCACGCTAGATCAGGAGTTCATGGTGAGGACCGCCCTGAATGTAGTATCTGAGGATTGGGAGACATTTGTCCAGAGCATTTTGGGCAGAGCTTCTCTTACAGGATGGGAAGAGATGTTGGAAACTCTTCGCCAAGAAGAGATCAGACGGCTGACCAAGGCGGGAAGTAGCAACAAAGGAGGTCGAATCAAGAAAGAGGAGGAGGAGGATGCGGCTTTGCCATCTGTAGGACAGCAGGGGAAGAGGAAGAAGCAGGACATCTCCAAGGTGAAATTATTTCATTATGGGGAGTTGGGTCATTATGCAACCCAGTGTCCTAGGAAGAAGAATAAGGAAGAGGCTTCTGACTCCAAGGAAGCTCTTGCTAAGGTGGAAAAAGAAGTTGAGACAAATGACGACTGTGACATGAGTGCTCATGCACCTCTAGAGAAGAGGTGGGGAGACATTGAGCTGTAGTCAGGAGGACTACAGAAGATGAGGGGCAGGATCCTTGAGGTACCCAAACTCTTGGATCATATCCGGCTACGAGAGCCCTAAGGGACAGTAGGAGGATGACGGATGTCGGTAGAAGCAAGATGTGGATGGAGCGACAAGGCAGTGTTAGAGTGGAGTGGTCTGTAGCAGCGCAATGGGGGTTACAGCAGTGCGAGAAGCACAAAAATGGTTGTAGCAGTACAGAAAGTAACAAAGGTGTTTGCAGCAGTGCGAGAGGCACAGAGGTGTTGCAGCAGTGCAGAGGGAACATAGGGAGCACAAGATAGCAGCAGAGGTAGCTTCAACATCAAGGGGCTTCTAGCCTGACAAGGATGTCAATAGTTGGGTAGATAAATTACTTACTTATCAGTAACTGAGTTGCAGTGCAGCAGTAACAGTGGTAGTGCTATGGGAAACACGATGTTGCATGATGAGAGAGAGCTCCAGTGCAGATGCAGTGTTTGGAGGAAGGACCAACAGTAGCACGGATGCAGAGGGAGCTGCAGCACAGATGTAGCAGTGGCAGTGGCAGAGCCATGAGTAGTAGTATAGGAGGTAGCAGTGTAGAGGATGTTGGGCAGCAAGCCAAGCATCAGCACAGGTATCGGTGCCTTATGATCAGGGTGATGTTCAATAGTGGAGCATTACTAGAACACATTCTTCGCTAAGAGGGAGTGTTGATTTGGGGTAGCATTAGATGTGCTCTAGCCATGAAAATTATGGGAGAGGTTAAAGCACAAGAGATATCCAAGACCCAAAAATGGTTTTGGGAAATTCCATCTGGTTAGAGAGATATTAAAATAATTAATATTTTTAATGGAGTTCTTAAGTCTAAACTTTAGAAAATTAAAATATTAATGGGTATTAATATAAAACTGGGTGAGAATGTTCTAAAATACATTGATCAAGTCAAATCTAATCTTAGACATTGTTTAGAGATTTAATCTTGGCCATTGAAGACTCAACATATTAAGTAGGAGGCTTGAGGGTAAGTTGGAGATACACTAAGATTGATTATTCAGTTCGATTTTCTCGAGCGGGCTTTGCTGAGAAAATTCGAACAAGTGATCTGAGTTGCAGCAAGGGGCAGTGAGTGCATAGCAGAGAGGTAGAGATAGTGCCAAAGGACCAACATAGAGGTTGAGGAAGCTACACAGAGCCAGAAGGAGCCACGCAGAGGGCCAGAGTGACTGCGTAGAGGCTAGGAGGGCTTGTGTGCGCAACGCAGAAGACCAGAGAGCCAATCCAAAGCAGTAGAAGGCTGACACAGGGGGGCTTCAGAGTGACGCAAAGGCTAGGATTGCTGACGCAGAGCCTCAGAGAAGCGTTGGAGAGATTTTTGTGGAGTAGAGTTGTTGAATATCTACTTCTGAAGAGAGGTATTACTGTCAGATAGATATCTATGTTGGGTGAGTCAGTTTGGCACCCAATTTGTACTCAAGAAAGTTGCTTAATAATAAAACACTCAGAACTGCTGCACCGGTTTTCCCAAGTTGGGTTTTTCCAGGGACGATTGTCCAAAAATAACGGTGTCCCTTGTGTGTTTGTTTGTTATTTTCAGTTGATGATCTGTAGATGGTTGAGACTACATTTGTGTTTATTTTCAGTATTTATATGGTTAGATAACTTGTTAAGAAATAAACAAGTAGGTTAAATAAACTAGATAATGCAGGAAGAATTTTTGACGTGTTAGACTTAGAAATTTCAACATGTGGGTGTGTGATAGACATTCAATTTTCATCTTTTGCATGCAATTTTAGTAGGCATCTTAATTTTTTTCCCTTCTCATGTTATACTACATTTCAATTTCAAGGTTATAGAGAACATTTCAAGCCAATAAATGGGTTTTAATCCCAAAAGTTATAAAGAACTCAAGTTCTATGAATTGTGATTGAAGCAGGTGAACCAATTATCTACTCAATTGATCTATATATTACTTAATATTTATATAAAAAATTACATGTTGATATATATATATATAGAATTAGGTGCAAGTTGAGTCTATTTGTAGTAGGTGTATATATTCTTAAGCATATGTTTTCTCACCATGTTTTATTTCACTCATAGTTGTGATATGCATTCGATGATAATGAATTTTATTTAGAGTTTTAGCTCCTTTTCTCATTATAGGTATAAAACATTATGTTTTTTACCGATCATATATATCTTATTTAAGACAACATTTTTGTTTCCAACGTCTTTACATTACTTGTAATTCTAAGATCCCTTCTAATATCAATATATTAGACATATTCATATTCAATGTTTTCAACCACAAGTATAAATTAGGTGGAATTGATGATTAAAAACATGTGTTTTATTCTAAAACATTATATATTCAAATCAGAAAAAAACTAAAATATTTATACCTCTATCTAAAAAAATATTTCAAAATTTTATAACCACCAAAATGATGAGTTAGGTAAGGCAACTCCTTTGATTATTGAAATCATGATAAAGGATGACATTGAATCTTATATATCATCCATATATAGTTTTTTTTTTTTCGGTTCTGCGAAAGTTTCTCAAATGCATCACTTTTTTAAAGGGATAGATTTTTGTTACATGGACAAGTCTAAATGGTGGGTATTTCTTTGTGCAGTGATATTGGGTTTATGATACATTAGTTCATTTTCGATGATATGAGCTCAAGCTATTTGTAATTTTCATTTTCGATTATATCATTTGAAGTTATTTTTTTTTAATTCATTAATTAAATTTCAACAAATTTACAATGGTATTGTGATTTAGTTAATTTTTTGAATTTTTTTATTTAGTTAATTCTTTAAATTTTTTTTATTATTTTGGTTTTCACTGAAACTAAATTATTTCTTAAAATTTACTACTATATGTTGATTAATTTTTTATTTTAAATTTATTATTATAAGATAATTATACAAATTAAATATTTATTAAATATAAAAAAAATAAAAATACTAATTTCATAATACATATTATTTTACTAAAATTTAATAAAAAAATCATAAAAATTAACTAAATTATAATTTTTATTATTATTATATCAATTAAATATATATACATATTAAAAAAATTGTAATTAAATTTTTAGCTATATAGATTTATCTCTACTTTACCATAGATATTTTTAACCTATAACCATGCACCAATACCATGGCTTATTAATGCCACATGCCCAAAAAACCATAATTTATGTTCATATGACATTCTTCTTTTAATTATGCCAACAGGTATCTCTATTTTGCAAAAAGCCTCCAGGAATTCATTTAATTATTAATAATATTAAGTGGATAGTAGAACTGTAACCTCCATAGAATATTATAGAATATTCTTAATAATAGTCAAATCAAAGGTTGAAATTTATCCCAAAATTTGATATTTATCTTATAAGTAGGTGTGCTCTTCCTACCTCTTTTAATTAAATGAACACGAGTTTTTTGGACATTTGGTACTAGAAAACCAAAGTATTTGACAAAAAAAGTCATACTTACTTTTTAAGATAAATATCAACCTTTAAATTGTGACTACTATTAAAAATATTCTAAAATATTTTGTGAAAACTTTATTCCAATAATTAGCCATTAAAAATTAATCTTAAATTTGTCATTATCTATCACTAATAATGGAAACACATACTTTTCTTTCATTCATACATGTCACTATTTCAAAATGGATTAGTTGAATCTCTTTATTACTTTGTCCAAATTCGATACCTCTAAATTCCATATGAAATATAAATCAAATAGCTTTTTGTTAACTCTATCTATCTTATAATTATTATGCAACACATCTCAATAAAATTTGATTTGTCATATCTATTGATTATTATGAACCACACTTGTTGGTTCGTTGGCCAAAAAATTCACTTATGTGATTTCTACGGAAAGTCTTTACTTAATTCATTATGGATCAAAGAAACTTGAATACAGAAAATACAATATATACCTCAACAAAATTTGATTGGTGATATCTATTATTATCTTATAATTATTATGCAACACATCTCAATAAAATTTGATTTGTCATATGTATTGATTATTATGAACCACACTTGTTGGTTCAAACGCTTTGGCCAAAAAATTATCTTATGTGATTTATACTCAAAAACTTTACTTAATTCATTGTGGCCCCAAAAAACTTGAATACAGAAAATACAATATATACCTCAACAAAATTTGATTGGTGATATATATTATTTCCTCAATGTACTCTGTAATAAAGTTAGAAAATAAGCATTTTTACCTTAGTTCTCTAGTAAAATATAATATTTACATTTTAATAAACTATTATTATATTTTCTTAAAAATATAATTTTTATTTGACAATTAAAATTAATTTAAAATCACATACATATATAATCAAGATTAGCCCCATAGATTATTTAATAAAATTATCCAAAACCATTAATCAATGTATAAGAAATTAATAATTCCCCCTGCCATTTATGAGAAAATCCAAGGTTGTATATATATATATAAATATAAATATAAAGATTGATGTGAAAACAACCAACCAAATTGACTTAGAAACATAACCTTGCATTAAAAACTATTGAAAATAACCCATTTCGAATTTTGTTGAAAATTCCAAAAATTAATATATGTGACAGAATTCTACTAATCACATCTATGATAGGCATAATTCTTCACACCAAGTCTTTTGAGGATTTACGAAGTAACCCCAAAGTCAAACATACTAAGCTATACCGTTGATAGGTTTTTTTCTTAGCTGGTTGCATTAAATCTCATTGTTGTATGCAACAATGAGATTTAATGGTTTTTATGACTATTCAACTATTGACCGTTAGGTTTTGGATATTTTTTTAAGGTGTGTCGTGAGCTTTCGGGTAACATGTGGGGACAACTTGCTGGCTCCCTGGTTGATGCATTGATGTTTTTCCATCGTATATCTGTTATCTTATGTCTACGAACATAAGAAAAAATAATGGAATCCTGGAGAGGCAACTGCGTGTCTGCAGCTTTTCTAACGCCGTGGGCCGGCAGCCTCACTGTTATGGCCTTCTACTCTTGTCCTGCCAGTTCTGCCTATCACTTTTGTCTTCGACCGCTTCAATGGAACCAATTTGATCTTCGACAGTAGTGGTTCGTTCATCCACTCCCAATCCGTCATTGCCCTCACAGATGACATGTTTCAGCTCGGGCGGGCGTTGATGAGACGCTTTCCTCCTTCAGCACTACTTTCATTTTTAGCATAGAGCGTCCCCACTCTGACGGGGACAGGGATGGCATGGCCTTCTTCCTCACACCCAACACATCTCCCATGGGCACTGTGCCGGCCCAGTGTCTGGGCTTGGTTAACCTCAGCAGCAACGGGCAGGAATACAATCACTTGTTCGCAGTGGAGTTTGATACGAACAGGAATATGGAATTCCTTGACCCCGACAGCATCCACGTGGGAGTGGACATCAACAGCCTTACCTCTCTGGAGACGGAGACCGCAGGCTATTGGAAAGAGGCGAAGTTTCATGGATTCAGCCTGAACAGTGGACGGAACATACAGGCCTGGATAGATTATGACCATCTTCAAAGCTGGCTCAATGTTACCATAACGTTGGCTGGCTTGCCGAGACCGCAGAAGCCCCTTATATCTCGGAAAATTTCTCTACAGAACGTTCCGCAAGAGAAAATGTTCATTGGCATTTCTGTAGCTACATGGACTTTCGTCGCAGACCATCACGTTCTCGCGTGGAGCTTCAGTACCGAAGGCACGGCACCACCCCTCGATATTTCGCATCTCCCTTCGGTTGCCGACCGTCCACGCTGGGGATTAATTGTCGGCCTTACAGTGTCCTCTCTGGTTCTCCTATCGCTGGCCGTTACGGCCGTGTTTCTTATAAGAGTGAAATACGGAGAAAAGATAGAAGAATGGGAGCAAGAGTTCCTGTAAATTTAGAAAACATGCACAAATGAATCTAGTAAGTAAAGGTGAACGCACAATTTTGCAGAGCAAAGACACTAAAAAAAATTGAAAGAACAAAAAGAATTATTGATTTCAGAAAATAGGTTACAATGCTCATGATATAGCATCACTGGGTGAAGATTCAAGAACAAAAAGAATTATTGATTTCAGAAAATAGGTTACAATGCTCATGATATAGCGTCACTGGGTGAAGATTCCAAGGTAATGCACCATAGTGGTGATCAATGAGAGGACTCGACACCTACAACAAGTTCCGAAGAGAACTAGCCAGTTGCGGAGTGAAAGGAGGAGCAAATCAAGGAGTAAATCATGCAAAAATGATCTTGCATGTAGTCCCATGCATGCATGGAGAGTCAAAGGCGCCAATCTGGTGAAGATTCCAATGTTGAAGCTTTGTATGTCAATGAATGCTTTAACTAAGTGTCTGCATGTGCTAGTAATGAAGGTCCTAGGTGTGTAGTACCTCCAACACCCCCCTGAACACCACTATGGGGAAAAATAGAAAATGGGCATTAACAACTAAGGCCAAAAGTCACCCAAAATATAGTGCAACTTGTACTAAAATTAAGGAAAGAGGAAAACCTCATGGGAAAAAACCCCCTCAATACAATGTAATAAAAGAAAAGAGAAAGAAAAGATAGTTGCTAAGCAATTGTGTCCTTCACTCCAAGGCGATTGCACAGAGAGTGAAACTTCTGCTTAGTGAATGTCTTAGTGAAGATGTCTACACTCTATTCTGTTGAATTACAGAACTGCAAATCAATGACTCGATCATGCACTAAGTCTCTGATGTAGTGCATATGGATCTCTATGTGCTTCGTTCGCTGCCGCTGTACTGGATCCCTGCAAAATTTGAGAGTGCTTTGGTTTTCACACCAGATGACAGTGGGCTGGTGGAACTGGACGCCCAACTCAGTGAGGAAGTGTTGAAGCCACAGAGGCTAAATGGTGATGTTGACTACTCCTCTGTACTCGGCCTCAGTTGAAGAGAGAACAATAGCAGCGTGCTTCTTGCTCGACCAACAGATAGGGCCAGACCCTAGGCTGAGTGAATATCCGGAGGTGGAATTGCGATCAATGCTGTCGCCCACCCAATCAGAATTTGTGAAGCCAAGGAGATTCAATGCAGTGCCTGCTCCATAGTGAATCCCAAAGGTGATGGTGCCCTACACATATCGGAGAATGCGCGTCCCGCGTGACAACTTTCCAGTTGTTGACATGGCGAATTTTTGCTATACCAACAATGGGGAACTAACCTGATCACAGACCCCAGTTAGGCCCACCTTCATTTGGGATGGCTAGTTCCAACGGGTTTTAAGGGACCCCGTGAACTGTAATAGGTGTTGAGAGATTGCTTCTGGGAAGAAGACTTCAATTAAATCAACAAAATAAAACAACTAACCACTATGTATTAAATCCTATCTACACTACTTCTAACTACTCTAATCTAGTCCTAATTATCCTAATCTATCCCGCAGGAGCAAAACAAAAGGAGGTTAAACACCATACATAAATCCTAAGTCCAAATGAATCAATCACTGGTCCACTTAAGAACAAGGCTGTATTAAATCCTAATCACAATGCCATTACTTATACAGGGATATACATTCCTTTCCATACAAATAAGACTTGCAACTAATGTTTAACAAGTCTGGAATCAACAACCTTCCATGAATTATTAACGCTGTTGAGTCACATTCAAATAACTAGGAATAACCATGAGCAATTAGTTATCAATGTGCACAAAGCAAATAACATTTGTCTTCATACCAGCAACAACACACTAATTCTAAACATATCAGATAAAGGGGAAACAAATTGGAAACAACATGCTCCTTCTCGAACCAAACAATCCTCTTTATTCACAATAAATCAAAACTATTTTCTTCAAACAAAAAGCCCTTCTTCCCTATCTATAGGTAGTATTTATGCCTTAGGCCCCCTGACCTTTCATCTTCCCCTGTTCTTTTCAATATACCGATTAGAGTACACAGAGGTAGAGCCATCAGTGTCACTGTTGACACGTAGAAGGAGTCTCCAGTCACTGGAACGCTTCATTTCCTGGGGAAATGAGTAGGTGTTGATTAGAAGAGGATGACTGTGTGTCATCTCTTCATGATGAGATCTGGGGCAGTTTCGTTTTCGGAATACACAAGCAACACCTGGAAACCGACTGAGAATGCCAAAGGTTGGCTCTTTCAACAGAACACATCCGCATATAAGGGTTCTCCGGATCCGCTTATGCATCTGTTACTCCTTGCCTGTAGAAATAATAGACACCAGTCATGCTTATAAAAAATACAATAGAAATGCTTTAAAACATAAGTCTTGCCTCTATTGAACGTTTATTACATCACGTGAAAGAATCGACCCCTGATTTTTAAATTTATGCATAGATTAAGTCCTGCAAGAAAAACTCAGTTTATATTGAAAATCACCGTAAAACACAGAACTGGATGGTATTTCGGAAGGGGTCAAAAGTGGTAACCGATATTGCGAGGATGGCCTTGATTCCATTCTTCAAACGACACATGGCAGCTAGGATGAAAAAGGATACTGCTTTTCGGGCGGGTATTCCTCGAGCAACTAGTTCATCTGAAATCTGCATGGACCGTTGGATCCACGAGGGGTAGATCAACGGTGGAGGATCGGAGTAGGCGGACCTGAAATATATGTAAATGGCACTTAATAGCCCTAGCGGGTCCGCAATACATGATTCCCTTTGAAAAGCCCCAATTTCAATGTTTTTCTAAAACATAAGAATATATGGGGAAACCCCGAGTCTGGCCATTGGGGCGGACTTGAAAATTTATATGCCCAACTTTATAATAATCGGCAGGTCCGGTAAACAGTGGTGTGCCTTATACAAAAGCTTTGGATTGGGCCGATTGCGATACTGTGATACGGCTCCGGACCCGATATATATATATCGTGGTTAATAGAGCCATCGGGTCCGGAAGATGGTAGCACGCTATATACACATAAGCCCTGGGCCTCCTGATAGTGATAAGTGATGGGGATCCAGACCCGAAATATGTGCATTTCGGTTAATAAAACTATCGGGTCTGGAAGCCATGTATTCGATGCGTTTTAATGTTGATTGTGGTAAGCGAAAAGGGGTGATTCATGCATATTTATGAGGATTTCCTTTGTAAATGGTTATAAAGGAGTAAGGTGCGATAGGAGGTTTTTATTTGGGTTGGAAAGGTCTTGATAAAGGAAATGAATGGAGGGTTAAGAAGGGTGATGAGAGGACCGTGCAACAGGGGTTAGGTAAAAGGGGGGTCTTGACCATTAAGAACTGAAAATTTGGCTTAGCAACGAGTTAAAGTCTTTGGGACTAAAGGGGACCCATTCAAAATTGTTGTCAAGGCAAGTTTTGATGGGGTGATGGTTGTGGCCACAACAAATGGCGAACTGCTGGGCGAACTAGTTATCTATGTTTCCAAATAAACCTGGGATCAATAGAACATCAGGGTGTTAGGATAAACTTGAAATGCAGACTACATAGATGGACAAGCATGGGCTCCACTTCAACATTAATTGCTTTAGGTGAGATAGAGACAAATAGCTTTTACTAACTGATAGGATTTTGACAGACATTCTCCAATGGCAGTATTGTGGGGTTTATTAACCTCCCTTTACCTGTTTCCCACTTTCAAAAATCCTTTTGGGGCCATCACTAGTCTGTCCATACCTGCTTAGGTGTGTACCTCAGCTCTTTATTGTTCATCAAACTTGATATAAATATGTTTGTCTGCACTTTATATAAGGATTTTAGTGTTGTATTTTCATATGATTGAATGGGGTGCAGTCATGGATATTGCCATATTTTTAAACTACTTAAGCAAGGTTGGGCTTGTTGTATCAACCAATATTCTGAGCCTAGCAATAGTCCCTACTATAACCGGCTTCCCAAAAAACCTGTCCTTCTAGGTTGGCACAAGGACCTGACATTTCATTTTCTTTTTAAATAAGTCCTTCCAGTTTCAGGCACAAGGACTAGAGCACAATTAGATTTGCCACAGGTATATGACAGTGAGTTTAGCCCATGAAAGGAGGTTTACTTGTAGATGACAGGTATTGGGAAACTTAGTGTGGTGGATGGGACCAATGGAGAATGACTGCAATCCTTACAAGCAAGAATAATAGGTCTGAGTGGGATTTTAAAACGCAACGTTCCTCCATGCTAGTCCAGCTGTAGTTACACATTTTTTGTTTTATAAGGATGCCCCTACATGCTCCAGATATCCAAGTTATCAACAAATCTCACATAGTTCCCAACAGATGCCAATGAGTGGTTTTGGTTTGCATTCCACCGCTGATTTTCAAGTTCTCATGGGCTTATTGAAAATTTGTTTGATTTTCAAGGTAATGATGGATTTAGAAACAACAGAATCATCAGCAGGTTAATGAGGAAGGGAAAGGCTGAAGGTGGTGAATGAGGGAAAATCTGAGAAAGGTAAGAACAAGATGGGAGGGCCGAAATTAGTTGGCTGAAAAGGACTATTATTCAAAACAACAGGAAAATAAACTCTGCAGAAAACAAAAGGAAAAGACAGAAATGCAACTAAACTAACCGCAAAAATAAAATGAATTCTAACCTACTCAGGAGGTAACCACCATGTGGTGGCTACTGGAAGTATCTCTTGAGATGTTGGCCATTAACAGGGAGTTTTTTAGTTTCTCCCTGTAAAGTTTTCAATCTGTAAGTTCCCTGACCAATCTTCTCCTCAACTTGGAATGGGCCCAGCCATAAGTGTTGGAATTTTGTGTGTTTACCCTTTGGCTCACTCAACTTGTCCCATTTTAGGACTAGCTCTCCTATTTGGAAGTCTTTATCTCCTACCAGATGATGATCAAACCATCTTTTCACAATCATTTGGTGATTTTTGAATTTATTTCTGGCTTTCTCTCTCAATTCCTCCAACTTCACCAGTTGGTTGATCCTTTCTTGGAGTAAGGCTGAAGGGGTTCCTCTTGAAGCTTGGGAGAGTTGTAAAGAGGGAAGGGTAACGTTGGGAGGCAAGATGGCTTCTTGTCCATAGACGAGGAAGTATGGGGAGTTTCCTAAGGCCACTTTTGGGGTGACCCTATCGGCCCAAAGGGAATTTGTTAGGGTGTTGTGCCAGTTCCTCTGGTTGTCAGTGACAGACTTGCGGATTATGCAGATAAGGTTTTTATTTGAAGACTCTGCAACTTCGTTTCCCTGGGGGTAATAGTTTGATGAATACCTCATGTGGATTGATTTATCAATAGCAAACTTAGTCAATTTTAGTGATGAAAAGTAAGAAGCATTATCAAATACAAGAGCGTCAGGGATGCCATACCTATTGATAATGAATTTCTCAATAAATGATATTATCTCGTCTTTGTTTACCTTCCGAAGCGGGATGGATTTGGTCCATCTAGTGAAGTAGTCGGTCGCTGTGAGTATATACTTATGTTGCTGCGAAGAGTTTGGGGTGATCTTGCCTATGACATCTAGGCCCCATTGCTGGAATGGGCGACAAATCATAATGGGCCTGAGGGGGACAACAGGCTTTCTTTCTCATCCTGCAGCGGTTTGACACACCCTGCATTTGCGAGCATAGGCATGTGAGTCTCTGAACACTGTGGGCCAATAATATCCGGCTCTTAGTATTTTGTGAGTAGTGGTCTCTCCGCCATAGTGACCACCTGCTGGGCCGTCATGCATTTCTTTCAAGACATGGTCGTTATCATCTTTTTCCAAACATCTCAGCGAGATTCCATCATAATTTTTTCTATATAATATGTTATTGGCCAAATGATATTGATTGGATTTCAATCTGAGTGCTCTCCTTTGTGATGCATCCATGTGTTCAGGACATGATCCCCGTATTAGATAGAAGCGTATGTCGTAGTACCATGACTCAGGGTCCAAAAGGGCTTCTGACGTTTCTCGCTCATACATCAGGGCTTCGTTAATCCACAGGGGCTCCTCCCTGAATTCCATTTGTGCATATTGCATGCTCTGCATTTCTAGTTCTTCAGACGCTCCTTCTTTATCCGCCAAGGCTTCTGCTGCTAGCCTGCAAAGTCCCTGCCCTCGAACTACCTGTGCCAGCTTAATCTCGAGGTCAAACTCTTGAAGGGTGGTTATCCAATTCCCTCTCCGTTCACCCATTTCCTTCTGCACGAAGAGGGCTCTTACAGCAGGATGGGGAATGATTACTTTGGTCCTGGTCTTTAGTAAATAAGGGTAGAAATGTTTTACGGCCTTGAAAACTGCAAAGCCCTATTTCTCCACGTCTGGGTAGTTGAGTTCTGCCCCTTGGAGATTAGAGCTCATATAAGAAATAGGGACTTCGTTGCCTTTGTTATTTTTCTGAGTGAGTATTGTGACATATGAAACATCAGAAGCAAAAGTGAACAAGAAGAATTCCTTGCCAAAATTGGGGCTGACTAATGTAGGAGCTTCAGCGATGGCTTCCTTGATTCACTGAAACACTTTCTTAGCTTCATCGCTCCATTTATACACAACATCTTTCTTCATCATCAGCTGCATGGGGCACACTATTTTCGCGAAACCTGAGACAATTTTTCTAACGAAATTGATCTTCCCGAAGAAGGATTGCATGGCCTTCTTATTTGTAGGGGGTTGTATTCTCATGATGGTCTCTATTCTTTCAGGATCAATAACAATCCCTTCTTTAGAGAGGATATGACCCAGTAGTTTCCCTTTTGTGACTGCAAAGACACTCTTCTTGGGATTCAATGATATTCCATACCTTCTGCATCTTTTGAAAGTCTGTCTTAGGTGATAAATATGATCCCTTCTGTTATATGAATACATAGTGATGTCATCCATGTAAACCACTACTGATCTGTTAATCAACCCTCGGAAAGCTATGTCCATAGCTCTCTGGAATGTGGCACCTGCGTTAATAAGTCCAAAAGGCATTTTACGATATGCGTAGGTGCCCCATTTAGTGTTGAAGGTTGTCTTCAGCTGATCCCCATGAGATACCAATACTTGATTATATCCTGAAATCCCATCTAATAGGGACAACATTTCAGACCCAGAAACACACTGAAGGATGTGTTCCATAGAGGGGACAGGATAGTTATCCTTTTGTGATGCTTTGTTTAGGTTTCTGAAATCGATACACAGCCTGATATCTCCATTTTTCTTCATTATTGGCACAAGATTGGCTACCCAACGTGTGTGTTTGACAGGAAAAATGATTTTAGCGTCCAACATTTTGTTTAATTCTTTCTTCACCAATGGTTCTAGGCTTGGATGCATTTTACGTAGCTTTTGTTGGTAGGGCTTAGCCTCATTTTCTAAATGAATCACATGTTGCATAATGCTGGTATCAAAGGTTTTTAGGTCTCCATATGTCCATGCAAATACGTCCTTGTATTCTTTAAATAGCTTGACAAATGCAGCCTTTTCTTGTGGAGAGCACCCCAAGCCCAAATTAACAGTTTTTGGGTCTTCTTTGGTCCCAAGGTTGATTGATTCGTACTTCATGGATGAGCTATGCGTTTTGAAATTAGTTGGCTTCTTGAATTTATCATACAAGTCATACAAATCACCAATTGACTTGGGGATTGTATTGAACTGATCCTTTTCCTCACCTTCCCTCTCATATATAAGCCTTTCATGTTCTTCTTCATCGATGACTACATTCTTGAAAGTCTTCTCGCAGTGCAGGAACTCAAGGTTTTGCTCGTCATCTTCGAACACTTGCCAGTTTGAGATGTTATCAGGCATGGATGGTTTGAAAGTCAATTCAACATAAGATTTATTCTTCTTTAATCTAAAATCAGGAAAAAGTTTAGCAATCATACTAGCCATCAGATCGGCATCTTGGTTTTGCCCTCTAGGTATGTGTGTGATATTAAAAGAATCAAAATTGTCAATTAAGCCCCATACCTCATGCTAGTACCTTACCAGGTGTGGCGAATTGCAGTGTATCCTCTTCCTTACCTGATCCACGATTATCTGTGAGTCACCGAAGACTTTAAGATTTTTCACCTTCATATCAATGGCTTTCTTCAGGCCCTCCAACAAGCCTTCATATTCTGTTGTTTTGTTTGTGCATGCAAACTCCAACTGGCCGGCCATCAAATTTTGGTTCCCTTGCGGGTCAATAAGAATGCTCCCAGCACCTGCACCTTCAAGGCAGTTAGAGCCATCAAAATACAGTGTCCAAAATAAAGAATCTTATGTTACATCATTTGAACATCTATCTACGAAATTAGTCCTATCATCTACTATAATACAGGATAGTTCGTCAGTTGGATTATGGGAGGGAGTTTCCAACTGTGTGCATGTCAAAGTTTCTTCAACTGTTTCTACATCGAATTCTCCAAAACATGTTTCTGTAGCATAAACATTGAAACTATAGTTCCCAAGGATGGAGTTGGTAAACATTACAGGTTGATTGGGACCATTTAGTTCCGTTACCACATACTTCATGTATCTTTTTCGATCAACTCTCAGCATATCACCTTTTCCCTTCTGAGGTAGCAAGAGATGGGACCAATCAGTTGAGAAATATCCATTGAGTTTTGCTGACAAATCCCTACTAAGAAACATTCTGTAAGCCTCGGGTATATCGACTACCACTATATCAATGACTTGTGTCTACTGTGGTTTAGCAACCATCTGAATCAACACATCTTTCAATTCCCCAATCACTTTCACATTTTTCCTGTCTAATTGCATAATTCGAGTCCCAGTTTTCTCGGGTATTGCATGCAGTCTTTTGGAAACAGCGTAACGCATCACAGTGGATGAGGCACCCGAATCTACGAAGAAATTGTGTACGTTCATGTTGAGGATTTCAAATGTGATAAGGAAAGGTGGAGTCATGGATTTAGATTTCCTCCCTATCATGGCTGCACTGACATCTTGGGGGTTTCGATTCAATTTTGATAAGGTGGCTTCCATGGATGTTGGCTTTTGGGTTGTGCTAGGAGTACTAACAGGTCTAGAGACTGACTTTTGGGTTTGGCTGCTCAGGGTGGTGGGAGTTTTGCAGTTCTTCTCATTCATAGCTTTTAAGAGCAAATCTCTTTGTTGCATTAATTTCAACAAATAAAAGTATGTGATATTAGCCCTAGATTTCTTAAGATCATCCACAATATTGTAATCAATGTTATAAATAGGATAGGGCAGAGTGAACATACTGGTTTTTCCATTCTTAGGAAGGATATTACCATTTTGAGTCACCTTTATTATAGCGGGAGATGCATTTTCTTTCTCTAGATGGTTTGCTACTGGGGTATTATTGGACTGACCATTAGATTTACCCTTCTCAACATGGACTTTGGGAGCGGGTGCCTTCACAAGGCAGACATCTTTCTTGGTCTGATTTACAGTCTTCATCACACCCATAAGCGGCCCCTTGCTTCATGTGTGGATTTCATTAGTGTGGATCTCTGCCATACTGTCTCCTTTGTTATCATCGTTCTCATTTGTATAGAAATCCCATAGTACATTGATTTGAGATTCTTCTTCCAAGGGCTCCTCTACTTGGTATTCTTCATCATCTTCTTGTTCCAGCTCTAGCTCCACTATAGGTTCTCCCTGGTTAAGGAGTGATCTGATAAGAGCCAACTCTTCTGTATTTAAATTCCCTTCACTGGGTGGAGCAGGCAGTGCAAGCGGACCATGACCACCTTTTGCCTTCTTACGATAGAAAGGTTTGAAAATTTTTCTGTTGTTATACTCTCCTACACTCCTTCTTGTACTCTCTCTAGAATTCCTTTTCATATCGATGATTGTATTTGTCAACTTCTTAATGATCTGATGCAGACCTTCTACATATGTGGTATCCTTTTCTTTGGTTTCAGCCCCCTTGTTAGCACTCCCATTATTCTTCTTGGATGCCTGAGAGGTTTTCTTTTCTCTGGTTGTAGGCTGGCATGTTGTGAAACTGAGCATTTCATTCTCGACCTTTACTACTTCATCGATAGCACCTTGTAAGGTTTGTGCATTACTCCTCTTGACCCACATTGCAGTAGGGACAAGGAGAGCAGTGATGTAGAATTCCATGAGCACCTCTTCAGTTGGTCTAGCGGTGGCCGGGATTCTGTTGAACAAGGTGTTGAACCAGATGTTAAAATCCTTGACCTTTTCTTTGGTTTCCATTTTCAAACGGGATAGTTCTAGAACTAAGGCCGTAGGGGTTTTGTCATTGCCATACTTGTCTAAAAAGGCCTGTTGAAAGGCAACCCACGAAGTGATTGATCCTATTCTCAAGCTAAAGTACCATGTGGAAGCTGCACCAATCAGGGTAAAAGGGAATAGGCGACAAACTATATCTTCATCAGCTACCCCCAACATGTGCACGGCCAGGAAGAACGAATTGATATGGTTTTCAGCGGTGTCTCCCCACTCAGGGTCAAATTTAGGCAGTACCTTTTCTGCATTCTTGGGTAAGGGATGCTACTGCCCAGGTATCGCCACGACATCCTGAGCGAGCCAGGGAGGCAGTTCTCCCGGAGGAGGTAGGAGTTGGTTTCCACCCGATTGAGGAATATTAACCATATCGAGGATAGGGATGTTCTGGTTGAGGGTTTCTTCATTAGAATTTTCCAAATTAGGCCAGGGATTTCCTTCAGACAGGGAATCCTCAAGGATTTCTTCCCAAGGAGAGTTGATGCTTTGTAAAGAATCAAGTACAATATCATCAAGAGAAGGGGATGCAGATGTCTCTTCGTTTATGTGATAGACCCTTGGTTTTCTTTTTTCTGTCGGAGGTAAAGATTGAAAGATAGGGAGCTGTGATAGGGAATGAGCATAAGCCCGAGTAAGTCTTCTGACTGGTTGTTCCTGAGTGATAAGATACTCCCACAGTGTCTCTTCTTCAAAATGAGGCTTTTTCGAATGAGAGGAAGGGTCTTTTCGACCTTCACAATCCATGTATTAATATTTTTGAATCCATGTGTGGAACTTATAGATGAAATCTTGAAAAGCTATGGATGGCAGTTCAGGCCTTCCTTCTAGAACTAATTTGTTGACATGGCGAATTTTTGCTATACCAACAGTGGGGAACTAACCCAATCACAGACCCCAATTAGGCCTGCTCTCGTTTGGGATGGCTAGTTCCAACGGGTTTTAAGGGACCCCGTGAACTGTAATAGGGGTTGAGAGATTTCTTCTGGGAAGAATACTTCAATTAAATCAACAAAATAAAGCAGCTAACCACTATGTATTAAATCCTATTTACACTACTTCTAACTACTCTAATCTAGTCCTAATTATCCTAATCTATCATGCAGGAGCAAAACAAAAGGAGGTTAAACACCATACATAAATCCCAAGTCCAAATGAATCAATTACTGGTCCACTTAAGAACAAGGCTGTATTAAATCCTAATCACAATGCCATTACTTATACAGGAATATACATTCCTTTCCATACAAATAACACTTGCAACTGATGTTTAACAAGTCTGGAATCAACAACCTTCCATGAATTATTAATGCTATTGAATCACATTCAAATAACTAGGAATAACCATGAGCAGTTAGTTATCAATGTGCACAAAGAAAATCACATTTGTCTTCATACCAGCAACAACACACTGATTCTAAACATATCAGATAAAGGGGAAACAAATTGGAAACAACAGGCTCCTTCTCGAACCAAACAGTCCTCTTTATTCACAATAAATCAAAACTATTTTCTCCAAACAAAAAGCCCTTCTCTCCTATCTGGAGGTAGTATTTATGCCTCAGGCCCCCTAACCTTTCGTCTTCCCCTATTCTTTTCAATATACCGATCAGAGTACACAGAGGTAGAGCCATCAGTGTCACTGCTGACACGTAGAAGGAGTCTCTGGTCACTGGAACGCTTCATTTCCTGGGGAAATGAGTAGGTGTTGATTAGAAGAGGATGACTGTGTGTCATCTCTTCATGATGAGATCTGGGGCAGTTTCATTTTCGAAATACGCAAGTGACACTTGGAAACCAACTGAGAATGCCAAAGGCCAGCTCTTTCAACAGAACACATCTGCATATAATGGTTCTTTGGATCTGCTTATGCATCCTTTACTCCTTGCCTGCAGAAATAATAGACACCAGTAATGCTTATAAAAAGTACAAAGGAAATTCTTTACAACATAAGCCTTGCCTCTACTGAACGTTTATTACATCATGTGAAAGAATCGGCCCCTCATTTTTAAATTTATGCATAGATTAAGTCTTGCAAGCAAAACTCGGTTTATATTGAAAATCACCGTAAAACACAGAACTGGATGGTATTTCAGAAGGGGTCAAAAGTGGTAACCGTATTGCGAGGATGGCCCCAATTCCATTCTTCAAATGACACATGGCAGCTAGGAGGAAAGAGGATATCGCTTTTCGGGCGGGTATTCCTCGAGCAACTAGTTCACCCGAAATCTGCATGGATCGTTGGATCCACGAGGGGTAGATCAATGGTGGAGGATCGGAGTAGGCGGACCCAAAATATATGTAAATGGCACTTAATAGCCCTAGCGGGTCCGCAATATATGATTCCCTTTGAAAAGCCCCAATTTCAATGTTTTTCGAAAACATAAGAATATACGGGGAAACCCCAAGTCTGGCCATTGGGGTGAACTTGAAAATTTATATGCCCAGCTTTATAACAATTGGCGGGTTCGGTAAACAGTGGTGCACGTTATACTAAAGCTTTGGACCGGGCCAATTGCGATATTGCGATACGGCTCCGGACCCGATATATATATATATATATATATATATATATATATATATATATATATATATATATATATATATATATATATATATATATATATATATATATATATATATCATGGTTAACAGAGCCATCAGGTCCGGAAGATGGTAGTGCACTATATACACATAAGCCCTAGGCCTCCCAATAGCGATAAGCGATGGGGCTCTAGACCCGAAATAAGTGCATTTTGGTTAATAAAACTGTTGGGTCCAGAAGCCATGTATTCGATGCGTTTTAATGTTGATTGTGGTAAGCGAAAAGCGTTGATTCATGCATATTTATGAGGATTTCCTTTGTAAATAGTTATAAAGGAGTAAGGTGCGATAGGAGGTTTTTATTTGGGTTGGAAAGGTCCCGATAAAGGAAATGAATGGAGGTTTAAGAAGGGTGATGAGAGGACTGTGCAACAGGGGTTAGGTAAAAGGGGGTTCTTGATCATTAAGAACTGAAAATTTGGCTCGGCAATGACTTAAAGTCTCTGGGACTAAAGGGGACCCATTCAAAATTGTTGTCAAGCCAAGTTTTGATGGGGTGGTGGTTGTGGCCACAAAACCAGTGTAGCTCATGTGGCTCCTGCATGTATCTGGAAACTGCCCCTACTACATATGAGAGATTTGGTCTGGAGTGGGTGAGGTATAGTAAGCTCCCCACTAGTTGTCGGTAGAGAGTACTGTCAACTAATGGAGTGTCACCTCCATCCTCAAGGCAGACCCCAAACAGAAAAGGAGTCGGTGCTAGCTTGCAGTCAGTCATGTGAAATATCGCGAGGAGATCCCATGCATACTTAGCCTATGAGAGTTTGATGCTTGTGGCATCTTGGTTGATCTCAAGACCAAGAAAGAAGTGTAATGGATCCATGTCCGTCATCAAGAACCTATCATGCAAGGTCCTCTTGACTATAGCAATGGCTGAAGCTGAGCTGCCAGTGATAAGGAGATCATCCACATACAAAACTAAGATAAGAAGAGAGTCATGTGTCATGAGCATGTAAACATTCAGATTAGACTTACATCTTTCAAAGTTTTGTGATAAGAGAAAAGAATCCATCTTCGCATACCAAGCTCTCGGGGCCTGCTTAAGGCCGTAGAGAGACTTCTTCAGTCTACAGACCAAAGATGTATCTTGAATGAAACCATGTGGCTGCTCCATGTAGATCTCCTCAGATAGGTCTCCATGAAGAATGGCATTCTTCACATCCATCTGATGTACGTCCCACCCCTAGGTAGCCGCAATGGCAAGTGCAAGGCGTATGGAATCCATCTTTTCTACTGGAGCAAAGGTCTCATCCTAATCAATGCCATGCACTTGCTAGAAGCCTTTGGCTACTAGCCTGGCTTTATGTCTGGTGATTTTCCCATCTGCAGCACTCTTGGTCCTATAGACCCATTTGCATCGGAAAAGTTTCCTTCCTAAAGGAAGGGGGAGCAGATCCCAGGTCTGGTTCTCGAGGAGGGAGTTGTACTCCTCCTCCATGGCAGACTCCGAAGAGGGATGCCCAACAACATTAGCATAAGACTGCGGATTAAAAGACTGAACCAAATGACAATGCTGGGATGGCATTGGTTCAGTGGCAGTGAGGGCAAGAGGAGGCTCAATAAACTCTGAGCTAGTCCTCCGCGAATCAGAATTATCCCCCATAAGACCATTTCTAGCAGCTGGGTGGTCTTGTGCATATATCTCACTTAAGCTCCTTGTTCTCTGATTTATGACAGGGGAATTTGATTCACTGTTGGAAGCCTGATCTGGACTTGGATGTGGATAATCATATGCATGCACTAGATTTGTATCTGAAGACTCTATCTCTGCAACTGCATGCTCTACCTCGGCATCTGCATGCTCTGTACCTGCATTTGAGTGTACTGAGTCATCATCTCGGTCATGAGGTAGATAAAAGGTGTCTGCATGCAGCAATTGAGGTGCATGCGAGAGAATTTCCTCAAATTGGACACTTCTCTCAATGATGAGCTTGTCCGTAGAGGAAATCAGGAGTTGGTATCCCTTCACACCATCAGGGTATCCAACAAAGATGCACTCAATGCTCTGTGGATCAAGAGCTTTCCTCTTTTCAGAGGGGATCCTGGCCCATGCTCGGGAGCCGAAAACACGAAGTGGGTGACCTCCAGTTTAGTGCCGCTCCAAGCCTCAAAGGGGGTTTGATCCTTGACAGATCTATGAGGAGATCTGTTCTAGATGTAGTTAGCACAATTAAGTGCTTCAGCCCATAGCTTATGAGGTAGTGACTTAGCATGTAGCATGGAGGAAGCCATCTCTTTGAGAGATTGGTTCTTTCTCTCAGCAACTCCATTCTGCTGCGGAGTGAATGGAACTGTGTGCTACAACTCTATGCCGGACTCAAGGAAAAGGTTCTGAAGTGCTATGTTAACATATTCCCCCCCATTGTTTATACGGAGGGCTTTGATCTTTCTCTCTGACTGTGTCTCAACTAGTGCTTTGAAATCCTCAAAGTGCGCAAAAACTTCAGATTTGGCCCTGAGAAGATACACCAAGTATACCGTGAGAAATCATAAATAAATGTAAGCACATACCTTGCTTTGTTGATGGAAGGATGAGGAAAAGGCCCCATGAGATCACTATGGATTAGATCTAGAGGAAAGGATTCTCTGTGAGTCTTGCCAGTGTCAAACTTTTCTCTGGGATGTTTTCCAAGGACACACCCTTCACAAACTCCTTTGGAGAAACTGATATTTGGCAAGCCTTCCACCATCTCATGCTTTCTTAGCTGCTACATATACTTTTAATTTAAGCGACCAAACCTCTCGTGCCAAAGCCTACTACTATCATCAGCATGTGTAAGCAATAAGGAGGATTTAGATTCAATAAATTCAGGAAATGTATACAGTCTAGCTCTAGGTGAGTCATGTCCCATGAGGATGGGAGGTCCTTTGCATGCATCCAAAGTGGAATAGGCTTCTTTTGCAACAGCCATATGATGTGATGCACCAGAATATATAATCCATGCATTAGGCGAAAAGTTAATTGCAACTAAAGCATGAAAATTGTTACCTTTCTTGTGTGGCGAATCCTCAGTTTTTTTCTTGACGCCCTGAGGGATGTAGTCCCCAAGGTTGTGCTTCTGAAGGATTTCTGTCATTTGGTCAATTTGTTTCTTCATGTAAGAGGATTCCAGATGGAATCCTCGGTGACAGTAGGTGCATTTGTCTCCTTTCTTCCCTTTCTCATTTTTAGAGTCGGAGGAGTCATTGAAGGGCTTGGTGTACCCTTCCTTCCTTGGATGGGAATGCGCTTTTCCCTTGTCTTTTTGCTGTTGATTTTTCTGATTTGAATCATATATGTGATTTTTATTCTGGCTACCATCATGCACAGCAAGTGCATGCGCTTTTGGAGGTTTGATTTTCCCCATGCCAATGAGTTTATCTTGCTCAAAAGTGAGGGACTTCATGAACTCTTTGAGAGAAGGCATAGTGTAGGATTTACCTATTGCGAGCCTTACTGAATGAAATATAGGCTTAAAGACAAATTATTTTGGTCCGAGCTTTGACATAAAAGAGAGAACTTGGTGACTCTCCTCCTTGGATTTGTCAATTCAAAAACCCTTGACTTGTAGCAATAGATCATTATATTTGGTGAAAAATCATTGAATTCTATCATAGTTCCATGGATCCAATGAAAGCAACTCCACTTCGAGAAAATGTCCTTTCATCTCATCCTGTTTCCTGTAGATTTCTTCAACTTTTTTGCAATTCTCATTGGGAGTACTGCAGGCAGATAGATGAAACTACAACTCTGGGGAGATGCACATATATATGGATCCATGGGCCTCATCCATGCGGTTGAGGTACTTGGATTTCTCTATGGCTGAAGTGGATTCCACTTCTGCAGCCATGGTAATCCTGTACAACCCTTTCTGATGAAGGTATCGAGCCATTTGGTCCTTCCATTCATGGTAGTTGTACGGTGTTATGATTGATGCTTTGGGAAACTCCATTTTTCTGTCGATCTTCGATCTCCAACTACAATACCTGCAAAATAAAGTATTGGTGCACCTTTTATCTAGCGTCCTGTGGGCTTTGATACCATGTAAATGTGTTAGAAAACCTACATAGATGAATCTAGCTAGTAAAGGTTGAACACACAATTTTGCAAAGCAAAAACACTAAAAGAAATCGAAAGAACAAAAAGAATTATTGATTTCAGAAAATAGGTTAATATGCTCATGATATAGCATCACTGGGTGAAGATCCCAAGGTAATGTGCCATAGTGGTGATCAATGAGAGGACTCGACACCTACAGTAAGTTCCGGAGAGAACTAGCCAGTTGCGGAGTGAAAGGAGGAGCAAATCAGGGAGTAAATCATGCAGAAAGGATCTTGCATGTAGTCCCATGCATGCATGGCCAGTCAAAGGCGCCAATCCGGTGAAGAATCCAATGTTGAAGCCTTGCATGTCAGTGAATGCTCTAACTAGGTGTCTGCATGTGCTAGTAATGAAGGTCCTAGGTGTGTAGTACCTCCAACAGTTCTGGCCTCGTAGATTCAATTACAGGGAGCTCAACAGTGCCACAAACGAATTCTGGGATGAAAACGTTTTGGGTGAGGGGGGTTTCGGTAGAGTTTACAGGGGTGTTCTCCCGAGCAATGGGTAGGAAATCGCGGTGAAATCTATCACGAAGGAGTTTAAGGAGGGGATGAAGGGGTTCGTGGTAGAGATTTCAACCATGGGGTGGATGCAGCACAGGAACCTAGTTCCACTCCGAGGGTGGTGCAGGAAGAAGACGCAGTTATTCATCATTTACGCCTACATGGCCAATGGCAGCCTTGATTAACTCATATTTAGAAACCCTATGGTTGTCTTGTCGTGGCATCGACGATACGCGATCCTAAAGGGCGTTTCCGTGGGGCTACTTTATCTGCACGAGGAATGGGAGAAGAGGGTCATCCACAGAGACATCAAGTCGAGCTACGTGCTACAAGATTCTGACCTCAACGGGTGGCTGGGAGACTTTGGCCTCACCCAACTGTATGAACACAGTGAGAACCCGGAGACAACTTTCGTCGTGGGAACACCCAGGTACACAACGACGGAGCTCGTACACATGGGGAAGGCCATGCCCAGCTCGAATGTGTTCAGATTTGGCGTTATGATGTTGGAAGTGGCATGCGGGAGGAATCTCGTCGATCTATGCCTAGATGCTTAACATTCATTTTTGGTCGACATGGTCTCGGAGCTATACGCCCATGCGAGTTTGCTCGAAGTGACTGATCCAAAGTTGGGCAGTGAATACATCACATGCGAGATGGAGAAGGTTTTGAAACTAGGATTACTGTGCTCGATTACCGAGCCTAAGAGAAGGTTGGGGATACGAAATGTGTGTCAAATACTGGAAGGTGAAGCTCCTCTCCCTGACACATATTTGGAATTGTTGAGCCTGAATGCAATGGGTCAGTTTAGTGTAGCTATGAATGTGTGGGCTGCTGTCATTGATCCAGAGGATAGCCTTCCTCGGTTTTCGAGTAGAATTCGTTCAACTGGATGGCTTTATCCAATGTAAGGTAAGATATTAGGATATGATGTTAAAATTCGTAAGATAAAGATACTACGATATGATGTTAATATTTGTAATTCTCTCAAAAGGTGTAAAAGGATCTCGATAAAATTTGTTTGAAATAATAATTGTTGTATTAGATTTAGGTTGTTTAGTATGTTTGTATTAAGTTGGTAATATATAATTAAAATAATAATTGAAATATTGAGATGATCTAAGTTGACTGAGATATAAATTACCAATGAAAGATTTAAAACTATTGTGAACAAATGTTGATTTTCTAGATTGGGTGATTTCTACTAAGAGGAAACAACAGTAGGTGTTCTATGTTGTTCTATGAAAGGCATTTAATAAATTTTTTGCCTATATGTGATATATATGTGATATGTTGGCATTCAAAATGTATGTTGTATTCTTATTATCATTTGTATTCCTTATTATTGATGATTATCTCATTTAAGAAAATTATCTATAATTGTTGTAAACCAAAACAATGTATTCAAGTTGAACTGGACCCAAAGGATGACAAATTAGAAGAATCCTACTATTGTTGTATATTGGTTGATTTAATAGTAGGTTTTGGATGACATTGTTTGCTTAAAAATATCTTTTCTTAATGGACCACAGTTAATTGCCATAGGTTCTTTGATAGTGCATAACATTCTACATATGCATTTGTGGAGTCACTCAGAAATAATACAAAGGGGGAGAGGGGAAGGAAAAGAGAGAGGACTTAAGAGAGAGAGGAGAGAGGAAGGGAGAGGGAGATGAAATTATAGGGTGAGAAAGAGGGAGGGAAGAAAAAACACAAAAAGAGAAAATGGTGAAGATAGAGAGAGAGGGAGAGATGGATCCAACCTAGACAAGGTATTATAAAAATCAACCTAGATCCATCTTAATCTTGGATTTATCGAGAGAGATCAAATATCATAAAGGAGTGCAAAAATTGAACAAAAGTCTGTACTTCAAAAGATTTGATACCTCTTGGTGATTGATAAATCTAATGTTAACATATGGATTTAAGAAGGTCATTTTAAGTATTTAGTATCAACTTCTAGTTAAGTATTCAACTACTTTTATATAAAATCACATATTATATAATATTATTTTTAAGTGTTCTCTACCCATTTTAACTAATTAGGTATATTATATTATTATTAGTATTATTTTAAGTGTTATATATTTGCTTTTAATTTAAGTATAAAAAATTATCATATAGAAGATGCATTCTCATAGAATAAATTGTCCACATGTTAGTAAACAATTTAAATTTAAATTATTTAAGTTAATTTACATTTAAGTTAGTTATAAAATAAATTATTAATCTTCATAGTATTAAAATATCATATATTATGATATAGAAGATGCCTCTTCATAAAATTGTCCACATGTTATTAAAATGATATTGAATTCTAAAAACAATTTATGTTTGCATTATAGTAAAAAAAAATTATATAATATTTAAATTTAGTAAAACAATTTTAAAAATAAATAAATTTTAGACAAAATCGTTTGAATTATAAACATTATTAAAAGATGTTTTCATTTAAAAAAAACCATAAATATCTACATTACACCCAATCAACAAATAACAATTAAAAATAATAATAATCATCTTAAATATCCACATTACACCCAATCAACAATTAAAAATCATAATAAACGTATCCATTTTTTCTATCCAACATCCATTCATCAGTTTACATTTGTAATTTGAAAGAAAAACCCCTTGGCATCCATCAAAATACAACCAAGGAGATAACAACAAAATATATTCCCTACTTCATTTGTATTTTACACCAAAAATATGTGCGAGTGCCCACATATTCCGGACTTCATGTCTACTTTGCCCACTTTCCAGAAAGTATGGGCATTATTTTCAGTGTTAAGCAACCATAAATCTATAGAGGGGCACATTCAATTAGAATTTTCACATTGAGGTCTCCCTGGTGTATCACTGTATAAAGTCCAACCAGATGCACATGAAAAACCCAAAGAGGTTCTATGGTTGGATTTGCTTCATATTACAACAAATACACAATCACCATCAAAATCTAAGCCTGCAAATGTGGTAGTCACACACAAAAAATTTAGTTTGGAAAGAAAATAGTCACTACTTAATCCCAACCAGGATTAGTTTATCTCAACTTTTCCTGTCTTTTCAATTTGTAAACGGTTTGACTAGTTTCATTATAAAATTACAATCCAGTGAAACTACAAAGACCATAGTTAACTGACAGTGTCCAATTATAGATTTGAAGCAAAAAAGATGCGTTTTAACGCCCTAAGTTCAAATATCTAATGGTTTTCATGCATGTGTCCAATTATATAGATTTCAAGTGAAATTAATTCAGTGTGACCTTCAATTATTGGATTGTTTCCATGCTAATGGAATGATGAATGTACTTGCTTGTAAAATGAGGAAAACCCAGTCAGCCTAAGTCCCGACCCTTCCATTATGTGATCTAAATTAAATCATCTCGCCTCTTCAATTATCTGGACTAAAGCATCTCGACCCTACATTTAAATGGTAGTTTTCATCATAATGGAAGCATGCACACACTAGCCCGCAATACCCAAATCTATCGATATTGTTGTGTGGAGATCCCAAGGCCCAAAAAAAACTTACCAGATTTCAATGCATGGAGCCTAATTATGGCCTAATTGGCATTGAATTTCATTGTTGGCCCCTTGAATTTTTCTTCTTTATTGCATGCAAGCTCGTTTTAAAAAGTTCAATGACCACCTGCATGGCATCGACAATGGCCATCCTCCTTATTCTTCGAGGAAGCCAACTAATGTATCCCCACGCCGACCAGCTGCCCAGGCCATTCAAGGTGCGAATCCCGAAATTGATCCCCGCTCCAGCAATTAATCCCTGCCGAGGAACATGGGTTCTTGCAATCCTTCGGCTCCTTCCTTCCATAATTGAAGTCACGAAGCTTACACATAATCTGATATGACAAAGGTAAAACCATCCATATTCAAATTCCTTGGTTTCCTCGGGATACTGGACCAAATACCAATTGGTGCAGATATAAAAAAGCTCCTTTGGGGTGCTAGAATTCTATAATTGAATGCCTCTCATAACTGCTTTTCTGGTATGGAAAAGGAGTGCATTTGATCTCTTCTATACACGAGGTAGCGAATGTAAAGGAGATGCATTGTTGGTCCATCTGGCCCTTCAATCATAGACTCACAAACACATAAGAAAGGACCCACTGCATGCATACTTGCCATAGGCCCTAAGTTGCCAGCCACACTCAGAGATTTTACATTCTTCACCTGCTCTCCAAAAAACATTTTAAACAACCTAGATCTCTTAGAAGAGCTTGGAGCTAGCCTAGAATGCTTGATGGTTGTTCTTGTTTGTATAGGAAGAAAATAAAATATGAAACCAAATGCATGATTTTTATAAGAGGAAACATACTTCCACATGTCACCTTTAACCACTACAAATCACACTAGACTCCTATATCCGAGGTCATATTCATGGAAAATGCAGTGGATGATGAATGGAAATGAAAACATTTCAGCATTAGGGGTTAGTTTTTTAGAAAATGTCACCACATGTCTGTGAATCCATAGCAAGTAGCTAAAGTGTCACAAATATCAGGCACAAATGTGGTATGGTCATATGGTGCAGATATGTCACCTGAAGAAGAAAAAGGTAGCCAAAATTATGAGGTGAACTGATTCAAACGAAAGGCATATCGTCCTAAATATGTATCTTACAATGAACCTGGCGAAGGGTGTTTAACCTTTTTGGACTAACTAGTCACCCAAAATAACTCAACATGGACACACACTTAATTCAATTAATTCACACTCTAAATATGGACTGCGCTTAACTCTTCATCCATCACTTGACTTGACTCAACACTCAACGGTAAACTCTCAGTTAACTGATTCTCTAATTTTATCTAACTCCATATGCAGGAGTAATTACAATTTCTAACACTCCCCCTTAATTACGACCGTATGACTCAACATGTCTCAACTATGCCTGCTACGCTTACAATAGAAATTGACTCAATTATCACTCAAACATGTATGTTGGTCTATGTCATAGCTAAGCTTACAATGACTCAAGACTTTCACAATTTTTCATTTTCTTTTTCTCTTCTTCCAAATTTTAAATCCTTGAAATTGCTTCATTCTCTATTGTGGGCTCTTGTTATAGGATCCATATTTCTTTACTTGTTGCTGCTGCAATTTTTCTTTGAATTTTCTTGAATTTGTGCTGAAACACAATTTGATCTTGTCTAGTAGACCTTCCTCTTCAAATATTAGTTCAAACATGGACATTTGCCACAACATTTCCTCTTCAAACCGTCTTCTTTGCTTTCCTTCTTGTGCTTCATATTCATGAATTTCTTTCTGCCATATTTCTTGATAGAAGAATCTTATCTCTTCTTGACTCCATTGTTGAAAAATGGTTTCAATGCATTCATCTTTGTCTTCATAAACATCCATATCATTTTTTTCACTTTCATCATTAGGTACTGCTGCTTTTTTCCTGTAATCTATGTACTCAAGATCATTATTCATCATTTCATTCAATTCTTTTATTCCAGCTACTGCTTTAAGACTCACATCAATTTGTTTTATTGGTTTCTGAATCCATTCTTAAATGAGCTTCAAATTTGCATCAATTTTATTAACAACCTTGTTTTCAACTTTTTCACCCATGCTATTTTGAACACCTACATATTCAAAAACAATGTTAAAAACATCTTTAATATGATTCTCTTCAGTGATAGATTATTTCTCTACATCTTCCTTCTTTTCAACCGCATGGAGGTTTTCTTCCACTGTTATGATGTTAGTGGATATTCTCATAAAAAACTCTTCAATCACTTTATCATGTTCTTGATCATCAACTACTGCTAGATGACACATTGCTCCATGAGCAGTTCTAACTACTTCATATATTGGTGCTACAGTGGCAGCTTCAACCTTCAATGTTTCATCAAACATTGCGCTTACCATATTGCCACAATCAATCCCTGTTTAAAAAAATAAACCACACATATCATCATCATAATGTTCATCCACACTATATTGGGATATTCGAGCATTTTCATTCTCATTGTTAATTTCATTGGCAATTTCAACTTCACCGGATCCATTAGTTGCAGATGGATTCACCAATTCACATCTCGCTTTGCAGACATCATCTACGTCTCTCATCATAGTGGGATTCACAATCATCTGCATCATCCACATTACAATGGATTCCTTGAGAATTTATATGCTCTTTCTCTATTTCACATACAGAGGCTATTGCTTCTCTCTCTGCAATCTTTGTTGCATCCCCTTCATCGATATGCATGCTTTCATAATGGGTTTCAATTTTATGGTCTTGAAAACCATCATACACTTTCGTGTGGGGTTATCCAAGCTCTGTTTTACTCTCAGAGTCTTGCTCACATACTCTCAAATCTATGGCTGACTTCTTTGCTTGTGACATAACCTAATGTTGCATGTCACTGCCCCTTGCACCAAACTCTACCTCCAGGAACTTCCATGCTTCCTTGGAAGTTGTAGCTTTTGCTACCTTGCACAAACACTTCTCATCCAATGCCTGTTTTATAAAATTCAATTCTAAAGCATCACATACTTCATCATATGGGTTATTAGACCCGTACTCAATTAACTCTTTAGCTCTAAGAAAATTCAGCATCTTGATAACCCAATGATCAAAATAGTCCCCTATAAACATAGCAGGTGGTAGAAGATTAAAGCTACACAAATCACCCTTGATTTCTTCTTTGTCTTCTGCTAGACTTCTTAGTTCCTCGTCTATGGCCTGAACCTCTTTAACCATGGCAATGATCTTTACCTCTTCACGTCGATACATTTTCTTAGTCTTCTTTAGTCACGCTTTGCGACCCATGACTGTTGTCATTCCTTTTCTTATAGCTTCTTTGATGATTGCATGAGGTTGACTTCCCTATCACCCCTGAAAAAATATGGTTTTCAATATGCGCCCTCGTAAAGCAAAATCTTCACCCAAAACACTGTCATGCCTGACAAAAAACCAAATAATTTTTTAGACTGACAGACTTTACAAAGCCCTAAAGTCTCTTGCCAATAAAACCATTTTTATAATATTTGATAAAACACCTTTTCAAATCCTTTATGCTTCAAAACCCTTTAAAACTCCTTATAATATTCCTTCGTAAATCTTTCAAAAAACCTTTAATTTTTTTTTTTAATTTAAACTTTATTAACCACTTTGTGAAGCTCTTTTAACAAAACCTTTTCAACCACTTTAATACTATACCATATAACAAATATTTCACTTATATATTGAGAGAGGTGTTTTAATATCGGGAAACAAATATCCATGTGACTTTGACTTGCCTTTAATGTTTCTGAAAAAAAACAGGAAACTTGAACTTTAAACCTACCACAAACCTTTCGTTAAAACTTGCGCGCGAGGATGACTATTTTTTTTCGCTAACCTTCTTAAAATCCCTTTTTAAAATACTTTGGAATATGTTTTTTCAAACCCATCAAACTTCAAACCTTAGGCCAGTGATTCCATGGCTCCAAGCAGCTCTGCAAACTGGCGTGCAGATTGTTATTGACTTATCACTTGGTGGCTGCGGAAACACTTTCGATCTTAAAAAAATTATATATGTTCTTTTCTCTATTAACACGCCTCTTCGTATGATGCGTTCTGTGCTAATGCTATCCACGAAATAGAAGTCCCGCGTTAGTACTCTAATGCTACCAAATTGGAAGGAAATCAACGTGCTTGGAAAATGTGGTAATTTTTTCACCTGTAACGCGGATCTATGCTAAGACCACAAGCATTATAGTGCCCTGAATACCACTATAAGGTGTGTTATAGCTCAAACAAGAGAAAAAAATATTTCTCTCTTATTTCTCATGGACGGCTACTAGTTTGTTCTCTGTGGCTCTTTGTAACCTTGCTCTAATACCAATTTGACGGAAAGACAAAAGTTTTCAGAACCTAAAATTGACGCAGAGGCGTGAGCTCTCACTAATGCAGAGAGGGAACAATCGAAGAAGGATAAAAAGAAGAATGCACAAGAATTTCAACTTATCCAACAGGGAGTGGATTGAGCAGTGTTTCAGAAGATTATGATCATTTCTTCAGTAAAAGAAGCATGGGATAATTTGGTGATAAGCTATAAAGGTATGATGAAAGTCAATATTGTAAAGTTGCAGAATACTAGGAGAGATTTTGAAAGTCTGCAGATGAAGGAGACAGAGGACATCAATTCTTTCATGAATCGGGTCATGACTGTCGTAAATTAGTTAAAAATTTATGGTGAGGAAATTAAAGATCAAACAGTGGTTGAGAAAGTCCTCAGATATTTGTCTACCAAATTTGATGTTGTGGTAGCAACCATAGAAGAAGCTAAGGATTTGGCATCATTGACAGTTGGTCAGTTAATGGGATCACTTCTATCACATGAGGAAAGGATAGACAGAAATAAGCATTCCAATTTAGAAACCACTTTCAAAAGCCAGGTTTCTATTTCAAGAGACAGAGGTCGAGGAATAAGTAGATCGAGAGGCAAAGGATGAGGCAGAAGATATGGTGGTTAGAGAGATGGGCGAGAAGAGAATGAACATGAAAGTGGAAGAAACCACAAAATCTTAAAAAATAATCAAGGAGTTGACAAATAAAAGGTGAGATGTTATTATTGCAATAAATTTGGTCACTATGCTCATCATTGCAAGAAGAAGATAGTTGATCAAGGGAACTAGAGAGCTAATGTCACTACAGAGAGTACTAACTCCATGTTCCTAGCTTGCCATACCATGCATGAACCTTCTGATAGTGTGTGGCTATTAGATAGTGGTTGTAGTAACCACATGATAGGCAACAAGAATTTGGTTGCAAATTTGGATCAATCTGTGAAAACAAAGGTAAAGTTGGGGACTAACAAGACTGTGGATGTAGATGGCAAAGGAGTGGTCAACATTCTAACCAAGCAGGGGGAGCTGAAGATAATCTCAGAGGTATATTATGTCCTTAGTCTCAAACATAATTTGATATGTGTTGATTAATTGACACATAAAGGATACAGAGTATCTTTCAAGGTTAAGAATGTGTTATATATGACAAGTCCCCAAGCAAGCAGCTAATAGAAAAGGTGCAGATGACGATGAACAAACTCTTTCCTCTAATTATGAATTACAGTGACCACGTCAGTTCTTTTACAGTTGCATGTTATGATGATTATTGGTTATGGCATTTTCAATTTGGACACTTGCACATTTCTAGTTTAGGGTTGTTGCAGTAGAAACAGATGGTTAGAGGATCACCTCCAATCAAAGAACCTGCTAGTACTTGTGAGTGTTGCATCTTGGGAAAGAAAAACCACGAAATTTTTCCAAAGGGAGTTGCATATAGAGCAAAGCAACCGCTTGAGCTAGTGCATACAGACTTGTGTGGACCTTTAAGGATACACTCGATTGGTGGAAGTAGTTACTTCCTTATTTTCATTGATGACTATAGCAGAAAGACTAGGGTTTACTTCTTGAAGTAGAAGTCTGAAACTTTTGCAAGGTTTAAATAATTCAAAGCCTTAGCAGAGAACCAAACTGATTGATATATCAAGGTATTGAGGTTATATCGTGGTGGAGAATATGATTCAAAGGCATTCCATGATCACTGCAAACAAAATGGAATCAGAAGACAATTTACAACTAGGTACACACTGCAACAAAATGGTGTATAAGAGAGAAAGAAAATAACCATTATGAATATGGCAAGAAGCATGTTGAAATGAAGAAAATAGTTTAATGAGTGTTGGGCAGAAGCTGTTGCATGTGCTATTTATGTGATCAAAAAATCTCCTACAAAGAGTGTGATGAACAGAGTACCAGAACAAGCATGGTCAGGTATGTATTATAGCATATCTCATCATAGTGTTTGGATGTGTAGCTTATGCACATGTTCCTAAAGAGCAAAGAGGAAAATTGGATGATAAAAGTGAAAAATGGATATTTACTGGTTATAGTGAGCTATCAAAAGCTTAAAAATTGCATAAACCTCTCACAAAGATCTAAAGATCTAAAGATATCTTCAACTAGATCCTAGCATTAAAAGTTATGACTGAATGAAGATTCCTCTTCAAAACCAAAAAACAAAATAGAAATGCTTAACTATGAGTCTCGGATCTCACATATCGCAGATTTGGAGAGGCAAGCAATGGAGGTTGGAGTGAAACAATGATCAACAATCTCCGATGTCACATATCGGAAATCAGAGGTCCAATACACAGCGCAACAACAAAGCATATCAACGATCTCCAATCATTGATCAGGCACATCAACGATGAGACATATCGAAAATCTGCAGTCAGAGGGCTCCAAAGCACATCGCAATGGGAAATCGACAATCGGAGGGGTCCAAAGCACATCGCAATCAGAAACCGGCATTTAGATTCGACATTTTTCAGGGGTCCTAATGGGGAAATTCAACGTGACAGGTGTCACCACTCACAAGGTAACACGTGGCAGAGGATAACGTCAGGTCACATATCAACGATCACAGGTCGAGGCACATCGCTGCATAAAGTTAAAGCCATGGATTGAAATTCTTCAATAAAGGAGCTTCGATGTGGGGGCTAGCCCATGGTTACAAAGGGCTCAAAGGACCGAGGGCTATCGGTGATCGCAAAAGCATGTGACAACATAAATATATGTTTTATGTGTTAAAACCATAAAGTTATGCAGAAAGGATTTTTATAAAATTGGGGAAAAATATTGAACAAAGGGTTTTTATATCTTAGTGTGGGCCCTCCCTCATTCCCTCACCACGTGGATTGGGCCATGTCACACATAGGAGATCGCAAGTCTTGGGGGGTGAAACTAAATGCCATGTTATGAAATCGTTGATTGCCAGGTTCCAATATTCAAAAGGGCTCAAGTTCACATATGTCACGGTCCCATGTGTTACACATGGGGACCGTTTGTAATGCAATATTACAAAGAATCATCCCCCTTTTTACCAAATCCCATAAATCTTAAAAGGAAGTATAAGGGAAGCTTGGGGGATAATCACTTGCGAGATAATCCGATGGTTACCGCCCACCGGTTTTATGGCTTAAAACGCACCCAATATTCATGATTTTATAGTCATGCTTTAAAATCCTTTCCATAGTTATGATTGTATACTTTGCTAGAATTTTATGTTTTTGAATGTTCGCAAGGAACCCGATAATCCCAAAAGTGACTCGATAAGGCAGAAAGGGAATGAATGAGGGCATTAGCAAGATTTTTAGCAGGTTTTTTGGCACAATGACAGACAATACGGGATTTTCCAGAGGACTACGAGTAGATGAGGATGAAGATGATTTTATGAGTTAATGATGTTCCTATATTTGACCCAAATCTTTCTATTATGATAAAACACACCTTTTGATCCACTTATTTGGATAAATGCAATGTACCTAGTATTAGGCCGAAATGGTATTTAAAGGTTAAATATACAATGTAATAGGAAATATGGGGGAACTGTTGAGAGTAGGAAGAGGCCCTGTATGTAAACATTTTTAATAAAAAATATCATAGCACTTTGTTATCAGTTTCAGAGATTCCTGTGGTGTGTGTTTTTAAATTTGTGTTTACTTTGTGTTAATCTAATATTCATTTCTCAAGCTATTAACTTGAATTCATTCTTATATCCTCAAGATAACTGTGGGTCTTATACATGATAGAATTCTTTATTTATCTGTCACGGTTATTATAAATATTTACCCATTAGTTATGTAATAGAATTCATAACCATATGCTTTGTTACATTTGACTGAATATTTTTGTTTTTCCTTCATTCTTCACTATGCTACAACCGACAATTGACTTGAAATATGTTCACCTACCTTGCCTCGACTATCTAGATGGGACATGTATGCCATGATGTTCTATGATCTTATATTTCAGTGGCCCTCTCTCCCAACAATTTTCATTCAGATTTATATCATCTACTCTCTGAACTTAATAACGAGTCTAAAATCCATATCCTATTAGTCATTGATTTATATTTAATCCAACGAGAGAGCCCTCTCCAAGATTAAGGGGTTTGTACCTTAAACTACAAGTGGTTTGTGGTTACCCCTGGGATCCCTTTCTTTAGCCTTAAGGGATTTACAGAGTGGTAACATAGTGGCGTCGTTTTCGGGGACTGAAAGACTTATCTTCCCCGGGAAAGAATGACAATGACCTAGATTTGGTTGCTAATGGTGGATATCCGAAAAACATCTAAAGGCTGAATCATTCGCCTGGTGACTCCAATTTCAAAGGAAACAAAAGATCAAATGTTCACAGTAACTCCACTGGTGAAAGGTCATTAATTTTGGTTGACCGTTTTCAATATGGGGTCAAGAAAAAAATGCGAGGTATGCACCTATTAACAAATATGGTATTCTTGTTTTTCCATATCATATGCCTCGTGTTGATTACTTAACCTATCTTCCATCATTTATGTTAGAAAACACAGAGTTTAACACATCAAAATATTTTATTAATTCAGGCCAAATCCTACTCACACTAGCTCACTCCAAATACATCACAATTTGTCCCATTATAACTATGGGATCACTAGACTCGATGGACATAACAACATGGAAGAGACACACTCTGGCTCAGTTACAACTCAGTCACATTGGGAAAAAGTTACCTCTAGAAAAACACCTCGTAATTCACATAAAAGACAACTCAACAAGCCTATCACATTTCTAGACTCTTCCATTTCTACATTATTCTAACATCCCCCCTTAATGGAGAAATGTATTTTCAACAATGCATAATAATGCTTGCTAGTCTAAGTCTTAGCTAGGCTTACAAAGATGACTCAAATATTTCATCTTGACTTTCTTTGCTTCAACATGTTGATGAAATTTCTTCTTGGAATTCCTGCTCCAAACTCTAACACTTTCAACCTGTTGAATCTTTTTCCTACTCCAGATCATGAACTCTAGATATTGCTTCTTATTGCAACTAGGATGATGCCAGTCCATTCCAACTTTTTTTTCAATGTGTTCATTTTCATCATCATTAGTTTCATGTTTACTCAAGTGTTTCCTCATCAGTTCATAATAATATCTTATTTCCTATCAGCTCCAATGTATCAAAATTTCATTAACATCTTCAGATGTATCCACCACTGTTTCCATTTCCATATCATCTAAATCATTCATTGATCTACCATTTTTCTCATTTTCAAGAGCCTTCACTTTTAAGCATGTAACGTCAGCTGCATCTTTTAGACCTTCATCAATCTGTTCAAAGGAATTTTGAATCCATTCTTCAATAAGCTTTATCTCTGCATCATAATCAAGCTTGACATCTTCAAACTTGTTTGTTCCTCTAACTGCTACTACAATTTCCTGTTCATGTTCTTCCACTTGATCATCAAAAGAAAACAACAATTTATCAACTAATTTCTTTTCAGAGATCACCTGAAATTCATTTTCATAACACAAATATCCATCATCAAATTTTGCTGCAAATTCCTCTTTCTTCAATTCATTAGTTGTTGTTGAGTCATCCACAACTTTTTCCTCTGCAATCTTTGCACCTAGCTGTAGATCTGGTACTAAATTTTCACCTTCATCTTCATTAGTTTTCTCACTGTACTTTGTTTCAAGAATGTCCCAAAATATTTTTTCATTGTTTACTTCACCATATTCATGCAAAATACTAGACAATATGTTATCATCCAGTGTTGATATAATAAGAAACAATGCTACTACACCTCTACTTATATCTTGAGAATTTATAGAAGTTTCTTGAAAAAATTCCCATAAATCTATTGAACCAAGTAGTCCCTCCATTTTTATTTCCCAAATTTTAAAGTTTTTACCTAAGAAAGATGGAAAAACTGACATTAATCACTTCAATATTGCACCGGTTTCTTGATATTCTTCAGGTTGATTCATGTCTTCATTAGTCATTGGTTCCATAGCTGGAAACATTCCATATTCTTCTGCAGATTCTTCCCTTTGATTATTTTGCCTCAATTGCTTCAGTTCTCTCTAGAACTATTTAATTATGCTTTGTCGACCCATAACTAATATGCATGCTCCTTTTTTTCTTTTACAATTTCTTTGCCACAATGACCACAATCAACTAAATGCACCCAAATCCACCATATCTACACCCAAATTCACCAGATCTACATCCAAATTCACCAGATCCAAAACCAAATGCACATGATCTAAAAAAAACAAGACTCTATCTTGCTTCAAATAAAAAACAAAGCCAAAAAATACTCCTTATTTCTCCTTTTCACCCAACACAATTTATGCTCCCAAAAAACTTTCAAATAAATTATTTCACCCAAACAAAAAAAAAACCCAACACCTTTTTAACTCTCTTCACCAAAAATAACTATAAAAATAATTTTCACCAATAAATAAAAACAAAATTTTCACCATAATTTTTTTTCACCAAATTTTTAACTCCTTATGCCTCCATACCTCATCTACAATTTTCTCTCAAAACAAAAAATAAAACAAATTGAAATAAGTGAATATGTGATAAGAATTCACGTCTTTGGTAGGGCTCCTTATTACTCCAATTTACTCCTCCATGAGAAATTAACCTCAAACTTATGGCTTGGCTTGATTTAAAAAATCAAATCATACCTTTCAACTTAGGCATCATCGTGGCACGAATGATGGTGAATAAAATATTCACTTTCCAGTTAATTGTAATCCACACCCTCTAGCAAGATGAATTACACACTTCGACTCTGGCCAATAGACTCCCCAGAGTTATGATGGTTGCGAAGGCTAAATACTTCCACAGGCTTCTCACTTACGGAGACTATAGTTACATAGAGACACAACAACTGCATACAACATCGTTCAACAATATTCCTCAACCAAATAACATAAAGAATCTGGGAGCAACACTATAACAACAAAATCTCAAAGACCTCTATTCACAACCCTCACTGATTTGGGCCCTTTTGCTCTCAGATCTGAAACGTCACTAGATCTTCCTCTCTGGCTTTGATACCATGTTATAAAACACAAAGTTTAACACAACGAAATATTTTATTAATTCAGGCCAAATCTTGCTCACACTAGCTCACTCCAAATACATCACAACGTGTCCCATTATATAACTATGGGATCACTAGACTCGATGGACATAACAACATGGAAGATACACACTATGATTCAGTTACAACTCAATCACATTGGAAAATAGTGAATTCTATAACAATAGTGCTATGGGAAACACGATGCAACATGATGAGAGAGAGCTGTAGTATAGATGTAGTGTTTGGAGGAAGGACCAGTAGTAGCACGAATGTAGAGGGAGCTGCAACACAGATATAGCAGTGGTAGTGGCAGAGCCATGGGTAACAGTATAGGAGGTAGCAGTGCAGAGGCTATTGGGCAGCAGGCCAAGCATCAGCAAAGGTATCGGTGCCGGATGATTAGGGTGATGTTCAATAGTGGAGCATTACTAGAGCACATTCCTCGCTAAGAGGGAGTGTTGATTTATGGTAGCATCGGATGTGCTATAGCCATAAAAATTGGTGGAGAGGTTAAAGCACATGAGATATCCAAGACCCAGAAATGGTTTGGGGAAATTCGACCCGGTTAGAGAGATATTAAAATAATTAATATTTTTAATGGAATTCCTAAGTCTAAACTTTAGAAAATTAAAATATTAATGGGTATTAATATAAAACTAGGTAAGAATGTTCTAAAAGACATGGATCAAGCCAAATCTAATCTTAGTTGTTGATTAGAGATTTAATCTCGGCCATTGAAGACTCAACAGAAAAAGTAGGAGGCTTGAGGGTCAGTTGGAGATACACCAAGATTGATTAGTTAGTTCGATTTTTTGGAGTGGGGTTTGCTGAGAAAATTCGAACAAGTGATTTGAGTTGCAGCAAGGGGCAGTGAGTGCATAGCATAGAGGTAGAGATAGTGCCGAAGGACCAACACAAAGGTTGAGGAAGCTACACAGAGCCAGAAAGAGCCACGCAAAGGGCCTGAGTGACTGTGCAGAGGCTAGGAGGGCTTACATGTGTAACGCAGAAGACCACAAAGCCAATGTAGAGCAGCAGAAGGCTGACGCAGGGGGCTTCAGAGTGACGCAGAGGCTAGGAGGGCTGACATAGAGCATTATAGAAGTGTTAGAGAGATTTTCGTGGAGTAGAGTTGTTGAATATCTTCTTCCGAAGAGAGGTATTACTGTCAGATAGATATCTATGTTGGGTGAGTTAGTTTGGCACCCAAGTTGTACTCAAGAAAGCTTCTTAATAATAAAACTCTCAAAGCTCCTGCACCAGTTTTCCCAAGTTGGGTTTTCCCGGGGACAATTGTCCAAAAATAATGGTGTCCCTTGTGTGTTATTTTTAGTTGATGATCTGCAAATGGTTGAGACTGCATTTGTGTTTATTTTTAGTATTTATATGGTTAGATGACTTGTTAAGAAATAAACAAGTAGCTGAAATAAACCAGATAATGCAGGAAGAATTTCTGACGTGTTAGACTTAGAAATTTCAACATGTAGGTGTGTGATAGACATTCAATTTTCATCTTTTGCATGCAAGTTGAGTCTATTTGTAGTAGGTGTATATACTCTTATGCATATGTTTTCTCATCATGTTTTATTTCACTCATAGTTGTGATATGCATTCGATGATAATGAATTTTATTTAGAGTTTTAGCCCCTTTTCTCATTATAGGTATAAATCATTATGTTTTTTTACCGATTATATATATCCTATTTAAGACAACATTTTTGTTTACAGCGTCTTTACATTATCTGTAATTCTAAGATCCCATCTAATGTCAATATATTAGACATATTCATATTCAATGTTTTCAACCACAAATATAAATTAGGTGGAATTGATGGTTAAGAACATTTGTTTTATTCTAAAACATTGTATATTCAAATCGGAAAAAACCAAAATATTTATATCTCTATTTACTTTAGAAATCAAACTACTAAAAAAAATATTTCAAAATTTTATAATAACCACCAAAAAGATGAGTTAGGTAAACATAGTTATGGGATCCAAAGGAAAATCAGAGGCAACTCCTTTGATATTAGAAATCATGATAAAGGATGACATTAAATCTTATATATCATTCATATATAGTTTTTTTTGGTTCGGTTCTGCGAAAGTTTCTCAAATGCATCACTTTTTTAAAAGGGGTAGATTTTTGTTACATGGACAAGTCTAAAGGGATAGATTTTTCTTACATGGACAAGTCTAAACACGTGGCTTGGAGATCAACTATTTGAGCGATTTTTAATCAAGAAATCTATGTTCTTTTAATGGGTGTTTCTTTGTGCAGTGATCTCGGCTTTATGATACATTAGTTCATTTTCGACGATATCAGCTCAAGCTTTTTATAATTTTCATCTTCGATTATATCATTCCAAGCTAATTTTTTTTTTTAATTCATTAATTAAATTTCAACAAATTTACAATGGTATTGTGATTTAGTTAATTCTTTGATTTTTTTTAATTAGTTTAGTTTTCACGGAAACTAACTTATTTCTTAAAATTTATTAATTTTTTATTTTAAATTTTTTATTATAATATAATTATATAAATTAAATATCTATTAAAAAAAAATTAAAATACTAATCTCATAATACATATTATTTTATTAAAAAAATCATAAAAATTAACTAGATTATAACTTTATTCTTATTATTATTATTATAATTATAATATCAATTAAATATATATACACATTAAAAAAATATAATCAAATTTGTAGCTATATAAATTCATCTATACTTTACCATGGATATTTTTAACCTATAAACATGGACCAATACCATGGCTTATTAATGCCACATGCCCAAGATACCATAATTTATGTTCATATGACATTTTTCTTTCAATTATACTAATAGGTGTCTCTATTTTGCAAAAAACCTCGAGGAATTCATTTAATTATCAAAAAAATTAAGTGGATAGTAGAACTGTTACCTCCATAGAATATTATAGAATATTCTTAATAATAGTCAAATCAAAGGTTGAAATTTATCTCGAAAGTTGATATTTATCTTATAAGTAGTTATGTTCTTCCTACCCCTTTTAATTAAATGAACACAAGTTTTTTTTGGACATTTGGTACTAGAAAACCAAGGTATTTGACAAAAAAAAGTCATACTTACTTTTTAAGATAAATATCAACCTTTGAGATAAATCTCAATCTTTAAATTGTGACTACTATTAAAAATATTCTAAAATATTTTGTGAAAACTTTATTCACTAATTAGCCATTAAAAATTAATCTTAAATTTGTCATTATCTATCACTAATAATAAAAATACATAATTTTTTTTTTCATTCATACCTGTCACTATTTCAAAATGTCAAAATGGATCAGTGGAATCTCTTTATTACTTTGTACAAATTCCATACCTCTAAATTCCATATGAAATATAAATCAAATAGCTTTTTGGTAACTCTATCGATCTTATAATTATTATGCAACACATCTCAATCAAATTTATTAAACGACCCCGTTAGTTTATATTGTAATTATATATGTACATTAATTAATTAATTAATTAATTTATATATATAAAGATTGATGTGAAAACAACCAACAAATTTGACTTAAAAACATAAACTTACATTAAAAGCTATTCAAATAACCCATTTTCCAACAAAATTCTAGGTTGGAAATTCCAAAAATTAAGATATGTGACAGAATTCTACTAATCACATCTCAATAGGCATAATTCTTCGACACCAAGTCTTTTGAAGATTTATGAAGTGACCCCAAAGTCAAACATACAAAGCTATACCGTCGATAGATTTTTTTCTTAGATGGTTGCATACAACGATGAAATTTAATGGTTTTTATGACTATTCAACTATTGACCGTTAGGTTTTGGATATTTTTTTAAGGTGTGTCGTGAGCTTTTTAATGGTTTTTATGACTATTCAACTATTGACCGTTAGGTTTTGGATATTTTTTTAAGGTGTGTCGTGAGGTTTCGGGTAATATGTGGGGACGACTTGCTGGCTCCCTGGTTGATGCATTCATGTTTTTCCATCATATATCTTTTATCTTATGTCTACGAACATAGGAAAAAATAATGGAATCCTGGAGAAGCAACTGCGTGTCCGCAGCTTTTCTAACGCCGTGGGCCGGCAGCCTCACTGTTATGGCCTTCTACTCTCTTGTCCTGCCAGTTCTGCCTATCACTTTTGTCTTCGACGGCTTCAATGGAACCAACTTGATCTTCGACAGTAGTGCTTCGTTCATCAACTCCCAATCCGTCATTGCCCTCACAAATGACACGTTTCAGCTCGGGCGGGCTCTCTATTCGATTCCTGTGAAGATGAAACGTAATGAGACGCTTTCCTCCTTCAGCACTACTTTCGTTTTTTGCATAGAGCATCCCCACTCTGATGGGGGCGGGGATGGAATGGCCTTCTTCCTCACACCCAACACATCTCCCATGGGCGCTGTGCCGGCCCAGTATCTGGGCTTGCTTAACCTCAGCAGCAACGGACAGGAATACAATCACTTGTTCGCAGTGGAGTTTGATACGAACAGGAATATGGAATTCCTTGACCCCGACAACAACCACGTGGGAGTGGACATCAACAGCCTCACCTCTGTGGAGACGGAGACTGCAGGCTATTGGAAAGGGGCGAAGTTCCATGGATTCAGCCTGAACAGTGGACGGAACATACAGGCCTGGATAGATTATGACCATCTTCAAAGCTGGCTCAATGTTACCATAACGTTGGCTGGCTTGCCGAGACCGCAGAAGCCCCTTATATCTCGGAAAATTTCTATACAGAACGTTCTGCAAGAGAAAATGTTCGTTGGCTTTTCTGCAGCTACCTGGCCTTTCGTCGCAGACCATCACGTTCTCGCGTGGAGCTTCAGTACCGAAGGCACGGCACCACCCCTCGATATTTCACATCTCCCTTCGGTTGCCAACCTTCCACGCTGGGGATTAACTGTCGGTCTTACAGTTTCCTCTCTGGTTCTTCTATCCCTGGCAGTTAGGGCCGTTATTCTTATAAGAAAGAAATACGGAGAAAAGATAGAAGAATGGGAGCAGGAGTTCTGGCCCCATAGATTCAGTTACAGGGAGCTCAACACCGCCACGAACGGATTCCGGGATGAAAACGTTTTGGGCGAGGGGGGTTTCGGCAGAGTTTACAGGGGCGTTCTCCCGAGCAGCGGGCAGGAAATCGCGGTGAAATCTATCACGAAGGAGTTTAAGGAGGGGATGAAGGGGTTCGTGGCAGAGATTTCAACCATGGGGCGGATGCAGCACAGGAACCTGGTTCCACTCCGGGGGTGGTGCAGGAAGCAGACGCAGTTATTCATCGTTTACGACTACATGGCCAACGGCAGCCTTGATCAACTCATATTCGGAAACCCTACTTCCGTCTTGCCGTGGCCTCGGCGATACGCGATCCTGAAGGGCGTAGCCGCGGGGCTGCTTTATCTGCACGAGGAATGGGAGAAGAGGGTCATCCACAGAGACATCAAGTCGAGCAACGTGCTACTAGATTCTGAGCTCAACGGGCGGCTGGGAGACTTTGGCCTCGCCCGGTTGTATGAACACAGTGCGAACCCGGAGACAACTTTCGTCGTGGGAACACCCGGGTACATAGCGCCGGAGCTCGTACACATGGGGAAGGCCACGCCCAGCTCGGACGTGTTCAGCTTTGGCGTTATGCTGTTGGAAGTGGCATGCGGGAGGAAGCCCGTCGATCTATGCCCAGACGCTCAACATCCGTTTTTGGTCGACATGGTCTGGGAGCTGTACGCCCATGCGAATCTGCTCGAAGCGGCTGATCCAAAGTTGGGCAGTGAATACAACACAGGCGAGATGGAGAAGGTTTTGAAACTGGGATTACTGTGCTCCATTACCGAGCCTAAGAGAAGGTTGGGGATACGGAATGTGTGTCAAATACTGGAAGGTGAAGCTCCTCTCCCTGACACCTATTTGGAATCGTTTAGCCTGAATGCAATGGGTCAGTTTAGTGTAGCTGTGAATGCGTGGGCCGCTGTCGCTGATCCAGAGGATAGCCTTCCTCGGTTTCCGAGTGGAAGCCGTTCAACCGGATGGCTTTATCCAACGTAAGGTAAGATATTAGGATATGATGTTAAAATTCGTAAGATAAGATATTGCGATATCAGGTTAAAATTAGTAATTCTCTCAAAAGGCGTAAAAAGACCCCATAAAATTGTTGAATTGGAAAATTGGTTTGGAATAATAATTGTTGTATTAAATGTAGGTTGTTTAGTATGTTTGTATTAAGTTGGTAATATATAATTAAAATAATAATTGAAATATTGAGATGATTAAAGTTGATTGAGATATAATTTACCAATGAAAAATTTAAACTATTGAGAACAAATGTTGATTTTCTAGATTGGGTAATTTCTACTAAGAGGAAAAAACAATAAGTGTTCTATGTTGTTTTATGAAAGGCATTTAATAATTTTTTTGCCTTTATGTGAGATGTGGCATTCAATATGTATGTCGTATTCTTATTATCATTTGTATTCCTTATTATTGATGATTATTTCATTTAAGAAAATTATCTATAATTGTTGTAAACCAAGACAATGTATTCAAGTTGAACTGGACCCAAAGGATGACAAATTAGAAGAATCCCACTATTGTTGTATATTGGTTGATTTAATAGTAGGTTTTGGATGACATTGTTTGCTTAAAAATATCGTTGCTTCATGGACCATAGTTAATTGCCATAGATTCTTTCATGGTGCATAACATTCTACATATGCATTTGTGAAGTCACTCAGAAATAATACAAAGGGGGAGGGGAAGGAAAAGAGAGAGGACTTAAGAGAGAGAGGAGAGAGGAAGGGAGAGGGAGATGGAATTATAGGGGGAGAAAGAGGGAGGGAAAAAAAACACACAAAGAGAGAATGGTGAAGATAGAGAGAACCTAGATCCATCTTAATCTTGGATCTATCGAGAGAGATCAAATATCATAAAGGAGTGCAAAAATTGAAGAAAAGTCTGTACTTCAAAAGATTTGATACCTCTTGGTGCTTGATAAATCTAAGGTTGGCATATGGATTTAAGCAGGTTATTTTAAGTATTTGGTATCCACTTCCGGTTAAGTATTCAACTACTTTATATAAAATCACATATTATATAATATTATTATTTTTAAGTGTTCTCTACACATTTTAAATAATTAGGTATATTATATTATTATTATTTTGTGTTATATATTGGCTTTTAATTGAAGTATAAAAAATTATCATATAGAAGATGGATTCTCATAAAATAAATTGTCCACATGTTAGTAAACAATTTAAATTTAAATTATTTAAGTTAATTTAAATTTAAGTTAGTTATAAAATAAATTATTAATCTTTGTAGTATTAAAACATCATATATTATGATATAAAAAGATGTCTCTTCATAAAATTGTCCACATATTATTAAAGTGATATTAGAATTCAGTAAAAACAATTTATGTTTGCATTATAGTAAAAAAAAAAAAAAAATTATATAATATTAAAATTTAGTAAAACAATTTTAAAAATAAATAAATTTTAAACCAAATGATTTGAATTATAAACATTATTAAAATATATTTTCATTTAAAAAAATTCATAAATATCAACATTACACATAATCAACAAATAACCATTAAAAATAATAATAATCACCATAAATATCCATATTACATCCAATCAACAATTAAAAATTAAAAATCATAATAAACTTATCCATTCTTTTCTATGCAACATCCCATCCATCAGTTTACATTTGTAATTTGAAAGAAAAACCGCTTTGGCATTCATCAAAATACAACCAAGGAGATAACAACAAAATATATTCCCTGCTTCATTTATATTTTACACCAAAAATATGTGCGAGTTCCCAAATATTCCGGACTTCATGTCTACTTTGCCCACTTTCGAGATAGTATGGGCATTATTTTCAGCTTTAAGCAACCATAAATCTATAGAGGGGCACATTTAATTAGAATTTTCACATTGAGGTCTGCCTGGTGTATCACTGTATAAAGTCCAACCAGACGCACATGAAAAACCCAAAGAGGTTATATGGTTGGAGTTGCTTCATATTACAAAAAATACACAATCACCATCAAAATCTAAGCCTGCAAATGTGGTAGTCACACACAAAAAAATTAGTTTGGCAAGAAAATAACCACTACTTAATCCCAACCAGGACTGGTTTATCTCAACTTTTCCTGTCTTTTCAATTTGTAAACGGTTTGACTAATTTCATTATAAAATTACAATCCAGTGAAACTACAAAGACTATAGTTGACTGGCAGTGTCCAATTATAGATTTCAAACTAAATTAATTTATTGTGACCTTCAATTATTGGATTGTTTCCATGCTAATGGAATGATGCATGTACTTGCTTGTAAAACGAGGAAAACCCAGTCAGCTTGAGTCCCGACCCTTCCATTATGTGATCTGAATTAAATCATCTCGCCCCTTCAATTATCTCGACTAAAACATCTCGACCCTACATTTAAATGGTAGTTTTCATCATAATGGAAGCATGCACACACCAACCCGCAATACCCAAATCTATCGATATTGTTGTGTGAAGACCCCAAGGCCCAAAAAAAAAACTTAACCAGATTTCAATGCATGGAGCCTAATTATGACCTAACTGGCGTTGAATTCCGTTGTTGGCCCCTTGGATTTTTCTTCTTTATTACATGCAAGCTCGTTTTAAAATTTTTGATGACGAACTGCATGGCATCGATGGTCATCCTCCTTATTCCTCGAGGAAGCCAGCTAATGTATCCCCACTTCAACTAGCAGCCCAGGCCATTCAAGGTGTGAATCTCGAAATTGATCCCCACTTTATAAATTAATCCTGACCTAGGCAAATGGGCTCTTGCAATCCTTCAGCTCCTTCCTTCCATAATTGAATTCAAGAAGCTTACACATAATCTGATACGACTAAGGTAAAACCATCCATATTCAAATTCCCTGGCTTCCTCAAGATACTACACCAAATACCAATTGGTGCATATATGAAAACCCTCCTATGGGTTGCTAGAATTCTATAATTGAATGCGTCTCGTAACTGCTTTTCTGGTATGGAAAAGGAGTGCATTTGATCTCTTTTGTACACAGGGGTAGCAAATGTAAAGGACATGTATTGTTGGCTCATATGGCCCTTCAATCATAGACTCACATACAGATAAGCAAGGACCCATTAAATGCATACTTGCTAGAGGCCCTAAGTTTCCAGCCACATTCAGAGATTTTACATTCTTCAACTCCTCTCTAAAGAACATTGTAAACAACCTAGATCTCTTAGAAGAGCTTGGAGCCAGCCTAGAATGCTTGATGGTTGTTCCTGTTTGATTAGGAAGAAAATAAAATATGAAACCAAATGCATGATTGTTATAAGAGGAAACATACTTCCACATGTCGCCTTTAACCACTACAAATCACACCAGACTCCTATCTTTGAGGTCATATTCATGGAAAACACAGTGGGTGATGGATGGAAATGAAAACATTTCAGCGGTAGGGGTTAGTTATTTAGAAAATGTCACCACACGTCGATGAATCCATACCAAGTAGCTAAACTGTCACAAATGTCAGGCACAAATGTGGTATGGTCATATGGTGCAGATATGTCACCTGAAGAAGAAAAAGGTAGCCAAAATTATGAGGTGAACTGATTCAAACGAAAGGCCTATTGTCCTAAATATGTTTCTTACAATGAACCTGGTGAAGGGTATTTAACCTTTTTGGACTAACTACTCGCCCAAAATAACTCAACATGCAAAAAAACGTAATTCAATTAACTTACACTCTAAATATGGGCTACACTTAACTCTTCATCCATCACTCGACTTGACTCAACGCTCAACTCTTAGTTAACTGATTCTCTAATTTTAGCTAACTCCATATGTGGGAGTAATTACAATTTCTAACACTCCCCCTTAATTACGACCGTATGACTCAACATGACTCAACTATGACTGCTAGGCTTACAATAGAAATTGACTCAATTATCACTCAAACATGTCTATTGGTCTATGTCTCAACTAAGCTTACAATGACTCAAGACTTTCACAATTTTTCATTTTCCTTTTCTCTTCTTCCAAATTTTAAATCCTCGAAATTGCTTCATTCTCTGTTGTGGTCTCTTGTTGTAGGCTCCATATTTCTTTACTTGTTGTTGTTGTAATTTTTCTTTGAATTTTCTTGAATTTGTGCTGAAACACAATTCAATCTTGTCTAATACACCTTCCTCTTCAAATATTCGTTCAAACATGGACATTTTCCACAACATTTCCTCTTCAAACTGTCTTCCTTGCTTTGCTTCTTGCGCTTCATATTCATGACTTTCTTTCTGCCATATTTCTTGATAGAAAAATCTTATCTCTTCTTGACTCCATTGTTGAAAAATGGTTTCAATGCATTCATGTTTGTCTTCATAAACATCCATATCATTTTTTTCACTTTCATCATTAGGTATTGTTGTTTTTTTCTTGTAATCTACGCACTCAAGATCATTATTCACCATTTCATTCAATTCTTTTATTCCAGTTGCTGCTTTAAGACTTGCATGAATTTGTTTTATTGGTTTCTGAATCCATTCTTAAATGAGCTTCAAATTTGCATCAAATTTATTAACAACCTTGTTTTCAACTTTTTCGCCCATGCTATTTTGAACACCTGCATATTCAAAAACAATGTTAAAAACATCTTTCATATGGTTCTCTTCAGTGACAGATTATTCCTCTATATCTTCCTTCTTTTCAACTGCATGCAGGTTGTCTTCCACTGTTATGCTGTTAGTGGATATTCTCATCAAAAACTCTTCAATCACTTTATCTTGTTCTTGATCATCAACTGCTCCTAGATGACACACTGCTTCATGAGCAGTTCTAACTAATTCATGTATTGGTGCTACAGTGGTAGCTTCAACCTTCAATGTTTCATCAAACATTGCGCTTACCATATTGCCACAATCAATCCATGTTTAAAAAGGTAAACCTCACATATTATCAACATAATGTTCATCCACACTATATTGGGATATTCGAGCATTCCTATGCTCATTGACAATTTCAACTTCACCAAATCCATCAATTGCATATGGATTCACCAATTCACATCTCGCTTTGCAGTCATCATCCACATGTGTCTCATCACAGTGGGATTCATAATCATCTGCATCATCCACATTACAATGGATTCTTTGAGAATTTATATGCTCTTGCTTTGCTTCACATACAGAGGCAATTGCTTCTCTCTCTGCAATCTTTGTTACATCCTCTTCATCGATATGCATGCTTGCAAAATGGGTTCAATTTTATGGTCTTGACAACCATCATCCACTTTCGTGTGGGGTTCTCCAAGCTCTGTTTTCCTCTCAACGTCTTGCTCATATACTCTCAGATCTGCGACTGACTTCTTTGCTTGTGACATAACCTAACGTTGCATGTCACTCCCCCTTGCACCAAACTCTACTTCTAAGAACTTCCATGCTCCTTTGGAAGTTGTAGCTTTTGCTACCTTACACAAACACTTCTCATCCAATGCTTGTCTTATAAAAGTCAATGCTAAAGCATCACATACTTCATCATATGGGTTATTAGACCCGTACTCAATTAACTCTTTAGCTCTAAGAAAATTCAGCGTTTTGATAATCCAATGATCAAAATATTCACCTATAAACATAGGAGGTGGTAGAAGATTAAAGCTACACCAATCAACCTTGATTTCTTCTTTGTCTTCTGCTAGACTTCTTAGTTCCTCGGCTATGGCCTGAACCTCTCTAACCATGGCAATGATCTTTGCCTCTTCACTTCGATTCCTTTTCTTAATCTTTTTTAGTCACGCTTTGCGACCTATGACGGTTGTCATTCATTTTCTTATAGCTGCTTTGCTGATTGCATAAGTTTGACTTCCTTATCGCCCCAGAAAAAAATATGATTTTCAATATGCGCCCCGTAAGGAAAAATCTTCACCCAAAACAATGTCATGCTTGACAAAAAACCAAATAATTTTGTAGACTAACAGACTTTACAACGCCCTAAATTCTCTTACCAATAAAACCTATTTTTATAATATTTGATAAAACACCTTTTCAATTCTTTTTTGCTTCAAAACCCTTTAAAACTCCTTATAATATTCCTTCGTAAAGCTTTCAAAAAACCTTTAATTTTTTGTTATTTTTTTAAACTTTATTAACCACTTTGTAAAGCTCTTTTAACAAAACCTTTTCAAGCACATTAATACTATACCATATAACAAATATTTCACTTATATATTGAGAAAGGTATTTTAATATGGAGCAAAAAATATCCGTGTGACTTTGACTTGCCTTTAATGCGTGAAAAAAACCAAAGAAGCTTGAACTTTAAACCTACCGCAAACCATGACTGTTTTTTCTTTTCGCTAACCTTTTTAAAATCCCTTTTTAAAATACTTTGGAATAATTTTTTTCAAGCCCGTCAAACTTGAAACCTTAGGCCAGTGATTCCATGGCTCCAAGCAGCGCTGCAAACTGGCGTGCAGATTGTTATTGACTTATTGCTTGGCAGCTGCAGAAACACTTTCGATCTTTTAAAAAAATATATGTTCTTTTCTCTATTAACACGCCTCTTCGTATGATGAGCTACGTGCTAATGCTATCCACAAAATAGAAGTCCCGCGTTAGTCCTCAAACGCTACCAAATTGGAAGGAAATCAATGTGCTTGCAAAACGTGGTAAGTTTTTCACCTCTAACGCGGCTCTATGCTAAGACCACAAGTGTTATAGTGCCGTGAATACCACTACAAGGTGTGTTATAGCTCAAAAAAGAGAGAAAAAATATTTTTCTCTTCTTTCTCACATACGACTACGACTGCTAATTTGTTCTCTATGACTCTTGTGACCTTGCACTAATACCAATTTGATGGAAAGATAGAAGTTTTCAAAACCTAAACTAAAGCAGAGACATGAGTTCTCACTAATGTAGAGAGGGAACAATGGAAAAAGGACAAAAAAAGAATGCACAAGCGTTGTATCTTATCTAGTAGAGAGTGGACTGAGTAGTGTTCCAGAAGATTATGATCACGTCTTTAACAAAACAAGCATGGGATAATTTGTTTGATAAGCTATAAAGGTATGACGAAAGTCAGTATTGTTAAGTTGCAGAATACTGGGAGAGATTTTGAAAGTCTACAGAGGAAGGAGATAGAGGACATCGATTCTTTCATGAATTGGGTCATGACTGTTGTAAATTAGTTAAAAATTTATGGTGAGGAAATTAAAGATCAAATAGTGGTTGAGAAGGTCCTCAAATCTTTGTCTACCAAATTTGATGTTGTGGTAGCAACCATAGAAGAAGCCAAGGATTTGGAATCATTGACAGTTGATTAGTTGATGGGATCACTTCTATCACATGAAGAAAGGATAGAAATAAATAACGATTCCACTTTAGAAACCACTTTCCAAAACCAGGTTTCTATTGCAAGAGATAGAGGTCGAGGAATAAATAGATTGAGAGGCAGAGGATGAGGCAGAAGATATGGTGGTCAGAGAGATGGGTGAGAAGAGAATGAACATGAAAGTGGAAGAAACTACAAAATCTTAAAAAATAATCAAAGAGTTGACAAATCAAAGGTGAGATGTTATTATTGCAATAAATTTGGTCACTATGCTCGTGATTGCAAGAAGAAGATCGCTGATCAAGGGAACCAAAGAGTTAATGTCACTATAGAGAGTACTAACTTCATGTTCCTAACTTGCCATATCATGCATGAACCTTCTCATAGTGTGTGGCTATTAGATAGTGGTTGTAGTAACCACATGATAGGCAACAAGAATTTGGTTGCAAATTTGGATCAATCTGTGAAAACAGAGGTAAAGTTGGGGACTAACAAGACTATGGGTGTAGATGGCAAATGAGTGGTTAACATTCTGACCAAGCAAGGGGAGCCAAAGACAATCTCAGAGGTATATTATGTCCTTAGTCTCAAACGTAATTTGATATGTGTTGGTCAATTGACACATAAAGGATACAGAGTTATCTTTCAAGGTCAAGAATGTGTTGTATATGAAAAGTCCCCAAGAAAGCAGCTGATAGGAAAGGTGCAGATGATGAGGAACAAACTCTTTCCTCTAATTATGAATTACAGTGACTAGGTCAGTTCTTTTACAATTGCATGTTCTGATGATTATTGGTTATGGCATTTTCAATTTGGACACTTGCACTTTTCTAGTTTAAGATTGTTGCAGTAGAAGCAGATGGTTAGAGGATTACCTCCAATCAAAGAATCTGCTAGTACTTGTGAGTGTTGCACCTTGGGAAATAAACACCATGAAATTTTTCCAAAGGGAGTTGCATATAGAGCAAAGCAACCTCTTGAGCTAGTGCATACAAACTTTTGTGGACCTTTAAGAACACAGTGGATTGGTTGAAGTAGTTACTTCCTTACTTTCATTGATGAATATAGCAGAAGGACATGGGTTTACTTCTTGAAGCAGAAGTCTAAAACTTTTGCAAGGTTTAAATAATTCAAATCCTTAGCAGAGAACCAAAGTGATCGATATATTAAGGTAGTGAGGTCAGATCGTGGTGGAGAATATGATTCAAAGGCATTCCATGATTACTGCAAACAACATGGAGTCAGAAAACAATTTACAACTAGGGACACATTGCAACAAAATGGTGTAGAAGAGAGAAAGAACATAACCATTATGAATATGAAAAGAAGCATGTTGAAAGGAAGAAACTTGTCTAATGAGTGTTGGGCAGAAGCTGTTGCATGTGCTATTTATGTGATCAATAGATCTCCTATAAAGATTGTGATGAATAGAGTACCAGAAAAATCATGGTCAAGTATGTGTTACAACGTATCTCATCTTAGTGTTTGGATGTGTAGCTTATGCACATGTGCATAAAGAGTGAAGAGGAAAATTGGATTATAAAGGTGAAAATTGCATATTTACAGGTTATAGTGAGCAATCAAAAGCTTACAAATTGCATAAACCTCTCACAAAGATCTAAAGATCTCTTCAATTAGATCCTAGCATTAAAAACTATGACTGAATGAAGACTCCTCTTCAAAACCAGAAAACAAAACAAAAATCCTTAAGTATGAGTCTCGGATCTCATATATCGCAGATTTGGAGAGGCAAGCAATGGAGGTTGGAGTGAAAAAATGATCAACGATCTCCGATGTTGCATATTGGAAATCAGAGGTCCAATACACAATGCAACAATGAATCATATCAACGATCTCTAATCACCAATCAGGCACATCAGCGAGACATATCGACAATCTGCAGTCAGCGGGCTACAAAGCACATCGCAATCAGAAATTGACAATCGGAGGGGTCCAAAGTACATCGCAATCAGAAATTGACAATCGGAGGGGTCCAAAGCACATCGCAATAGGAAACCAACATTCGCAAGTCATAGGGGTGACAACATTTAAAAATTGGGATATATGAATTACGACATATATATGCCTTCAGTGTTAAAGTATCGGGGAGGACCGAAACATTTTACAAATGATTTTATTGAAAAACCAGAGCAGTTTCAGGCCTTTTTTCTCTCCTCTAGAGAGACACGTGGTAGTGCGTGATTGGTTCTAATATGCTACGTGGCATATGACGTGGAGGTATAGTGGACATGTGGCTTTCAGATTTGACATTTTCCAGGGTCCTAATGGGGAAATTCAACGTGACAAGTGTCACCACTCACAAGGTAACATGTGGCATAGGATACCGTCAGGTCATATATCAGCAAGCACGGGTTGAGGCACATTGCTGCATAAAGTTAAAGCTGTTGATTGAAATTCTCTGATAAAGGAGCTCCGATGTGGGGGCTAGCCCACGGTTACAAAGGGATCAGAATACTAAGGGCTATCAGTGATCGCAAAGGCAGGAAACAACATAAATATAAGTTTTATGTGTTAAAACCATAAAGTTGGGCAGAAATGATTTTTATAAAATTGGGCAGAAATATTAAACAAAATGCTTTTATATGTTAGCGTGGGCCCTCTCTCATTCCCTCACCACATGGCTCTGGCCATGTCACACATCGGAGATCGCAAGTCTTGGGGGTTGCAACTAAATCCCATGATATGAAATCGTCGATTTCCAAGTTCCATTTCAAAAGGGCTCAAGTTCACATATGTCATGGTCCCATGTGTTACACATGGGGACTGTTTGTAATGAAATATTACAAAGAATCGGCCCCCTTTTTACTAAACCCCATAAATCTTTAAAGGAATTATAAGGGAAGCTTGGGGAATAAGCGCTTGCAAGATAAGCCAATGGTTATCGCCCACTGGTTTTATGGCTTAAAATGCACCCGAAATTCATGATTTTATAGTCATGCTTTAAAATCCTTTCCATAGTTATGATTTTGTACTTTGCTATAATTTTATGTTTTTGAATGTTCAGAAAGAACTCAATGATCCCAAAAGTGACCCGATAAGGCAGAAAGGGAATGAACGAGGGCATTAGCAAGATTTTTAGAAGGTTTTTTGGCACAATGACAGACAATTCGGGATTTTCCATAGGACTACGGGTAGATGAGGATGAAGATGATTTTATGAGTTAATGATGTTCCTATATTTGACCCAAATCTTTCTATTATGATAAAACACACCTTTTGATCCACTTATTTGGATAAATTCAATGTACTGGTATTAGGCCGAAATGGTATTTAAAGGCTAAATATAAAATGTAATGGGAAATATGGGGAAATTGTTGAGAGTCGAAAGAGGCCCTGTACGTAAACATTTTTAATAAAAAATATCATAGCACTTTGTTATCAGTTTCAGAGATTTCTGTGGTGTGTGTTTTCAAATTTGTGTTTACTTTGTGTTAATCTAATATTCATTTCTCAAGCTATTATCTTGAATTCATTCTTATATGCTCAAGATAATTATGGGTCTTATACATGATGGAATTATTTATTGCTCTGTCATAGTTCTTCTAAATATTTATCCATTACTTATGTAATAGAATTCATAACCATACGCTATGTTACATTTGACTGAATATTTTTGTGTTTCCTTCATTCTTCACTATACTACAACTGACAATTGACTTGAAATATGTGCACCTACCTTGCCTCAATTATCTAGATGGCACATGTATGCCATGATGTTCTATGATCTTATATTTCGGTGTCCCTCTCTCCCAACAATTTTCATTCAAATTTATATCATCTACTCTCTGAACTTAATAACAAGTCTAAAATCCATATCTTATTAGTCACTGATTCATATTTAATCCAACGAGAGAGCCCTCTCCAAGCTTAAGGGGTTTGTACCTTAAAATACAAGTGGTTTGTAGTTACCTCTAGGATCCCTTTCTTTAGCCTTAAGGGATTTACAAAGTGCTAACATAGTGGCATCGTTTTTGGGGACTGAAAGATCTATCTTCCCCGAGAAAGAATGACAACGAAATAGATCTGGTTGTTAATGGTGGATAGCAGTCAGACATCTAAAGGTTGAATCATTCACCTGGTGACTCCAATTTCAAAGGATACAAAAGATCAAACGTTCACAGTAATTCCACTCGTGAAAGGTCATTAATTTTGGTTGATTGTTTTCAATATGGGTTCAAGAACAAATGCCAGGTATGCACCTATTAACAAATATGGTATTCCTGTTTTTCCAAATCATATGCCTCATGTTGATTAGTTAACCTATCTTCCATCATTTATGTTAGAAAACACAGAGTTTAACACAACGAAATATTCTATTAATTCAGGCCAAATCCTACTCACACTGGCTCACTCCAAATACGTCACAATGTGTCCCTTTATATAACTATGGGATCACTAGACTCGATGGACATAACAACAGGGAACATACACGCTCTGGCTCAGTTACAACTCAGTCACATTGGAAAAAGGTTACTTCTAGAACAACACCTCATAATTCACATAAAAGACAACTCAACAAACCTATGTCATTTCCAGACTCTTCCATTTCTACATTATTCTAACATCCCCCCTTAATGGAGAAATGGATTTTCAACAATGAATAATAATGCTTGCTAGTCTAAGTCTCAGCTAGGCTTACAAAGATAACTCAAATATTTCATCTTGACTTTCTTTGCTTCAACATGTTGATGAAATTTCTTCTTGGACTTCCTGCTCCAAACTCTGACACTTTCAACCTGTTGAGTATTCTTCATACTCCAGATCATGAACTTTGGATATGGCTTCTTATTGCAACTAGGATGATGCCAATCCATTCCAGCTTTTTTTTTAACATGTTCATTTTCATCATCAATAGTTTCTTGTTTACTTGAGTGTTTCATCATCAGTTCATAATAATATCTTATTTCCTATGGGCTCCAATGTATCAAAATTTCACTGACATCTTCAGATGTATCCACCACTTTTTTCATTTCCATATCATCTGAATCATTCATTGATCTACCATTTTCCTCATTTTCAAGAGCCTTCACTTTCAAGCATGTAATGCCAGCTACATCTATTAGACCTTCATCAATATGTTCAAAGGAATTTTGAATCCATTCTTCAATAAGATTTATATCTGCATCATAATCAAGCTTGACATCTTCAAACTTATTTGTTCCTGAAATTGCAACTAAAATTTCCTGTTCATGTTCTTCCACTTGATCATCAAAAGAAAAAACAATTTATCAACTAATATCTTTTCAGAGACGACCTGATATTCATTTTCATAACACAAATATCCATGATCAACTTTTGTTGCAAATTCCTCTTTTCTTCAATTCATCAGTTGCTGTTGAGTCATCCATAAATTTTACATCTGCAATCTTTGCACCTAGCTGTAGATTTGGTACTAAATTTTCACCTTCATCTTCATTAGTTTTCTCACTATACTTTGTTTCAAGAATGTCCCAAAGTATTTTTTCATTGTTTACTTCACCATATTCATGCAAAATACTAGACAATATGTTATCATCCAGTGTTGATATAATAAGAAACAATGCTACTGCACCTCTCATTATATCTTGAGAATTTATAGAAGTTTCTTGAAAAAATTCCCATAAATCTGCTGAACCAAGTAGTCCCTCCATTTTTATTTCCCAAAGTTTAAAATTTTTACCTAAGAAAGATGGCAAAACTGGCATTAATCACTTTAATATTACATTGGTTTCTTGATATTCTTTAGGCTGATTCATGTCTTCATTAGTCATTGGTTCCATAGCTAGAAACATTCCATATTCTTCTGCAAATTTTTCCTTTTGATTCTTTTGCATCAATTGCTTTAGTTCTCTCTATAACTATTTAATTCTGCCATGTCGACCCATAACTGATATGCATGCTCCTTTTTTTCTTTTACAATTTCTTTGCTGCAATGATCACAATCAACTAAATGCACCCAAATCCACCAGATCTACATCCAAATTCACCAAATCCAAAACCAAATGCACAGGATCTAAAAACAACAAGACTCTTTGTTGCTTCAAATAAAAGACAAAGCCAAAAAATACTCCTTATTTCTCCTTTTCACCCAACACAATTTATGCTCCCAAAAGAACTTTCAAATAAATCTTTTCACCCAAACAAAATAAACACCCAACACTTTTTTAACTCTCTTCACCAAAAACAACTATAAAAATAGTTCTCACCAATAGATAAAAACAATATTTTCACCAAATTTTAAACTTCTTATGCCTCCATACCTCATCTGCAATTTTCTCTCAAAACAAAAAATAAAACAAATTGAAATAAGTGAATACTTGATAAGAATTCACGTCTTTGATAGGGCTCCTTATTACTCCAATTTACTCCTCCATGAGAAATTAACCTCAAACTTGTGGCTTGACTTGATTTAAAAAAATCAAATCATACCTTTCAACTTAGGCATCACTGTGGCACGAATGATGGTGAAAAATATTCACTTTCCAATTAATTGTAATCCACACCCTCTAGCAAGATGAATTACACACTCTGACTCTAGCCAATAGAATCCCCACAGTTATGATGGTTGCGAAGGCTAAGTACTTCCACAGGATTCTCAATTATGGAGACTATAGTTACATAGAGACACAACAACTGCATACAACATTGTTCATCAAAATTCCTCAGCCAAATAACATAAAGAATCTGGGAGCAACAATGTAACAACATAATCTCAAGACCTCTATTCACGACCCTCACTGATTTGGGCCCTCTTGCTCTCAGATCTGAAACCTCACTAGATCTTCCTCTTTGGCTTTGATACCATGTTAGTAAACGCAGAGTTTAACACAACAAAATATTTTATTAATACAGGCCAAAGCCTGCTCACACTGGCTCACTCCAAATACGTCACAATGTGTCCCATTATATAACTATGGGATAACTAGACTCGATGGATATAACAACATGGAAGATACACACTATGATTCAGTTACAACTCAGTCACATTGGAAAACAATTAATTCTATAACAATACCTCGTAATTCACATAAACGACAACTCAACAAACCTATCACATTTCCATACTCTTAAAGATAAAAAAGGAGACGATGTTGCTTTACATCAATTCAAGTTTCATTTGCATGTATATAAGCTTGGGATTAAGTTTCCTCAAGACCGTTTGATGAGAATTTTCATGGAAATCTTAGAAGACAAAGCTACATCCTGGGATGAAGGTTTGCCACCTGCCAATTTGTGTTCTCTTATAGATTGTCACTCAGTCTTTTATGAAAATTTTAAGGAATTTTGTCCTCCCTTGCCTGTCACTAAAAATTGTTGTGAATGTTTTGAAGAGTTCTTTCAATATATGGAAAATTTTAATGGTGATGACAAATGTATGAATGATGAAATTAAAGAAGCACTTTGTGAATTTTCATCCCAATGTCAAAAGCAGAAAATAGAAGAGGTCATTTGCCTACATATTTATGAAGATTCCTAGTGGATAACGATTTTTGTTGTTGTAGATGAAACTAATTAGATAGAGAATGATGAAGAAATGCAACAAGTTTGTCTTCTTGAGCCTGATGAATGTATTCAGTAGAATGTTAATGATTAAGAAGAGGAGATCAGTGAAAAATAAGGGGTTTTTTTAGAGCCTCATGCATATGAATATCTCCCTCCAAGTTCAAAAAATGAAGAGTTTGTTGAAGAAAAGCACGTTTTCCTAGATCCTATAGATTTGCACATTATTGCAGTCGATAAGGTGGTTACCTCAATTGAAGACGGTAATATTGATGAATTGAGTGCTCCCTTTTCTCTAGAAAAGAGCCCTATTATTTATGATAAGGTGGAGGTAACCAATTATGTTATTGAAGTTTCTTTTGCTGGCCTCTTGGAACCATTGAAAGAAGAGGTTTGTCATCCTATGGCCAATTTGTTGTCGGATTTATGGAAGCTTGCACTCTTTATCAATGTTGGTTTCCAAGATCAGTTAAATTTTGGGTTGCCTTTCTTTTTCCTCTTCTTCCTTCTCAAGGAAAGTATGAGGAGAACTCAGTCAAGTAGCCATTTTCTTTATTGGCTATATTAGAGAGAAGAGATCACCTAGTGTATATACTTTCAGCAGGTGTGGACAGCTATCATTCAAGTTTGAAGCTTGAGGAGAAGGCGCTAAGACTTTGGTTATGTGCTATCAAAGTTTCTTATTTCCTTTAAATTTTTCAATTATGTAAGTCAATTAGTCAGTTTGCAGTTAGTCAGTTAATTCTTAATTTTTCATGTTTGACTCCATTTCCCAATTGTTAGAATACTAGTCTGTTTTTTGTTCTTGGCACCTCATGAGGAGGATGCCATCCCCATTGGAGCCAATGTTAGGGTTCCATAATACGAATCAATAGTGTTGGCATCTTACTATTCATTTTGGTTAGTTTAGCTTATGAATCACTAGGTGTCATAGCCTAAAGGTTGGGAAGGCATTTTTCTTGTCAAGTATTTGTAAAATGTCTTTGTAGGTGAAATCAACATGAATAGTTATAAATTGGCCTTTCAACGAGCTAAAGATCTCTTCAACTAGATCCCAACATTTAAAATTATGAATGAATGAAGATTCCTCTTCAAAACCAAAAAGTAAAGGGAAAATGATTAAGTATGAGTCCTGGATCCAGCATATCGCAGATCTGGAGAGGAAAGTCGTGAAGGTTAGAGCGAAATAGTGATCACCAATATCACATATCAGTGACCAAAGTTCCAATACATAGCACAGTGAATCATATCGGCGATCTTCGATCACCGATCAGGCACATCGGATGTGAGACATATCGACAATCGGCAGTCAGTGAGGTCCAAAGCACATCGCAATCGAGAATCAACAGTCGGCGGGGTCGAAAGCACATCACAATCGGAAATCAACGTTCATGGGTCGCAGGGGTGAAAACCCTTAAAAATTGCGATATGCAAATTTTGAGATATATATGTCCTTTGTGTTAAAGCGTCGGGGATGGCCAAAACATTTTACAAAGGATTTTATTGAAAAAATAGAGCAATTTTGGGCCTTTTTTCTCTCCTCCAGAGAGATGCGTGGAAATGTATGATTAGTTTCGATATGCTAAGTTGCATATTATGTTAGCAATGGTGTGGTGGTACAGTGGACACGTAGCAAGAAGATTTGGCATTTTCAGGGGTCCTAAGGGGGAAATTCAACATTACACATGTCACCAATCACAAGGTGGCACGTGGCAAAGGATGATGTCAGGTCGCACATCGACAATCACAGGTTGAGGCACATCGCTGCATAAAGTTAAAACCACCAATCAAAATTCTTTGATAAGGGAGCTCTTATGAGGGCGCTAGACCACGATTACAAAGGGCTCAAAGGACCGAGGGCTATCAGTGATTGCAAAGGCATGCGACAACATAAATATATGTTTTATGTGTTAAAATCATAAAGTTGGGCGGAAAGGGTTTTTATAAAATTGGTTGGAAATATTGAACAAAGGGTTTTTATATGTTAAAACCTTGGCATGGACCCTCCCTCATTCCCTCCCCATGTGGATCGGGCCACATCACACATCGAAGATCGCAAGTCTTGGGGGTGCAACTAAATGCCATGTTATGAAACCGTCAATCGTCAAGTTCCAATATTCAAAAGGGCTTGAGCACACATATGTCATGGTCCCATGTGTTACACATGGGGACCATTTGTAATAATATTCCAAAGAATTGGCCCCCTTTTCACCAAATCCCGAAAATCTAAAAAGGAAGTATAAGGGAAGCTTGCGGGATAAGCGCTTGCAAGATAAGATGATGGTTACCTCCCACTTGTTTTATGGCTTAAAATGCACCTGATAGTCATTATTTTACAGACATGGTTTAAAATGCTTTCCATAGTCATGATGCTATACTCCGCCATATATTTATGGTTTTGACTGTTCGGAAGGAATTTGATAAGCCCAGAAGTGACCTGATAAGGAAGAAAGGGAATGAACCAAGGCATTAGCAAGATTTTTAGCAGTTTTTTGGCACAATGAAAGGCAGTTCAGGATTTTCCAGAGGACTATAGGAAAATGAGGATGAAGATGATTTTCTCAGTTAATGGTGTTCCTATATTTGACCTGAATCTTGTTATTCTGATAAAATGCACCTTTTGATCCACATAGTTGGATAAATACAATGTACATTGTCTTAGGCCGAAATGATATTTAAAGCATAAATATACAATGTAGTAGGAAAGATGGGGGAATTGTTGAGAGTATGAAGAGGCCATGTACGTAAAAAAATTTAATAAAAAAACCTTAGAGCACATTTTTATGATAGATTTTTCGGCGAAAATCACATGAGAAATCATTTGTCGACGCGTTTCGAACCAACCAGTGTGGTTCATCGTCAGGACAAGTTGAAGAGCAGATCCAGCTTAGCCTGTTTAAATAGCCAGAGCAGAGACACCAACGGTTACCTGGGCAAAAGGTTGACTAAAGGAGCAAGGTCAAAATTAGTTATATTAGGTAAATGATAAATTATAATATAATAATAAATAAATAAAGATAAATAAATTTATATATAAAAATATAAATTTAGTTATATTAGGTGTAAGATGAATAAATAAATATATAAATGAAGAATTATAAATTATTAATAAATAAATAAATAAATATGAAGTAATAATAAATTATTTATTTATTTATTACATAAATAAATAAATATATGAATAAATAAATGAAAAAATATAAATTAATAAATATAATAGTAAAAATAAGATAAAAATAAATGGTATCATTATTAAGGTAAATACATATATATAAATTCATATATAAATATATAAATTCAGTTATATAAGGTGTAAGACAAATAAACAATTGAAGAATTATAAAAAATAGTAATAATAAATTATTCATTTATTAAATAAATAAAAATATAAATGAAGAATTAAAAATAATAATAATAAATTATTTATTTATTTATTAAATAAAGGAATAAGTTATCAGTTTCCGAGATTCATGTGGTCTGTGTTTTCAAGTTTGTGTTTACTTTGTGTTAATCTACTATTCATTTTTGAAGCTATTATCTTTAATTCGTTCCTATATGCTCAAGGTAACTATGGATCTTATACATGATGGAATTATTTATTTCTCTATCATGGTTCTTCTAAATATGTGGCCATTAGTTATGTAACAGAATGCATAACCATATGCTTTGTTACATTTGACTAGATATTTTTGTGTTTCCTTCATTCTTCACTATACTACAACTAACAATTAACTTGAAATATGTGCACCTACCTTGCCTCTGTTATCTAGCTAGAACATGCATGCCTTGAAGTTCTATGATCTTATACTTTAGTGGCCCTCTCTCCAAAAAAATTTCATTCAAAATTATATCATCTACTTTATGAACTTAATAACCAGTCTAAAATCCATATCTTATAAGTCTTTGATTGATAGTTGATCCAGTGATAGAGCCCTCTCCAAGGTTAGGGGGATTGGACCTTAACCTACAAGTGGTTTGTGGTTACTTCTGGGATCCTTATCCTCAGCCTTAATGGATTTATAGAGTGCTAACACACCCAATCCCAATGATTAGGTGTCAACATAAGTATTCCAATTTCATGCATCCTTTCACACGTAATAAGAGTTTACCATTGTTTATTTAGTTTCAAGTTTTAGAAAATAATCCTATATGATTTTTTACATCACAGATAATATCTAATCTAATAATTGTTGTGTAATGACCTCAAAGCTAAGTAGAATGAGTAATGAGGTGTTGGTAAGTTTTCTAGCTGGGTGATTTTCTTGTCCCATTGTGAGACCTGACAAAAATTATAAACAAATAATGTTATTTCATTACTATAGGTTACAGATTATATAGTTTAATAATTTTTTAAGAACAAACATACCTTAATTGAAGATTTCAACGTTACTTATCCTTCTCTAAACTAAATTCATACTCTTATTTATTTTCTTTCATTTTTCCCACACTTTATCTCCTTTTCTAATGTATAATATTATTGTGTTTGTTAAATTTTTTATTTTAATGTAACGTTACCTGACAACATCTCCCTCATACACTGGGTTGTAGAGAACCTCTCAGATCAAAAGATATGGCTAGTTAAAATTTGGCCAATCAGATAGTGCCACATCACCTAACCTGCTACATGGCATCCACATGACTATTCTAGTCATGTGCCATTCCATACCATGTGGAAGTTTCTGACCCTTTCATAGTTCGTCATGAATTAACCCTTGTCTATAGCTCACATGACCCAAATTATATATATTGGACGTGAGTGTGGCCTTGTTATGGCCATGCCACCCTAGGAATAAAATCCTAGCAGGTTTCCAATACAGACCCCATTGAAACTGTAAGGGACTACCTTCCAAACTACATGGATCCCTGGTGATCCATCGTTCGTGCTTCTCGATGCCATCGGTAACCATACCAAGTTTGGTGCTCCACCATTTCCACCTCACCCAACTGATTGAATCCCTGGAATTTCTCCCAAAGGCTCCCTCATAAAGTTTTAGGGTGCCTCCCATGAAGTACCGAGGTTACGTGGCAGTGTATGCCTTGCAATAAGGTTTAGTATCCCCTACTATGTAAATATACATGTTCACACAACACAACATTTTTCTCCACTTCATAGGCCTTGTGCGCCATGTCACCTTGAGACTTAGATCCTAGAATTCTACCATGTCCTTCATTCGAAAGCTCTGGGGTTTGGGCATCTCAGGTGATGTCACTAGAACAAAATGGAATGGTGAAATCATCCACCTTCATGTCCTCCACGTGGCCTGGATCCCACATATGTATTCCTCTTCACATTGAAATCAAATCTTACGTTATGATATGGGGGTCCTTTGCCTCAATGCACCAATCGACACCACCTGCCACATCATCCTGGAAATTCATCCTTAGCATGACCCGTCTAGACTCCCATCGAAATCTCCATGGTACCAAACCTCTAGGATAGCTCAACAACTCTCACACATTGTGACATCCAATAGCTAAGATCTCTCCCATCTATGCTCTTGTACATGGCACCTAGTCACATGACGCTTAAGCCTGAGTCCCTTTTACTCCTATGGGTCTTGGACTACCAGTCCCATGACACTTGGTCACTATCAATGCATGTGTAAAGGGAACTTTTCCCATGCCTCCAACACTTAGTCTATGGACATACATAGGTGTATTTAATACCTTCTAAGCTATCCCTCCTTAACTTACCAAGGCCTCGATCTAACGTGTGATTATGTAGATGTTTGGACCCTCACATAAGTAATTAAAATGCTATCCATCTTGAGATTTATCATTGCATATATCTCTCATGATTTTCAACATGGATCAATCCATTCAATTGTGTATATATATATATATATATATATATATATATATATATATATATATATATATATATATCATATTATTCCTCCTGAGCTTGTAGTTAAATATCGACCTTATAGCGAAGTTGTTATAGTGTAGACATTCATTCAATTAACAGGGAATCTTATCTATCTCCTATATACACAACCATTTAGACTAATTTAAAGTCTTAGGATGAAGACAAAGATAACCCACTCTTAAATATTAACTTAAGCAATTATCAACCTCATTTCTAGTAGGTAAAAATAACACGAGGAGCATGAACAAACATTAATATGTCAATCTTCAAGGATCAACCATCCCTAATCATTTGAACAACATTTAGAACTGTTTATTCACATATGAATTTAGCATTCCTCATCAATAACATAGACATTAAAATAGAACAATGCATTATGCAAAGCCTCTAACCTCTGTGGCTTACGACTTAGCAACAAAACCTACCGGCCATTAGTTTAACAAAGTATAATTATTACATAGATTCTCCCATATCTTTGATGTTCCGGCACACAAAAAATAGTTTTGGTTCAAGAATTAAAAAAGTTCAAATATTCCTTGCATACAAGCCATTTAGACTAGAATTATGCTCACATTAACACAATAATCTAAAACATTACATATCCATGCCCTTAAAACAACAATGTTCATTCATACAGGAATGTCTCAATACTCAATAGTACAAGCTATGCTAATCAATACATAAGAAAGCATAAAATTGTTCATAACATAAGATTCATAAGTGGACACTTCTCTTTGATAGGTTTATCCAACCAATTGGGATTGGGGCTTCAACTATCCACCCAACCTTAGACACACTGCAACTAAGCATTTATTGTAATAGTAACCTCCAGGTGAGATTCTAGAGCTTGATGATGAATTCTTAAGGGATTAAACCAAATCTTCCAGGTGAAACATAGGCTCTAGAGGACCACCCCCTCCACCCACTAGCTACATCCTATAGTCAATATCTCCCAACGAATTAAGAGGCCCACCACCACCACCCTCAAATCAGCGAAGGAATCGAGAGGCTATACCCCAACCCTCAAATGAGTAAGGGAATCTCAATGCTACACCTCCACCAAAAAATCAACAAGAGACTCCATAGGCTATACCTCCACCCTCAAAGCAACAAGGGAATCCAGAGGCTATACCTCCACCCTCAAAGCAGTAAGGGAATCCAGAGGCTATACCTCCACCCTCAAAGAAACAAGGGAATCCAAGGCTATACCTCCACCCTCAAAGTAGCAAGGGAATCAAGAAGCTATACCTCCACCATGAAAGTAGCAGGGAACATAGAGGGCATACCTCCACTGAGAAAGTAGCAAGGAAATCTAAAGGCTACACCTCCACCCTCAAAGAAGCACGGGAATCCAGAGGCTATACCTCCACCCTCAAAGAAGCAAAAGAATCCAAAGGCTATGCCCCTGCCTTCAAAGAAGCAAGGGAATCTATAAGTTATGCCCCCACCCTCAAAGAAAAAAGGGAATCTAGAGCTTACTATAAAAACCAAGAAAACAAGCAGAGAGGGGCTAGAAAACTCTCCTACGAGGAATCCTAAGAATAGGCCTCCACCTAGGCTATCAAGGGAATTTGGAAAAACCATCTCTGCCCTTGAGTATTATAGGGAATTGAGAGACTACAATCCTCACTTGAGAGTTGTTCCTCCACCTCCTAATGCTCAACCGAAGGATGGATCTACTCGTTCCTTTCTGATAGTAGCACCAAGTTTACATCTCTCGTTCTCTCATTACGTCGTTGCAACTGCTTTTTAGTTGTGTGGGGACATATCACTATCACCCCTTCCTTCTCATCCATGGTGGTTCTATCCTAAGTGGTGGTGGGTATGTTGTGTATCAGGACACTTCCTGTTGGTTGACATCTCTGTTCCTCAACTGTCAATGTAGCCCATTCTCTATTTAATTTTGTTTTTTTTTCCTTATGGATTTATCCAAGGTAGGATGGTTATGCTATCGTTCTTTCCTACTCAATTAATTTGAAAGACCAGTCCATTTAAAGAACACCTGCTAGCCTTCAATGGTTGTTATGAAACAAGTCAAACTTCCTTTAAATCCCAAGCAACCTCCTCCCTCTAATTCTAGAATCTTTGTCTCAACTCTGAGACTTATTTAATTTTAATCAAAATGTATGAAATATTTACAATGAAGGAGAATTAGTGAGAACCATCCAAAACCAAGTCAAACTTCCCATAAATCTGAAGAAAAGAGTGGAACCATCCAAGGAAATAAGTTAGATTTGAATCAAAATGTATGAAATATTTACAATGAAGGAGAATTAGTGAGAACCATCCAAAAATAAGTGAAACTTCCTTTAAATCCCAAGCAAAGAGTGAGAACTATCCAGGGAAAGAAGTTAGTCAAAAGTCAGTCTCAACTTGAAGGCAAGAGTGAGATTATCAATACCATGTTAGTGCTACATTATATAATCATTTAAGAGTGCCATATAAATTACTATTCTAAAGAGATTAGCATGTCTTTTTAGAGAAAGGATAACAACTATTCTACCCCACAACATGAGCTAAGTTCAATTAAACAAATTCAAATTAATATTAACTTAAACATGTATATATCTGCCAAGAAAATATTTAATATTATTAAGGAATAATTAATAAAGTTAAATAATTAAAACGATTACTGTGAAATATATTTTTTGCTGAGCTAACAAACTAGCTTAGATCCATCTTAACTTGGGATCTACCAATCTCTTAACATGCAAACCTCTTTTGGAGTTAAAAGAGACTTCATTTGGAGCTAGGTATATCAAGAGTTAAGATGGATCTAGGCTAGTTTATACACTTGGTGTTTTTTCTTTGGATAAAATTAACCCCACAATTTTTTTAGCTTTGATACCAATTTGCATCATTTATATATGTGAAATATGTATTAATTTTCACTTGGATAAAATTTACTTCACATGAAAACATTTTAGTTGTAATATCAATTTACATAATTTATATATCTGAAATACTTATTAATTTTTATTTAGATAAATTTTACTTCACACAAAAGCATTTTAACTATCATATCATTTTACTTGATCTTATAACTATGATGTCCATTTACATAATTTTTGCACAACACTTTAGTTTTGTATGTATTCCAATTTCATGCAACATTTTACATTTAATAAAAGTTGACCTATGTTTATTCAATTTCAGCAAATAATCTTATATGTTTTTTACATCATAGATAAAATGTAATCTAATATTTGTTGTGTAATTCTCTAAAACCTAAGTGGAATGAGAAATGAGGTGTGGGAAAGTTTTATAGTTGAGTGAGTTTGTTGTCCCATTATAAAAGCTCACAAAACATTAAAAAGAAAAATTCAGTATTATAAATTACAAACTATATAGTTTAATTTTTTTTGAAGATAAAACGTATTTTAATTTAAGATTTTGATATCTATTTTTTTTTTTTGGCTAAACTAACCTTTTTTTGTTTTCTTGAATTTTATCCATATTTTATATCTTTTGTGATCTAATATTATTATATTTATCTATTTTTTTTTTAATTTAATTGAATCAACCTATTCAATAATTTTTTATTTCACTATTATAAATTACATAGTTTAATTTTTTTTTTAAATAAAACATATTTTAATTTAAGATTTTGATACCTATTCTCTTTGGCTAAACTACATATTTTTTTTGTTTTCCTGAATTTTATCCCTATTTTACATTTTTGTGATCTAATATTATTATATTTATCTATTTTTTTTTTAATTAATTGATTCAACCTATTCAATAAATTTTTTTTTCTTTAAATTTTTTATTGACCATATCTCATGATAGGGCATCTTAAGACGAATTTTTTAATTTTTTTAACTTTTGCACAGCATTGTGTCTATTCACGTGACTATGGTTGTTTGAATAGAAAGCATTGGGTCTGGGTTCTTTGAATGTTATTTTGTTGGGATATGTTTTTTCAAAGCACGTGCACGTGATGGGTTGAAGATAGTAGTTGTCTATAACGCGACTTTTTGAAAGCCTTTCCGGTGGGTTTTTCTGGTCGAAATCCGGCAGGAATTTATTGGAATCGCAAGTTTGATAGCTAGTTTCTGCACAATGAAAGCGTCCCAGGGGTTTTCCAGGGTGTTGAATCCAAATATGTAGTTAAAAAACCATTTTAACTGCAACAAATCAAGATTTAACCTGAATTTCTTCCGCTGGATTCCGTCACCAGAATCTTCAAAAATTCGCATTATAGACAACTCCTTGAAGATATCCTAATGTGATTATAATGACGTTATCAAGTAAAAATGGTAAAGTGCTAATAATTCATATATTTGTTAATTAATATATTTCGTCGTGACTTGTGTTGGGACTTTCTCCAAAGTCTTGAGACCATTCAACTTTGAATATAGCTGTTGAATGTTATTTCGTTGGGATATATTTTTCTCAAAGTGTGTGGTGCTCTTTGTCGTCGCTCGTTGATGTCTCATCTAGGAATATGCTTGTCCTTTGCTTTGATACCTCCTTGTCCTTTGATTGAGTGTTTCTTCTCACACAATTGTGTGGTCGAGTTTCTCGCCAAGTTGCCAATGGTGGGTGCGTAATATATTCGGGCTGCACCAATGAACTTGAGATAAATACATAAAACCGTTTGTGCATATAGCGTGATCATAATCTATGTAATGAAACATAGGAAATTAATAGATGGATTCTTGGAGAAGAAATGGTGTCTCTCCTGGGTTTCTAGCACTCCGTGTCAGCAGTGTCACTTTGATGGCCTTCCTCTCCCTTGTCATACCAGTTTTTCCTATGACTTTTGTTTTTGACCGATTCAATAGAACCAACTTGATATTGGAGGCGGATGCTTCACTCATGCACTCCCAATCCGTTCTTGCTCTCACAAATCACACGTGTTTTATGCTTGGCCGGGCGCTGTATTCAATCCCTGTTCTAATGAAAAGCAACGGCACACTTTCCTCCTTTAGCACTACCTTTGTTTTCAGCATGGTCCTGCCCCAATCTAATGCAGGTGGGAATGGAATGGCTTTCATCCTCATGCCCTACACATCTCCCATGGGCGCTGCACCAGCTGAGTATCTGGGCTTGCTTAATGATACCAGCAACGACCAACCATCCAATCACTTGTTCGTTGTGGAGTTAGACACGATCAAGAGTGTGGAATTCTATGATCCCAACGACAACCATGTGGGCGTGGACATCAACAATCCCATTTCAATGAACATGAAAGTTGAAACCTGCTGGCTATTGGAAAGGGGAGGATTTCCAACCATTGAGCCTCAAGAGCGGACGTAACATACAGGCCTGGATCGATTACGATCATCTTCAAAGCAGGCTCAACGTTAGCATAGTGTTGGCCGGCTTGCCTAGGCCACAGAAGCCCCTCATCTCTGAGAAAATCGATCTATACAGTGTTCTAGAAAAGGAAATGTTCGTTGGCTTTTCAGCGGCTGCAGGGAACAATTACGTCAAAGACCATTACGTTCTTGCATGGAGTTTCAGCACGGAAGGCATGACACCCCACCTCAATATTTCACATCTTCCTTCGTTTCATGCTAACATGAACTACAAGCGTCAGAAATGGGGATTTATAGCCGGCGTGACAGTGGCTGCTCTAATTATCATTTTTCTGGTGGTTGCGGTTGTGTTTTTCCAAAGAAGAAAATATCAAAGAATGGGAGCAGTGCTGGCCCCATAGATTTACTTACAAAGACCTAAACATCGCCACGAAAGGATTTAGGGACAAACACATTTTGGGCGAGGGGGGATTCGACAGGGTTTACAGGGGTGTTCTCCCTGACAGCGGCCACGAAGTCACAGTGAAACGCATAACAAATGAGTTCACGGAGGGAATGAAGAGTTTCGTGGCAGAGATATCGACCATGGGGCACATGCAGCATCGGAACTTGGCACAGCTCCTGGGTTGGTGCAGGAGGAAGAAGCAGCTATTCATAGTTTACGACTACATGCCCAACGGCAGACTTGATAAACTCATATTTGGAAACCCACCGGTGGTCCTGCCGTGGCCTCGGCGATACGCGATACTGAAGGGCGTAGCCGCGGGCTTGCTGTATCTCAACGAATAGTGGGAGAAGAGGGTCATCCACAGAGACATCAAGTCTAGCAATGTGCTGCTGGATTCTGAGCTCAACGGGCAGCTGGGAGGCTTTGGCCTCGCTTGGCTATATGATCATAGCAAGAATTCGGGGACGAGTCGCGTTATGGAAACACTGGGGTATATGGCGCTGGAGCTCATACAGACCGGTAAGGCCACGACCAGGTCGGACATGTTCAGCTTCGGGGCTCTGCTGTTGGAAGTGGCGTGCGGGAGGAAGCCCGTGGACCTATCCACGGACAATAGACGAGTGTCTCTGGTGGGTTGGGTGTCCGAGCTGCACTCAGAGGGAAGGTAGCTCCATGCGGCAGATTCAAAACTGAGAAATGAATACGACATGGGCGAGATCGAAAAGGTATTGAAACTGGGTCTGTTTTGCTCTGATCCCAACGCGAAAAGAAGGCTAGGGATACGACAGGTGTGTCAAATACTGGTAGGTGAAGCTCCTTTCCTTGACATCCACGCTGCTTCAATTAACGTGAATGTTATCAGTCTGTCAATTGTAGGTGTTAATGGGGATGCCGATTCAACTGAACCAGAGGACAGGCTTCTGGATGAAACTCCGAGTGGAAGCCGGTCAAACTGGCTCAATTCAACCTAGTTAAGCTCTTCATCTTCATTCAACATCGTTCAATATTCAGCATAATAAATTTGTGTATTCTAAATGCTATACGTTTTTGTATACTACGTTTCTCCACATCTTTAATGTTGAAATATAATTCCAACTGCAGTGTTTATTTCAAAAAATTGCCTGTTTCTTTTCTTTCTTGCGATGCGATCTGATCGCAGATCGCAAATCGCATTTATACCCACTGCCTCCGTCCGTTCTCTTGAAGTCTTTCGACGCGACGTTGTGATGCAATACTATCGCGTATCGCAAATCGCGTCCACACCCAGTTGCCTCCGCTACGTCCTGTGTTTTCTGCGAATTGCGACCCCGCGATGCGATTTGTTCGCAAATCGCAGATCGCATCCATATGTGTTATGTCTCCACCGTTTGGTCTTCCAACGACACGATATTTCGATGCGCTCTGATCGCATCGCACATTGCCTCACCTGCAAACAATCTCCGCCATCCATTCATTTGATCCGACAACCCATATTTGTTCCCGTCATATTCACGCCTCCGCCATACGGTCTTTACGCGTTAACCTGTTTTGTGTTCCCGAAGAAGGAAGAATGCCAGAACTAGCACTTTGCGTCATTACTCTTCACCAACTGCATTTAAAAAAAAGCATGGCCGAGAAGGAAAAGGACATGCCTCGAGCCGGACGCAACATTTATCAGTTATGGAGTTCCACTCCACCTGCTCGAGAGGTACAACAGAGCATTGGAAAAGATCTATTTTGTCCACTGAAGCAAGCAGTTTGTAGCAGAGACTCCATCAGAAAGTTAAAGCGGTTGGTGGACAGTTATGAATCCTTCTCGCATATCTTAGTAATGTAGAAAAATGTATTATATAGTATGTGTAGACTGTAGAGTAAAAGAAGGTGAGTTTTTTTTGTAACGCATAGTGCTGAGACACAAAAAAAAACCTTTTTTTTGTGGAACTGAAGCGTTCCTGTTTGTAATCCCTCTGTGAGAGGAAGACCTGTTGTAACAGCAGTTTTTTTTATGAATACAAAAGTTTTTTTTTTGTGTGAAACTCTGTTCTCTGAAAACAAATTTTTAGTTTCCGCTGTGTGAAAACAGAGCATTGTTCTCTGTTCAGTTTATTCGGTTTTGTTTGGAATCATCAGAAATTCCCATCATGGTATCAGAGCTTGTCCAGGATCTTTGAAGGTGTCAACGAAGCTGAAGGAAGGTTTCTTGCTGCAGCAGCTTCTCCAGCAGAGTGAAGACTCAGTAAAAAAAAATCCAAGGTATTTCTCAAGGTAGTTTTTTGTGTTGCTGTTGAAGACAGTCAGTTATTTTAATACACAGTCAAGTATTTTGAAGAGTGCAAGAATAGCTGAGGCCAGCACTAGCATGGGTATCTTTAATACTCAGCTCCCACAGTTTAATGGGAAGAACTATGACTACTGGGCAATAACCATGAAAGTTTTGCTTGCTTCCCAAGACTTATGGGAATTTGTTGAAGATGGTTTTGAAGAATCAGCGGATGAAAATGAGTTTAATAGGTTAACTCAGGCAGAGAAGGATATGTTGAAGAGCTATAAGAAGAAGGATTCTAAAGTCTTCGGTTTTTTGTATCAAGCAGTGCATGAGAGTGTGTTTCCAAGGATAGCAGCAGCAAAGACATCTAAAGAAGCATGGCAAACTCTAAAGATAGCCTATCAAGGCATGGAGAAAGTGAAGACAACAAAATTACAGTTGCTGAGGAGAGATTTTGAGAATCTTTGCATGAAGGAGTTAGATAATATTGACTCATTCTTCACACATGTGATTGGTCTGGTCACACAGATAAGGTCTCATGGAGAGGTTGTGGAGAAACTATTGAGGATCCTACCCTCAAGGTTTGATGTGATTGTCACCACCATAGAAGAGACAAAGGATCTCACAAACTTCTCAGTTGATGAACTACATGCATCACTAATAACACATGAGCAGAGATTGAGTAGAAATGAAAACTCATCTCTAGAGCATGCCTTCAAGACCCAGATGTCCTTTGGAAGAGGAAGAGGTCAAGGCAGAGGAAACAAGAGAGGAAGAGGCAGAAGCCAAAACAGAGGTGGAAGAAACAGTCCAGCTAATGCTCAAGGAAGAGGCAACAATCCAAATTAGAACCAAGGCCAAGGCAGCAGCCAACAAAGTGGACAACATCATGCTCAAGGACAAAGGTATGATAAATCCAATGTCCAATGTCACTATTGTAAAAAATATGGGCATTATGCAAATGAATGTAGAAAGAAACAACATGATGTGAATAATAGAACTAGTGCAAATATCACTAGAGAAAATATCAGCCAAGATAGTTTATTTTTTGCTTATAATATGGCTGAAGAAAAGAGTGAAGATATATGGTTTCTAGACTCCGGTTGCAGTAACCATATGACAGGAAACATAGCCTTGTTTTCTGCATTAGATCAAAGCGTGAAGTCTCAAGTCACACTTGGGACTGATAGTAAAATTTTTGTTATGGGAAAAGGAGAAGTAAAGGTTTTAACAAAGAAAGGTGAAAAGAAAACCATAGCAGATGTCTATTATGTTCCTGGAATGAAATGTAACCTCTTGAGTATTGGACCGCTTACCCAAAAGGGTTACAATGTTTTCTTTGAGAATGACGTATGCACCATCATGGATAGACCACCCAGCAAACAATGTATTGCTAAAGTGAAGATGACAAGGAACAGGATGTTCCCTCTCAGAATGAAAGCAGATTTAAAGGATGGAGTAGAAATAGCAGCTGTTACACAAGAGGCCTTCCAAAGCGAACCAAAAGATGGAAATTGGTTGTGGCACTTGAGATTTGGACATCTCAACTTTGGAGGTCTTAACTTGTTGTATAGAAAAGGAATGGTAAGAGGATTACCATTGATAGAGAAACCAGACAGCCTTTGTGAAGGTTGTATCTTGGGGAAACAACACAGAGAAAGTTTTCCATCTGGGAAAAGCATAAGGGAAAAAGCACCCTTAGAGATTGTCCACTCAGATTTATGTGGACCGATGCAAACTCCATCACTTGTAGGCAGCCACTATATTCTGACATTTATTGATGATTTTACTAGAAAAACTTGGGTTTATTTCCTGAAGAACAAAAGTGAAGTGTTTGAAATATTTTGCAATTTCGAAGCACTTGTGGAAAACCAGAGCAGGCTGCATATCAAAGTTCTAAGAACTTATAGAGGAGGTGAGTATATCTTCAAAGAATTTCTACGTTTTGGTAGAGAAAATGGAATTCATAAGCAGTTTACCACTAGGTACACTCTACCGAAAGGAAGAATAGGACAATCATGGATATGGCGAGGAGTATGCTAAAAGAAAAACATTTGCCAAATGACTATTGGGATGAAGCTATACACTGTGTAGCGTACATTTTGAATAGATACCCTACAAAAGCAGTCATGTACAGAGTGCTGGAAGAAGCATGGAGTGGGAGAAAGCAAGGAGTCACCCACATGAAAGTTTTTGGATGTGTGGCTTATGCACACATTCCAGATCAGCTAAGGAAGAAGTTGGACAGCAAAGAGAAGAAATGTATTTTCATTGGATACAGTGAGGAATCCAGAGCTTATAGGTTGTATAACCCATCCACCAAGAAGTTTTTTCCAAGCAGAGATGTTCAGTTCATTGAGGAGGAAGCTTGGGATGGAAGCATAGAGAAGACAATGAATGTTAAAAACTGTTTGTCTCATGATGAAGATGACGAGGAGTTGGCTGAAATACATCCCCAAACAGAAGCACCAACACAAGGACAGCAAGGGACACTTTTGAGGAGAAATGAAAGTGCTTGTCCAAGCACATCACAAGGAGGAAATTCAAGTGCTTCTTCAAGCACTTGTACACCAAATGAAAGAGGTAAGAAGTTCAGAAATTTAAGTGACATTTATGAACAAGAGGCAATAAATGAAGGTATGAATTCTTTGTTTTCTCTATATTTTCATGTTGATGACCCTGTTCATTTCGAAGAAACAATTAAGGATAAGAAATGGATAGAAGCTATGGATGAGGAGATCAATGCCATAGAAAGAAACATGACATGGGATTTGGTTGAACTACCAAAAGGAAAAGAAGTCATTGGAGTTAAATGGGTCTACAAGACCAAGAGTAATGCTGAAGGAAAAATAGAAAGACACAAGGCAAGGCTGGTTGTCAAAGGATATAAGCAGCATTATGGGAGAGACTATGAGGAAACTTTTGCACTGGTTGCTAGGATGGAAACAGTGAGAGTAGTGATGTCCATAGCAGTACAAAACAAGTGGAAAGTTTACCAAATGGATGTGAAGTCAACATTCCTAAATGGAGTATTAATGGAAGAGGTTTACATTGAACAACTTCCAGGCTATGAAAAGAAAGGCCAAGAGCACAAAGTGTGCAAATTGAAGAAAGCTATTTATGGGTTGAAGCAAGCACCAAGAGTGTGGTACAGTAGGATAGATTCCTATCTACTGGAAAATGGATTTGAAAAATGTGAGGGAGAACCCACCCTCTACATCAAAGAAAAGGATGGTAAAATACTAATTGTGCGTTATATGTTGATAATGTTATTTTCACAGGTAATGATGATTATCTCATTGAAAATTTCAAAACAGTCATGAGAGAAGAATTTGAAATGACTGAGATGGGTTTGCTGAGATACTTCTTAGGAATAGAAGTAGAACAAAATGAAAATGGAATTTTTATCTCACAAGCAAAATATGTTAAGGAAGTGTTGGAAAGATTTAACATGCAAGAGAGCAAGGCAGCAATCACTCCCACAGTAATGGGACTAAAACTCAGCAAAGAGGATAGCAGCAAGGATTTTGATCCTAGTTTGTACAAGAGCATAGTTGGTAGCCTCATGTATTTGACTGCAACTAGGCTGGATATAATGTATGCTGTTAGTTTAATTTCCTGATTCATGGAGAGGCCAAAAGAAGCACATTGGCAGGCAACAAAAAAGGTTCTGAGGTATGTTAAAGGTACTTAAAGGTTTGGCATTTTATATACCACTTCAGAATGTTCAGATTTAATTGGATACACTGATAGTGATTGTGCTGAAAGTGTAAATGATCGGAAAAGCACATCCGGTTATGTTTTTGACATGGGTTCAAGAGCCATTTCATGGGCCTCTAAAAAACAACCTATTGTAGCGTTGTCTACAACAGAGGCAGAATATGTGGCAGCTACAACAACAGCATGTCAAGCAATTTGGATGAGAAGAATGTTAAGGAGTTTATGCCAAGAGCAAACAAATGCAACTGTGATTTTTTGTGACAATAGCTTAGCTATTGCATTATCCAAGAATGTTGTGTTTCATAAGAGAACGAAACATATTGACACAAAGTTTCATTACATTAGGGAATTGGTGAATAGTGGAGAAATTGTCTTACAACATTGCAGAACTCAGGAGCAGGTTGCTGACATTCTGACCAAACCATTGGGCCAGAAAAGTTTTGAGTTTATGAGGAAATGTTTGGGTATGACTTATAACTCAGTAGTTGAAATTAAAGGGGAGTGTTGAAATATAATTCCATCTGCAGTGTTTATTTCAGAAAACCGCTTGTTTCTTTTCTTTCTTGCGATGCGATCTGATCGTAGATCGCAAATCGCATTTATACCCACTGCCTCCGTCTATTCCCTTGAAGTCTTCCGACGTGACGTTGCGATGCGATACTATCGCATATCGCAAATCGCGTCTGCACCCAGTTGCCTCCGCTACGTCCTGTGTTTTCTGCCGATTGTGATCCCGCGATGCGATTTGTTCGCAAATCACAGATCTCATCCATATGTGTTATGTCTCCGCTGCTTGGTCTTCCGCCGATGCGATATTGCGATGCACTCTGATCGCATCGCACATTGCCTCACCTGCAAACAATCTCCGTCGTCCATTCATTTGATCCGACGACCCATATTTGTTCCCATCATATTCATGCCTCTGCCATACGGTCTTTACGCCTTAACCTGTTTTGTGTTCCCGAAGAAGGAAGAATGCCAGAACGAGCACTTTGCGTCATTACTCTTCGCCAATTGCATTTAACAAAAAGCATGGCCGAGAAGGAAAAGGACATGCCTCGAGCCGGACGCAGCATTTATCAGTTATGGAGATCCACTCCACCTGCTCGAGAGGTACAACAGAGCATCGGAAAAGATCTATTTTGTCCACTAAAGCAAGCAGTTTGTAGCAGAGACTCCATCAGAAAGTTAAAGCGGTTGGTGGACAGTTATGACTCCTCCTCGCATATCTTAGTAATGTAGAAAAATGTATTATATAGTATGTGTAGACTGTAGAGTAAAAAAAAGGTGAGTTTTTTTTTGTAAAGCACAACAGTGCTGAGACACAAAAAAAACCTTTTTTTTGTGGAATTGAAGCATTCCTGTTTGTAATCCCTCTGTGAAAGGAAGACCTGTTGTAACAATAGTTTTTTTTATGAATACAAAAGTTTTTTTGTGTGTGAAACTCTGTTCTCTGAAAACAAATTTTTAGTTTCTGCTGTGTGAAAACAGAGCATTGTTCTCTGTTCAGTTTATTCGGTTTTATTTGGAATCATCAGAAATTCCCATCATTTAAGTTCCATATATAATAAAAAACTGTAGTTCAACTCCACATCTTTAAATTCCATATATAATAAAAAACTAAAAAACTCTAGTTTAAAATTTAAATGTTGTATGTTGTGGTTGTTTTATTAAAAGGTTTAACACTAAATTTGAGTTATTAATATCGAGTTGACTAAATTTATTTATGCATTTCAAATAAAAAAATAGGGAGAATTGTATTGTATTACCACTATATCACTGAAATGCATGAAAAATTAACCAAAAAATCCTTTAGAACCATTAAACTTATTCACCTATTTATCGATCTTTGAATTCCCCTATTCACTCCAAAGGAATTGGTCTACTATTTCTGGTCCCAGATTAGCTTGAGCTGTTTGAAATGTTGTTTTGATAAGCAATGACATCATGTTTGATCGAGAATTTAAATTATGTTTCATCTTGCTTGTTGTGATCGAGAATTGAAATTATGTTTATCTTGCTTATTGGGCAAGAACATAATTTTTTGAACTTGCTAAAGGTAAGAAGTATTGCGGGTATATTATTTTTTGTCAAGGTAAGTAGCATTGCGAGTATATTATTTTTTGTTAGATAATTTAATTTCAATCACATTGCAGATTTTCAGGATATTTGGGAATCAGAGGGACATGGGCGCAATTAATTTTCCGTCCAATTTCTAAATATTCGGGGAACTTGCAATTGACTTAAAAATACCTTTCCAATCACTTGCTATGTTATATATTTGTATGTTTAAATCTCAAAATTTCATTTCAATTAATTAATTTTAATTCAATTTTAATATAATAATTTTATTATTGATGTCTCCATAATTTTCAATTAGTGTCCTAGTATCAGAACTAATTTTACATAAAACCAACTTGAGCGAAGTGAGAGCAACAAAGAAAAGGAAGTGAATCTGCAAAAAAAACAACTTGAGGTAAGTGAGAGCAACAAAAAAAAAAGCCGAGTCTGCAAAAAACTCCAACAAAATAGCGAAAAAAATCAACTGTTGAGAACCCCACTACTGTCAAACCGTTGAAGGCCAAGAAAAAAAAGTTATCTATTATGTTTGATAAATCCATTTTTTTTTTTAAATTGAGGAGCGGTTGCTAACGCATCCAAGATGTTGTGGCAGCCAAAAGTACATTACTGTAATTTATAAGGCACTATTCAACGGTCAACAATTAAAGGAGAAAGGCACCATTTTGTAGTCCCACATAAGGGATAAAACCCAATAGCAGCCGATTGTGTAGCCGCAAAGCAACCGTGTAGTAGGGAACATCGGCCCAACGCATACCCATTGAAGGACTACGTGCGTTGATCTTCTCAAACTTATGAAATTAGCGATTTATGCATTGCAGTGCTGCCATATGCCATCGATAAGTGCATTGACCGCTGACGACATAAACCATTCATTTTTTGATTTAAGATGCTAAGATATGCCATAATATGTTTTTGAGAGAAGTTTTGGTGTAGGGAGAGGATGAAAATGGATGCATAATAATAGATTAAAATATCAAATAATAAAATTACTTGAAATTATTAAAATCTCCTTTTAAAACTGTTTTTAATATTTAATAAACCAATAAAAACTAAGAAAAACATCACTCTGTTCTATAATTCTATTTGTAACATAAAAATAAATTAATTTTAAACATACAAAAATAGAAATCTTAGAGAACCCTGTTTGCACAGCATCATAAAAAAGTTTTTTTTTCCCTTGTAAAAATGTTGTCAATAGGTTAAATAAGTGATTATGAACGTGTGTATCTCATACTCTCCCCTATGAAAATCCATTTTTAATGTAGTTTTTAAGTGAGTCATGCAGAAATGCCATTACAGTGTTTAAACCAAGCAAGATGAAATGAAACTCATGACAAAAGATGAGTATGGAAATAGTGGAACTCGATCCACCAATGACAAGGAATATATGGATGCAATGAGCAAATGCAACATTCTAAATGTTATCACTCAGGTTGTTCCCTTTGACTCCTAAGGGAATACGGCCGAGTTAACCACAGACCAATCTTTGGATTGCAGGTCCTAGCCTACCTGCAATCAGAGAGGGCTCTCTCTTTATGATTTAGCTTTGTTTTGGGGAGATTTTAGGCTAGTTATGATATGCATGAGTTTGTTTTAAGTTTGGTGGGATGATTGATGTTTTCAGACAGAGTTGGCATGCAAAGTGTAAGAAGTTCAGACCATTGGGCATGGAGTCAATGAATGTGAAATGTTGGGTGTGTTTTCTTTGGTAGAAGAGAGGAATACAGAGGAGGATAGCTACACATGGAAATAAAGGCCAAGAGCACAAAGTGTGCAAATTGAATAAAGCTTTTTATGGGCTGAAGCAAGCACCAAGAGCGTGGTACAGTAGGATAGATTCCTATCTACTGGAAAATGGATTTGAAAAATGTGAGGGAGAACCTACCCTCTACATCAAAGAAAAGGATGGTAAAATACTAATTGTGTGTTATATGTTGATAATGTTATTTTCACAGGTAATGATGATTATCTCATTGAAAATTTCAAAACAGTCATGAGAGAAGAATTTGAAATGACTGAGATGGGTTTGCTGAGATACTTCTTAGGAATAGAAGTAGAACAAAATGAAAATGGGATTTTTATCTCACAAGAAAAATATGTTAAGGAAGTGTTGGAAAGATTTAACATGTAAGAGAGCAAGGCAGCAATCACTCCCACAGTAATGGGACTAAAACTCAGCAAAGAGGATAGCAGCAAGGATTTTGATCCTAGTTTGTACAAGAGCATAGTTGGCAGCCTCATGTATTTGACTGCAACTAGGCCGGATATAATGTATGCTGTTAGTTTAATTTCCTGATTCATGGAGAGGCCAAAAGAAGCACATTGGCAGGCAGCAAAAATGGTTCTGAGGTATGTTAAAGGTACTTAAAGGTTTGGCATTTTATATACCACTTCAGAATGTTCATATTTAATTGGATACACTGATAGTGATTGGGCTGAAAGTGTAAATGATCGGAAAAGCACATCCGGTTATGTTTTTCACATGGGTTCAGGAGCCATTTCATGGGCTTTTAAAAAACAACCTATTGTAGCGTTGTCTACAGCAGAGGCAGAATATGTGGCAGCTACAACAACAGCATGTCAAGCAATTTGGATGAGAAGAATGTTAAGGAGTTTATGCCAAGAGCAAGCAAATGCAACTGTGATTTTTTGTGACAATAGCTCAGCTATTGCATTATCCAAGAATGTTGTGTTTCATAAGAGAACGAAACATATTGACACAAAGTTTCATTACATTAGGGAATTGGTGAATAGTGGAGAAATTGTCTTACAACATTGCAGAACTCAGGAGCAGGTTGTTGACATTCTGACCAAACCATTGGGCTAGAAAAGTTTTGAGTTTCTGAGGAAATGTTTGGGTATGACTGATAACCCAGTAGTTGAAATTAAAGGGGAGTGTTGAAATATAATTCCAACTGCAGTGTTTATTTCAGAAAACCGCTTGTTTCTTTTCTTTCTTGCGACGCGATCTGATCGCAGATCGCAAATCGTATTTATACCCACTGCCTCCGTCTATTCTCTTGAAGTCTTCCGACGTGACGTTGCGATGCGATACTATCACATATTGCAAATCGCGTCTGCACTCAGTTGCGTCCGCTACGTCCTGTGTTTTCTGCCGATTGCGATCCCGCGATGCGATTTGTTCGCAAATCGCAGATCGCATCCATATGTGTTATGTCTCCACTGTTTGGTCTTCCGCCGACGCGATATTGCGATGCACTCTGATCGCATCGCACATTGCCTCACCTGCAAACAATCTCCGCCGTCCATTCATTTGATTCGACGACCCATATTTGTTCCCATCATATTCATGCCTCCGCCATACAGTCTTTACGCCTTAACCTGTTTTGTGTTCCTGAAGAAGGAAGAATGCCAGAACGAGCACTTTGCGTCGTTACTCTTCGCCAACTGCATTTAACAAAAAGCATGGCCGAGAAGGAAAAGGACATGCCTCAAGCCGGACACAGCATTTATCAGTTATGGAGATCCACTCCACCTGCTCGAGAGGTACAACAAAGCATCGGAAAAGATCTATTTTGTCCACTGAAGCAAGCAGTTTGTAGCAGAGACTCCATCAGAAAGTTAAAGCGGTTGGTGGACAGTTATGACTCCTCCTCGCATATCTTAGTAATGTAGAAAAATGTATTATATAGTATGTGTAGATTGTAGAGTAAAAAAAAGGTGAGTTTTTTTTTGTAACGCACAACAGTGCTGAGACACAAAAAAAAACCTTTTTTTTGTGGAACTGAAGCATTCCTGTTTGTAATCCCTCTGTGAAAGGAAGACCTGTTGTAACAACAGTTTTTTTTATGAATACAAAAGTTTTTTTTGTGTGTGAAACTCTGTTCTCTGAAAACAAATTTTTAGTTTCTGCTGTGTGAAAACAGAGCATTGTTCTCTGTTCAGTTTATTCGGTTTTATTTGGAATCATTAGAAATTCCCATCATTTAAGTTCCATATATAATAAAAAACTGTAGTTCAACTCCACATCTTTAAATTCCATATATAATAAAAAACTAAAAAACTCTAGTTTAAAATTTAAATGTTGTATGTTGTGGTTGTTTTATTAAAAGGTTTAACACTAAATTTGAGTTATTAATATCGAGTTGACTAAATTTATTTATGCATTTCAAATAAAAAAATAGGGAGAATTGTATTGTATTACCACTATATCACTGAAATGCATGAAAAATTAACCAAAAAATCCTTTAGAACCATTAAACTTATTCACCTATTTCTCGATCTTTGAATTCCCCTATTCACTCCAAAGGAATTGGTCTACTATTTTTGGTCCCAGATTAGCTTGAGCTGTTTGAAATGTTGTTTTGATAAGCAATGACGTCATGTTTGATCGAGAATTGAAATTATGTTTCATCTTGCTTGTTGTGATCGAGAATTGAAATTATGTTTATCTTGCTTATTGGGTCGAGAACATAATTTTTTGAACTTGCTAAAGGTAAGTAGCTAAAGGTAAGAAGTATTGCGGGTATATTATTTTTTTTCAAGGTAAGTAGCATTGCAGGTATATTATTTTTTGTTAGATAATTTAATTTCAATCACATTGCAGATTTTCAGAATATTTGGGAATCAGAGGGACATGGGCGGGATTAATTTTCCGTCCAATTTCTAAATATTCGGTGAACTTGCAATTGACTTAAAAATACCTTTCCAATCACTTGCTATGTTATATATTTGTATGTTTAAATCTCTAAATTTCATTTCAATTAATTTAGTTTAATTCAATTTTAATATAGTAATTTTATTATTGATGTCTCCATAATTTTCAATTAGTGTCCTAGTATCAGAACTAATTTTACATAAAACCAACTTGAGCGAAGTGAGAGCAACAAAGAAAAGGAAGTGAATCTGCAAAAAAAACAACTTGAGGTAAGTGAGAGCAACAAAAAAAAAAGCCGAGTCTGCAAAAAACTCCATCAAAATAGCGAAAAAAATCAACTGTTGAGAACCCCACTACTGTCAAACCGTTGAAGGCCAAGAAAAAAACGTTATTTGTTATGTTTGATAAATCCATTTTTTTTTTTAAATTGAGGAGCGGTTGCTAACGCATCCAAGATGTTGTGGCATCCAAAAGTACGTTACCGTAATTTATAAGGCACTATTCAACGGTCAACAATTAAAGAAGAAAGGCACCATTTTGTAGTCCCACCTAAGGGATAAAACCCAATAGCAACCGATTGTGTAGCCGCAAAGCCACCGTGTAGTAGGGGAGCAGTTTGAAACATTGGCCCAACGCATACCCATTGAAGGACTACGTGCATTGATCTTCTCAAACTTATGAAATTAGCGATTCATGCATTGCAGTGCTGCCATATGCCATCGATAAGTGCATTGACCGCTAACGACATAAACCATTCATTTTTTGATTTCAGATGCTAAGATATGCCATAGTATGTTTCTGAGAGAAGTTTTGGTGTAGGGAGAGGATGAAAATGGATGCATAATAATAGATTAAAATATCAAATAATAAAATTACTTGAAATTATTAAAACCTTTTTTAAAACTGTTTTTAATATTTAATAAACCAATAAAAACTAAGAAAAACATCACTCTGTTCTATTATTCTATTTGTAACATAAAAATAAATTAATTTTAAACATAAAAAAATAGAAATCTTAGAGAACCCTGTTTGCACAGCATCACAAAAAAGTTTTTTTTTTCCCTTGTAAAAATGTTGTCAATAGGCTAAATAAGTGATTATGAACGTGTGTATCTCATACTCTCCCCTATGAAAATCCATTTTTAATGTAGTTTTTAAGTGAGTCATGCAGAAATGCCATTACAGTGTTTAAACCAAGCAAGATGAAATGAAACTCATGACAAAAGATGAGTATGGAAATAGTGGAACTCGATCCACCAATGACAAGGAATATATGGATGCAATGAGCAAATGCAACATTCTAAATGTTATCACTCAGGTTGTTCCCTTTGACTCCTAAGGGAATACGACCGAGGTAACCACAGACCAATCTTTGGATTGCAGGTCCTAGCCTACCTGCAATCAGAGAGGGCTCTCTCTTTATGATTTAGCTTTGTTTTGGGGAGATTTTAGGCTAGTTATGATATGCATGAGTTTGTTTTAAGTTTGGTGGGATGATTGATGTTTTCAGACAGAGTTGGCATGCAAAGTGTAAGAAGTTCAGACCATTGGGCATGGAGTCAATGAATGTGAACTGTTGGGTGTGTTTTCTTTGGTAGAAGAGAGGAATACAGAGTAGGATAGCTACACATGGAACAATCTTTAATGCTGGAATTAAGATGAAATGGAGGTCAGGGAATGAAAGGCAATTAAGGATCTTTCATTCAGCTAACAGAGGGAAAGTGAATGAATATTATCTAGGAGCAATGAAGGATTCCTAAACAGCATTCAGAAATGAGAGAACTAGCGTAAACATGATCAATGAAGTATACATATTCATGACTAATTCTGAAGAAAACATAGAGAAATCACAGAAATTGAGCACAGAGTACAGGTAAGTAACATCTGAGCTATTCTTCTTTCCTGCAATCTAGATCATGATACATAGATGATAGACTAAACATAGAAACTGAAAGACAAGTGAGAAAGACTTATTGAACCATAAGGAAGCACGAGAATTCCATATTTTGCTCTTTAGCCATTAAAACCACAACTAGCTAGTTCATAAGCAAACATTCCAGCAATATTTGTTCATAGAAGTTCTCAAAATATACAGCGCAAGTCTAGAATGAGCTTCTCAACCAACCAACCAACCCCTATTACATAGATCAGGGTGGTATATATAAGAAAAATATCTACAAAACAGATATGAGGGAAGATCTGAGGAAATAACTCTATTTAACCTAACTTCTACTGAAATAAATGCAAAAGATATCTATCTAATGCTGCGTTGGAGGCAGCTGCATCAAAATTGAGGCTTGAAGGTGTCCCTTAGCTGTGTGCTGGTCATTCTGCAATAACTGCTCTTTAATCTCTGAGTTGCCCCTCTTAGTCGGTTCTGCTGTTCTTGGTGGGCTTTAATGTGCATTAAACTGATCTGATGTAGCTTTAAAGTATTCACTGATACTCTTTGACCTGCGGGGATCCTCTTTAATGCTTTGCTTTGGCTTTTACGCCCACTGATACACTTTAATTGTTAAACTGATACTCTTTCGCTGAATCTGGACCCTTTCTCTCCACTTTATTCACAAAATAGAGCTGCTGAGGTGCTTTTATTGCTTTCTATGGGCTTTAGAAGGTCTATCGGTGCTGGCCGATCAAAACATTAACAAAAGAAAGAATACTGCATAATAGAGACTGTGCTGAGGCCGTAGGCTTACTGTCTGGAGCTATTCTGGGCCGAGGCGATAAAAAATAGGCAAAGAATGAATGCTGGCCCTTTTGCAGTTGGAGCGCATGGGCGCCGAACTAAAAACATGAAGAAATGCCTCTTTCCCTTATAAAAGGCAATAAACCATATTACACGGGAAATTCAATGAAAACAGAGGCGGGAGCGATACTGTAGCTCAAAATAGATCTGGGCTGTTGGATCGCGCGAAGGCAGATCCAACGGCTGCGACGAAGTCACAATATCGCTATCGAGAGAGGAGCGGGGGCGGGGCTTTATATATGTATAAGACTTGCGATATAGCGATCGCTGATATCGCATCAGCGATCGCATATCGGGGGTGGAGGCTTTTATATATATGCGATGGATGAAGCGATATTATATGGACCGTTAGATCTGGGGTTTGATCGGACGGCAGCGATTAAATCGCTACATCGCAATCAGCGGGGACATGGGGTATGCACCTTATATATAGCGATATGCTGATTGCGATAATCGCATCGGCGGAGTTATATCGGAGACATATATAAAAGGGGCCGCTGCTGCGACCTCCGACAGCAATATCGCGTCGAAGGGGGGGGATGCAATCGGTGAGGGGTTTTACACTTTGGATAAGAGTTTTCAATGCATCGAAAGGAGTCCAATAGCATTGGAAGGGATCTTTACAATCGGAGAAGGGAAATATGAGATCGGAGGTGGATCTTTATGCATTTGAAGGGGTTTTCAACGCATCGGAGGCATTAATCAAGGTTGAAAGAGGGTTTTTGCACATCGGAGGGGGGGTTTTATGCATTGGAAGGGGTCCAAATGCATAGGAAGATGGTTTAAAGAAGCAAATAAGGGTTCTTACTAAGTTTCAAGCAAACTTAGTAATTCCCAGGCATTACTTATGGTTATTTTTCAACCAGAGGGAGGGGATATGTATATAAAGGGGGATATTTAACATATTTTTAGTATGGGAAGGGGAAAAATCATGGGATTTACATAGTAGAGTTAGAAATTAATATGGATTTTGATCAGAAAGCGCTAAGGATAGAAATCTTAGGCTTTAAAGGGGAAAAATGACTTATAGAAGGAATATGAGCTCCCCTAAGCAAAGCAGATCTTTACTTAGGCAAATGTTTATGGAATATGATGAATTTTGGAGATATTAAGCAGATCTTAACATCTTTAGGGGAAGTTAGTGAATGATTTGGGGAAAAGGAAGAAGGGGAAGTTAGTCATGCCACGCTTGAGCTGCTCCAAGGGAAAATTTCCTTGCACTTGTGATCTGGAGTAGATTTAACACTTTGAAACACAAAACTGATCACAATCCTTGATTCTGCAACCTCAAAACTGCCTACCCAGCCTACTTACCTAACATTTTTTCTTCTTTTTGTTTGGGTGCACTTGAACTAGCAAACCCAGCTTTTCATCTTTTCTTTTGGCTATCCTCCTATCTAAATCTATCCTTATTTCTGCCGGGGGCTCAGATTAAACAGTTGAGCACCCTTGTTTCTCTACCTATCTAACAATCTGCCAAGATTAAACAGTTTGGACAGATATTCATTCTCTATCTCTAAAAACAAGAAATTTAAACCTAGGGAAGCCAAGATTAAGCTGTTTGGCCTTCCCTTAACAGTAACAAAATTAGTGATTACTTGGAAATATGGAACCTTTGCAGCATGGAAAGGATGAACATATTCGGCACTTCCATAGTCAATCATGAAAAATGACACCTATTGGAATAGGAGGCTAACAGTGGCTCCTCTTGGGGTGGCTTTTCCTTGTGAAAAGTCAAGAACAACAGGTCAGATGGCCTTATATTCAATTTTTGCTGTACTCTGAAAATTTCCCTTTGCTGGTTGCTTTATTTATATATATGACAACAGACTTGAAGAGCTTAGGGCCTTCACTTCGGGCTTCAACTGCAGCAAGCTTGCTATCCAAACAGAAAACTGAAATCCTACCTACTTACTCTAATCAGCACTTTCTTTGCTGGTTAGGTGAAATGAAACAGCCAATGCAGCCACTTAAGCATTATATACATCAGTGACTTTTGTTCCTTGTGCTTGTTGGTGCTTAAAACTGAGATCTTGCAATCCGATATAGCTTTGTTAACTTTTGAGAAGAAAAGGGAATTGCTGATCTCCTTTCTTGAATCAAGAAACTGTACAAAATGGGCTTGCAAAATATATGCATAATTCTTGGGCTGATTTAAACAACTGTACAAATTCTTTGGATAGCTATCATGCTTTGGTAATGGGAAATCACTATCAACCTAATTTTGACCCTTGCATCCTGTTAATGGAGAAGAATTCTGATTTCCCCCATCACTCAACCTATCAGCAGATGGATTATACAGATCCTAGAATGATTCACGCAATTTATTACATACAGGTTCAGATGGAACCTGGCAGATTTGTGCTTGCTCCTCCTCCTTTTCTTTAAATAATTCAGATGATTCAAAACAAAGCGGCAGGGAAACAACTGGGACCATTTGATCATAAGTTGCTGCTTCTAAGTCTTCTCCTGCAATTTGATATTCAGTGGCTTTTTGGGGCTGCAAATCTAGAAGTGATGCATCATAAGCAAGGATTTGACTCTCCTCTAAATGGTCAGTATCAAAGCACGCTGACACTTGATTATTAACTGCATGATAATTCTCCCTAATAAATTGAAAAGATTCGAAACAAAATGGTAAAGTTCCTTCGCTGGTTTCAACATTTTCTGCATTTTCCTCCTCCTCTTCATAGCTGAAATGAGCAAGCTGATCACTGGGTTCAGGCTGCTGAATCTGAACTTTGCCTTCTCCCAAAATAGCTTCTGACTCCTCTGCAAGGCTGATTTGGATTTGAGGCACATAATCTTCATCATATTGTTCATATTTGGGAAGACAACTGAAAGAAGAAAAGAAATTATCTTCATACAATAGATTAGGAGATTCATCCATATATTGCTCTATGAATATGTCATCTGATTTGGGGGAAATGGGCTCGTGAATATCAATTTCTTCCCTTCGCAAAACAGATGTGTTCTGGCGCTCAAGACATTCAACTTTCATTGTGATCTTCTGTATCATTTCCTCTGATTCCTTTATCAAACTATGAAGTCTTTCCTCTTCCTCTGCCTTCCGCTTTTCTTCTCTGATCTTCAGATTAACCTCCACGTCCACTGCTATGTCCTGCATCTGTTTCATAGTGGACGGGCTTCTTTCTCTCAGACGAAATTCAATCTCTGGATCAAAAGCTCTTGGATAATGCATTAGAGCTAAATCAGGGGGAGGCCTTATACTTAATGGCATTGAATAATAGATTTGATTGAATCTGTCTGAAAATTGTTGCACTGTTTCTTCTGGATGCCTTTTTAACTGATTATATTCTTCTATGAGCATGAGGAAATTGACTTTGATCATCCATCTATCAAGGAAGAGTTTGAGAAACTGCTCAAGACTTGAGATGCTGGCCTCAAGCAAGGTTTTGAACCAAGTCCTAACTTTGCCTTGCAAAGAAAGAGCGAAAAGCCTAAGACTAGCATCCACATCATCCACTTCAAATATGTTAAGATAGTCTTCAAAAACTTGAATATGCTTTTGAGCAGTAACACCATTCTCTCCATCAAATCTTGGGAGATACTCAGGATGATCTTTAGGCAAAGGATTAATCGTGGGAGGAAAAATGAGTGGCTTATATCTATCAGGAACTTTCTGAGGCACGGGAATATGTACAGGGATTGGACGATTGGGCTCGATTTTTGGTTTATCCTTGGTTGTATGATGATCTTCAACAGCAATAGAAAACTGCTGTTCTAATGTGCAAGCAGGCTTTTCAACAACATTTTTCAAAGGAAAATTATAAAAATTATCTCTTAAATACAATATACATAGAAAAATCTTATGGATGAGAAAGAACATAATATCTTGGATAATAATCCAGGTCAAAAACTTGATCTTTTCATAGAGTTCTCTCGGGTTCATTTCTCCAGTGGAGTCTTTATTATGAAAATGATGTGGAGTCGCCAGGTGGATGATTTAACCTCAGTGTGTCTGATCCCTGTCCACCATCACAGATCAGATCTAAACGTGAAAATGATTCTGAAGGAAAAGGTTCACTTTCTCCACGAAAGAAATTTTTTTAAGATTTTTATGATTATTTTGATTTTTTTTTTTTTGTGATTTTTTCAAAAACGATTGTATTTGAGTCAAGGAACTGATCAAGTCTTTGGATTTGGAGTAATAAACAAATGATTTAGGTCCCCAGTGGAGTCGCCAATGATGTTATCGCTCAGGTTGTTCCCTTTGACTCCTAAGGGAATACGACCAAGGTAACCACAGACCAATCTTTGGATTGCAGGTCCTACCCTACCTGCAATCAGAGAGGGCTCTCTCTTTATGATTTAGCTTTGTTTTGGGGAGATTTTAGGCTAGTTATGATATGCATGAGTTTGTTTTAAGTTTGGTGGGATGATTGATGTTTTCAGACAGAGTTGGCATGCAAAGTGTAAGAAGTTCAGACCATTGGGCATGGAGTCAATGAATGTGAACTGTTGGGTGTGTTTTCTTTGGTAGAAGAGAGGAATACAGAGCAGGATAGCTACACATGGAACAATCTTTAATGCTGGAATTAAGATGAAATGGAGGTCAGGGAATGAAAGGAAATTAAGGATCTTTCATTCAGCTAACAAAGGGAAAGTGAATGAATATTATCTAGGAGCAATGAAGGATTCCTAAACAGCATTCAGAAATGAGAGAACTAGCATAAACATGATCAATGAAGTATACATATTCATGACTAATTCTGAAGAAAACATAGAGAAATCACAGAAATTGAGCACAGAGTACAGGTAAGTAACATCTGAGCTATTCTTCTTTCCTGCAATCTAGATCATGCTACATAGATGATAGACTAAACATAGAAACTGAAAGACAAGTGAGAAAGACTTATTGAACCATGAGGAAGCACGAGAATTCCATATTTTGCTCTTCAGCCATTAAAACCACAACCAACCAGTTCATAAGAAAACATTCCAGCAATCTTTGTTCATAGAAGTTCTCAAAATATACAGCGCAAGTCTAGAATGAGCTTCTCAACCAACCAACCAACCCCTATTACATAGCTCAGGGTGGTATATATAAGAAAAATATCTACACAATAGATCTGAGGGAAGATCTGAGGAAATAACTCTGTTTAACCTAACTTCTACTGAAATAAATGCAAAAGATATCTATCTAATGCTGCGCTGCAGGCAGCTGCATCAAAATTGAGGCTTGAAGGTGTCCTTTAGCTGTGTGCTGGTCAATCTGCAATAACTGCTCTTTAATCTCTGAGCTGCCCCTCTTAGTCGGTTCTGCTGCTCTTGGTGGGCTTTAATGTGCATTAAACTGATTTGATGTAGCTTTAAAGTATTCACTGATACTCTTTGACCTGTGGGGATCCTCTTTAATGCTCTTCTTTGGATTTTACGCCCACTGATACACTTTAACTGTTAAACTGATACTCTTTCGCTGAATCTAGACCCTTTCTCTCCACTTTATTCACAAAATAGAGCTGCTGAGGTGCTTTTATTGCTTTATGCGAGCTTTAGAAGGTCTATCGGCACTGGCCGATCAAAACATTAACAAAAGAAAGAATATTGCATAATAGAGACTATGATGAGGCCCTAGGCTTACTGTCTGGAGCTATTTTGGGCCGAGGCGATCAAAAATAGGCAAAGAATGAATGCTGGCCCTTTTGCAGTTGGAGCGCGCGGGCGCCGAACTAAAAACATGAAGAAATGCCTCTTTCCCTTATAAAAGGCAATAAACCATATTACACGGGAAATTCAATGAAAACAGAGGTGGGAGCGATACTGTAGCTCAAAATAGATCTGGGCCGTTGGATCGCGCGAAGGCAGATCCAACGGCTACGACGAAGTCGCAATATCGCTATCGAGAGAGGAGCGGGGGCGGGGCTTTATATATGTATAAGACTTGCGATATAGCGATCGCCGATATCGCATCGACGATCGCATATCGGGGGTGGAGGCTTTTATATATATGCGATGGCTGATGCGATAAGGGGCGAAGCGATATGATATGGACCGTTAGATCTGGGGGCTTGATCAGACGGTAGCGATTAAATCGCTACATCGCAATCGGCAAGGACATGGGGTATGCGCCTTATATATAGCGATATGCCGATTGCGATAAATGCATCGGTGGAGTTATATCGGAGACATATATAAAAGGGGCCACTGTTGCGACCTCCGACAGCGATATCGCGTCGGAGGGGGGCGATGCAATCGGTGAGGGGTTTTACACTTTGGATAAGAGTTTTCAATGCATCGAAAGGAGTCCGATAGCATTGGAAGGGATCTTTACGATCGGAGAAGGGAAATATGAGATCGGAGGTGGATCTTTATGCATTTGAAGGGGTTTTCAACGCATTGGAGGGGTTAATCAAGGTTGAAAGAGGGTTTTTGCACATCGGAGGGGGGGTTTTATGCATTGGAAGGGGTCCAAATGCATAGGAAGATGGTTTAAAGAAGCAAATAAGGGTTCTTACTAAGTTTCAAGCAAACTTAGTGTTAGCCTCCTATTTCAATAGGTTTCATATTTCATGATTGACTGTTTTACATGCCAAATATGTCATCTTTTTCATGCTGCAAAGGTTCCATATTTCCAAGAAAAACTCAGAAAAATTAAAAAATGTAAAGAGGGTATGTCCTAAAAGAATAATCAAAGGGCAAAAAGAAGAATTGGCCAAAGAGAAAAAATAAATGAAATGAACCCCAAACAAGAGGCTAGGAAAGTGTGCAAGCTCAAATGCCACTACTATGTTCCATTTTTGATGTAAAGCTCCATTTTTGAAAGATTTCATAGTTAAGGGAAGGCCAAACAGCTTAATCTTGGCTTCCCTAGGTTTAAATTGCTTGTTTTAGAAGATAGAGAATGAATATCTGTCCAAACTGTTTAATCTTGGCAGATTTGTAGATAGGTAGAGAAGCAAGGGTGCTCAACAGCTTAATCTGAGCACCTGGAAGAAATAAGGGTAGATTTAGATAGAAGGATAGCCAAAAGAAAAGATGAAAAGCTGGGTTTGCTAGTTCAAGTGCACCAAAAACAAAAAGAAGAGAAAATGCTAGGTAAGTAGGCTGGGTAGGTAGTTTTGAGGTGGAAAAATGATGAATTGTGATCCATTTCATATTTTCAAGTGTTAAATCTATTCAGATCACAAGTATAAGGCAAAATCCATTTGGAGCAGCTCAAGAGAGGCATGTCTAACTTCCCCTTCTTCCTTTTCCCCAAAACATTCACTAACTTCCCCTAAAGAGGTCAAGATCTGCTTGACATTTCTTAATTTCATCATTTTTCATATCATTTGCCTAAGTAAAGGTCTGCTTTACCTAGGAGTACTCATATCTCATTCTACAAGTTCTATTTCCCCTTTTAAGCCTAAGATTTCTATCCTTAGCGATTTCTGATCAAAATCCATATTAACTTCTAACTTTATGATATAAATCCCATGATTTCTCCCTTCCCCTTACTAAAATATGTTATAAATCCCCTTTATATACATATCCCCTCCCTTGGTTGAAATATAACCATAAATATTCCCTTGGGAATTACTAAGTTTACTTGAAACTTAGTAAGAACCCTCATCTTGCCTCTCAAACCATCTTCCAATGCATTAGGACTCATTCCTATGCATAAAATCCCTTCCAAAATATAAAATCCCTCTTTTCATACTTTTGGACCCCTTCCAAAAGCATTAACAACCCTCTTTCCATACACTAAAACCCTTCCGATGCATGAAAACCCCTTTTAAATGCATAAACCCTCCTCCGATTGGAATTCCCCCCCTCCGACGCGATATCGCTGTCGGAGGTGGTAGTAGTGATGGCTCTTTACATATATATGCCCCTTCCCCTTGCTCTGATGCGATATCGCTATCGCATCCGAAGCGATATCGCTATCGGGAGCCCTCCGTACCACATATTTCATATATCCTGCTTACATCCGCCTTTATCGTTTATATCCTTTATTGTTAAAACTTAAGTTATATCGCAAAACCCGCATTTTTCCATTTTTTAATATAAACCCCGCCATATCGCATCGCTATCGCAATACATATAAAGGCCCGCTCCCCCGGGTTTCCCCGATAGCGAAACAGCGACTTAATCCTAGCAGTCCAATCGCCCCGCCCAGATCAACGACCCATATTTCATCGCATCGCAAGCCCTCATCGCTATCGCATTATCACTATCGCATCGCAATAAAACAATGGCGCATACCCCATGGTTCCCCGCCGACGCGATACACCGATCGCTCGGCAGCTGTTGGATCTTCCCCGCTCATCCGATGGTCCAGATCATATCTCTCCACACCCATTTCGCTCGCCCATGTTTTAAAGCCTCCATTGTATCCCCCGATAGCCGATTGCCGATGCGATATCGGCGATCGGCCCATCGCTCCATCGCATATATATAAAGCCCTCATCCTCCGCCCCGCCGATAAAGTGATCTTGCGACTTAATATTAGCCGTTGGATCTGCCATTGCGCGATCCAACGGCCAGGATTTATTCTAAGCTACAGCGCCGCTCCCGCCTGTGTTTTTCGTGATTTTTACATAGAAATTGGTCTTTTTCTGTGTAAAGGAAAAGAAGGCATTTTTTCATATTTTCACATGTATGCCTGTACGCGCTCCCGTCAAGGGAAATTATGCATTTCTCAGCCATTATTGATCGCTCCAAGCCCAGTTTTGCTCAAGGAAGCCAGCCTCGGCCTCAGCACAATCATCAGCATGTAGATCCTCCTCTGTTTTGCAGTCATTTCTTCCTTTTCGATCAGATTTCAATCGGCCAGCGCCGATACTCATCCAAAAGCCACAGAAAGCGCCACAGCTGCTATTTTTGCCTTAAAGTGGCAGAAAAGGGGCGATTTGACAGTTTGAAGTGTATCAGTGGAAAGATAAGGCCCAGATTCGAGTTAAAGTGTATCAATGAAGCGGCAAAGAGTATCAGATCGAAAAATATCAGTGGAGGACTTAATATCAAAGCAGATGAACATTAAAGGGCCTCCATCAAAGTCAAAGAAAGCGGTAAAAGCCATTTAAGGCTCTCAGATCACAGTTAATGATATTTTACGCCATCTGAGAGCAGTGGATCAAAGCCCAAAGCACAGTTATGGCTAAATGAACAGCACAGAGCCATAAGGACACATATTTACTCATTTTTGAGGCAGCTGCCCCAGCGCAACAGTTAGATAGATCTTTTATGCATTTATTTCAGGATAAGTTAGATTAAAAGGCACTTATTTCCCTCAGATCTGTTTAAGATCTGCTATAGTAGATATTTTTGGATATTTTCTCTATAAATACCACCCTCAGCAATGTATTAAAGGTTGGTTGGTTGATAATCCTCATTTTAGACTTGCGTTGTATACTTTGAGAGCCTCTATAATCAAAGATTGCTGGAATGCTTGGATGGCGAACTGTGTGTTGTGATTTAATGGCTGAAGAGTGACTATGGAATTCTCGTGCTTCTACATGGACCAATAAGTGTTTTTTACCTCGTTTTTCAGTTTTATGTTTGCTATATCATCTATGTGCCATGATCTAAATAGCAAGAAAGAAGAATAGCTTAGGCTTTGCTTGACAGCACTCTATGCTCAGTTCTTGTTATTTCTATATGTTTTCCTCTGAATTGGCTATGAATATGAATACCTTTTGGCTCATATTTACACTAGTTCCATTATATATGACTGTTATTTAGGAATTCTCGACTGCTCCTAGATAAACGTTCATTCACCTTCCTTTTGTTAGCTGATGAAAGATTTTTAGTTGCCTTTCATCTCTGACCTTCGTTCCATCTTTATTCCAGCTTGATATTGTTGTATGTGTAGCTATCCTGCTCTATATTCCTCTTGTGACCAAGAAAACGCACCAGCAGCCCTAATCTATGACTCCATGCCCAATGGTTTGAACTTCTCACACTATGCATCCCAACTCTGCTTGAAAGCATCATCCTTCCCACCAAAACTTAAACAAAACCCAAGAGCATCATATCTAGCCTAAAATCATATCAAAACAAAGCTAAATTATAAAGAGAGACCCCTATCTGATTGCAGGTAGGCTAGAACCTGCAGTCCAAAGATTGGTTTGTGGTTACCTCGGTCGTATCCCTTAAGGAGCCAAGGGACAACCTGAGTGATAACATCATTAGCGACGCCATTGGGGAATTATTCAAAAAATTCCAAAAAACAAGTTAGAAGCTAGCTTCCAAGAAGAAATCACGTAGTACCAGGTCAAATCCAGACCCAAATCCCACAGCTGTTTTTGAAAATCCTAATATAATTCCAAAGATCTCTAGGAAAGAAAGACAAGAAGATATCGCTGATTGTAGTTCTGAAACAGTTCAGCCAAGCTGTTTTCCAACCCCTGTTAAAGTTTTATTTCGTTCAGCCCCTACTTCCCCTTGTTGATCATCCACCTCTCCAAGCACCTTTTCCACACCCCCATTCACTGCACATACTACCACTATTACCACTGTTATTACAGCTGTTCCATCCGTTCCATTTATCCCTGCTGTTCCACTTATCCCTGTAAATATGGCTAACAGATATGCCCCTTTACAGCTGCCTGCAAATCCAGGGGCTATGCCTCAGGATTATCAAACCAAAATCACATATTTTGATGGTACTGGTTCTTGCACAGCCCTGCAACATACCAAGAAAATGCAGGACTATTTTGAGAATTATGAAATAGATGATGATGGTGTAAGAATGAAGATTTTTGTCCAAAGTTTGACTGGAGATGTAAGGCCTTGGTTTAGAGCTCTTCCTGCAAATTCCATAGCTGACCCAGAGGCCCTTTACCAAACATTTCTTAACAGATGGGAGAAAAGGAAAGATCCACTACACATTCTAGCTGAGTATGACACTATCAAAAGAGGCCCTCAAGAGGCTGTCTTAGACTATTGTGCTAGGTTCAACAATGTTTATAGTGCTATTCCACAAAACCTTAGACCTCCACCTGATCTAGCTTTATACAAATTCCTTGATGGATTTGATTCAGACATGGCATATCAATTGAGGGAAAGAGCCCCTCAAACCTTAGCAGAGATGCAGAATGTAGCTGTTAGTGTGGAGGCAAATCTGATTGCCAAACGAAATAGAGCAAGAGCTGAGAGAAGAACTACTTTCAAAGATGAACCTTCAACTTTTGAGCATAAACTTGATGCAATAATGAAAGGCATGGATAGTATTGGAGATAGAGTGGGAACCATTGAAAGAAAAGCCTCATGGGAAGGACAACCAAGCAATCCTATCGGAAACCCAAATTTTAGGAAAAACCAAAACCCAAACGTTGGAAGGGTTAGTCCAAACCATGATATAAGACCTCTTTTTCATGAAAACTTTGCTGAAGCATCCACATCTAGTGAGCCAACAGAGGACTCTCATATCAACTTGATGGGTTTGAAGGGTGATCAACAAGTTTTTCTAACCCAAGAAGACCAAGATGACCATGACATAAATCAATTTCAGACCAAGTCTGGAGAGTCATTTGACTTCAAACAAGGCTATGATTCAACAGTTTATGAGGTGCACAAACAATACAAATTGAGGACCAGAACCATAGATGTGCCTGAAACTATCAAAACGAATGATAGTAAACAGCCTAAGAAGATAAAGGACAAAGCTGTTCTTACAAAACCTGCTGATAAAACAAACCCAAAAGAAGTAACTGTAGAGGATATAACAGATATATCAGATGTTCAAGCCTCTAATAACCAGCCTTTTGTATCCTCTTCCTCAAAAGAAAATGTAAATAGCACTCCTCAAAGCCTTTCCAAAACAGAGATACCTCAAGATAACACTGAAAACCAAGAGAAAATTGCTGAAAGTGCAATTGAAAAAGGAAAATCTGCCAGTCACAATACTAAAACCCAATCAGAAAAACCTTTTGATTTAGAAGCAGAAATTGTTAAATTAAAGATATCTATTCCTCTCTCTGAGCTTGCTAAACATGATGTATACAGACAACAAATCAAAAGATCGCTGCAAATGCCAGAGAACAGGGATGATGTTAATGTCTTAGATGATCAACCTGAGCTCCTTTTCGGTCCTGAAGTCGATATAAAATCAGCACATGGAGCTGTTTTACCCTTCTATGTCAGTTTACACATCCATGATAAAATCTTGCACAATGCAATGTTTGATTCAGGTGCTTCAAACAACCTAATGCCAAAAGCTATAATGGAGAAGCTAAACCTTGATGTCACTAGACCCTACAAAGACTTATTTTCATTTGATTCTAGTCAGGTCAAGTGTTTAGGCTTAATCAAAGATTTATGTGTGTCTTTAGTCCAATACCCCAAAAAAACAATCTTAATGGACGTGGTGGTTGCTGACATTCCACCAAAGTATGGCATGCTCTTATCAAGATCTTGGGGAGCAAAACTCCAAGGATCTCTCCAACTAGACCTCTCTTATGCCACTATATCAGTCTTTGAGCAACCAAAGAGATTGTATAGGGAAACACTTATGAAATATGTGGTAAGTAGTAAGGAAAAGCCCCAAAACTTTCCAATTTACTCAATCCATTCTGATATGGATTCATTTATCTTGTTTAATGATGATATGTCTCCTCCCACTGATGATAAGCCTTTGTCTTTAGAACAAGAAACATACATAAGTGAGGAATCGGTTGCCCATACCCAAGAAACTGTCAAAACAATCAATGCATCCAGCACACAAGAGGAACTCAATAAAACAGAAAACTCAAATCTGCCCACTCCTAAAATGGTTGAAACTCTCAATACTAGTCAAGAGCAAGAAATCCTTTGGTATTTGGAGTTTGATGGTTCAGTAAATAAGCTAGGAGTAGGGGTAGGAGTATGGATCCATAATACACAAAACAATCATGCAGAGGGTCATGCTTATAGATTAAACTTCAGATGTACTAACAATATGGCAGAGTATGAGGCCCTCCTTTTAGGCCTTAAGCTAATCAAATCTCTAGGAGCTACAAAAGTTTCCATTCTAGGTGACTCCGACTTGATTATTCAACAGATGAAAGGTAACTTTCTTACAAATGACAATAGGCTAAGAGCTTATAGGACTGCTGCCACAGAAATACTGGATACCTTCACCGAATGCAAGCTTGCCAAAATTCCAAGAAGCCATAATCTACATGCACACAACCTAGCTACTTTTGCTAGCACTTGCAGGCTGCCTTTTGAGCCCAATCACCATTTCTCAGCTGAAATCAAACACAGGCCTGTAGTCCCTAATAATGTCAAAGACTGGCAAGTCTTTGAGAATGATGCACAGATCACCAATTTCCTCACTTTATAGCAAGAATTTTCGATCTTAAACATCGATGAAAATGCCATGGATGACCCACAACAGCAAATGAGCCTAAATGAGCAGACTGTAACAGCTGAAGCAGCAAATCAAATGCTGCACCCAACCATTTTTGATGATAAGAATATAGAAGAGCTGAAACAAATGAATTTGGATGAAATAGCTAAAACAGAGGCTGAAGTTATTGAACTGAAAGATAACTTTCTGCCCACAGGCTTAACTCCATTAGAAGACATTTTTGATTCAAATGACATTCCCAAAAATCCAAAGATGCAACCATTAAACGCTGCAATTGAAGACTGTAATATTGGGACAGCTGAAAAGCCCAAAATGATAAAACTGTCAAAGTCTTTGCCTCCCGATCAAAAACCAAAATATGTTGACTTGTTTAAAGAGTTCCACGATGTATTTGCATGGAGTTATGAGGACCTCAAGTCCTATGGCACCTCAGTGATTCAACATACCATTCCCTTAAAGCCAAATCAAAAGCCCTTCAAACAGAAACTAAGGAGAATCAATCATGTGCTTCTCCCTTTGATTGAGAAAGAAGTAAAGAGAATGTTTGAGGCTGGTATCATAACACCCATTAGATTTTCAGAATGGGTATCCAATCTAGTGCCCACAAGGAAGAAAACAGGTGAGATTAGACTATGTGTAGACTTAAGAAATCTGAACCAAGTCTCCCTTAGAGACCACTACCCATTGCCAAAGATGGACCATATTCTACAAAGGGTTGTGGGGTCTTCAATAATTTCTTTTCTTGATGGCTTCTCAGCATTCAATCAAATATTAGTTCACCTGGATGATCAAGACAAGACAGCCTTTACAACACCGTGGGGAACCTTTAAATATGTGAAAATGCCTTTTGGGCTAAAGAATGCAGGTGCTACCTTTCAAAGGGCCATGGACATTGCATTTGCCAAGGAAATCCATGATTTCTTGGTGGTCTACCTTGATGACCTTACTCCTTTCTCAAAATCTGATCAAGAGCACCTTAAACACCTAAGGCAAGTATTCCTAACCTGTAGGAAATATGGCATTTCCTTAAACCCCAAGAAGTCTCTCTTCGGCCTAGAAGAAGGAAAATTACTGGGCCATATTATTTCAAAAGAGGGAATTAGAATCGATCCAGAAAGGATCCAAGCCATTCTTCAAATCCCTTATCCAAGAAACATCAAAGAGTTGCAAGCATTCCTAGGAAAGATCAATTTCCTAAGGAGATTTATCCCTAACTTGGCCGAGCTGATAAGAATGCTAAATAACATGCTAAAGAAGGATTCCAAGGTAAAATGGATTTTAGAGGCCAAGCAAGCCTTTGAGGGCATAAAATCTACCTTAACCCAAGCTCCAGTCCTCACAAGCCCTCAATTTGATAAGGATTTCATCATTTTTTCCTTTGCTTCCCAACACACCATTGCTGTTGTCTTATTGCAAAAAGATGATCAGGGAAATGAAAAGCCCATTGCTTTCTTCAGCAAAGCCCTTAGAGATGCTCCCTTGAAGTACCAAATCATGGAGAAGCAGGCCTATGCCCTTGTTAAAGCAATCAAAGATTTCAGAGTTTACATTTTATATTCACATGTGATTGCTTATGTGCCAAATGCTGTTGTAAAAGACATATTAACTCAAGAGGGCATAGAAGGCAAAAGAGGCAAATGGATTGCCAATATCCTTGAGTATGACATTGAAATAAAGCCCACTAAACTCATAAAGGGACAAGGTTTAGCCAAACTGATGTCCGAAACCAATTTTCAAGCCTTAGACATTAATCAACTGGACAATGAACAGGAGCTGGCGACTCCACAGATCAGTGAAGCTTTTTTGCAATCCCCATGGTATGCTGATATTTGTTTTATATTGTTAAACCTGTTTGCTCCCCCAGGGTTTTCCAGAACCAAAAAGAGATTTTTAAAGATGAAAGCATCAAAGTTTTGTGTCTTAGATAGTGCCCTGTTTTGGAAGAATCATGAAGGAATTTTGCTGAACTGTTTAACTTTAAATGAAACTGACAGTGTTATGAAAGAATTCCATGCAGGGGACTGTGGAGGGCATTTATATTGGAAGTCCACTGCTGACAAGATTTTAAGGGCTGGTTTCTATTGGCTCTTCTTGTTTGCATATGTCAAAAAGTTTGCTGTTTCATGCCACAAATGCCAAATCTTTGAAGGCAAAAGAAAGCTGCTGCCCTTGCCCCTTAAGCCCATTTCAACCGAGAAGCCTTTTCAACAATGGGGTCTTGACTTCATTGGAGAAATCCATCCATCCTCTTCTGGCCAGCATAAGTGGATTCTAACAGCCATAGATTACTTCACCAAGTGGATTGAAGCCATCCCATGTAGGCAAGCCAATGACTCCACCATCATCGAATTCCTTGAAACCAACATTTTGTCCAGATTTGGCTGTCCTGAGAAGATCATTACAGATAACACTGTTGCCTTCAAATCCAAGAAAATGATTAGTTTTGCCATAAATTTCACATTACCTTAGGCCACTCCACAGCCTATTACCCTCAAGGTAATGGCTTGGCCGAATCATCCAATAAAAGCCTCATTAAGATCATTAAGAAAGTGTTGGAAGAAAACAAGAAGAACTGGCACAAAAAGCTTGTAAATGCCCTCTGGGCAAATAGATTGTCAACCAAGAGATCCATTGGGATGAGCCCATATGAATTAGTCTATGGCATGGAGGCCAAGTTCCCTTCTTCTTTGGGAATCCCTGTTATCAAATTGCTGCAAGAGATTCAGGCTGAGCCCAATGATATCCAAAGAAGAATAAACCAAACCATTCATTTGTAGTAGACAAGAGAGCAAGTATATGACAGAGCTAAGATTTTACAAGAGAAGCTGAAGAAAATGTTTGACAAAAGAACCAAGGCTGAAGATTTCTACATAGGCAACAAAGTGCTAAGATGGGATTCAAGAAGAGAGGACAAATAAAAGCATGCCAAGTTCGATTTCCTTTGGAGAGGCCCCTTTATTATTTCTACTGTTCAATGCAAAAACACATATTTTCTGAAGAGTTTGGATGGCACAGAAGCTGAAGAGGGCCCTGTCAATGGCCGACTGCTAAAGCACTATCATGATCCCTTTTGATGTATATAACTCAGCTCTATTTCTATACATCAATATTTGTATTTTCAGCATTTCTATTTACAGCAGTCCAATAAGGGAATAACGCAGCAAATTTTGAAGGAAGGATCAAAGCAAATGCACCATTCAGATCTCTGTTTTGAATTTATCTCAAAAAGCAAGTGCTCAAGCAGATTTGAATATGTTTACAAGCACCCAAAAGGTAAGAAGCAGAGCTGTAATTTTTCTGCAATTCAACTCAAAAGGATACTGCATATCAACTTATAAGAATTCAGTCAAAGGCATTAAGAAGAAGGAGAATTTCAGTTTACAGCAACAATTGAAGATCAAGGCATTCTGACCTGTTGTTCTTGGCTTTTCATCTTGAAAAGCCATCCCCAAGTGGAGCCACTATTAGCCTCCTATTGCAATAGGTTTCATATTTCATGATTGACTGTTTTACATGCCAAATATGTCATCTTTTTCATGCTGCAAAGGTTCCATATTTCCAAGAAAAACAGAAAAATAAAAAAATGTAAAGAGGGTATGCCCTAAAAGAATAATCAAAGGGCAAAAAGAAGAATTGGCCAAAGAGAAAAAATAAATGAAATGAACCCCAAACAAGAGGCCAGGAAAGTGTGCAAGCTCAAATGCCACTACCATGTTCCATTTTTGATGTAAAGCTCCATTTTTGAAAGCTTTCATAGTTAAGGGAAGGCCAAACAGCTTAATCTTGGCTTCCCTAGGTTTAAATTGCTTGTTTTAGAAGATAGAGAATGAATATCTGTCCAAACTGTTTAATCTTGGCAGATTTGTAGATAGGTAGAGAAGCAAGAGCGCTCAACAGCTTAATCTGAGCCCCTGGAAGAAATAAGGGTAGATTTAGATAGAAGGATAGCCAAAAGAAAAGATGAAAAGTTGGGTTTGCTAGTTTAAGTGCACCCAAAACAAAAAGAAGAGAAAATGCTAGGTAAGTAGGCTGGGTAGGTAGTTCTGAGGTGGAAAAATGATGAATTGTGATCCATTTCATATTTTCAAGTGTTAAATCTATTCAGATCACAAGTATAAGGCAAAATCCATTTGGAGCAGCTCAAGAGAGGCATGTCTAACTTCCCCTTCTTCCTTTTCCCCAAAACATTCACTAACTTCCCCTAAAGAGGTCAAGATCTGCTTGAAATTTCTTAATTTCATCATTTTTCATATCATTTGCCTAAGTAAAGGTCTGCTTTACCTAGGAGTACTCATATCTCATTCTACAAGTTCTATTTCTCCTTTTAAGCCTAAGATTTTTATCCTTAGCGCTTTTTGATCAAAATCTATATTAACTTCTAACTTTATTATATAAATCCCATGATTTCCCCTTCCCCTTACTAAAATATGTTATAAATCCCATTTATATACATATCCCCTCCCTTGGTTGAAATATAACCATAAATATTCCCTTGGGAATTACTAAGTTTACTTGAAACTTAGTAAGAACCTTCATCTTGCCTCTCAAACCATCTTCCAATGCATTAGGACTCATTCCTATGCATAAAATCCCTTCCAAAATATAAAATCCCTCTTTTCATACTTTTGGACCCCTTCCAAAAGCATTAACAACCCTCTTTCCATACACTAAAACCCTTCCGATGCATGAAAACCCCTTTTAAATGCATAAACCATCCTCTGATTGGAATTCCCGCCCCCCTCCGACGCGATATCACTCTCGGAGGTTGTTAGGCCCCTATACTACTAGTGTAACCCCTTATTGTTATGAGTATAACCCACTTATTATATTGATGTACCCATGTAGTGCCTCTATTGTTATTATTGTGCCCTTACATTATTATTGTTATGTCGGCTCTGATTATGTTATGACCCCTTAGACTCCTATATACAGAAAGGAGGTCTTTTCATTTGTATCATCCAAGAATTGTTCATTTATGTAATGTAAAGGAGGTTGCCCCCTCGAAGAGGTTGAATTCTAAGGCGTTGATCTATCTTTTCTATCTTTTCTTGAGCTGGTTTCATAACATTTGGTATCAAAGCTTTGGATTCTAGGGTTTCACTACTCCAAACAGGTCATCGTGGAATTTTCGCTATAACTTTTTTTCTGTGACGTTTCAGAAGTCGCAAAAAAAAAAACCCATTTGAGAAGAAAAAGGAGCAAGAAAGGTCAAAAGAAGAGGATATACTCCAGGAACAAAGCCTAGATAAAGAAGAAATGAATCCGACCATATCTTGTAATGCATTGGCGGAAATTACCACTCCTCAAACCATCAAGATAGAAGGACAAATCAAGAAGAAAAAGGTAATAGTGTTGATTGATTCAGGAAGTACCCACAATTTTATTCATTGTAAGGTAGCAAGAGAATTGAATTGCTTCTTATATCCAGCACCAGAGTGTCAAGTGATGGTTGCAAATGGAGGAATAATAAATTGCTCGGGAAAGTGCCATAATATCAAGCTATCCATGGGAGAATATGTATTGACTAGCCCAATGCTTTCCATTCCAATGGGAGGTGCTGATGTTGTACTAGGAGTCCAATGGATACAATCCTTGGGTACAATAGCTTTTAATTTTCAAGAACTTTTCATGAAATTTTCTGTGGAAGGAAAGGAAGTTGAATTAAGGGGTATTGCAGGGAAACCGAGAAAGATAATCAGCTCTAACGGTATGACAAAGCTTCTAAAAAAGGAACAAAGAGGTGTAATTGCACAATTATGTTCACTAGATGTGTCCACAGTGGAATCATCTATTTCTCCAGATCTCCAAAAAGTCTTGGACAATCATTCCAAGGTATTTGAGACTCCCAAATGTCTCCCACCTATTCGTGATCATGATCATGCTATTCATCTGATTCCAGGAAGTGTTCCTCCAAACATCAGGCCGTACAGATATTCCTATGCCCAAAAGAGTGAAATTGAACGTATGGTTGCAGAAATGCTAGAGGCTGGTATAATTCAACCAATTCAAAGTTCTTTCTCTGCTCCAGTTGTATTGGTGCACAAGAAGGATGGATCATGGCGCATGTGTTCGGATTATAGGGAGCTCAACAAGCTCACTATTAAAGATAAGTTTCCCATTCCTGTCATTGATGAATTACTGGATGAATTGCATGGATCAATTTACTTCACCAAGTTGGATCTTCATTCGGGATATTATCAAATCAGAATGAAGATTGAAGACATTCCGAAAACAACAGTTAGAACTCATGAGGGTCATTATGAATTTTTGGTCATGCCTTTTGGCCTTACCAATGCACCTTAAACATTTCAAGGTTTGATGAATTCAATTTTCAAACCATTCCTTAGAAAATTTGTGTTAGTATTTTTTGATGATATACTAATCTACAGCAAGTCTTGGAAGGATCATGTTGAACATGTTGACAGGGTGTTACAACTATTGGAGGAGAAACAGTTATATGCAAAAAGATCCAAATGTTTCTTTGGAGTACAAGAGGTGGAATATCTGGGTCATATTGTATCTCATGAAGGAGTTAAGGTAGACCCTAGCAAAATTAAAGCCATTAAGGAATGGAAAATTCCCACATCCATAAAGCATCTGCGAGGATTTCTCGGGTTGACAGGGTATTATCGCAAGTTTGTTAAGAATTATGGGAGAATAGCAGCACCTCTAACAACATTATTGAAGAAAGATGCATTTTCATGGACCCCAGAAGCAACAAAGGCATTCGAACATCTTAAAGAGGCAATGTGCCAAGCACCGGTCTTAGCTACACCGGACTTCACAAAAACCTTTATTGTGGAATGTGATGCTTCAGGAAATGGAATTGGTGCTGTTTTAATGCAAGATGAAAGACCCATTGCTTTTGAAAGTCGTCCAATCAAGGGAAAGTTTTTACATAAAGCTATTTATGAGAAGGAAATGTTGGCAATACTCCATGCACTTAAGAAATGGCGACCCTACCTAATGGGAAGACACTTCAAGGTAAAAATGGATCATGATAGCCTTAAATACTTTTTAGAACAAAGATTATCCTCTGAAGAGCAACAAAAGTGGGTCACAAAGATGTTGGGTTATGACTTTGAAATCATCTACAAAAAAGGGAAGCAAAATGTGTTGGCATATGCACTCTCAATAAAGGATGAGGATGTGGAAGCATTGTTGTGCGCCATTTCTATTATCCAACCAGATTAGATAAATGAAGCAAGGGAGGAATGGAAGAATGACGAAGAAGTGTGGGCACTTATTCAAAAGTTGCAAAAGATCCCAATTCAAACAATATTGTCAGAAATGGAAGAGGAAGGAAAAATCATATTGGAACCTAGAGCAATCACAGAAACAAGAACCCGATAGCTACGAAATCGATCAATTTTAGAGTATCTCATCAAGTGGAAGAACTTACCCGCTGAAGATTCCACATGGGAGGACAAGAATTTTATACAGAAGCATCAAGAACTACTCAAGCGTTGAGGACAACGCTTTTTGAAGGAGAGGGGCATGTTAGGCCCCTATACTACTAGTGTAACCCCTTATTGTTATGAGTATAACCCACTTATTATATTGATGTACCCATGTAGTGCCCCTATTGTTATTATTGTGCCCTTACATTATTATTGTTATGTCGGCTTTGATTATGTTATGACCCCTTAGACTCCTATATATAGAAAGGAGGTCTTTTCATTTGTATCATCCAAGAATTGTTCATTTATGTAATGTAAAGGAGGTTGCCCCCTCGAAGAGGCTGAATTCTAATGCGTTGATCTATATTTTCTATCTTTTCTTGAGCTGGTTTCATAACAGGGGTGGTAGCAGTGATGGCTCTTTACATATATATGCCCCTTCCTCTTGCTCCAATGCGATATCGCTATCACATCCGAAGCGATATCGCTATCGGGAGCCCTCCGTACCACATATTTCATATATCCCGCTTACACTCGCCTTTATCGTTTATATCCTTTATTGTTAAAACTTAAGTTTTTTTATAAAAACTTAAGTTATATCGCAAAAGCCCGCATTTTTCCATTTTTTAATATAAACCCCGCCATATCGCATCACTATCGCAATACATATAAAGGCCCGCCCCCCGGGTTTCTCTGATAGCAAAACAAACGACTTAATCCTAGCCGTCCAATCGCCCTGCCCAGATCAACGGCCCATATTTCATTGCATCGCAAGCCCTCATCGCTATCGCATTATCGCTATCGCATCTCAATAAAACAATGGCGCATACCCCATGGTTCACCACCGACGCAATATGTCGATCGCTCGGCAGCCGTTGGATCTTCCTCGCTCATCCGACGGTCCAGATCATATCGCTCCATACCCATTTCGCTCGCCCATGTTTTAAAGCCTCCATTGTATCCCCCGATAGCCGATCGCCGATGCGATATCGGCGATCGGCCCATCGCTCCATCACTCCATCACATATATATAAAGCCCTCATCCTCCACCCCCCCGATAAAGCGGTCTTGCGACTTAATATTAGCCGTTGGATTTGCCATCGCGCGATCCAACGGCCAGGATTTATTCTAAGTTACAGTGCCGCTCCCGCCTGTGTTTTTCTTGATTTTTACATAGAAATTGGTCTTTTTCTATGTAAAGGAAAATGAGGCATTTTTTCATATTTTCACATGTATGCCTGTACGCGCTCCCGTCAAGGGAAATTATGCATTTCTCAGCCATTATTGGTCGCTCCAAGCCCAGTTTTGCTCCAGGAAGCCAGCCTCGGCCTCAGCATAGTCATCAGCATGCAGGTCCTCCTCTGTTTTGCAGTCATTTCTTCCTTTTTGATCAGATTTCAATCGGCTAGCACCGATACTCATCCAAAAGCCACAGAAAGAGCCACAGCTGCTATTTTTGCCTTAAGGTGGCAGAAAAGGGGCGATTTGACAGTTTGAAGTGTATCAGTGGAAAGATAAGGCCCAGATTCGAGTTAAAGTGTATCAGTGAAGCGGCAAAGAGTATCAGATTGAAAAATATCAGTGGAGGACTTAATATCAAAGAATATGAGCATTAAAGGGCCTCCATCAAAGTCAAAGAAAGCGGTAAAAGCCATTTAAGGCTCTCAGATCACAGTTAATGATATTTTACGCCACCTGAGAGCAGTGGATCAAAGCCCAAAGCACAGTTATGGCTAAATGAATAGCACAGATCCATAAGGACACATATTTACTCATTTTTGAGGCAGCTGCCCCAACGCAGCAGTTAGATAGATCTTTTATGCATTTATTTCAGGATAAGTTAGATTAAAAGGCACTTATTTCCCTTAGATCTGTTTAAGATCTGCTGTAGTAGATATTTTTGGATATTTTCTCTATAAATACCACCCTCAGCAATGTATTAAAGGTTGGTTGGTTGATAATCCTCATTTTAGACTTGCTCTGTATACTTTGAGAGCCTCTATAATCAAAGATTGCTGGAATGCTTGGATGATGAACTGTCTGTTGTGATTTAATGGCTGAAGAGTGACTATGGAATTCTCGTGCTTCTACATGGCCCAATAAGTGTTTCTTACCTTTATTTTCAGTTTTATGTTTGCTATATCATCTATGTGCCATGATCTAAATAGCAAGAAAGAAGAATAGCTTAGGCTTTGCTTGACAACACTCTATGCTCAGTTCTTGTTATTTCTATATGTTTTCCTCTGAATTGGCTATGAATATGAATACCTCTTGGCTCATATTTACACTAGTTCCATTATATATGACTGTTATTTAGGAATTCTTGACTCCTCCTAGATAAACGTTCATTCACCTTCCTCCTGTTAGCTGATGAAAGATTCTTAGTTGCCTTTCATCTCTGACCTTCATTCCATCTTTATTCCAGCTTGATATTGTTCTATGTGTAGCTATCCTGCTCTATATTCCTCTTGTGACCAAGAAAACGCACCAACAACCCTAATCTATGACTCCATGCCCAATGGTTTGAGCTTCTCACACTCTGCATCCCAACTCTGCTTGAAAGCATCATCCTTCCCACCAAAACTTAAACAAAACCCAAGATCATCATATCTAGCCTAAAATCATAACAAAAACAAAGCTAAATTATAAAGAGAGACCCCTCTCTGATTGCAGGTAGGCTAGAACCTGCAGTCCAAAGATTGGTTTTTGGTTACCTCGGCCGTATCCCTTAAGGAGCCAAGGGACAACTTGAGTGATAACACTTAGTAATTCCCAGGCATTACTTATGGTTATTTTTCAACCAGAGGGAGGGGATATGTATATAAAGGGGGATATTTAACATATTTTTAGTATGGGAAGGGGAAAAATCATGGGATTTACATAGTAGAGTTAGAAATTAATATGGATTTTGATCAGAAAGCGCTAAGGATATAAATCTTAGGCTTTAAAGGGGAAAAATGACTTATAGAAGGAATATGAGCTCCCCTAAGCAAAGCAGATCTTTACTTAGGCAAATGTTTATGGAATATGATGAATTTTGGAGATATTAAGTAGATCTTAACATCTTTAGGGGAAGTTAGTGAATGATTTGGGGAAAAGGAAGAAGGGGAAGTTAGTCATGCCACGCTTGAGCTGCTCCAAGGGAAACTTGCCTTGCACTTGTGATCTGGAGTAGATTTAACACTTTGAAACACAAAACTGATCAGAATCCTTGATTCTGCAACCTCAAAATTGCCTACCCAGCCTACTTACCTAACATTTTTTCTTCTTTTTGTTTGGGTGCACTTGAACTAGCGAACCCAACTTTTCATCTTTTCTTTTGGCTATCCTCCTATCTAAATCTATCCTTATTTCTGCCAGGGGCTCAGATTAAACAGTTGAGCACCCTTGTTTCTCTACCTATCTAACAATCTGCCAAAATTAAACAGTTTGGACAGATATTCATTCTCTATCTCTAAAAACAAGAAATTTAAACCTAGGTAAGCCAAGATTAAGCTGTTTGGCCTTCCCTTAACAGTAACAAAATTAGTGATTTCTTGGAAATATGGAACCTTTGCAACATGGAAATGATGAACATATTTGGCACTTCCACAGTCAATCATGAAAAATGACACCTATTGGAATAGGAGGCTAACACTAAATAAAAGCATTCTTCATTAAGACCGTTTAAATAAGAAAATTTGTAGTAAGATTTTACTATAAATAGAAAATAGTTGGATACAAAGTGTGACTCCAACTTTGTAAGTGAATGCAAGAAGCAAATGCAACATTCTAAATGAAAGAATTCTTTCATTAAGACTTTTTAAACTATAGTTTAGGTCTAACCTATTATAAGAAAATTTGTTGTAAGAGTTTATTATATATAGAAAATAGTTAGGTGTAATTTTAACTTTGTAAATGAAATCAGTATAGATTTATTTTGAGAATGGATCTAGCATGTTTTTAGAGGGATCAAATTTGGTTAGGTGAATTTTTTTTTATAATATAAAATTCGAAAAAAGAAATTGCATCTACCTCATTCTTTAATAAATCCTAATAAATATGCTTTGTCTATATATATATATCTATATCTATTGACACTCTCTCTATATATATACAATTTGTACATTTTAACCATAAAAAAATGTTTTTCTTCAATTTCTTTATATTATATATCATTTTAAGCAATATATAATACATACATGGTTAACATATAAATATTTTACATAACATATGTATTGAGAAATTTAATATTATCAATTCATTTTTAAATATATGTCACTATTACTTAATTTTGCATCATAAAATATTTTATTGTTGACCCACGTTGATTTTTTTTTTATTATTATGAATATTTTTAAATATTACATACTAATTTTATATTAAAATTTGAATGAATTACACATCTCCCTCATGTGATTCTTATTAGGAATTAGTTGTATTATATATGTATTTTTTAACTTTCCATTATTTTATTTTCTTTGGATATTAAATATTTTATTGTGTACAACATTAAAATATTTTCTTTAACATTTTATTTTTACGTATAGATATATAATTTTCAAATAGTTTATTTAAATCATGTGTCGAAATATTTTTGAAAAGTATAAGATTTAAACACCTCACCCACACATTTTTCTACTTTCTAATTATTTGTCTATTTTTGAACTTGATATGAAATTATATTTAGTCATATGAACATCAAAATATTTTATTTATGAATCAGTGAATGAAATATTTTTACCATATAAGTTGTAACATCAACAACAAAATAAGGAGATCAGGATTATTGATATTTTATAATTTTTTAAATTAAAAGTGATTAAACATTCATATTTTTGTTTTATAGTGGACATTGTTTTTTTAGTTAGAGAATATTTTATTTTTATTTTAAGGACACATCTCAATTCCACTTTGACTATGGACTGAATCACATATGACCCTTGTATTAGGTTGTAAAATATGTCTCTTAACACAATAATAATTTCTTCAATAAAATAATTTTCTTCATAATTTTTTGCTATTACAATTTTTTTTAACAAAATATGAAACACAATTTGATGTAACAAAAATATAACACAGATATCAAATTTGACTAAATATATTTATTACTAAGTACATTTCTTGTGCTCTAACAAAATATATTAGGACTTTCTTTCTTTTTTTCTATAAATTAAATTTTACATTTTTCTCTATGATCAATTGTAGCATGCTTCCTCTCACTGATCACTTATAGGAAACATTCCAAGTCAATATATGTAAATTCTTTGAAATTCATATCAAATCTTTCTTTAATGCTTACATGCAAAACCCTAAGATAGATGAAAGCCCAACAACATTTATAAAAGCACACCTAGTTTTTCATAGTACATATTACAATGACCATATGAAGTGTTGTACTTCTATAAAGCGTTTGAACTACGCAACACAATTATTGTTACACAGGGATTTTTCTTGAACACAATATATGTTTGCGAAGTTTTTTCGTTTTTGGATAAAAAGATTATTGCAGAAAAGGCATCGCTATTATAAAGTTAACAACCCACAGAATACTTTAATGGATGCAAAATACAACCACATATTTTGTACAAAGCAATATAATTCTAAATGCACAAAGATACTATCGGACCTTAGTTGCGAACAATTTGTTTATAGAACGAGGCTGCGATGCAACGGAATACCTTCGGATTAGCCTTTCTTTAAACTTGAGATTCGGCAACTTATTATCGTAAAATATTTGAATAGTTTGATAAATGGATTTAAATTCGATCCCCATTGTACGTAGATAAAAAAAAGTAGTTTATCAAGACCCATAATAAAAGTTGTGAACGAAAGAATTCATTGATTTACAAGCATATAAAAGTTGTAGACCTATTGCATTACTTTGGAAGATATTAAATAAATATATTAACTAATGCGGAGAGGCCTCTTTATAATATGAGAAACAATAAATAAAACTGCAATAAAAAAATGTATATATAAAGGGTTATCATCTTCATCACTTACAAAATGAAATAAAAATAGAATAAAATACTTAAAACGAATCACTGAATCCACTAATTTTTAATTAATTATATAAATTAATAGGTAATAATTTAATAAATGTTAAAGTCATTTGGTAAAAACATGTACTTGAGTTTAGCTACCAAAGACACACTCACGTGGATTCACTGGTGGAGCAATACCATACCATGTGGGTTCATATTGGGGGATATATATTGAGGGAAAAATGACATAATATATTGGGGGATATATAGGGGTTAAGGGTTTTTATATTGGCAGGTACAAAAAATGAGCTAAGAGTTGATGAAAAATATAAAAATGTATAAAAAATGTTAATGAAAAAATGGATACTTACAATATCTAGTGAAAGTATGGAATTTAAAATTGGGAAAGTGTATTGGGTTCATATTAATAGGGGGTTAAATAATGTGATTTTTAGAGGTATTTTCCAAAATGTAGTCAAATTAAGGATATTGTTTAATATGCCACAAACGCATGTGATAAGTCATATGTTCATTGAATGAAGCCCCCGTGGACACACTTCAATTTTAGACAAAGCCAAATAATGTGATAATTGTTATGCAACCTTTCCAAGTGTCAATGAATTCTTGAGTTATAAGCTATGAAGTAGAAAGTGATCATCAAAACACCCTCATCCTGGTCAACTTTCGGCTCAAAGAGTGAACTGGCCATTATTCCAGTAATGCATTTATGAGAATCTTTCCTTCCCCTCACTGGTAGCGTTGGTCAAGCCAAAGCTCCTTAAAAAAAATGAATATCTCACTCTCTTCTTATGTTCCACTAGTTTTGTTGGTTCCTCTTTAATTTGTTAGAGCTTGTTAATAAATGCAGAGAATTATAGGCCTCTTGATCCTCTTGATGAGGATCTTTACGGATGAGATATCTCAGCTCTAGCACCATATTGAGGAGACCAAAAGTGAAAGTTGACTTCACAAAAATGATCTCAATGTTTAGTTATTTGTAATATGCAAATATTTGAAGCAATCAAGTTGTATAATATAGTGGGAGAAAAACCTACATCCAAGAAAAACTTTGTCTAAGTCCAATTTTGTTATCCAAGAAACACATTGTCTAAGTCCATTTTTGTTATGCGAACTACTAACGTAAAGGGAACAACCATATTTTCATTTTGAGTGAGTTTACTTCAATAATCAAACTTAGGATGCAAAATTAATCACATCTTGACATGAATGTGTTCTAAATTTAGAGTGTCAGTTCACTGAGTCAAAGGTGAGTCAGTTTGAGTTGAGGCTTATTTTGGGTAACGTCGAATTTACATTCAGTGTGCATGTTGAAGTTATTTTGAGTGAGTCGTTAGTTGAAAAAGTATAAATACCTCTCACCAAGTTTATTGTAATCATAAAATTTATGTAATGAATAGAAAAACAACAACTCGTATGTATTTTTGTGTGTGTCAGTTTTGTGATTTTCCTCCTCTGCTTTTTCAACAAATTAGTGTCCCAGCGAAGAAAATAATACAAAATCCAAAGAACCAGCATATGTAAGAGCCAAACGAAAAAAGTCAGCAATTTTTTTAAATTACTTTGAAAAAATGTCGTATGATTAAAGACTTAAAGTATGACAGCAAGGAGCGACAATCACAATTGTAAAATGCAAAAGTCACGAAAGCCGTGGGCAAATTCAAAAGCGCTCATATTGTCTAGAAGTTTAAAAGTCACGTGGGTCATATAAAAGTTCTTTTTTAAACGATACGTGACTTATAATATGAAATGAAAGTGTTTAAGCTTTATTAAAAGGGTCTTTTTAAAGTGGTTTATAAAGTTTTATTAAAAAGTGTTTATTACAGTTCTTTAAAAGGTTTTATAGGTTTTAGTAGGAATTTTAGAAAAAAAGAAAGTTTTATTATTTAAAGAGAAGTTTTGTTTGTTTGTTTGTTTGTTTTGTTTTGTTTTTTTTAATTATATACATGGTTTTATCTAGTTTTTAGTCGTAATTTCTATTATTTACAGGGAAGAATTAAGATATGTGGATTATTAAAATGAAGACTACGTTAAAGGTTCATGATGTTTGGAAGTACATAAAGGTTGGATTTTCAAAACCTAAGGATGAAAAGGAAGAAGAAGCCCTCACACATGCAAAGAGGGAGAAATTAAGGATACATAAAAAGAAGAATGCACAAATATTGTAGCTTATCCAACAAGGAGCAGACCAAGTAGTATTCCAAAAGATTATGACTACGTCTTCAACAAAGACAACATGGGAGACTTTGGAGATGAGCTATAAAGGTATTTCCAAAGACAATATTGTTAAGTCGCAAAATACTAGGAGAAATTTTGAAAGTCTGTAGATGAAAGAAGAAAAAGATATTGATTCATTCATGAATCAAGTTTTGACTATTGTAAGCCAGTTAAGGATTTATGGTGATGAAATAGAATATTAAACAGTGGTTGAGAAGGTCCTAAAATCTTTGTCTACCAAGTTTGATTTTGTAGTAGTAGCCATTGAAGAAGCCAAGGAGTTGACAACGTTGACATTTGATGAATTAATGGGATCACTTCTATCCCATCAGACAAGGATAGACAAAAATAAGGATTCCACCTTAGAATCAACTTTTAAAAGTCAGGTTTCTATCTCAAGAGATATAGGACAAGGCAGAGGTAGACTGAGAGGTAGAGGATGAGGTAGAAGAATAGGTGGTCAGAGAGATGGCAGAGAAGAGTAGGAACAAGAAAGTAGAAGCAATAGAAGAAGCTTCAACAACAATCAAAGAGTTGATAAATCCAAGGTGAGATGTTATTATTGTAATAAATTTAGTCACTATGCCCATGATTGCAGGAAGAGGATATATGATCAAGGAAAATGGAGAGTTAATATAATTACAAAGAATATTGACTCCATGTTCCTAGATTTCCATACCATGCATGAACCTTCGAATAATGTTTGGTATTAGAAAGTGGTTGTAGTAAACACATGATAGGAAATAAGAATTTGGTTGTAAATCTGGATCAATTTGTCAAGACAGAGTTAAATTTGGGCACTGACAAGATTATGGATATAGATGGGAAAGGAGTGGTTAACATTCTGACCAAGCAGGGGGAGCCAAAGACAATCTCTTAGGTATATTATTTCCCTAGTCTCAAACATAATTTGATAAGTGTTGGTAAATTGATGCAGGAGGGATACAAAGTTATTTTTCAAGGACAAGAGTGTGTTATATATGAGAAGCCCGTAAGCAAGCAACTGATAGAAAAGTTGCAGATGATGAGGAACACAATCTTTCCTCACATCATGAACTACAGAGGTCAGGTCAATTCTTTTATGGTTGCATGTTCTAATGATTATTGGTTGTGGGGCTTTCGGTTTGGACATCTACATTTCTTTGGTTTAAGATTGTTGCAGCAAAAATAGATGGTTAGAGGATTAGCTCCCATCAAAGAACCTTCTAGTACTTGTGAGTATTGCATCTTAGGAAAACAACACCATGCGAGTTTTGTGAAAGGAGTTGCATACATAGAAAAGTAGTCACTAGAGCTGGTTCAATAATTAGGTGCTCAAAATTATGCTCAAAAAATAAAAGTGTCAGAATTTTGTTAAAATTAGCTTCAGATCAAAGAGCTCGTCATTCTGAATCCAACGGTGTGAACGAAAGTCAAATCCAAGCTTGTATGCAGAAGCTATGTTGGTATCCTAAATTTCCCTATTTTCTACCCCATTTCCATCAATATCAGCCTCTGTTTTACCTTAATATAAGACCCTTCTTCCCTGCACTAGTGCAAGATGGTTACCCTTTTCCTGCACATGCTCATGGTTTACATTAAGATTTGCTACAACACTTTATTAATATTTTTATGTAGATTTCATGTTATTTACATATTCTTGCAACTCATATTGATTTCCTAGAAGTAATCATGGAACATAGTGTTAATAATGTAGGAGTTGACTAGTGCAGGAAGATTCATGCACCAATACTGTCCAAGATTCCGAGAGCTATCTTCCACAAGGATGGATCTCGATCTTTGACTCCAATTTTAACTGCTGATAAACTGAAGTAGGTGTTGCGCATCTAGGGATTTTTCTCCAAAGATAGATGATGACCCAACAAAGCTCGTGTTGTTATAACCATTGGCCAAGTTTGTAATTCGGTTTCTAAGTCTGTTTCGATCGAGAGGCCTGAACGACAATTATCTATATTTAGTGTAAATATCTTAGAGCCAAAGGATATATATGATGTAAATCGTAGATAGGAAGGGAAGCGAACCATCATTTATTATTTTGGTTTATGTAATCTGGTTATCACCTCGTTCTAGGGCTGGACTTCTTCATAATGTAATTTGTCGAATCAAATAAATACAAGAGGATCATTATAGTTTGCACACACAACGTGTAATTTTAACTTTGATGTGTTATTTGAAGTACCGATCGCTTTCGTTCCTTAGAAGGGGAACGAGTTGGTTGGCCAGGGCCCGACCAAACCAGCCCGTTGACCCCTCTCGCTTTCGTGATTTTGGAAGACGGCGTGTTTATTTCTAGAAGTTTTGTGATGAAATAGTTTAATCGTTAAACTTTGAGTTCTGAATTAAATTATCTTCTTTAGCCTATGTGTGGAACGGATCCTTAGTTTGCAGAGTATTTGTGCTCTTTTTTGTTTATAAGATATCTTTTACGCATTTACTTTATTCTTTCTTTCTGTTTTAATTAATTTTCAAATCAGATCATGCAAGGAACTCTTTCCTTCACTAGTGTGTGTTGTTGCTTGCACTACGCTCAGTCATTCGTTGCTGCAAACATTAAATCACTCACCTGCATTTTATTTTACATTATTTCACAAGTGAATGAATCAATAAATCAAGTAACTGCTTTTTGTATTAAAAGTTCATCTCTAAAAAAATCTCGAAGCAGTTATATTAACTACCAAATTATACTTGCAAAGAATATCATTATTGTGGGTGAAGTACCAAAATTGGTTGACTCATGCAAAGTACTTAGGCTATTGATTGATTCTTTTGTAAGTGTTTTATTTCATGAAGTTTATTTCCCTTATGAAGTTTAATGATTTGAAGCATTTTCTTTCTCAGAGCTAGTTAATTCACAATTTCATTACAGTTACAATTCCTTTTCAGCATAACTTTTCAGCTTTCGAAAGTAAACTGGAAACTGAGTAAAGGGAACCTTGCTTCAGGGCAATAGCAAGTCTCTTGACACTGGAATAGAGTGCTCCAAACCCTGAGGCTTAGAGCACCTTCACTCAGACATAAGTCTTCAGTAAGGAAGATTGAATTTACTCTTACACAAAAATATTGTACCTGCGGTAGTGTAAGCAAGATTGCAACTATGCAAGGATAGGGTGTTTGTGTGGGAGAAAGATTAGAAGAAAGGCAGAACTCTGCAAGGGCCCACTTGTCAGACTGCTTATCATTCATCTGGAGATTAACATAACGTTTCATTCATCATTAAGATTGTTTTTGTTGTGTGGAATTTCTTTACTTAATTTAAATGCAAATTGTCTTTTGCATTCCAGCACTAGATTTTCCTTGGTGTAAATTGCCTTTTCAATTGTTTTCTATCTGGTTCTGCAAAACATTCCCTTCAAGAAGTAGGATTAGAAATAGGAAAAGTTCATACCATTTCTGGCATTGCCTGTGCTTCGTCTCTAAGTTTATGAAACCCTCAGGTTGACAATTAAGTGTTGAGGAATTTGCTCAAGTGAAATTCCTGCACCCAACATTTTGGTGTCATTGTCGGGGAGGCGATTTGAAATGGTAATAATTTTCCATTTTTTGCAATAGGGGTAAGTCTGCTATCATTTTTTCTGTAGTGTGCTTCTATTGTTTGAAGGAGTTCATAGGTATCGATTTATCTCGAAAACTTGCAAATTTTACATTTTGAATTTCGTTTGTCATTTTTTTCTGCAATGAATGCCTAAAAGAGGTAGGGGTCCGAAGCCCACTAGGGGCCAATGAAACACTGACAAATATGAAACCAAAACTCATACTGGGCCTTCTTTTGCAGGCAGAAAGTCTAAAAAAACTCAGACTCATCATGTAGGAACAATCCACTTAGGCTCTGGTAGTAGTAGTTCAGGTGTGACACAACCCATAAAGGGGAAGAAGGGGGCTGTTGGAATCCATAGTCAACCTTCTTAGTTTGTTAAGAGTGGTTCATGTGGAAGAAAAACAATGGTAGATATGGAAGACCACACAGAAGGAAGTGGTGAAAATCAAGTAAATGAGGAACAATCTACTTTCAGATTCCCTATTGTGAATCCTAATATACAAGCACAAATGAAAAATATTTCACCATCAACTCTTCCTCACTTCTATGGTAAGGTACATGAAGATCGAGACTATTTCTTATTTGAGTTTGATATTTTGTGTAGAAGCTATGATTACTTATCTGATGCCCAGAAGTTAAAGTTGTTTCCTGCAACTCTCAAGGACGCAGCACTCTGCTAGTTCATGGGCCTAGGAGGAAACACTATAAATTCTTGGGAGCAAATGAAGAAAATGTTTTTATCAAAATATCAAAAATATTGTAAAACTAGAGATATCGAAGATGAAATCTTTACGATTGTGCAAAATGATGATGAAATGCTAGAGGACTATTTGGATAGATTCACATATATTCTCCAAAGGCCAAAGCACAAATTTGATATAGGTAATATTAGAACCTTGTTCTTACGTGGACTTATCAATGATTCTAGGAATAATCTAAATCTGTTGGGACAAGGTGATATTACTCAAAAACCTTTTGATCAGATCTGTGACTTGTACAGGAAATTCTTGAGGAAACAATATAGATTTGATAAGGGAATTCAGAATAAAAATAGGAAAACTGAATCTACTGATGCTATGATTATTGGATTAGAAAACAAAATGGACAATATGAAAATTGAAATAATGAATATTGTTAGTAAAGAAATAGACTCTTTGAAGTTTCAACAAAAACTTGTAGAAGAGCAAGAAACATCATCTATTTTCTATTCAAGATGTAGAAGAAATCATCCTCTAAGAGAACTTCCTCTAGATATTAAAGAGACTAGTAAATGTGCAATTTGTGCAGATAACCATGCCATGGAAAAATGTCCCTCCCTACCTGGGCTGAAAGCTGTATTCGAAGGGGGACAAACTGAAGCTGAATCATTACATGTAATGGGAGCACGAAGAAATTGGCCTCAGGTAAGTGCAAGTATGGTTCTTGAACCTCCACCACATTGTTTTGGTTATAATGCACACTCATATTCCTATCCTAACACTAGTCACTTTCAACATTGGCAACATGGTAATCAATATCAATATGGACAACCCTCCCAATCTTGGCAACAAGGATGGAGAGGGCCAAACCATTCACATCATTCACATAATTCCTATCATGCACCGATGCAATCATATCCTCCTACATATGGACCTTACCCAATGCCTCAACCATCATTACCTCAGTTGATTCAACCTATGCCACCATTACCTTTACCTCCACCGTTTCGACCTTCTCAGTTGCCTGCTCAACCTTTACGTAATCCTAATAATAAATCAATACAAATGATCCATTCTATGACCCCTCTTTCTTCATACAAATTTCAGACTAAATCAGTTGGAGTCAATGATCTCCAATTGAGATCAGGGAAAGTGTTAACCTCAGAAAATCAAAAGGAACCCATGGTGATTATCAATGAGAAAGGAGAGGAGGAAACTCCTGACCATTCTGGGAAAGATGACACCATTCAACCTATCCCTCTACATTCTGAGCCCTTGCCATCTTCTTCCAACCGACCTCCCTATCCAGAAAGGTTTGTTGTAGAGAAGAAAGGCCCCATTCCCGAGTCTAGCCTAGCTTCTAAGCTTAGTAAACTTTTTATAAAGGTACCTTTGCTCCAAGATATCAAAGAGATCCCCATCTGCACAAAAATCATTAGGGAACTCTACCTCAAGAAGCCAGGGAGGAGAAGATTGGAACTCCAAACCATTCAATTTGTTGATAAAGCAGCAGAGTTAATGACAGGATGTATGAGCATGGAAAAATATACCGACCCTAGAAACCCTGTTGTCTCTGTTCAGATAGGTGATGTCCTTGTCTCCAATGTAATTATACACCTAGGGGCAGCCATTAATGTTATGACCAAGCAAACCATGGATCAACTTGGATTGGTCCATATTCGTCCTACTCCCACTGTGCTTGAACTGGCAGATAGATCTAAAATCAAGCCAGAAGGAGTATTGGATGATGTGATCATTTCCTTATATTCTTGGGAATATCCCACATATTTCATTATGCTTCAGCTAAAGAATCCTGTAGGAGGGAATCCCTTGATCTTGGGATGACCATGGCTTGCTACGGCTGATGCTTATATTGGATGTCGTTCTGGTGATATGTATATTTCCCATGGAGATTTTAGAAAGAAAGTCACCCTATATCCCCCTGCTAGATCAATTCAGGAGCTCTAAGACACTTTATGGTTAGACTATAGTAGTGATGAGGAGACCCAGACTGTTCCATTGATACATCAGAATGCTGAGTCCTCACGGGAGGGTGAAATTCAAGACTTCCTAAACAATCTAGACACCATGTCAGATTTTTAGTCTAGATTTTCGGATATGACTCTCTACCTCCATCATCACCACCTCTAGTGACACGTTTGTGTACTCTGGAGCCTAACACTACTCTTGTTGAGATTAGTCCAGGTAAATCCTTGTATATCAGTTTAGATTTGGATCCTTCTCAATGAGAGTAGCTTGTGAATCTGTTGCAAAACCATCTTGATGCCTTTACATGTGGTTATGAGGATATGAAAGGCATCCCTCCTGAAACTTGTACACACCATACCTATATTCAGGATGGAGCCCGACCTGTCTGACAACCCCAGAGGTGAATGAACCCAGCTCTAAGAGATGTTGTAAAGGAAGAATTGCAAAAACTCTTAGATGCTGATTTTATCTATCCCATTTCTAATAGCCAGTGAGTCTCTGCATTAGTGTTAGTCTTGAAAAAAGATGGGAGAAGGTGCATTTGCATTAACTACCATGGAAAATTTTAGGGGCGAATTTTCGCTGTTGAGTGAAATTAAGGGGTTTTGTATTTTTATTGGGCAAATATTTTGTATCACAGTACATTGTTACAAATCGCCTCAAATTTATTTTATAAAAAAAATAGGTATGGAGGTTAGCCCACCTTATTTTAAGGGAGAGAGTAAAAAAAGTAAATTTACCCCTTGAAATTAGGAGTTGAAACCTTCCATTCGCCCTAATTTTCATTTATGATAGTTATTTCACCCTCCACATTCGGTGTAAATCTTTCATTTTCCTGTATTTCATGGTATTGGGGCTAATTTCGAGAAAATGACCTTGTTTTTTTGGAACAAATGGTCACAAAAGAATAATTCATTTTATTTAAATTTCATGTTTATTTAAAGATTGAATAATGTTCTTGCCATATTCCAAGTTTGCATATGTTTAGTCATAATCATATAAAGAATAATGGAAAACATTTTTTTTTTTTTTTTATATTTACTTCATAAGTCACCTTATATTTACGTGTAAATAAATAAAATATAAACAAAGTGGAGTATGGTAAATAAATGAAGCCTATTTTTATACTTACTCCAAAGTTATGGTAAGTAAATATAAATATAAATAAAATAGAGGTATGGTAAATAAATAAAACCTCTTTTTATATTTAGTCCATAACCCTCTTTCTATTTAAGAAGGCTCAAAATAGAGGTTTTATTTAAGTGAATCCTATGGGTCAAATACCATATTTATAAAAGAGGTATGGTAAATAATAAAAATATAAATAAACCAGAGGTATGGTAAATAAATAAAACATTTTTTTATATTTACTCCATAAGTCACATTATATTTAAGAACACTAAAAAAAATGTGTTATATTTAGGTGAAGCCTATGGGCCAAATACCATGGGCCAAATTATTATTAATACCATGCAAAAAAACATTATTAACCCATTATTAACCCTAATATTAGTATTAATAAAAAAAGATGACACGTGGTATTGACCATGGTATTCACGTGGAATGTAGGCTATTTAAAGGGGGGAATTAAACCAACATAGATCCATCTTTACTCTGGATCTACTAAGCCCAGGGAGGGATCAAATATCATGATATGAAAAGTAGCATAGAGTGAAAAAATATTTGATCTTTGGGCTTGGTAGATCAAGGGTACAAATGGATCTTGTAATTTAATGTCACTTAAACATTTTAATTTGGTTAAAATAAAAAAATAAAATAAAAATCAATTATTAATTTTTATAAATTACTAATAGTAGTTTTTAAGCTCCACGTTTATGATAACCCATGGTATTGACACATGGTAATATCATGGTATTCATGTGAGCATATACTATTTAAAGGGGAAATTCTATCAGCTTAGATCAATATTAATTCCGGGTCTACTAAGTGCTGAGAGGGATAAATAGATTTCATCCCTCCAAGAGTGGTAGAAGTGGAGTTAAGATGGATATAGGTTGGTTTTTATGATAATGAAGATATTAAATAGACCTAGGAAATTATATTATAAAAAACATCTTTGTTGGAATTTTGGCACAGGAGTGGCGCTTTGATACAGGTATTGTCCTTGATGGCAACTCTCTTTGATGACAGATCTCCGTTCAGACTACAGAATAAAGAGAAATCTAATATACGCCGGTTAATCAAGTCCAAGTTGCGTATACACGCAGTCTATATGCATACTAAGTCGCGTATACGCAGGTTATATATATACGGAGGCGCGTATGCACGCAGATATATGAACAGAAAAGTGCGTATATGTCGGGAAGCTTCCCTTTGGTCCATGGTAGTTAGTCCTCGGTACTTGAGCCTATGTATTTGGACCAAAGTATCTCGACAGACGTGTTGATCCCTAGTTTCTAAGTTGATGGTATTGGATTTCTATGGTTTGGCCCTTGGTATTGAGCAAGGCCTAAGGCTATATAAGGAGGAGAAGATCATTAGGCAAATTATCTAGTAAAGGCTTGAATATCTGAAGAAGAAAGAGATCTGGTGCAGGTTCTGGGTTGCTTGATCTAAGCTAAGGAGAGATCACTTCGGTTGATGAAAGACTAGATCTAAAGGATAGATCGGGATCTAATGATTTGAAATGCTCTATTATGATATGGTTGATTATGCGTATTTCTAGATCTGCATACTGACGCAATGTTATGTTCTGGGTCTAACTGATGTCTGGTACAGCTGCAAGTTGATAGAATTTATTTTTAGATCTGTACGCAGGTTGGCTTCGGTAAAAGCGCGTGTATACGCGGGTTTCTCTCATTGAAGTAGCGTATATATTTTGGAGCTTGATTTTTTGAGTTACAGTTGGGTCTGACTGTTATTGCAGAGTTCTGTAGTCTGCTCTGTGTTCTGGTAACTGGTGATTGACAGGGTTCAGTGGTTCAGTGATTCAAAGTTTGATGATGCTAGTATTGGTTGTTTTATGCTTCAATGATCTGTTGTGAAAGTTGAATGAATTGTGGTCTACAGATTGTAATGTTGTGCTTCAGGAATATCCAGTCTAAAAATGTATGAAAGGTGGTACCTGAAAGAAAGAAGATTGTAGGTCAGCACCTACGTACTAGTATCTTAGCTAGTACAAGAGCAAAGGGGGTTGGAGCTCCCTTCCAAGGAAGTTTGGAGAACGAGAGAAGGTTGTAGCTTTTTGCAGGTTGTAGCCTGCGTACTGGTATAAGGCTGCACCAGTACAAAAAGATTGTAAATTGAAGTTTCATATTAAAGAAAGATAGAGACGACTTGCAGCAGGTGGTTTTCACCCACATTGGGTTTCCACCTTATATCTTGGTGTTCATGTGTGTGGTTTCTGTGTGATCTGTTCTACTGCATCTGTTTACTCTTAATATGGTGAATAATGTCCTCATGCACTTAACTGAAGATAAAATGACTGAATTATAAGATTTCTAGTTATACGTTGTTTTCTTTATTCACAGTTGCGTGTACACGCTGGTTCACTTAACGAAAGTAGCGTATATGTTTCTGAGCATTGAAAAAGTTTTATAATTCTGATAATACTGATTCACCCCCCCCCTCTCAGTATTATTTCCAACAATTGGTATCAGAGCAGGTCCTTCAGAGAAGCTTGATCGCTTGAAGGTAGATCGTTCATCATGAGCAACTACGAGAGAGAAGCATCAATCAGGCCACCAATTTTTGATGGGACAAACTTCAATTATTGGAAGGTAAGAGTTACTGCATATCTTCAATCTCTTGGTACAGAAGTTTGGGACATTGTAGAAACAGGCTATGCTTTTCCTTCAGCTACTCCTACAGATCCAGCTGAGAAAAAGAAGTATGAAACAAATGCAAAAGCAGTCAGTACTCTGTTAGGAAGTATATCCCAAACAGAATTCATGAAGGTAATGCACTTCAAATCAGCAAAAGAGATATGGGACAAAATGGTCACGAGCTATGAAGGAGATGAACAGGTAAAACAAGCTAAACTTCAAACTCTCAGGATTCAATATGAGACTCTCAAGATGTATAATGATGAAAGTGTTGCTAATTATTTTCTTCGGGTAGATGAGATTGTTAATTGTATGAAAAATTTGGGTGAAGAAATAAAAGAGGCTATAGTAGTTCAAAAGATTCTAAGATCATTATCCCCCAAGTTTGAATCTAAAGTATCTGCAATAGAAGAAAAGGAAAATCTCCGTGTTCTCACTATGTCTCAGCTACATGGAATTCTAACTGCTTATGAAATGAGAAAGGGAGGTCCATCAGACAGAAGGGAAGCTGCTTTTAAGGCATCAGGCAAAGAAGATTACTATGAAGCAAGCCATGTTCCAGAAGAAGAGGAAGAAGAATCAAATTTTGTCAGAAATCTTCAAAGGGGTTCTGGAAGGTTCAGAGGTAAGCTACCTTTCAAATGCTTTGCTTGTGGAAGAGTAGGTCATTATGCTGCAAAATGTCCTTATAAGGATAAAGGAAAGGAACCTGCTAGATGGAACAAGAAACAAAGTGCAAATAAGAAAAGCTACTACACCCATGATGATAGTGATGGTTTATCAAACAGTGATGAAGATGAACAAGGTAATAAATATAAGTTGTTAATGGCATTTGAAGATGATGATTATGAGGATGATGTAGATGTGAATAACCTCTATGATGAAATTACTAGACTCAAGAGATGTATAGAAGAAAAGAATGTGATCATTGATACTCTACAATTTCAAATTGATGAAAAAGAAAAACATCTTGAAAAACTAGAAGGTGAAATTGTTGGTCTCAGAAAAGAAATTGAGAAAACAAAAGCTATTAATCTTAAGTTTGTCAAAGGATCTGAAGCTTTGGATGAGATTATCAATGTGCAGCGGTCTCCTCTAAACAAGACAGGTTTGGGTTACAATGGAGAAACCTCTCAAGCATCCACCTCAAAAAGTTATCTTGATGCGACAAGAAGAAATGAGCAGAAGAACAATGAAGATAATCAGGTAAAGCAGGGACAAAATGCAAACAGAAACTATCAGGGGCAATCCATCTTAAGGGTGAACAAAAGCTACAACTAGCCACAGGTAAAATCTTCTCAGTTTGGTTCAAGAATAGATGAAAATAGAAATTACAATCAGTTGGCAGGTAGATTCAATAACCGCAGAAGCTTCTTCAATGGACAATGCTTTTCTTGCCATAATTTTGGTCACAAAGCAGCTCAATGTGTTGCATATAAAACAATCATGACTAGGGAAGCTCAAAAACAAAGAAGTATGACAGGGATGACAAAAAGGACCTATAACAACTTTTCGGTTCTTGAAAATGAAGTCGAATGTTCTATTTGCAATAACTTTGGTCATAAAGAATCTGAATGCAGGAGCAGGTTTCGGCAGAAAAAGGAGCAAGCCTCAAGCACCAAAACATGGAGAATAAAGGAACCTCAAACAGAAAGATGTGGAATAGCATTTTATGCAGAGGGACAGGAAAATCTATGGTACATTGATAGTGGATGTTCGAAGCATATGACAGGTGATAAAGAAAAACTTGAATCTTATTCTGTTCTAGAAAAAGGAAAGAAAGTCTCTTTTGGAAACGATACTCCTGCAACTATAAAAGGAAAAGGCATTGCTCAGTTAAAAGGAAAGGTCAAAGCTGGAAATGTTTTGTATGTTGATGGATTGAAGCATAATCTTCTAAGTGTCAGCCAGATGTGTGATCAAAGAACCGACGTTAGTTTCAGATCAAATGGATGTATTGTTCGTGATCTTGATACAGGTAAAACAGTACTCAAAGGCAAAAGAACTCCAAATAATCTGTACATATTTGAAGAAGGACAACAACAATGCTATCTAAGCAAGGATGAAGAGCACTGGTTATGGCATCGAAGGTTGGGACATCTAAGCTTTTCACAAATAAGGAAAGCATGCAAATATCAGGCAGTTCGTGGTCTTCCAGATATCAAAATTCCAGACAATACCATATGCAAATCTTGTCAATTTGGAAAGCAAACCAGAACTAACTTTCCAGAGAAGGAAGGATCAGCTAGCATGCCTCTCGAGCTAGTCCATACAGATGTATGTGGTCCATTTAGGAAGAGGACACCTCGAGGAGAAGAATATCTGATATTATTCATTGATGATTTCTCCAGATTTGTTTGGTTAGGGCTCATGAAGCACAAAGATGAAGCATTCGAAAAATTCAAATCCTTCAAAGCCTTGGTTGAAAATGAATCAGGACACAAAATTAAGTGCCTCAGATCTGACAGAGGTGGGCAATTTACCTCAAACGAATTTTTTGATTTCTGTGAAGAACATGGGATAAGAAGAGAATTCTCTACAGCTAGAACTCCTCAGCAAAATTGTTGGAAATAATACTGAGAGGGGGGGTGAATCAGTATTATCAGATTAATCAAACTTTTTAAATGCTCAGAAACATATACGCTACTTCAGTTAAGTGAACCAGCGTGTACACGCTACTGTGACGAAGTAAAACAGCGTATAAGAAGAAAACTCACAATTTAGTTAGCTTGTTCTTCAATTAAGTGCATCAGGACATTATTCACCACATTAACAGTAAACATGTGCAGTATAACAGAACAGATAAAAAGCCACACACATGAACACCAAGATATAAGGTGGAAACCCAATGTGGGTGAAAACCACCTGCTGCAAGTTGTCTCTATCTTTCTTTAATATGAAACTTCAGTTTACAATCTTTTGTACTGGTGCAGCCTTATACCAGTACGCAGGCTACAACCTGCAGAAAGCTACAACCTTCTCTCGTTCTCCAAACTTCCTTGGAAGGGAGCTCCAACCCCCTTTGCTCTTGTACTAGCCAAGATACTAGTACGTAGGTGCTGACCTACAATCTTCCTTCTTTCAGGTATCACTTTTCATACATTTTCAGACTTGGATATTCCTGAAGCACAACATTACAATCTGAAGACCACAATTCATTCAATTTCCACAACAGATCATTGAAGCATAAAACAACCAAACTTTGAATCACTGAACCACTGAACCCTGTCAATCACCAGTTACCAGAACACAGAGCAGACTACAGAACTCTGCAATAACAGTCAGACCCCACTGTAAACCCAAAATCAAGCTTCAAAAGATATACGCTACTTCAATGAGCAAAACCCGCGTATACACGCGCTTTTACCGAAGCCAACCTGCGTACAGATCTAAAAATAAACTTTCTCAATTTGCAGCTGTACCAGACATTAGTTAGACCCAGAACGTAACATTGCGACAATATGCAGATCTAGAAATACGCATAATCAACCATATCATGATAGTGCATTTCAAACCATTAGATCCCGATCTATCCTTAGATCTAGTCTTCCATCAACCGATGTGATCTCTCCTTAGCTCATATCAAGCAACCCGAACCCTGCATATCAGATCTCTTTCTCTCTTAGATATTCAAGCCTTGTCAAAAGATGATATTGCCTAATGATCTTCTTCTCCTTATATAGCCTTAGGCCTTGCTCAATACCAAGAGCCAAAACCATAGTAACACAATACCATCAACTTTAAAACTAGGGATCGACACGCCCGTCGAGACATAATGGTCCGAAATCATAGGCACAACTTCCAAGGACTAACCACCATGGACCAAAGGAACCTCTCCACATACACGCGCTTTTTATGAATCGAACTAGCGTGTACACGCGACTTGGGCTTAACGAAACGGCGTGTATGAGCTTCCTTGGCATGCTGTACAGAGATCTGTCTTCTGATTAAGTTGCCATCACCTGTACCAACCTCTGAGCACCTGTACCAACCTCTGAGTGAGTTGCCATCAAGGACAATACTTGAATCATAATGCCAACAATCTCCCCCTTTGGACTTGATGGCAACCACCACACCAAGTCATTCTCCCCCTTTGACATCAAGGGCAAAGGGTGGACCAAGATATTCTCTTTCTTTGCTGAATCACACTGTCCATACTCCCCCTGAGTACCTGCTGAAATCTCTGAATAATCTCCCCCTTTGTATATGCCAAGGTGTACCAATCTGTCCATGCTCCCTCTGAGTACATGCTGAATTTTTGTACCGCTGAGGTGTGTTGTACATGCTCTTCCTGACTGTAGGCAAGATCTGCAAAAGATGTTCTTCAAGAAGAACATGACTCTATACATCATAAAGGACCTTCCTATCACTTAGGACTCATACATACATCCATCTCTCAACTAAGTGAGGATATACAAAAATTGACTCATCCACCCAACCAAGTGGGTATACATCAAAAATTTACAGATGACAACCAATCACATTGCATCAATCATCCCAGGCATAGTGGGGAAACCAAAATAGGCCGTTACATGACCTTGACACCATGAAAGAGATACCACAAAAGAGATATATGACATAGAGACAAATAACTAGACCAAGACTTATGAAAGTCACCAGCAGCATCTGATAAACACCATTCAGATCAGCAACCAAGAGATTTCTGTTCTCCTTTCGCCTTTGTTCCTCCTGAAATCAACACCAAATGTGAACTAGAACCAAAAGCTTTAAGATAATGCCAACAATGCATCATTGGAAGATTATCTGCTCCCCCTGAACCTGTGCCTGTTGCACTCCCTGAAACTGTGCCTGAAGAATTCTGACATTCCCATTGCTGTTCAGAACTCCAGAGTTTTCCCTTGCTGTTCAGAACTTCATATACGCGATTTTTCCTGTATAGAACAGCGTATGTACGCGGATATACTTTCTGCAACAAGCGTCCAACATATACGCGACTTACCCATCATTAAACCGCGTGTATACGCGCATATCCCTTCCGTAACCTGCGTATACCAACTTTTCTGTAGAACAAACAAACTTCAACAACAGGATGAAGCATCAACTACTCCCAGCTTTTGTCTGAGATATTCAAAAGTTTCCCTGGGCAGTGGTTTTGTGAGAATATCAGCAACTTGCTCCTTAGAAGGAACATACTCCAACTTGACCTTCTGCTCAAGCACTTGTTCCCGAAGAAAATGGTACTTGATTGGTATGTGCTTGGTCTTTGAGTGCATGACTGGATTCTTTGAAATGCTGATTGCACTTGTATTATCACATAAGATAGAGACAGGTGGAGTGCAAGTGATTTGAAAGTCCTGCAAGGTCTGCATCATCCAAAGAAGTTGTGTGCAACAAGATGCTGCAGCCACATATTCTGCTTCAGCTGTAGATAAGGCAATCGAACTTTGTTTCTTGCTGAACCAAGATACTAATCTGGAACCCATGAAGAAAGCACCTCCACTTGTGCTTTTCCTATCATCCACACTTCCAGCCCAATCTGCATCTGTGTAAGCATGAAGAGTGAGATCTGTATTTCTAGGATACCATAAGCCATAGTTTTGGGTCCCTTGAAGATATTTGAAGATTCTTTTGACTGCCTGAAGATGAGTTTCCTTTGGGTTGGCTTGAAATCTTCCAACCATTCCTACTGCATGTGTAATATCTGGTCGAGTACCTGTCAAATAAAGCAAACTCCCAATCATGGATCTATAAGTGGGTTGGTGAACTGCTGCTGATTCATCATTTGCACTGAGGCTGCATCCTGTAACCATGGGTGTACATACTGGCTTTGACTCTTCCATGCCATACTTCTTCAAGATCTGCTTGAGGTATTTGGTTTGAGACAAGAAGATACCTCCTTCATTTTGTTGGATTTGCAATCCAAGAAAATATGTCAATTCTCCAAGAAGTGACATTTCGAATTCTTTCTGCATAACCAAGGCAAAGTTTTGACTCATGGTCTCTTCATTGCTGCCAAAAATAATATCATCTACATAAACAACAAGAATTAGCAATTTGTTATTTTCAACTTTTATATAGAGATTGCTATCTGCTGATCCTTTTGAAAAGCCTTGTTGGTGAAGATATTTGTCCAACCGATAGTACCAAGCCCTTGGAGCTTGTTTGAGCCCATAGAGTGCCTTTTTCAATCTGCATACAAGGTTTGGATCATTCCCAAGAATGAACCCATCTGGCTGCTCAATATATACTTCTTCTTCTAAGTCTCCATTCAGGAAGGCTGATTTCACGTCCATTTGAAATACCTTGAAGTTTTGAAAGCTTGAGAGAGCAAGGAACATTCGGATGGCCTCTAGTCTTGCCACAGGAGCAAAGGTCTCTTCAAAATCTATTCCTTCTTGCTGTGCATACCCTTTACAAACAAGTCTGGCCTTGTTTCTAATTACTTCTCCATTTTCATTTAACTTATTCTTGAAGACCCATTTTGTTCCTATTACATTCTTATCTTTTGGTCTAGGAACTAATTCCCAAGTGTTGTTCTTTTCGATTTGCTCAAGTTCTTCATCCATTGCTTTGACCCAACATTCATCTTTGCATGCTTCTTTCACATTTTGTGGTTCAATGGAGGAGAGTAGAGCCAAGTAGCTTGAAGCTTCTGCAAGTGTCCTTCTTGTTTGTACTCCTGCTTCTTTCTGCCCCACAATCTGAGTTTCTGGATGATTCTTTTGGACATATCTGGATGGAGTCTTCTCTTCTATTCTTGTCTGCTCCTCTGGTTCTTCTTGAGATTCTTCTTCTTCTTGAGGTTCTTCTTCTTCATCATTTCGCCTTTGAGAGTAACCTTCATCTTCTTCAATGTCTTCATGATGAACTTGCCTAGGAATATATCCCTTCTCATCAACCACTATATCAATACTGTCAACAATTCTGCCAAGTCTTTTATTGTAGCACTTGTATGCTTTGCTATGTGGAGAATAACCAAGAAGAATGCCCTCATCTGCTCTAGGTTCAAGTTTGCCAAGTTGCTCATCAGTATTCTTAATATAACATTTGCTCCCAAAGATTTTGAAATGCTTCACGGAAGGAGTTTTACCACTCCAAAGCTCATGAGGTGTTTGAGTGCTGTTTACTCGGACATTTGTTTTGTTAAGAATAATAACAGCAGCATGTGCAGCTTCACCCCAGAAGGTTGCAGGAGTACCTGATTCATCGAGCATAGCACGAGCCATTTGTTGGATAGTTCTGTTCATTCTTTCCACAACCCCATTTTGCTGAGGAGTTCTAGCTGTAGAGAATTCTCTTCTTATCCCATGTTCATCGCAGAAATCAAAAAATTCATTTGATGTGAACTCCCCACCTCTGTCAGATCTGAGGCACTTAATTTTGTGTCCTGATTCATTTTCAGCCAATGCTTTGAAGGATTTGAATTTTTCGAATGCTTCATCTTTGTGCTTCATAAGCCCTAACCAAACAAACCTTGAGAAATCATCAATGAATAATATCAGATATTCTTCTCCTCGAGGTGTCCTTTTCCTAAATGGACCACATACATCTGTATGGACTAGCTCAAGAGGCAAGCTAGCTGATCCTTCCTTCTCTGGAAAGTTAGTTCTGGTTTGCTTTCCAAACTGACAAGATTTGCATATGGTGTTGTCTGGAATTTTGATATCTGGAAGATCGCGAACTGCCTGATATTTGCATGCTTTCCTTATTTGTGAGAAGCTTAGATGTCCCAACCTTCGATGCCATAACCAGTGCTCTTCATCCTTGCTAAGATAGCATTGTTGTTGTCCTTCTTCAAATATGTACAGATTATTTGGAGTTCTTTTGCCTTTGAGAACTGTTTTACCTGTATCAAGATCACGAACAAGACATCCATTCGATCTGAAAATAACCTCGGTTTTTTGATCACACATCTGGCTGACACTTAGAAGATTATGCTTCAATCCATCAACATACAAAACATTTCCAGCCTTGACCTTTTCTTTCAAAGGAGCAATACCTTTTCCTTTTATAGTTGCAGGAGTATCATTTCCAAAAGAAACTTTCTTTCCCTTTTCTAAAGTAGAATAAGATTCAAGTTTTTCTTTATCACCTGTCATATGTTTCGAACATCCACTGTCAATGTACCATAGATTTTCCTGTCCTTCTGCATAAAACGCTATCCCACATCTTTCTGTCTGAGGTTCTTTATTCTCCATTTTTTGGTGCTCGTGGCTTGTTCCTTTTTCTCCTGAAACCTGCTCCTGCATTCAGATTCTTTATGACCAAAATTATTGCAAATAGAACATTCAACTTCATTTTCAAGAACCGAAAAGTTGTTATAGGTCCTCTTTGTAATCCCTGTCATACTTCTTTGTTTTTGAGCTTCCCTAGTCATGATTGTTTTATATGCAACACATTGAGCTGCTTTGTGACCAAAGTTATGGCAAGAAAAGCATTGTCCATTGAAGAAGCTTCTGCGGTTATTGAATCTACCAGCCAACTGATTGTAATTTCTATTTTCATCTATTCTTGTGCCAAACTGAGAAGATTTTACCTGTGGTTGGTTGTAGCTTTTGTTCACCCTTAAGAAGGATTGTCCCTGATAGTTTCTGTTTGTAATTCGTCCCTGCTTTACCTGATTATCTTCATTGTTCTTCTGCTCATTTCTTCTTGCTGCATCAAGATAACTTTTTGAGGTGGATGCTTGAGAGGTTTCTCCATTATAGCCCAAACCTGTCTTGTTTAGAGGAGACCGCTGCACATTGATAATCTCATCCAAAGTTTCAGATCCTTTGACAAACTTAAGATTAATAGCTTTTGTTTTCTCAATTTCTTTTCTGAGACCAACAATTTCACCTTCTAGTTTTTCAAGATGTTTTTCCTTTTCATCAATTTGAAATTGCAAAGTATCAATGATCACACTCTTTTCTTCTATGCATCTCTTGAGTCTAGTAATTTCATTATAGAGATTATCCACATCTACAGCATCCTCATAATCATCATCTTCAAATGCCATTAATAGCTTATATTTATTACCTTGTTCATCTTCATCACTGTTTGATAAGCCATCACTATCTTCATGGGTGTAGTAGCTTTTCTTATTTGCACTTTGTTTCTTATTCCATCTAGCAGGTTCTTTTCCTTTATCCTTATTAGGACATTTTGCAGCATAATGACCTACTCTTCCACAAGCAAAGCATTTGAAAGGTAGCTTACCTCTGAACCTTCCAGCACCCCTTTGAAGATTTCTGACAAAATTTGATTCTTCTTCCTCTTCTTCTGGAACATGGCTTGCTTCATAGTAATCTTCTTTTCTTGATGCCTTAAAAGCAGCTTCCCTTCTGTCTGATGGACCTCCCTTTCTCATTTCATAAGCAGTTAGAATTCCATGTAGCTGAGACATAGTGAGAACTTTGAGATTTTCCTTTTCTTCTATTGCAGATACTTTAGATTCAAACTTGGGGGATAATGATCTTAGAATCTTTTGAACTACTATAGTCTCTTTTATTTCTTCACCCAAATTTTTCATACAATTAACAATCTCATCTACCCGAAGAAAATAATTAGCCACACTTTCATCATTATACATCTTGAGGGTCTCATATTGAATCCTGAGAGTTTGAAGTTTAGCTTGCTTTACCTGTTCATCTCCTTCATAGCTAGTGATCATTTTGTCCCATATCTCTTTTGCTGATTTGAAGTGCATGACCTTCATGAATTCTGTTTGAGATATACTTCCTAATAGAGTACTGACTGCTTTTGCATTTGTTTCATATGCCTTTTTCTCAGCTGGATCTGTAGGAGTAGCTGAAGGAAAAGCATAGCCTGTTTCTACAATGTCCCAAACTTCTGTACCAAGAGATTGAAGATATGCAGTAACTCTTACCTTCCAATAATTGAAATTTGTTCCATCAAAAACTGGTGGCCTCATTGATGCTTCTTTCTCGTAGTTGCTCATGATGAATGATCTTCCTTCAAGCGATCAAGCTTCTCTGAAGGACCTGCTCTGATACCAATTGTTGGAAATAATACTGAGAGGGGGGGTGAATCAGTATTATCAGATTAATCAAACTTTTTAAATGCTCAGAAACATATACGCTACTTCAGTTAAGTGAACCAGCGTGTACACGCTACTGTGACGAAGTAAAACAGCGTATAAGAAGAAAACTCACAATTTAGTTAGCTTGTTCTTCAATTAAGTGCATCAGGACATTATTCACCACATTAACAGTAAACATGTGCAGTATAACAGAACAGATAAAAAGCCACACACATGAACACCAAGATATAAGGTGGAAACCCAATGTGGGTGAAAACCACCTGCTGCAAGTTGTCTCTATCTTTCTTTAATATGAAACTTCAGTTTACAATCTTTTGTACTGGTGCAGCCTTATACCAGTACGCAGGCTACAACCTGTAGAAAGCTACAACCTTCTCTCGTTCTCCAAACTTCCTTGGAAGGGAGCTCCAACCCCCTTTGCTCTTGTACTAGCCAAGATACTAGTACGTAGGTGCTGACCTACAATCTTCCTTCTTTCAGGTATCACTTTTCATACATTTTCAGACTTGGATATTCCTGAAGCACAACATTACAATCTGAAGACCACAATTCATTCAATTTCCACAACAGATCATTGAAGCATAAAACAACCAAACTTTGAATCACTGAACCACTGAACCCTGTCAATCACCAGTTACCAGAACACAGAGCAGACTACAGAACTCTGCAATAACAGTCAGACCCCACTGTAAACCCAAAATCAAGCTTCAAAAGATATACGCTACTTCAATGAGCAAAACCCGCGTATACACGCGCTTTTACCGAAGCCAACCTGCGTACAGATCTAAAAATAAACTTTCTCAATTTGCAGCTGTACCAGACATTAGTTAGACCCAGAACGTAACATTGCGACAATATGCAGATCTAGAAATACGCATAATCAACCATATCATGATAGTGCATTTCAAACCATTAGATCCCGATCTATCCTTAGATCTAGTCTTCCATCAACCGATGTGATCTCTCCTTAGCTCATATCAAGCAACCCGAACCCTGCATATCAGATCTCTTTCTCTCTTAGATATTCAAGCCTTGTCAAAAGATGATATAGCCTAATGATCTTCTTCTCCTTATATAGCCTTAGGCCTTGCTCAATACCAAGAGCCAAAACCATAGTAACACAATACCATCAACTTTAAAACTAGGGATCGACACGCCCGTCGAGACATAATGGTCCGAAATCATAGGCACAACTTCCAAGGACTAACCACCATGGACCAAAGGAACCTCTCCACATACACGCGCTTTTTATGAATCGAACTAGCGTGTACACGCGACTTGGGCTTAACGAAATGGCGTGTATGAGCTTCCTTGGCATGCTGTACAGAGATCTGTCTTCTGATTAAGTTGCCATCACCTGTACCAACCTCTGAGCACCTGTACCAACCTCTGAGTGAGTTGCCATCAAGGACAATACTTGAATCATAATGCCAACAAAAATGGGGTTGTGGAAAGAATGAATAGAACAATCCAACAAATGGCTCGTGCTATGCTTGATGAATCAGGTACTCCCGCAACCTTCTAGGGTGAAGCTGCACATGCTGCGGTTATTATTCTTAACAAAACAAATGTCCGAGTAAACAGCACTCAAACACCTCATGAGCTCTGGAGTGGTGAGACTCCTTCGGTGAAGCACTTCAAAATCTTTGGGAGCAAATGTTATATTAAAAATACTGATGAGCAACTTGGCAAACTTGAACCAAGAGCAGATGAGGGCATTCTTCTTGGTTATTCTCCACATAGCAAAGCATACAAGTGCTACAATAAAAGGCTTGGCAAAATTGTTGACAGCATTGATGTAGTGGTTGATGAGAAGGGATATATTCCTAGGCAAGTTCACCATGAAGACATTGAAGAAGATGAAGGCTACCCTCAAAGACGGAATGATGAAGAAGAAGAACCTCAAGAAGAAGAAGAACCTCAGGAAGAACCAGAGGAGCGGACAAGAATAGAAGAGAAGAGTCCATCCAGATATGTTCAAAAGAATCATTCGGAATCTCAGATTGTGGGGCAGAAAGAAGTAGGAGTACAAACAAGAAGGACACTTGCAGAAGCTTCAAGCTATTTGGCATTGCTCTCCTCCACTGAACCACAAAATGTGAAAGAGGCATGCAAGGATGAATGTTGGGTCAAAGCAATGGATGAAGAACTTGAGCAGATCGAAAAGAACAACACTTGGGAATTAGTTCCTAGACCAAAAGATAAAAATGTAATAGGAACAAAATGGGTCTTCAAGAATAAATTGAATGAAAATGGAGAAATAATTAGGAACAAGGCCAGACTTGTTTGTAAAGGGTATGCACAGCAAGAAGGAATAGATTTTGAAGAGACCTTTGCTCCTGTGGCAAGACTTGAGGCTATCCGAATGTTCCTTGCTCTCTCAAGCTTTCAAAACTTCAAGGTATTTCAAATGGATGTGAAATCAGCCTTTCTGAATGGAGACTTAGAAGAAGAAGTATATATTGAGCAGCCAGATGGTTTCATTCTTGGGAATGATCCAAACCTTGTATGCAGATTGAAAAAGGCTCTCTATGGACTCAAACAAGCTCCAAGGGCTTGGTACTATCGGTTGGACAAATATCTTCACCAACAAGGCTTTTCAAAAGGATCAGCAGATAGCAATCTCTATATAAAAGTTGAAAATAACAAATTGCTAATTCTTGTTGTTTATGTAGATGATATTATCTTTGGCAGCAATGAAGAGACTATGAGTCAAAACTTTGCCTCGGTTATGCAGAAAGAATTCGAAATATCACTACTTGGAGAATTGACATATTTTCTTGGATTGCAAATTCAACAAAATGAAGGAGGTATCTTCTTGTCTCAAACCAAATACCTCAAGCAGATCTTGAAGAAGTATGGCATGGAAGAGTCAAAGCCAGTATGTACACCCATGGTTACAGGATGCAGCCTCAGTGCAAATGATGAATCAGCAGCAGTTCACCAACCCACTTATAGATCCATGATTGGGAGTTTGCTCTATTTGACAGGTACCCGACCAGATATTACACATGCAGTAGGAATTGTTGGAAGATTTCAAGCCAACCCAAAGGAAACTCATCTTCAGGCAGTCAAAAGAATCTTCAAGTATCTTCAAGGGACCCAAAACTATGGCTTATGGTATCCTAGAAATACAGATCTCACTCTTCATGCTTACACAGATGCAGATTGGGCTGGAAGTGTGGATGATAGGAAAAGCACAAGTGGTGGTGCTTTCTTCATGGGTTCCAGATTAGTATCTTGGTTCAGCAAGAAACAGAGTTCGATTGCCTTATCTACAGCTGAAGCAGAATATGTGGCTGCGGCATCTTGTTGCACACAACTTCTTTGGATGATGCAGACCTTGCAGGACTTTCAAATCACTTGCACTCCACCAGTTTCTATCTTATGTGATAATACTAGTGCAATCAGCATTTCAAAGAATCCAGTCATGCACTCAAAGACCAAGCACATACCAATCAAGTACCATTTTCTCCGGGAACAAGTGCTTGAGCAGAAGGTCAAGTTGGAGTATGTTCCTTCTAAGGAACAAGTTGCTGATATTCTCACAAAACCACTACCCAGGGAAACTTTTGAATATCTCAGACAAAAGCTGGGAGTAGTTGATGCTTCATCCTGCTGTTGAAGCTTGTCTGTTCTATAGAAAAGTTGGTATACGCAAGTTACGAAAGGTATATACGCGTATACACGCGGATTTATGCTGGGAAAGTCGCGTGTATGGTGTACGCTTGTTGCAGAGAGTATATCCGCGTCCATACGCTGTTTTGTGCAGGATAAATCGTGTATATGGAGTTCTGAGCAGCAAGGGCAAACTCTGGTTTGAAAAGGTCTGAGATGGGTATGTTAGAATCCTTCAGACACAGTTTCAGGAGGTGCAGCAGGCACAGGTTCAGGGGGAGCAGCTTAAAAGTCTCATAAAGCATTGTTGGCATTTAGATGTTTTGGTTATTGGTTTCAGGAGAAGGAGCTCAGAAAGAAATCCTGGTTGCTGATCTAAAAGATGTTTATCAGATGTTGCTGGTGACTTTCATAAGTCTTGGTCTAGATCTGTTGTCTCTATGTCATGTATCTCTTTTGTGATATATCTTTTATGATGTCAAGGCCATGTAACGGCCTATGTTGGTTTCCCCACTATGCCTGGGATGATTGATGTAATATAATTGGTTGTTTCTGATGTGTTCCCTCTTGGTAGGGAGTATGGATGTATGTATTGAGTCTTTTGGTGATAGGAAGGTTCCTTATGGTGTAGAAGTCTTGGTTCTTGTTGAAGAACATCTTTTGCAGATCTGGCCTACAGTCAGGGGGAGCATGATTCAGCACAGTCAAGCAGAGGTATCAGCATGTACTCGGGGGGAGCATAGCCCTTTGCCCTTGATGACAAAGGGGGAGAATGATTCTAAGGATCTTGAGGTTGCCATCAAGTCCAAAGGGGGAGATTGTTGGCATTTTGGCACAGGAGTGGCGCTTTGATACAGGTATTGTCCTTGATGGCAACTCTCTTTGATGACAGATCTCCGTTCAGACTACAGAATAAAGAGAAATCTAATATACGCCGGTTAATCAAGTCCAAGTTGCGTATACACGCAGTCTATATGCATACTAAGTCGCGTATACGCAGGTTATATATATACGGAGGCGCGTATGCACGCAGATATATGAACAGAAAAGTGCGTATATGTCGGGAAGCTTCCCTTTGGTCCATGGTAGTTAGTCCTCGGTACTTGAGCCTATGTATTTGGACCAAAGTATCTCGATAGACGTGTTGATCCCTAGTTTCTAAGTTGATGGTATTGGATTTCTATGGTTTGGCCCTTGGTATTGAGCAAGGCCTAAGGCTATATAAGGAGGAGAAGATCATTAGGCAAATTATCTAGTAAAGGCTTGAATATCTGAAGAAGAAAGAGATCTGGTGCAGGTTCTGGGTTGCTTGATCTAAGCTAAGGAGAGATCACTTCGGTTGATGAAAGACTAGATCTAAAGGATAGATCGGGATCTAATGATTTGAAATGCTCTATTATGATATGGTTGATTATGCGTATTTCTAGATCTGCATACTGATGCAATGTTATGTTCTGGATCTAACTGATGTCTGGTACAGCTGCAAGTTGATAGAATTTATTTTTAGATCTGTACGCAGGTTGGCTTCGGTAAAAGCGCGTGTATACGCGGGTTTCTCTCATTGAAGTAGCGTATATATTTTGGAGCTTGATTTTTTGAGTTACAGTTGGGTCTGACTGTTATTGCAGAGTTCTGTAGTCTGCTCTGTGTTCTGGTAACTGGTGATTGACAGGGTTCAGTGGTTCAGTGATTCAAAGTTTGATGATGCTAGTATTGGTTGTTTTATGCTTCAATGATCTGTTGTGAAAGTTGAATGAATTGTGGTCTACAGATTGTAATGTTGTGCTTCAGGAATATCCAGTCTGAAAATGTATGAAAGGTGGTACTTGAAAGAAAGAAGATTGTAGGTCAGCACCTACGTACTAGTATCTTAGCTAGTACAAGAGCAAAGGGGGTTGGAGCTCCCTTCCAAGGAAGTTTGGAGAACGAGAGAAGGTTGTAGCTTTCTGCAGGTTGTAGCCTGCGTACTGGTATAAGGCTGCACCAGTACAAAAAGATTGTAAACTGAAGTTTCATATTAAAGAAAGATAGAGACGACTTGCAGCAGGTGGTTTTCACCCACATTGGGTTTCCACCTTATATCTTGGTGTTCATGTGTGTGGTTTCTGTGTGATCTGTTCTACTGCATCTGTTTACTCTTAATATGGTGAATAATGTCCTCATGCACTTAACTGAAGATAAACTGACTGAATTATAAGATTTCTAGTTATACGTTGTTTTCTTTATTCATAGTTGCGTGTACACGCTGGTTCACTTAACGAAAGTAGCGTATATGTTTCTGAGCATTGAAAAAGTTTTATAATTCTGATAATACTGATTCACCCCCCCCCCCCCCCCCCCCCCTCTCAGTATTATTTCCAACAATCTTAAGGTGAATGGTTAAAGCTACATTTAGTCACTTCATAAAATTTATTAAAAAATACCAATATCTCCATTAATATTGGTTTTTTTTATTTAAAAAAAAAAAAATTCAAAACAATGAAATCTTATCACTCTTTCCACATCACCTCGTAGAAGAGAGATAGTCAGTGCCCATAATTTCCACCATTTTTCAAACGTTCTCAATATGATATCTTCATGAAAAAGTTAAGGTACTGATGTTGGATTAGTTGTTTGAAAAATATGCTGGTTTGTACAACCTTTCATCTTCTCTGTTATTCTTAATTTGTCATAATGATCTGTAAGGGTTGGGCCAGTGCTTGAAAAATATGCTGGTTTGTACAACCTTTCATCTTCTCTATTTTTCTTAATTTTTCATAGTGATCTATATGGGTTGGGCTAGTGCACCATATTGTCCTAAAAGGGAGATTGTGCACCAAAAAAGAAATTAATCCACATGTTACAACATTGTTAAGAAATGCAAGACGTATGAAGGTAGTGAATTATGCTAATAAGCATTTTAGATTGTGAGAGACGTAATTAAATTTTATTATTTAATTTAAGATTTCCAATTAAAATAATAATAAATCTATATGTATATATTAATATATTGATTGGAAGGCTTCTGACAATGGTCACTTCTTTCCATTAGATCCCCTTCAGGCCTTTGGGATACCTACTACTCTCTTATATTATATAGTTGGGGCTTGCTACTTATTGGTGTGTTGGGGTAAACAAAATGTGTTTTTTTAATCTCGCAGTTGGAGTCTATAGAATAAGGAAGAAATTTGATAGCTTGACAAAAGTGGTACAGAATATGTGTTTTTTTTTTTTTTTTTATATCTCGTAGTTAGACTCTATGGAATAAGAAAGAAATTTGATAGCTTGACAAAAGTGGTAGCTTGAAAAAAGTGGTAGATAAAAGATTAATCTCTCCTACCTTGAAAGAACTGGTGGTCAAGATCAACACCTACAAGAACTTTGTTGTGGAATATTATCAAAACTAATAGAAGGATATGAAAGAGTGTACATTGAGAACCTTGAGAAACATGGCCACTGAAACTTGCAACATTGTTTGTAGGAAGAGAAAATTATGTTTCTTTTTTCCAAACATGTATGTTAGTATATTACAATTTAATGAATATGTTTTCCTATTATCATATATGGTTTCATACTTTAACAAAACATTCGCCAAGACTTCACCTTTTATTATTCGGTGAAAGATTTTCCAAGATCTTATAAGATTTTATAATTCAGTGATAGATTCGCCATGACTTTACAAGATAATATAATCTAGTGAGAGATTTGCCAAAATAATTATGTATACATATTATGTTATTGATAAAATCACCTCCCATTTTTCCTATGTATCATGGGGATTTGCCCATTTATTATACATATAAATTTAGGGTGGTTCTTAAAATTTTCCCTATTGACTACAGAGAATTAAATAAAGCCAGTCTCAAAGATTACTTCCCCCTTCCTTTCATCAATTAGGTACTTGATACCCTTGCTGGTAAAAAGTACTTTTCTTTTCTAGATGGCTTTAGTGGATATAACCAGATACAAATAACACCCGAGGATCAAGACAAAACCACTTTTACATGTCCATGGGGTGCATTTTCTTACCGAGTGCTTCCCTTTGGGCTATGTAATGCCCCGACTACCTTTCAAAGGGAATTCTTGGCTATTTTTGCTGACATCGAGTGTCTGGAAATCTTTATGGATGATTTCTCTGTGTTTGGTGATTCATTTCAGGGAGCCCTCAGGAATCTAGAAAAAGTGCTTCTTCGCTACCAAGAAGCTCATCTTTCCTTGAGTGACAAGAAATGCAGATTAATGTGCAAGGCAGGAGTAGTTCTTGGCCATCTTATTTCCGACAAAGGTATCCAGGTTGACCCTGCAAAGATAGAAGTCATTTTGAGTCTTCCTATACCCAAAACTCAAAGGGAAGTGAGAGGTTTTCTAGGACATGCAGGCTACTATAGGAGATTCATTGAGAATTTCTCAAGGATAGCTACCCCCCTTTTCCGACTTTTGGCTAAAGATAGTGAGTTTTCTTGGTCTACAGCTTGCCAACAATCTTTTGAGACATTGAAGGAAAAATTAGTTTAGGCACTAGTTTTGAGAGGACCAAACTAGTCCCTGCCATTCCATATTTCCTCCGATGCCTTAGATACTGCTATTGGCATAGATTTAGGACAAGAAGAATATAAACAATCGTATGCTATTTATTTCATTAGTAAAAACCTGTCACCCGCTGAACTTAATTATACTGTTACCGAGAAAGAGTTTTTAGCTGTAATTTTTTCTATTAATAAATTTAGACATTATATTACAGAATATGAAGTTTTTGTACATACTGATCATTCCGCTATAATATATTTGATGAATAAACCATTAACTAGCAGTAGAGTGACTAGGTGGTTGCTATTATTACAGGAATTTAATATTGCTATTGTTGATAGACCAGGGAAATCAAATGTAGTAGTAGATTACCTTTCAAGATTAAATAATCCTGGTGAAGAAATTCCTGTTGATGATTTTCTTGACGAACATATTTTTGTTGTGTCAACAAAGTCTCCATGGTTTGCTGATATAGCTAACTATTTTGTTATTGGAAAATTACCACCCCACTTAGCCGCTCGTGAAAAGCAGAATATCATTTAGAAAAGTGTTGCATATTCCTAGATCCAAGGAGACCTCTTTTACATTGGAGAAGATCTCATTATCCGTAGATGTGTAAGAGAGGAATAGGTGTTTGATATCTTAAAATTTTCCTATGATGAACCATGAGGTGGTCACTTTACCGATAAGTGAATTTCATACAAAGTGTTACAAGTTGGCTATTTTTGGCCTTCCTTGTTTAAGGATGCCAAACAATACATCAAGCAGTGTGATAGCTGTCAGCGAATTGGCCAGCCTAACCAAACCAATGAGATGCATTTATGTCCTCAAGTTATGATTGAGCCTTTTGAAAAATGTGCTATTGATTTCATAGGACCAATAAATCCTTCATCATCAAATAAAAACTATATCTTGGTTTGTATAAATTTTGTTACAAAATGGGTAGAAGTTAAAGCTGTTTCTTTTGCTACTGAAATAGTTGTTGTTGATTTTCTTTTTACTGAAATATTTACTAGATTTGGTGTACCTAGAGATTGTTTTTGACAATGGATTGTAGTTTATTTCTAATCTAGTACAAGGTGTAATGGAGCAATACAAAATCCGGCACAGGAAATCCACACCATATCACCCGCAAGAAAATGGCCAGGTAGAATCCACAAATAAGGTGATTGAGTCTATCCTCACAAAGACAGTAAATATGAATAGAAAGAATTGGGCTGACAAATTACTGGAAGCATTGTGGGCCTATCAGATCACTTGGAGAAACAGCACGGGACACACACCATATGAGCTTGTGTATGGGAAACAAGTCCTTCTGCTGATAGAATTCTAGATCAAGACTTTCAGGACTGCAGTCCAATTGGGGCTAGATCTCTTTGAGGCATAGCAACGCCTTCTACAATTGAACGAGTTAGATGAAATCTGAAGGTATGTTGTTCAGCAGAACATCTTGGTTCAACAACAGTGTAAGAAGTGGCATGACAAGTCCATTCAGAAAAAGCAATTCCAACCAGGTGATTTGGTGCTCCTTTACGATTCAAGATTCAAAAATTTTAAAGGAAAATTCCATACACGCTGGATGGGACCCTATGAGGTGGTCAAAGTGTTCGAAAATGGAGCGGTAAAAATAAAAACTATTGATGGACGGAATTCAATGTTCGTGGTAAACGGGCATAGATTGAAGGTATATTTTCAGCCCCTTACTAAAGGATATTTTATGCAGCAAGTCCAACAGCCATTTGAAAAGGAGTTGGTAGGTGATAACACCGACCTGTTGAAGAATTTATTCCTTCTTGTCCTTATTTAAAAAAAGAAAAAATCAAAGAAAAATAAAAAGAAAAAAATGACAAAAATAAGAAGTATAAAAAGAAAAAATTTTCTTGTAATTGTGAAAATCAGTGGGCTGACATGATTGCAGAAGGATCAACCTGAAAACCAGCAATGATTGTAGGAAGATGAAAAAGTTTCATAAAAAGGGAATGTTACTTGAATTTTAGATATGATGGTTGCCACCAATAAGAAGCAGGTTCATGAAACCGAGACCTTACCCAAGTTTGGGGTAACTAGCATGGACATTTTTTCCAAGTAAATGCTTACTTCCCACTGCAGTTATTTTTCCTGCACCAGTGCATGCAAAATTCAAGCTAAAATCTTATTCTATTTCCCATTTTGAAATGTCCCACTAATTTCTTTTCTAAATTCCCCAATGAATTACCTTCTTCTTTCTTCCAAGAAACCACCCTTATCTGATTCGTAGAATCCCTCTTCTTCCTTGAATTTTTTTCCTACATCCCGTTTCGTTTATCCATCTTGATGATATTGTTATGAAATCCCTGCTATAATATTCCTTCCCATTCTGAAATTTTTACCCCTTTCCCACTTCTTTATTCCCTGATAAGTTGATTGAAAAATTTGATGCATTCATTTAGAAGGCACATCGAGAAGCACAAAAGGAAGGTGAATATAATTTTCTTGTATAACGAGGCAAAATTTTTAAAAAGTACAGCTACAGAAGTATGTCCTATCAAAGTTTCTATTTGGTAAAATTCTCTGGTGCAAGCACAGCGCAGTGCAAGCAGGTCTGGTGTAGAGATACAATTGAGTATGGGAGCAATTTACATAGTCCCGAAATGGTTTATCAAAGATCTATGGGCTTGCATTTTTGTACATATGTTGATATGATAACTCACTCCATGTTTTAAATTGATGCTTTGTTTCATTAATTACTAATCTAGGGATAAATCTTTAAAGTGCAAGGTGTGTAAGGCTGAAATCTAATCTTTTTTTAATAAAAGCTGAGAATAAGTCTGATTGAATTATGATGATAACTGCAGAAGGGTACTCCATCCGATAACCTGCACTCACCTTCTTTGCAATTATTTCAAACTATCCTACCATCATTAACCTACCTGTGATTAGATCATTCTAGCTGTTGCGTCATCGCTGCCCATACTGCCACTACATCCAATCATCACAATTCACCTATAACGATGATCGATAACATGGATCTACATCTGAAGTGGAAGGATTTTTCCATCATAGCTGGGTAAGTAGGTCTACAAAGACGGAAGGCAAGGAACCTCCAGTACAGAATTCTCAGTGAATGTTGGAGTTACCCTGGAATTTTTCTGAAGGTCTGATCGGTGAATCGGAAGAGGTTTGAAATGGCACCCGTGAGGAGTGAATCACTGTCACTATAGGAGATTGAACAAACTACCAAGTACCGAAACAATCTTGTACTTTTGCAAGAAACTGGGTTCCTGCCATTTCTCCAAAAATTTGACGGATTCGACATGGGTGTAGTGCTAGAATTTGCAAGAACATTCAAGGAATGCCGAGTTAGGGTCAGGTCCTTAAAATTTGAAATCACTGAAGAGTTCATTTCGCAAGCCATAGGCCTGCCACTTAGAAGTGAGCGCTGGTTTAAGAAGGAGCAGTTGTCAAAAAAGCGTTGGCAGCAGTTCCCGGTTGATAAGAAGATTGAGGTCAATTGGAGAAAGGGACTACCACAAACCACCTTGGTTGGAAAATGGTGAGATTTTTTGTTTATATTATAGAAGTTTGTCATAGGTGAAGGATGCTATACCTTGGCATTCATATACCACCTTCGACTGCTATCACATTTCGAGGCAGAGGAACTGATTAATTTCCCTCACTCTTGATCATAAGCCTCGAAAAGATGGTGAAAAATGTGTAGAGCATGAGTGCAAGCCAGGTTGCAACCACACTCTGCCACCATGGACTCATTATGATGTTGGTCAAGAAGAATTTAAAGAAAAATGGAATAGCATGGGAGGCATTTCTGAAGGAATTTTGAGCAAAGGATGCAGAAGAACCTACTAGCACAACTGCAAGCCAAGAAGAGAAAGGTAGGGACATTGTCTCCTGCCAAGTGAAGAAGTAAAGGCTCACAAGTGCAAGCAGAGAAAGGGGATATTAAAAAAACTCCACCTATAGCAAAGACAAGGAAAATTAGGACCTCGATGAGGAGGAAAGTTGTCGGCCAAGGACCAAATCAGTCGGGCTCCCCAATTGTATTCGACGACTCACCCCAAGTCTCCCCCACAGTTCACAATCTCTCGGTACTTGTAGATGCAGTAGCACACACTGTGGAGGATGAGGAGAATGCAAAATATGATGCGTTATTTTCAACATTCGTTAGTAGGCTAAGGAGCAAGAGAACAATGTCGACACCAAACACTGGCGAAGTCCAAGAAAAGGAGGACAAAGAAGAACAACATGAAGAATCTCCTGAGAATTTTTGTGAATTGGAGGTGGAGACCCCTAATGATATTGAGGACCAAGGCATTGAAGACCCTGTGGTTATTGAAGGATAGGGCTTTCAAGACACTGTGGGTTGTGAAGATTAGGGAACTGAAGACCCCGCAATTTTTGAAGATCAGGGCATTAAAAACCCTGCGATGATTCGAAGGATAGGATACTGAAGTCCCTGTGTAGAAGAAGACTGGGGAATCAAAACCCCTATTGATTTGGAAGGACAGGGTGTAGAATCCCTTGAGAAAATGGGAGAGCAAGTTAAGACTCCAGAGGAATTAGGCGCATAGGGTACTAAAACCCCAAGCACATAGATTGATGAGGGTATCCAAACCATCAGTGACAGCAAAACCCTGAGCATAGAAACCCTCGGCAATGTCTTAGAGTAGATTTTTGACAGTCTTGACCTTTCGTCCATGGTAGAAAAGGCGTTTGCTCCCGAATATCTCATTATAGCACCCTCCACTCACTTCCTTAATAGCAGAATAGTGGACTTGGAGTAACAAGTCCATGACCTGGAAGCTTTAAACCAGGTCATGAAAGAGCAGATTTGGCAGAAATAGAGAGGTTGAATTACGCGCTGAAGTAAAGAAGTAGAAGCAGAAGGTAAAGGTATGGAAATACCAGGCTTCCAGATGCTATAGATGCCTGAAAAAGGTAACTAAGCAGCTGCAAAAAGCCCAGGACAGGAAGCCAAAGATAGTAAAGACATGAATAAACATTGAAGTGCAGAACTGAGGTGCGGCCACTCATTTTTGAAGGTTTTTTTGCAGAGGTAAAATGTTGTGTGAGGACACACAAAAACTTAGGGATGGGAGGATGTTGGTATCCTAAATTTCCTTATTTTCTATCCCATTTCCATCAATATCAACCTCTGTTTTACCTTAATACAAGACCCTTCTTCCCTGCACTAGTACAAGATGGTTACCCTTTTCCTGCACATGCTCATACTTTACATTAAGATTTGATACAACACTTTATTAATATTTTTATGTAGATTTCATGTTATTTACATATTCTTGCAACTCATATTGATTTCCTAGAAGTAATCATGGAACGTAGTGTTAATAATGTATGAGTTTACTAGTGCAGGAAGATTCCTGCACCGCCACTGTCCGAGATTCTAAGAGTTATCTTCCACGAGGACAGATCTCGATCTTTGACTCCAAGTTTGACTACAGATAAAATGAAGTAGGTGGTGCGCATCCAGGGATTTTTCTCCAAAGATAGATCATGGCCCAACGAAGCTCATGTTGTTATAACCATTGGCAAAGTTTGTAATTTGGTTTCTAAGTCTGTTCGGCTGAGAGGCCTGAATGACAATTATCTGTATTTAGTGTAAATGGATTAGAGCCGAAGGATATATATGATGTAAATCATAGATAGGAAGGGGAGAGAACCATTCATTATTATTTTGGTTTATGTAATATGATTATCGCCTCATTCTGGGGCTGGACTGCTTTGTAATGTAATTTGCCGAATCAAGTAAATACAAGAGGATCATTATGGTTTTCACACACAATGTGTAATTTCGTCTTTGATGTGTTATTTGAAGTGTTGATCGATTTCGTTCCTTAGAAGGGGAACGAGTTGGTTGGCCAAGGCCCAGCCAACCCAGCTCGTTGACCACTCTTGCTTTCATGATTTGGGAAGATAGTGTGTTTATTTCATAGCAGCTGTATGATGAAATAGTTTAATCGTTAAACTTTGAGTTCTGAATTGAATTATCTTCTGTAGCCTATGTGTGGAACGGATTCGTAGTTTGTAGAGTATTTGTGTTCATTTCTATGTATAAGATATCTTTTACATGTTTACTTTATTCTCGCTTTCTGTTTTAATTCATTTTTGAAGCAGATCGTGCGAGGAACTCTTTCCTTCACCAGTGCATGTTGTTGCTTGCACCGTGCTCAGTCATTCGTTGCATCAAACATTAAATCACTCACCTGCATTTTATTTCCCATTATTTCGCAAGTGAATGAATCAATGAATCAAGTAACTGTTTTTGGTATTAAAAGTTCATCTCTAAAAAGATCTAGAAGCAGTTATATGATGTAAATCATAGATAGGAAGGGGAGAGAACCATTCATTATTATTTTGGTTTATGTAATATGATTATCGCCTCATTCTGGGGCTGGACTGCTTTGTAATGTAATTTGTCGAATCAAGTAAATACAAGAGGATCATTATGGTTTTCACACACAATGTGTAATTTCGTCTTTGATGTGTTATTTGAAGTGTTGATCAATTTCGTTCCTTAGAAGGGGAACGAGTTGGTTGGCCAAGGCCCAGCCAACCCAGCTCGTTGACCGCTCTTGCTTTCATGATTTGGGAAGATAGTGTGTTTATTTCATAGTAGCTGTATGATGAAATAGTTTAATCGTTAAACTTTGAGTTCTGAATTGAATTATCTTTTGTAGCCTATGTGTGGAATGGATTCGTAGTTTGTAGAGTATTTGTGTTCGTTTCTATGTATAAGATATCTTTTACATGTTTACTTTATTCTTGCTTTCTGTTTTAATTCATTTTCGAAGCAGATCGTGTGAGGAACTCTTTCCTTCACCAGTGCGTGTTGTTGCTTGCACCGTGCTCAGTCATTCGTTGCAGCAAACATTAAATCACTCACCTGCATTTTATTTCCCATTATTTCGCAAGTGAATGAATCAATAAATCAAGTAACTGTTTTTGGTATTAAAAGTTCATCTCTAAAAAGATCTAGAAGCAGTTATATTAACTACCAAATTATACTTGCAAAGAATATCATTATTGTGGGTGAAGTACCAAAACTGGTTGACACATGCAAAGTACTTAGGCTATTGATTGATTCTTTTGTAAGTGTTTTATCTCATGAATTTTATTTCCCTTATGAAGTTTAATGAGTTGAAGCATTTTCTTTCTCGCAGCTAGTTAATTCAGAATTTCATTACAGTTGCAATTCCTTTTCAGCATATCTTTTTAGCTTTCGAAAGTAAACCAGAAACTGAGTAAAGGGAACCTTGCTTCGGGGCAAGAGAAAGTCTCTTGACACCAGAATAGAGTGCTCCAAGCCCTGAGGCTTAAAGCGCCTTCACTCAGGCACAAGTCTTCAGTAAGGAGGATTGAATATAATCTTACACATAAATACTGTACTTGCACTAGTGCAAGAAAGATTGCAACTATGCAAGGATAGGTTGTTTGTGTGGGAGAAAGATCAGAAGAAAGGCAAAACTCTCCAATGGACCACTTGTCAAACTGCTTATCATCCATCTGGAGATTAACATAGCATTTCATTCATCATTTAAGATTGTTTCTGTTGTGTGGAATTTCTTTACTTGATTTACTTGCAAATTGTCTTTTACATTCCAACACTAGATTTGCCTTGGTGTAAATTTCCTTTCCAATTGTTTTCTATCTGATTCTGCAAAACATTTCCTTCAAGAAGTAGGATTAGAAATAGGAAAAGTTCATACCATTTCTGGCATTGCCTGTGCTTCGTCTCTAAGTTTACAAAACCCTCGGGTTGACAATTAAGTGTTGAGGAGTTTGCTCAAGCGCAATTCCTGCACCCAACAAGTTAGAGCAAGTCAAAGTTTGGATTTGACTTATTCACATGGCAGGATTGGATGATGTGGCAAGGCCCGTCAGTGACTGAGGAGGCGCCAAGTGGTAGGCTTCCATTGGCCCCCACATATCGCAAATCGCATGTCGTGGGTGGGTGGTGTTAAATAATCGGCCCTAAGCAAGGCTAGCGTTGCGATGTGATAAATCAAAATCGCACTTCGCAACAAGGAAGGTATTGCAGAAATCAACCTCGATAGGTATCTGGTTGTGATACAATAAATCCCAATCATAGATTGGTGAAGGGAAGGCTTTATGAAAAATTGGCCCCCAAAAGGTACTGAGTTTCGATGCGATATTGTAATCGAAAATAGCAACAAGGTAGAGTCCCGCAGACCTTAAGACTAGCGAAACTTAGCCGATTGCGATATCCCAGATGCGATTTGTTTATGGATTCCAGTTTATAATTCTATTGGGTCCGCTACATCGCAGTTGCACAATTGTCGTTGAGTTCATAAATCTTAATCTCGCTTATCCCTACCGGTTGCAATTTCTGAACCCCTCCAGGAAGTATGGCTCTGGTGGTTGAAATGTGGCAAATTTGGTGGATTTTAGGTCGAATTTGATGATTAGCGGCCAAAAAAATGGGAATTTGTTGAGAAAAGTGTGGGAGAATTGGGAGAGGTCATAACTTCTTCAGTTCTTATCCAAATTAGGCACAAAAAGAGTCAATTCTAGTAGTTTTTGCTATTCTCAACTCATTGAGACAAGTTTTAGAGGCATTCAAGCATTGTAAACACACTTAGTTGTAATTTTGAGCATAATAGAGAGGTGAAAGCATTGGAAGATGGACCGAGGAGATATAACCCAGGAGGGGTGAACTCCTCATTAAATCTTTATGTTGTGTGTTGTATTTTGATGTTCTTTGTTGTTATTTTGCTGTTGTTCAGGTTTTATGTTAAATTGTTTATAACATTTGCATAAGAAACTCTCATGGGAATCGGTTAATTAAGAAAAATTGGTGAATCCTTTAGCACTTGATAAGAAAATGATAAGCATCTTGGGTTTTATTCTAAATGGGGAATTATCACAACATTACCAATCTGCTCCATTTCAGATCAAGTTAGTATCAGAGCATTAGTTTTTGTGTATTAGATTTGCTTGGTGTAAAGAAGGAGTATTGTTTTCTAGTTTTGTGTCATGCTAACAGGGTTAAAACTCCAAAGAGGTAAGAGAAAGCTGGTTGAAAGCCCTGTAGTTGGTTTAAGTGGAAGAAGAGAAACGTTGCAAAAGTCTTCTACACCAGTACATCCTCAAGCTACAGTTGAGACTCCATAGATTGTGTCTCATGAAAGAGAAACTACAAACATGACAGAAGATGAGAAGACCTTCAGAAACGCTTTCTTTGATATGACAGAGATGGTGAAGGTCCTCTATGAAGAGAGAAATAGCAGGTTGCAAGGAGAAAGTTCCAAACCTCCCAAAGGAGAAGGCTCTTCAGGAGGAGGTAATGGGAATTGAGACAAACCTCCACCCTCTCCACCATCTTCTTCATCCTCTTCTTCACAAGCATATTCACACTCTTCCACTAATACAACCTTTTCTCATACTCATCATCATTCTTCAAAAGAAGCTGGTAAATCACCTTTTCTAAAATTTGATGTTAAATTCAAGTTGCCCATGTATAATGGTGAAGTGAATGCAGATAAGCTTGATAATTGGATTTGTCAGTTGGAATTGTATTGTAGACTTTAGAACCCTTAAGAGGATGATATCAAAATTTAGTTGGCTTCATTGAGAATGGAGGGTGCAACACTTGTATGGTGGGAAGCAAGGACTCAAGACGAGATAAAAAAACACGGTAAGATCTTTATTGCCTGGTTTGATTTCATTGCTGCTATAAAAAGAAAATTATACCCTTTAGGTCATATGGAAAAATCTATCACGAATTAGCAAAATTTCAAACAGTTAAAAGGTCAAAATGGGCAAGAGTATACTTAGGATTTTAGGAGAAGAGATGTTATGCTAGGAGTAGACTTGCAGTCATAGGATACATTCCTGAAATACATAGGAGGCTTGCATAGCTATCTTCAACATACCATTCTTATGTCTAATCCCACGAATCTTGATGAGGTCTGTGTTCAAGCTACACATCTTGAAGCAAGAGGGAGAAATGTACAAGAAGAGGGTAAGAACAATCCATTCTAGAGTCGAGAAAAAGGAAAGAAATCTAAAGGAAAGTAGAAGAAAAATTCTTTTGTTAAGAAAGAAGGGGAGAAACTCGTGTGCAAGAATTGTTCTAAAGAGGGACATGATGAAGTGCATTGCTGGAAGCTTCATCCTGAATTAAGATTGAAGAAATTTAACAATAAAGGGAAATAAAAGACAAAAGTTGTTGTACAACAAGACTTGGGTTCCGACTCAGGTGATGAAACAAAGATTGCAGCGATAGTCACTAAAGGAAAAGTCGTGGCAAAAACAAGTAAAGAGGAAGTCGTGGAAAGCACCAACACAGTCAATAACTCCAACAACGCTTCAAATTAAGAAAAAAAAATTGAGCTGTTCCATATCAAAGTTATTTCCAAACACACAAGGATTGATACTTTGTTTGACAGTGGATCCCAGCATAATTTAATTTCTACAGACTTGGTCAAGAAGTTGAATCTAGAAACTATGCCTTAGCATAAACCATATCAATTGGGTTGGATAACCAAGGATGCAAATATTCAGGTCACAACGAAATGTGTTTTCAGGTTTTCTATTACTGCCAATTTCATTGATGAAGTCGAATTAGATGTAGTGCCACTAGATATTTCTGGAATTGTGTTGGGAAGCCTGTATCTGTATGGCTGGAAAGACATTTTCCATAGATTTGAGAAAAAAAATCATTTTTTCAAAGATGGATTGGAGTGTATTATGAGAGCCCATCGTAGAAATCTCAATTTTTCTTTAGAAAGCGCGAGGAAAATAAAACGACTGGTCAATTCCAGCAAAAATCTCGTACTCGTTATGATCAAGCAGAAGAATGACATAGAGCTTGAATCCTTTGTAGGCTATGATGTGAAGCTAAAAGCAGAATTGGTTGATGTGGTCAATCAATATCGAGATGTGTTTCAAGAACCAAAGGGATTTCCACCAAAGAGGGGAATTCATCACGAAATTTATCTATAGTAAGACTGGCCACTCCCAAATATTGGTATGTATTGAATTTCAATTCTGGAAAGTTTAGAAATTAAGAAACAAGTCTAGGAATTGTTAGATAAAGGTGTAATTCACCCCCTCTACTTCGCCATGTAGTTCAACAATTGTTTTGGTACCTAAGAAAAATGGAACCTCGAGCATGTGTGTAGATTATCGAGCTTTGAATAAAATTACCATAAAGAATCGATACCCACTGCCTAGAATAGATGATTTTCTAGATTAGTTGAAGAATGAAAAATATTTCACTAAATTAGACTTGAGTATTGGATATGATCAAGTTATAATAGCTGAGGAGGATATTTGGAACACTGCTTTTAAAACCAAACAGAGATTGTTTGAGTGGCTGCTTATGCCTTGTTATCTTTGCAATGCTCCAACTACATTCATGAGAGTTATGAATCATGTTTTAAGATCCTTTCTTGATGAGTTTGTAATTGTCTATTTAGATTATATTTTGATATTCATCAAATCACGAGAAGAGCATGTCAAGCATGTGAGGAAAGTGTTGGATGTCTTGAAGAAAGAACAATTATTTCTGAAGATGTCTAAATGTGAATTCGAAAAAACATCCATAGTGTATTTGGGCCACATAGTTGGAGCAGGTGAGCTGAATTTTGACCCCTCTAAAGTTTCAGTCATTGTGAATTGGCCAATACCCAAATCAGCCACAGAAGTAAGGCGTTTTTTGGGAGAAGCACAGTATTGGTGGAAGTTCATTGCCAATTTCTCTTCCATAGCACCTCCACTACATGCTTTGAATAACGTGAAGGTTGTCTTCCAGTGGGGAGGCAAACATCATAAAGCATTCGATGATTTAAAACAACAGATTAGTTCAGACCCAGTTTTAGCATTGTCGGGTTTGAAACAACCATTTGAAATACAAACAAATGCAAGTGACTACACCATGGCTGCAGTTCCTTTACACCATGGTAAGCCCATTTCATTTCATTCTGAGGTTTTTAATGGTGATGTTATTAACTATCCTACATATGATAAAGAGATTTATGCATTGGTGAAAAGTGTGAAGAAATGGAAGCATTATTTAATGAGAAAAGAAACCATTATTCACATTGATCATTAACATTTGCAATATTTGCAATCTCAAACAAAATTGCAACAATCAAGGGACTTTCGTTGGATGGGATTCTTACAACAATTCCATTTGGTAATTAGGTACAAGAAAGGTATTTATAATAGAGTTGTTGATATGCTTTCTAGAATAGTTGTTAATGTAGCGATTTTACTCAAGAATCATTTTGTTTTGCTTGAAAGTTATGTTTAACAATACACACATGATGCTGAATTTCGAGAGGTATATTCAAACTTGAGTCAAGGCCACCAAGTTGAGGAATTAGACTAGTATGTACGTGATACTTTGTTGTATCATTTGGGAAAACTTTATGTTCCAGAGGGAGAGAGAGTAAATGTCACAAGGGAAGCACACACTTCTCTTATTACTGGACATTTCTGTGTAAGTAAAACAATGGAAAATATTCAGAGGTATTTTTACTAGCCTCGTCTGCTTGAGAGTTTGTCAAGTTTTATCAGAGGTTGTTCATTGTGTGTATTATTAAGCCTAGTAATAGGAAACTAGGATTGTACACGTCAATTTTAGTGCCTTCACGTCCATAGGGGAGTGTTTCTATGGATTTTGTAGGAGGTCTTCCTTTATCAAGACAAGGCCATGATTATTTGTAACAACCCTGGTGAAAATTCCATGTAATAAATGTTAAAAACAATAACCACAGTTGACTGGGACATGTATTTCAAGCTGAATGTTTGGCAAGACATCCTAGGGGGTTTTCATTTGATTATTTATGGCTAAGGCAATTGGCAAAGGCAATGGCTAAGGCATTAAAAGGCATTTTGGCACATTTACTTATTAAAATAATGGAAATTAGGAGAAAAATAAGGTGAAAGGTCACAAGTTACATGTAAGGAGAAAAATGAAGGAAAATAATGGAAAGTGAAGAAAATAGAGGCCTCATTAATAAAAGGGTTTTTGAGTATCAGTGGGCAAGACTTGGTCAGTTCAGTTTTGGATCTCTCTCATTATTCTCTCTCTCTCTCTCTCTCTCTCATACTCTTGGTTACTTAGATTTTTCTTGGAGCACTCTTGGAGGGTGTGGCATACTTGGATTCTTGGAGCAAGAAGGTAAAGGAAGCACAAGAAGGCATTGTCATCAGTAGCTACATTAGATTTTCTTGCAGGTACCGAGTTGCATGTATGATTTCTTCACTAGTTTTGGTATGCATGGAACATGTATGTGGCTTCTTGGTTATGATCTATCATTGGCATTGAGGATGGTCGGGATTGACAGTGGATTGCCTAGCCTTGCCATTTATTGGATAGCCATGGTGATTGTGGGTTTACTTTCATTGCTTTGTTTTGGTTGGTTCTCATTTTTCGATAGCTTGGGTTAAGTTACTACTCCTGGAAGCCCTGGTTGAACAAACGTTTTGGAAGCCCTGTAACAGCTTGGGTTGAGTTACTATTCCTAGAAGCCTTGGTTTGACAAACGCTATGAAAGCCCTTGATGGGTTGAGTTACTAGTCTTGAAAGCATTGGTTGGAAGAATGCTCTGGAAGCCTTATATAAGTTGTGGGTTGAGTTACTAGTTCTAGAAGCCTTGGTTGGACAAATGCTCTAGAAGATTTTGAAGGCTTGGATGCAGACCAATCTGATGATGGTTTTTGGTGATGTTTGACCGTGATGTGGAATCACTGTTTGATGGGTTGAGGTGGGTGGCCTCTAGAAGCCCTGGATGAGTTTTGATTGATGTGTGCTATGAGATCCCACATTCCTGCTTGGAATATGGCATGGGGGTGATTAGATGAAGATAGACTTGGCTCAGCCAATCTATGGTTGGTGGAAAGTGGTAGTCCCATCTCTGGTTGGTTCATTGCATTTATTAATGAAAAAAAATCATTCCCTTGATTTTCATGTGCAAATGTACTGATGTATATATGGATTTTGATGGTTGATATGTTTATTGTATTTATGTTCCTATTATGTTTTTTTATATGCACATTTACCTCAGAGGTTGTTCAGAGTGGTATCAGAGCATGGTTCAAACACTTGGACTAGATGGGCTCTATCATAGGTGAAATGAAGAACAAAGGTTAAATTTTAGATGTTTCTGTCATATCTGTTATAACTTTTCTTCTGTGGCATATTAGAAGTCAACAATTTGTCCATACTGAAGGTAAATCCAACTGATAATGTGGTAGAAATTTTAGATTTTGGTTCACAATGCTTTAGGAATTATGATCTAAGGAAGATGGCCTTCCTGAATGCATCTTTAAACAGGTCACGTTGGCATTTTTGCAATAAATTTTCTTCTGTAGGCTTTCAGAAGCTAAAACATTATCCACATTGAGGGGAAATACCAATGATTATGTGGTAGAAATTTCAGATATGGGGTCGCAATATTTTAGGAGATATGAGTAGACAGAGTCAAGCCTTCTGAATGCTCCTAAAATCAGGTCTCAAATAGGTCATGCTGACATTTTTGTTATAAATTTTATTCTAGGCACTCTCACGAGCTGAAATGTTTTCCAGAATGAGACGAAATTTCACTTATATTGTGATACAAATTTTAGACATTTATTCGCTATATTTTAGGAGATATGTGTTGAAAATGCAACAAGATGATGGAGCTTAGTGGAAAGGAGTCGCCTTCACTAAGTGGGCCCGCAGGCTATTTTTGGTGCAAAGTCTATTTTTAGACTATGTCTATTTTTAGACATATGGATCATGGTCTATGAGTTGCAGGATGCTATTTGTGGATGATTGGTCATGTTGGTAAAAATAGATGGACTTCTATTTTTAGACATATGGGCGGAGTCTATTTTTAGACTGCTAGGCTAAAAATAGAACAGTCGAATATTATTAGCTCTTAATAATATTTGGACTATAAACATTATCTTATCCTCTTGGAGCACTTCAGTTCGAGCTATGGATGTGGCACATGCAACTGTCAGAAGGAAATACGCTTTTCTTATGGGTCAATTGAGCTATTGCATGATGGACTTCAGTTAGAACTCAAGTGATTGAGTTTGGTGGAGTTGATTGAGGAGTTGATGGAGTTGTGTTCAGTTTGACTTGGTTGAACTAGTTGTATTTAGTCTAACTGCAGAATACACTAGTGATGAGTGATGTGAATTAATTGTTAATTAATTCACTAATTATTAACTCATAAAGAAACTAAATAATACATCAGTTAACTCAGTGCATGGACAGTTTAGTGGAGACAAGTGTTAGAGGTGAGTAAAAGGGCAAGATAGCTGTTAGGTGTGACTATAGTTGTGCATGAGATTTGCACAATCAATGGGATTGAGTAATGCCAATGAGGATTGCATGGTTCAGCCAAGGAAATACGAGTTTGCTTCAGCCATTCATCATTATTCTCATGCAAGATTGCGCAGTGGAGGCAGGCAAACAGTGGAGGAGATTTGAGGCATCAGATCTGAGCTAGTTTGTGTGTAACAGGTGGAGATAGTGCTGAGTACTTGTGAGGAGTATTGTACTATGTATTGTTACATGTTCTCAATCATTATAATATACAGATAGTGTGTGGTTTTCAGTTGTATGCTTTCCCTGGGTTACATACTGTGTTACGTAGAGGATGTTATGTATTATGCATGAATTCCGCAATAGTGTATAATCGGGATAATCTCTATGAATAAGTGTCATATTATTCAAAATTTATACATGGTATCAGAGCTGTTGATCATCAGATCTATTATTTAGAAAGTGTTTACATTTTATTTCTTCAGGCAGAGTCTGTAATCGGGCCAGGTAGCCTCTGGATTCATCCTTCCTTTGGAAGGTGAGATATCTGGTAAAAGCCCATACAGTCAATCTCTGTACGAGAAATACTTTGTTCTCATGAATTTTAGATCAGAAGCGGTTGAGTTTTGAGTTGGTGGAATTCGAATTTGCAGAAGTGTTTTCTTGGTGTCAACATTGCAATGTCTTTCAACGGATTGCGATTGGAGTATGCTCTTGAGGGCAGCTCGAATTATATTGCATGGAAAGACAAGATGGAGGTGGTGTTAGATGATAATGGGCTGAAGGAGTTCATAGAGGCTGAAGTCCCAAAGCCTACTGATGCTGCTGAAGCTGTAGTTTGGCAAAAGAAAGCAAAGTGTCGAAGGATTCTGTTGGAGGGCGTGAAGGATCACTTGATGTGGAAAGCGTTGACAGATCTATTCCAAAGCAAGAGCGACCAAAGGAAGTTGGCGCTCAAGGATAAACTTAGAAACATTAAGTGTGAGAATGGAGACAGTATGCCCAGGTATCTCACGAAGTTCACCCAATGCCGGGATGAGCTAGGAAGTGCGGGGGTGACTGTCGATGATGAGGACTTGGTGAGCTTGGCTCTCCTTGGTCTTCTAAAGAGTTGGCATTCCTATCAGGACTCTGTCAATGGTCGGGAGAAATTTCCAGGATGGGAGAGACTTTGGTCGGATCTTGTGCAGGAGGAGATCAGACGGAGCACCAGAGAGTTCTTCATGCATGCATGATGAGGAGAATTGTGCCTTAGCGAGTAAGGCGAAGAAGGGGAAGGAGAAGGTTTCTCTTTCCAAATCCAGTTCTTCCAATGATGGGAAGAAGGTTGACAAATCGAAAGTGCGATGCTTTCGTTGTCATGAGGTGGGCCATTATGCTGCAAATTGTCCATGGAGGAAATCCAAGAAGGGATCCAGGGAAGGATCTGAAGGTGAGTCACTTGATTCACAGTTCGAGTTGGATTTCACACTCTTAGCATGCATGGTTTCATCCATGGTGGGAAGTGGTTGGTTTCTTGACAGTGGAGCTTCTTTCCACATGACCGGTGACAAGAGTTTGTTCAGTACTTTGGAGGAGAAAGATCTCCAGATACTCATAGCGATGGGTAATGATGAGAAGTATAGTGTCTCAGGTGTAGGCACGGTTATTTTTCAGAGGGAGCATGGAGCTCGCCTTACCTTGACCGATGTCAAGTATGTACCAGGACTGAAGAGAAACTTGGTGTCAATCACGATGCTGAAAGACAGAGGCTATGATGTAGTCTTCAGTAAGGGAAAGGTTTTCCTTAGACACATCATCACTAGACAGGTGAAGCAGATTGGTTCACGGGTCAAGAACCTGTATGCTCTTGAGGTTCAAGATGCATGCAAAGCCTTGAGCAGTGAGGCAACTGATGGAGACTTGGTGGTTGAGAGGGAGCATATATTACCTCTCAACATGCACAGCCAGAAGAAGTCTTAGATGATTGTGGAGGAGCCATGATTGGTGCAACAGCTTCAGGAGGTTGTGGAGCAGCCATAACAAGGGAAGCTGAGAGGAGATCGAGTAGAGACATCTACTCATGCAGAGACCTCCAGTAGGGGGAAACTTCGAGCCAGGTGGGCTGAGGGATCACATGCAACCATACCTCCAGGTAGGAGGTGGGGCGATATAGAGTGATCGTCCCAAGGAGGAGGGGCAGGATCCTCGATGTGGAGTAGCAGGAATTGATTGATTGGGTAGAGACAGATGTGGATGGAGTGGCAGAGAGAGTGACAGTGCAGGGAATCCCAGGACAGTGCATAGCTAGCAGGCTGCAGCAATGCGAGAGGCATAAGTGTTTTGCACAGTGCTAGGTGGCACAGAGAGGTGTGCAATGGTGCGAGATGCATGGAGATGTTGCAGTAGCGTAGATGTCAGAGAGGGAGCACTTGTCAGCAGCAGGTAGAGCTTCAGCATCAGATCATGTTCCTAGCCTAACAGAGTGGTCAGTTGGGAGTGTTTTTGTTCCAAGTGTTGTTGGAGCAAGTGGACCGGGCAAATGTGTTGCATGAAGAACATTTCAGAGTTGCAGGATAGGGGTTGCAGATAATCAATATCTTGTTGAGAGGGAGTGTTGAAAATGTAACAAGATGATGGAGCTTAGTGGAAAGGAGTCGCTTTCACTAAGTGGGCCCGCAGGCTATTTTTGGTGCAAAGTCTATTTTTAGACTATGTCTATTTTTAGACATATGGATCATGGTCTATGAGTTGCAGGATTCTATTTGTGGATGATTGGTCATGTTGGTAAAAATAGATGGACTCCTATTTTTAGACATATGGGCGGAGTCTATTTTTAGATTGCCAGGCTAAAAATAGAACAGTCGAATATTATTAGCTCTTAATAATATTTGGACTATAAACATTATCTTATCCTCTTGGAGCACTTCAGTTCGAGCTACGGATGTGGCACATGCAACTGTCAGAAGGAAAAACACTTTTCTTATGGGTTAGTTGAGCTATTGCATGATGGACTTCAGTTAGAATTCAAGTGATTGAATTTGGTGGAGTTGATTGAGGAGTTGATGGAGTTGTGTTCAGTTTGACTTGGTTGAACTAGTTGTATTTAGTCTAACTGTAGAATACAGTGGTGATGAGTGATGTGAATTAATTGTTAATTAATTCACTAATTATTAACTCATAAAGCAACTAAATAATACATCAGTTAACTCAGTGCATGGACAGTTCAGTGGAGACAAGTGTTAGAGGTGAGTGAAAGGGCAAGACAACTGTCAGTTGTGACTATAGTTGTGCATGAGATTTGCACAATCAATGGGATTGAGTACTGCCAATGAGGATTGCATGGTTCAGCCAAGGAAATACGAGTTTTCTTTAGCCATTCATCATTATTCTCATGCAAGATTGCGCAGTGGAGGCAGTCAAACAATGGAGGAGATTTGAGGCATCAGATCTGAGCTAGTTTGTGTGTAACAGGTGGAGATAGTACTGAGTACTTGTGAGGAGTATTGTACTATGTATTGTTACATGTTATCAATCATTATAATATTCAGATAGTGTGGGGTTTTCAGCTGTATGCTTTCCCCGGGTTACATACTGTGTTAATGTGCGCATGCGATTGATGTTTCATTGTTTTTAATTCCGCAAAATTGATGATCAATGTAGAGGAGTTTATGTATTATGCATGCATTCTGAAATAGTGTATAATCGGGATAATCTCTGTGAATAAGTGTCATATTATTCAAAATTTCTACAATATGACCAATGTAGATCGAGCTTTCCGGATACTCCTAGTATTGTGCACCAAATATGACTCTGTTGGTATTTTTGTTATAACTTTTCATATATGAAATCTCAAAAGCTGAAACTTGAACCATAGTCAAGAATAATTCCACTGATCATATGGTTCAGTTTCCATAACTTGTACTACTACAGTTTAGGATATATGCATTGAATAATTCACTATGTTATTTTGCATGCAAAGTGTTTGGTGAAATGCTTAAATGGTTCAATGATTAATTTCATACAAACTATTTGATAAAATTCTCTAATGAGTATGTTGTTTGTGGTTGGGGATAGTATTGATGTGTAATAGTATTGTTGTAGTTAATATATGCTTACTTGTATGCAAATAGTTTTTTATATTAGTTTGCATGTAAAATGTTTGAAGAAATGCTTACATGCAAATGTAATAGTATAGTAGTTGTTTGAAGAAAATATAAAAGTATGGTAATTGTTTGAAGAAAATATTATTTTTTTGATGGGATGGTAGTGTAATATGATAATATGGATTTAGCTGATCTATGCCTATTTTCATGCAAAGAATTTGAAGAATTGCATGTAAGGAATTTGAAAGGTTGCATGCAAGGGATTTGAAAAGTTGCATGTAAGGAAATGGAAAAGTGGCATGTTTTTAGTTATTATGTTACAAGTGGAATAGGTGCAATTTTTTGACTTAATCTCATACAAATGTAGGAGAAATAAAGATCAATTTCTTTTCTATGGTTAAATTTAATAGAGATTTGGAGATCCCATTTCCATAATTGGATATTGGAGATTGGACCATTATAGTAGCTTCCTCCTTCTACCTTAGTGTGGACCATGGATAGTAAGGGGGTATGCTTATAGGTTGTTAGTATTGGTGAATGCTGATTTCAAATTAATAGACACAATGTCTTGATTTTTAGAACATGTGATTGACTGTGTATGAATTATATGTCACTTACATGTTGATTTCATGATACCTACTTACATCCTTGTATGTTAGGTTACATTTTTTAATAATTTGATTACATGTATCAGTCTTGTAGGTTAATTACAAGAACTGATTGATTATGTTCGACTACATACAGTTATGCGTATTGGTAGTTGGTTTGGCATTGCTTATGCATACTATTGGTTGCATGTGGCAATGTGTACAATAGAGTAATGGTTGTTGTCATGCATGAGGTCATGCTTTGGGTAGTTGATATGGTCATGCATTGATGACTAGACTCTAGCTGTAATGATGTGTATATGGTTTGGTACTCATTTTTTTATGTGTGCATATGTAGTTGTTATGCATCTATGGTCTTGGTTATGATTATGCATGTATAGTAGGTAAATCATGCCTTGTGAAGTCATTGTATGAAATTTAGTCCATTATGATGCTATTGGTTGTTATGATTCTAATGTGTTGGCTGAGATAGAGCAGGAGATGTAGATCATCATAATGAGATTGCAGCATTGGTCTTTGGGGTAAGAGTAGATCGTCATACAATTATTATATGTTCGGCATCAAAGTATGTAAGTTAAGGATTTTTATATGCATTAGGTTTATATACATTAGGTTTATGTACATTCCTTTTGATGTTATGGTTACATTCATGATAGATGTTGGTTGACTAGTGTAGTTACATGTACATGTGTCAGATAGTCAAGAATGATAATAACATGTAGTTGAATGCATTTCTATTGTTGTTTTATATTAGATAACTTGATGATTATGTTGTATGTTGTTGATGAGTATGATATATAGCTTATTTTTGTTATATGCTATTAACTGGATGATTAGGGTCATTTCATTGAGATATTGATGTTATAATTTGGATTGGTCATATGCGTGATGGTTATGTTCATTTCCTTGAAGATCTTGATGTTATATATATTGTGTTAACCTAGTTCGATCTATGCAGATGGTTATGGTTGTGATATTTAGGTATGCATTGACATATTTGTGAGATGGTGTCATACTAATCTAGATTGACTTTGCATATGTGTGAATGATAATTGTGTATGAGTTTACGATGTGAACATGTTAGTTAGATATAGTTATGGATATCATGATCTTATGAGTGCTTGAGCCGATGTGTTGTAAAGTTATATTGTGCTAACTAGATTGATTATGCAGACAAGATCACCTCCCATGAGATACATTAAAGTATCAGTTGCTTATGTCATATATTTGGTGTTGACTATTGATTATGTCATCTAGTTGATTTATTTAACATGGTATGAATGTTTGATGAATTGCATAATATGAGTATGTGTTCAAATGATCTTGTTTTAAGATGAGTGTACTAAAATATATGTGTTGAGACAATTGATATGTACTTGAGTAGAGTAGGTGATAGTTGTAGTATTATGATTGATGACTATGAGTTGACTATGGATTATGACATGATTGTTAGTCTTGGTAACGGTTGATTTCAAATTAATAGATACGATTGTCTTGATATTTGGAACATGTGGTTGATATGTGTGCGCAGTTGGAGGGTAACATGCTTGGTATTAGCATGACAAGGTAATAGTCGATGTGTTTATATAACTAACAATTGGGTGGTGTGACAGCATATAGGAAACCTCGATTTAAACAAGGTAAAAAGGTAAAAGAAAGGAAGTGGTCAAGAATTCCTTTGGCTATGTTTGGAAATCCTAATTTCGAACAAATGAGTGCTTTGCACACATGAAGGCTTCTTAACCTTGATTTTGTCTGACATTATGTGGATATGTGCTATATTCGTGAACATATAGTTGACAGGTATATTAGCTAGTCTTTAGCTACAGGTGGATCTGTTAAAGGATTGGAGTCCCTTGAGAGATAGGGTGGATGTGTTTAGCTACAAGCAGTGTGCTTGAAATAATAAGATGAGGTAACTGGTGTATTATTATGCTTAATTATACATTGAAAGTTATGTGTTTATAGAAGTATGATGGAGGGAGTTTCATGGCAAGAGAGATTGCCATTAAATATTGAAGATGGCCCAGGTTGAGCTTTCCTTGGGAACCATGGGGATTGAGTCATGGTGTCAGTCTTGTGCTTTTGGTCTTTTGAGCTTGATTTGCATTTTTGTTTATGTCTAGTGTAGGGCCATACCACATTTTTTGTGGAGTCATGTTGTTATTGGTTTTTATGGTCTTCTTATTGTTTGTTGTTTGTCTTGCCTTTTCTATTTTGAGTCTTGGAAATTGGTTGGGAAAGAGGAAAGTTGATGGAAATCAAGAGAGATGTGTGGTACCCAACTGATGATATAAGACCGAGATGAAGCTCTGTGCATGAGTAAGTGCAACGAAAGGTAAGACTACAACAATTGGTTGGACTGGTTAGGTCCATTGTGCTAAATGGACAATAGATGCACAGATAAAAGAAATGTAACCAGAAAAGGTAAAGTAAATGGATTAGTGGTGTCATATGCTTTGGATATGTTGGGAACTATTTCTCTCAATGCTTGTGCATAAATAAGGAAGTTATCTTAACCTAGAACTTATGCTATCTGGTAATTATTTTATGATCATGATTATGTTGAAGTTTATATATGTGTATACATGTATGTATGTATGTCATTGTCTGACATGATCATGATTGTTTTATGCTAACGTTTATATATGTATGTATGCATCCATGTATCTATGCCACTATTTGACAAGGTTGTCAAGGATCATTCTTGTGGAGGAGTGATTGCCTATACAGGTGAATGGCATGACGAGTTCATGGCAATGAGGAACCAAGTGGGAAGAATAGTCATGACAAATATATGAGGTCATTATCATGGGAATATGAATTTATTTTGTATGCTTGTATTATGCCTATGCTTATGTTATGGATAGGTTATACTGAGGGATACATCAGCAAAGTGAAAGTAGTGTTGTTTATGGCATGCTAGGATAAGCATGGATGAGATACCGGAAGCAAGGTTTCTTGGTAAGGATAGTGTGGTTTTATATGTGTGGTACTACTATTATGCATATGGTGTATATGTTGTACATGTTGCATCTATGATGTTCGCACTTGTGGTGTTGTGTATACATAGCATGTGTACATGTTATTCTTGCAATGTTATGTATATGATGGTAGAAATAAGGTTGTCCAAATATTGCAAATGGGGCGTTGTATACATATTGCATTGTCTTCATGATGTATATGTGGTGTGTGTGCATATGGTGCTCTTTGCATGTTGGATATGCAGTGTTGTGTACGAATGATGCTATGTACGTGTTGGATATGCAGTTCTATGTACAAGTGGTATTGCGTGCATGCGGTACATTGGTACTATGTACATATGGTGTGGTGTTCATGATTGTACAAGTGGTGTTGTGTGCATGTGGTGCTATGTACATGTCATGCATATGGCGCTGTGTACATATGGTGTCATGTACATGTCATGCGTTTGGTATGGTGTACATGTGGTATTGTGTATGCATTGTATAGTGGTCTAGTGTACATGTGGCATTGTGTACACGTTGTGTAGGTGGTGCCATGTACATGTTGTGCACATGTTGTGCAGGTGGTGCGGTCTACCAGTGGTACTGTGTACATGTTGTACATATGGTACTAGTGTACGTGTGGTATTGTGTGCATGTCATCCATGTTGTGTTATGGGCAAGCGGTATTATGTATGTGCATCATGTAGTTGTGGTATTGTGGCATGTGTACTCGTTGTGTTGTACTCTGTGTAGGTACATGTACTGGGTGGTATTGCACATCAGGTATAGATGATGCACTGTGTTGTACACTGGGTGTAGGTGTATGTGTTGTATGTCAGGTGTAGATGCATGTATTGCATGGTGTTGTATGCCATGTGTTTGTATGTGTGTGATGCACGCTATGTGTGTATGCACATGGTTGAGGAGAAGGCACTGGGTGTTTGTTGAGTGTAGCAACTAATCCAGAGTGCGTATGGAACAAAGACAAAGGTAGAAGCTAAGGATTGAGGAAAGGATAAGTATCATCATTTTATTTCAATTTTATTATGCATGTGATTTAAGACTATGGTCTATGATGATTATATGTGATCTATGATTTTGATTTATGATGGTTACATGTGATTTATGATTTTTATCTATGATGGTTTTGTTTTGAGCTAACCTGATGTGATATTTTTATACATGTTGATTTGGTCAAAGATGCTAGTTTGAATTCTTGTGACAGGAAGCAAACAGGATTCCAAGTGTACCTTATTGACGAGCTACCAATGAGGTAAGATGTGAATTTATTTTAATTTATTTTAAAAATTGATGGAAGCTATGTGCGTCGTACATGAATCATGAATATGTCCGATTGGGTAGTTGAAATCAACTACAAGAATTAGTAGCCTAATATGGTGGTTTGGTGGTTGCTCGGTAATTGCTTTATGACGGTTTAGTATTTGATTTATGTTGGTTTAGTATATGCTTTGTGGTGATTGATATATTCTTTATGATGGTTGATATATTGTTTATGGTGATTTGATATATGCTTTATGTTGGTTGATACATGCTATATGATGTTTTAATATATGCCTTATGATATTATGATAAATGCTATATGATGATTAGTGTATGATCGATATATGTTTGGGTATATGATTTGGCATATGTTTTGGCATATATATTTTGATGAGGTTGTTATATGTACACTCGTGTATGGATGTAAATACTGTAATGAGCTGTGTTATAAGGCTCCACTATTTGGTATGGGTATTATGTTATTATGCTACCATTTGGTTATATTATCATGATGTTATGATGTCATATGAGTTTTCTTAAGTAGGATGATCATTGTAAATATCGTAATGAGTTGTGTTATAAATCTCCGCTATGCGGTATGTCATCATGATGTTATGTCTTGAGCAGATCTTTCATTGTAAATACTACATCGAGCTGGGTTATAAAGCTCCATGAGAAGTTTGTCTTCTTTTTAGTAGGTTGTTGTGGTATATGCGTGATTGAACATCGAGGATGGTGTCCCCCAAGGGGGAGGGTTTTATAATAGCGCTGGTGAAAATTCCATGTAATAAATGTTAAAAACAATAACCACGGATGACTGAGACACGTATTCCAAGATGAATGTTGGGCAAGACATCCTAGGGGGTGTTCATTTGATTATTTATGGCTAAGGAAATTGGCAAAGGAAATGGCTAAGGCATTAAAAAGGCATTTTGGCACATTTATTTATTAAAATAATGGAAATTAGGAGAAAAATAAGGTGAAAGGTCACAGGTTGCATGTGAGGAGGAAAATGAAGGAAAATAATGGAAAATGAAGAAAATAGAACCCTCATTAATAAAAAGGTTTCTGAGGATCAGTGGTCAAGACTTGGTCAGTTTAGTTTTGGAGCTTTCTCATTATTCTCTCTCTCTCTCTCTCTCATACTTTTGGTTACTTAGAGTTTTCTTGGAGCACTCTTGGAGGGTGTGGCATTCTTGGATTATTGGAGCAAGAAGGAAAAGGAAGAGTAGGAAAGCACAAAAAGGCATCGACATCAGTAGCTACATCAGATTTTCCTGCAGGTACTGAGTTGCATGTATGATTTCTTCACTAGTTTTGGCATGAATTGCACATGTATGTGGTTTCTTGGTTATGATCTGTCATTGGCATGGAGTATGGTCAGGATTGACAGTGGATTGCCTAGCCTTGCCATTTCCTAGATAGCCATGGTGATTGCGGTTTTACATTCATTGCTTTGTTTTAGTTGGTTCTCATTTTTCCATAGCTTGGGTTGAGTTACTAGTCCTAGAAGCCCTGGTTGAACAAACACTCTTGAAGCCCTGTAGCAGCTTGGGTTGAGTTACTAGTGTTGGAAGCCTTAGTTGGAAAAATGCTCTGGAAGCCCTTTACAGGTTGAGTTACTAGTCCTGGAAGCCTTGGTTGGACAAATGCTCTGGAAGCCCTGTATAAGTTGTGGGTTGAGTTACTAGTTCTGGAAGCCTGAGTGACATCTGACCATGAGGTGGAATCACTATTTGATGGGTTGAGGTGGGTGGCCTCTAGAAGCCCTGGATGAGTTTTGATTTATGTGTTTTATGAGATCCCACATTCATGCTTGGAATATGGCACGGGGGTGATTGGCTGAAGATAGACTTCGCTCGACAAATCTACAGTCAGGTGGAACGGGGTATTCCCATCTCCGGTTGTTTCATTGCATTTAGTAATGAAAGAAAAAATCATTCCCTTGATTTTCATGTGCAAATGTATTGATGTATATATGGATTTTGAAGGTTGATATGTTTATTCTATTTCTGTTCCTATTATGTTTTTTTTTATATGCACATTTACTCTGGAGGTTGTTACATTATTTGTATGTAGTTGTGGATAGGTTCAGCAAGACGTGCATATTAATGCCTTGTAAAAAAAAATAGAGCTGAACAAAAATCTCAACTTATCTTTCAAAATGTATGGGTTCATTTTGGATTACCTACTTCTATTGTAAGTGATCGTGATTCCTTATTTTCTAAGAATTTTTGGTCAAATTTATGGAACTTGACGGACACCAAGTTGAAGAAAAGTACAACCTTCCATCCGCAAACAGATGGTCAAACTGAAGTGGTTAACATGACAATTATTCATTTGCTAAGAGCATACTGCAACAAACATCCTAAGTTGTGGGATGAATAATTGCATTATATTCAACATGCTTACAACTGAGAAAAACACTCTTCTACTCTAACTTTTCCTTGCCTAAATCACCTTTGCATTTCATCTTTGAGAAATATGTAGTTGTAGATGGACATAACGACATAGACAGAGCAAAGAAATTCATTGAGCAAATTCAATTGATTCACCAAACAGTTCAAGAACAACTAGAAAAGAGTCAAGACAAGTATAAGGAAAGGCATGCTGAGCATTGTGTGGATCATCAATTTCAAGTAGGTGATGACGTTTGGCTTTACATTAGCAAGTAAAGGGTTCAAGGTGAAGGTGAAAACCTGAAACCAATCCGTTATGGTACATTTAAAATTCTAGAAAATATTGGTAATAATGCTTTCAAGCTTGATTTTCCTTCATATATGCACATTTATTCCATTGTTAATATTGAAAATTTGAGATTGTAGGAGCCTCATTTTATTGAAGATCAAGGAGAAAGTGTACAGATTCCATCAATTGAAGATTTTTCTCCAGAATTTCTTAATGAGCTTCAACAAGACACCATACTTAATAGAAGAGCGAGGTCATCAAAGAGGTGAAATGTTGATTATCTTTGAGTGGGTCTCAAAGGTACAAATCCATAAAAGGCCAAATGGATTGAAGAGGGGAAGGTGAGGGAAAAATACCCTCATGTGTCCAATAAATAAATATAATACTTTGGGGTTCAAAAGACTTCCAGTGGGGAGGAGTGATGAGGTGCTCAAAATTATTCTCAAAGAATAAAAGTGTCATAATTTTGTTAAACTTAGCTTCAAATCAAAGAGCTCGTCATTCTGTATCCAATGGTGTGAACAAAAATCAAATCTGAGCTCATATGAAGAAGTTAGAGAAAGTCAAAGTTCAGGTTTGACTTTCTCACATGGTAGGATTGGATGATGTGGCAAGGCCCTTCAATGAATGAGGAGTTTCCAAGTGGTAGGTCACCATTGGCCCTCACATATCGCAAATCACATGTCACGGGTGGGTCATGTTAAAGAATCATACCTAAGCAAGGTCAGGGTTGCGATGTGATAAATCACATTCGCACTTTGTAACAAGGAAGGTATTGCAGAAATTGGCCCCGACAGGTATCGGGTTGCAATGCAATGAATCACAATTGCAGATCAGTGAAGGGAAGCCTTTATGAAGAATTGGCCCCTGACATGTACTAGTGTTTCCGGGAAAACTAGTGTCTTTCCAATCTGCTAGTCCCACTAAGATGGGTAGCTATCTTAGAAACAAACAATCAAAGCAAATTGTGATTTTCTTTACGTATGATAGATAAGAGAGAAGCAAAGGGGACCAACCTGGATCATCCGCTTGGCTCCTTGCTTGTTTCCTCTCCCCCTTGATAGAGCTTGCCACTCCTCTCCTACTTGTTCCACTTTAGAGAATACCTGTACAAGAAAAGTAACAAAACACCATCAAGGAATCTCGATCTATAATACCATAAACAATGCAGAATTAGAAATGCATTGACCATACAATTGCATTCACAAATATACAATTATATGGAGGAAAACTCAAATAACTTTATTAATAGTAGAGGAGAGGATTACAACCCAACTGTCTGATCCAGCATCATCCTCCCAACATCAAAGCCCTCTTCACCTCATGAAAAGCAAGATCACCCAACAATAGAATGTCTCTTCTTAAAGAGAAACCAACAACACTTCCTTACAAATTACAAAATTCCAGCCTCTAGATCTCTCAGATGAGGGATTCATTTATAGATGTCTTGCAAGGGTGTGAGTTAGCTCTGGGTTTCTAATTAGTGTCATTCCACTGATAGTTCTTGGTTCCACTTGGAGATTTCTTTGATATCTTACTCATCCCTGGGAAAATTCAGAGAGGCAAGTGTCATATGAGAAGTTTCTAGAAGATTCCATGGGCATCCACTTAGAAAACTGTCTTTGTCATTTGTCTATTCTCGCTCATCGCACCCCACAGAAGGCTCTTTCAGTATGCAGCACACCTGGCTAGTGTAGCAGCCAGTATGCATTGCACCTTGATCATGTAGTAGTTAGTATGGTCCAATTTTGGCCAGTTCTGAGTGGTTTTTCAGGTGGAACTTCTGGAAAATGATTTAATCAGTTGACCATGATACTTTAGGGTATGAAACAACACTTTTAGGGGTTAAATAGCCCTTGGTTTATTGACATATATGATTGGGGTTGCAGTACCCAAATATGTCTATAACAGTTGCCCCCTAAAGTATGAGGTCGTAAATCTTCTGATGTCGGGTGAAATTCTTTATCATGAGGATCCAAGTTATTCGAACTGGAAGGTGACCTGTATAAGATATAACACAATACATCATCATCATATTATTTTCATGATCTAGTTGAGGTAGGCATTCCCATGCTTAGCTTTATAAATTCATTTTCACGTACGTGGAACAGATAACCATTTGTGGTTGCAGACTGGTGATTCTTTATATGTAGAGTCATCATCCTTTAGCTTGGATGATCATCTGTGCAACTTCTGTGTACATTTGATGTCTTTATTTTCCTGAATATATTGCAGCTCGAATGGATGAAACTAGATCCAAGGTCTTCAAACTTGTTCAATCTTCGCCTGATGTACAAGTCGATCCATGTGAAAAGATGTTCTGGAGTCGAACATGGAAAGACATCACCTGATTACCAGCCAATGATGTAAGCTGTTAACAAGCACGAGAGGAATCACCGATAATGATAATGACCCTCAAGGTACTACAGTACAATTCACGCGGTGTGAATATATGAGTCGATGTCAAACACCACGTAAAATCTTTCGGTCGAAGGTCATTGATGTAAACCTGTCGCCGAAAGTGAGAAACTTACCATTAAGGAATGCAAGCTTCAAAGTACTGAAAGGGTTGTTTCTAAGTCAACTTCTTGGATAATGAGCTGATGTCAACTAGAAGTGACCCGTCACAGGAGGGCCTTGATGTATCCCACACATATGACACGAAATGAAGCAAATGATTTTCTAGAGGTGAAAACGATCTGATGATACAAGGTTCAGGAATGGCGGTCATGAAAATTGAGGGTGAAGGTATTGCAGTGGATGAGGCGTTAGCTGGGTGGTGAATTCAATGAATGACTTCTCTTGAACATATCGGCGAAACTGAAATGGATTGGTAGCGTTAACCCCAAAAATGGATGGTATGGAGGACCAATGGTGATATGACGGGTGAATGGAATAACCCAACTCGACTTAGTCATGGTGATGGAGTGAAAGTGTCATGTTCAAGAGCGACCTGCTACCAATGAAGTTCTTCAAGTTTTCTTCTCTTTTTCCCTAGTCATTGCTGACTAGTACCTCTTTATTTTTGTCAGGCTTGAGGAGGATAACATATGCTTGTTCTATAATTTTCCCTTCAGGATAACCTGTCGCTATGTTTTAGTGAGCCTAGCGACAGTAAAACTCGTTCTTGTCTGGATGGACAAGTTTGTCGCTATTGTTTTAACGAGTTTAAGCACAAGGATAACTCAGTCCTTTTCATGTTTAGAGAGTTTGAAAAAGGATGAAAAGGAAACTCCAATGGTCCTTTTTCATAGCATAATCCCTTAAGTCTGAAAAAGTATAAAATAATATGAAAGGGATGACTATTTGATTGCTTTAGCGAGCCGAAAAAGACAAGCACTCGATCTTTTGTTTGATAATCCCTTAGGTCCCAAAATATTAAAATGCACAGGAGGGATGGCACTTCCCTTTACTTTAACGAGCTGGAAAGGCCAATAGCTTGGCAATCTTTTCATATTTAGCGAGTCTAAAAAGAGCTTAAAAGAAATTCCTTTTTTGAGGAACGAGTGGTGTTTCTGGGTAGCAACTGGTTCCAGGTAAGTTTGGAACTTCTCAAAACATGGTGGTGTGAAGAGGGTGAACAGAACCACTCTGTTGGAAATAATAATGAGAGGGGGGGGTGAATCAGTATTATCACATCAATAAAAATTTTTCATTTCCATATTCAGATTCATATATGCTACTTCCACAACTTCTTATGATTCAATTAGTTGATCCTTAATGAGTGCATTAGAACATTATCAACCATAGTAACAGTAAATAGGTGCAGTAAAATAGAACAGATCATCACACATAAGCCACACACATGAACACCATGATATAAGGTGGAAACCCAATGTGGGAGAAAACCACCTGCTGCAAGTTATCTCAATCTTCTTCTTAATAAGAAAATCCTTTTACAATATTTCTGTACTAGTGCAGTCTTATACCAGTACGCAGGCTTCTACCTGCAGAGAGCTACAACCCCCATAGTTCTTGTACTAGCCGATCCATTTACTAGTACGCAGGCTGCTACCTGCTACGATGCTCCAAAGTTTTCAACTGCTACTGGAAGGGAGCTACCACCCCCGTAGCTCTTGTACTAGCTAAGATACTAGTACGTAGGCACCGGCCTACAATCTTCTCTCCTCCGGGTACCACGTTTCATACATTTTCAGACTGGATACACCTGAAGCACAACACATAATCTGAAAGGCCACGTTTCATCCAATTTTCATACTGGACCCATAAATATCATTGAAGCACATAATCAATCAATCTTCTGAATCACCCAATCACCAGATCAATACATATACAAGGATAATATGAGTGTTAGCAACCTGATCTAGTCCATTAGATCCATTACTAGATCTCATCCATCAACACAATCAATCAAACTGAATATGTAGAATACTGACACCATTAAACAGTCATCAGAACACATCAACAACCCGAACCACCTGTAACATTAAACATCATAGCTCAAATGGTATATGCTACTACAATGAACCAAACCTGTGTACATACGTGCTTTCACCAAAGCCAACCCGCATACAGATCTATAAATATTCAATCATGACTTGCAGCGATTTCAAACTTAAGTTATACCCAGTTCAGATCATTACAAGTGTCAGTATACAGATCTAGAATAATCATAATCAACTATATAGAGATAGTTCATTTCAAACCATTTGATCCCGATCTATCCTTAGATCTTGTTCTCCATCAACCGGTGAGATCCCTCTTTAGCTCAGATCCAGATCTGCACCATAACCCAATCACAGTATTCCAAATCTAGATATTCAATAATTCAGATCATGCTTTGGCAAATGATCTCCTTGCTCTTTTATAGCCTTAGTCCTTTCTCAATACCACGGTCCAAAACCATAGGATCAAAAAATTGTTGGATTAATACCATGAACCAACCATGAAAGTGCGTGAGATCAACACTTTTGGATGCAATACCACGGACCAAAACCATAGGATGAAAAACTGTCGGACTAATACCATGAACCAACCATGAATGTGTGTGAGATCAACACTTTTGGATGCAATACCACGGGCCAAAACCATAGGATCAAAAACTGTCGAACTAATACCATGAACCAACCATGAAAGTGCGTGAACTTTTCTCTTGCATGAAGGGAACATTTCTCTGCATGAAAGTGCGTAAACTTTTCTCTACATGAAATAAACTTTTCTCTGCATAAAAGTGTGAACTTTTCTCTAAATGAAATAAAATTTTCTCTGCATAAAAGTGCGTGAACTTTTCTCTACATGAAATAAAATTTTCTCTGCATAAAAGTGCGTGAACTTTTCTCTACATGGAATAAAATTTTCTCTGCATAAAAGTGCGTGAACTTTTCTCTACATGGAATAAACTTTTCTCTGCATAAAAGTGCGTGAACTTTTCTCTACATGAAGGAAACTTTGTTGCACTATAATTTATCAAATAAATTTGCTGCACTATAATTTATCATTTGTGTGATTTGCCGTCAAGGACAACACTTGTCTCATAATGCCAAAAATCTCCCCCTTTGGACTTGTCATACTGAGAATTATCATCTGATATCTCTTCCGTAGATTCATCTAGATATATATATAAGTGAGTTGATCTTCTATGAGTTGTTTGCCATCAAGTACAACACATGCATCATAATGCCAACAATCTCCCCCTTTGGACTTGATGGAAACAATACCAAATCACTCTCCCCCTTTGACATCAAGGGCAAAGGGCGAACCAAGATATTCTCTTTCCTAGAAAGGCATTCCACTGTTCATACTCCCCCTGAGTACCTGTTGAAATCTCTGAATGAGCTCCCCCTTTGTATATGCCATGGTGCACCAATCTGTCCATGCTTTTTCTGAGAACATGCTGAAATCTCTGCGCTGCTGAAATATGCTTGTTCATGCTCCCCCTGACTGTTAAGCAAGGTCTGCAAAAAGATGTTCTACAAGAAGTACATGACTCTATACATCATAAATGACCTTCCTATCACCAAAGACTCATACATACATCTATCTCCCATCACAATGGTGATATACCAAAAGTTTACAGATAACATAAGAGAATAATATCATTCATACCAGGCATAGTGGGGAAACCAACATAGGCCATTACATGACCTGAAGAGATTTCATCAAATGGCTACAAAAGATAGAGACACACTATTAAATCATGAGTCTTGATATGACCTTTACATCGAATGATATACATGACATTTATATAGAGACCAAACACCTAAATAAGATCATGATAAACATCATCAACGACACTGTAAGATCTGCTCCATAGTATCTATCATCATATAGGCAAGAACTCATCATCATCATGTCTCCAACAATGCAACATTGAATAATCATCCATGTATCCAGCCAACAATCCTCATCCATATATGTGCCAAGAACAATAGGAATCCTGCATCATAACTGTAATATATGATCTTTATGCATATGACGACAGCAGCATATGAGTGACTCATCATTAAGTAAAGAAGATGTGAATTCAAGCTATGTACTTCTCCTTATCCTTATGAAGATCACCATGTAAGCACCATTAGAGAATCAACCACAAATCTGATCTAAATATCAACTATGTAACCCCAAGAATCATCTGAACAACTCATAACCATATCATAGCAAGATGAATCATTTATCCATATAAGCATCATCACCAAGGACTATTAACCATAATGCCAACAATGCATTAAGAGCATATGCTCCCCCTAAACCTGTGCCATCTGTCAGATCTGATCATGCATATTAATAAGAAGTATCAAGACATCAACAATATCAAGTTAGAACCAAAATACTTCTAACCATCATATCCACACATCATTAGCAAAATGCAACCATTATCAATTAGAGCAAAACTGATCCTTTTCTTGAATCTGTCCCTACTGCCTTTCTTCAAACAATCATATACGCGACTGTGCAGTAACAAATTCGCGTATATATGCAACTTCCCTTTATCAAGCTTGCGTAGGAGATTGAAGTTTTACACTTCCAGCTCCCTCTGTTATGTCTGTATAATGTGTTGTGCCGCCACTTTCTGACTGAACTTCCTTTTTCTTCCATATCTTCAAGTGTGATGATGTTTTCTCCTTTTGGTGTGATGTCCGTTCTTTGTTCCTGCATTCCTTTGCTATATGTCCAAGCTTGTTACATGCATAACATCTTACATGTTTCATATTCCTTTTGTAGCAATCAGCAGCTTTGTGACCAAACATATTGCAAGCAAAGCAATATCCATTAAAGTACCTTGATTGAGATGATCTATTTGTTTGATGATCTTGAGCCCTTCTTTTTCTACATCTGGCTGCAACATGTCCAAGGTTATGACATACATAACATTCAACATTATTCATAGGAGGAGTAAAAGATTTTCTTTGAAGATTTTCTTTCCTTGGTTGATGATGAGATTGACCTTTCATCTCTCTTATCTCCTTGTTGATCATTTTAGATTTCTCTTTAGAGTTTCTTGCCTCACCTTGTGAACTAGATTCACCTTCAACAGATTCATGAAAGCCAAGACCAGTTTTGATAGCAAGAGATCTTTGACTATTAAGAATATCATCCAAGACTTTAGTACTATCTTGAAAACGTAAGAGCTTATCCTTTTCTTCTAATTTACTTTTCAAGATATTTACCTCAACCTGAAGTTGTTCTTCTTTTTATAGATATTGCTTCTTCATGTCTTCTTCAGCTTTCCTTTCTTCTTCCAACTGATGCTTTAGATTGAGAATCTCCTTTTCTTGTTCTTCATTCAGATCCTGTTGCATTTGACGAATTTTGAAGGCACATTCTAGCTGAGATTTTAAGCTGATAACTTCGTTTCCCTATTTTTCAATATCTTGGACTAGATCTTTATTCTGCTTCTTTGATTCTTCAAGATCTTCCTTTAGAGAGCGGATCGTGGCTTCAAGACTTTCATAGTAACTGGATCTATCTCTGAGTTTCTTGATGGTTGTGTTCTTTTCATTGACTTCATTCTTTAGAGATGTTGCTTCAACCTGCAACTTTTGATATTTCTCCTTGAATATCTCTCGTTGAGCCTTTTGTCTAGTAACAGCTTCTTTGAGGGCACCACTCTTTATGTTCAGAAGTCTTTCTTGTTCACTAATTTTGTTTGTCAGCCTGTTAAATTCTGCTTCTATTTGATATCCTTCTTCCTCCCCCATAAGAGCACATTCAGTTGTTTCATTATCACTTCCATCTTTTCCAAATGGATAGATAGCTGGAACATCAGAGGATAGAAAATTCATACCTGATAGTTCATCTTCATTTTGAAATGATTCCGAATCTGAATCTGAATCTGAAGAGCTTCTTATACCTAATCCCCAATCGATTCTCCCACTGTCATAGTTCTTCTGAGATGTCTTCTTCTTCTTATGAGCTTTCTTCTTAAGCTTCTTTCCCATTGTTCCACGGATCTCCTTCAAGTGATCAAGCTTCTACCAAAGGACCTGCTCAGATACCAATTGTTGGAAATAATACTGAGAGGGGGGGGTGAATCAGTATTATCACATCAATAAAACTTTTTCATTTCCATATTCAGATTCATATATGCTACTTCCACAACTTCTTATGATTCAGTTAGTTGATCCTTAATGAGTGCATTAGAACATTATCAACCATATTAACAGTAAACAGGTGCAGTAAAATAGAACAGATCATCACACATAAGCCACACACATGAACGCCATGATATAAGGTGGAAACCCAATGTGGGAGAAAACCACCTGCTGCAAGTTATCTCAATCTTCTTCTTAATAAGAAAATCATTTTACAATATTTCTGTACTGGTGCAGTCTTATACCAGTACGCAGGCTTCTACCTGCAGAGAGCTACAACCCCCATAGTTCTTGTACTAGCCGATCCATTTACTAGTACGCAGGCTGCTACCTGCTACAATGCTCCAAAGTTTTCAACTGCTACTGGAAGGGAGCTACCACCCCCGTAGCTCTTGTACTAGCTAAGATACTAGTATGTAGGCGCCGGCCTACAATCTCCTCTCCTCTGGGTACCACGTTTCATACATTTTCAGACTGGATACACCTGAAGCACAACACATAATCTGAAAGGCCACGTTTCATCCAATTTTCATACTGGACCCATAAATATCATTGAAGCACATAATCAATCAATCTTCTGAATCACCCAATCACCAGATCAATACATATACAAGGATAACATGAGTGTTAGCAACCCGATCTAGTCCATTAGATCCATTACTAGATCTCATCCATCAACACAATCAATCAAACTGAATATGTAGAATACTGACACCATTAAACAGTCATCAGAACACATCAACAACCTGAACCACCTGTAACATTAAACATCATAGCTCAAATGGTATATGCTACTACAATGAACCAAACCTGCGTACATACGTGCTTTCACCAAAGCCAACACGCGTACAGATCTATAAATATTCAATCATGACTTGCAGCGATTTCAAACTTAAGTTATACCCAGTTCAGATCATTACAAGTGTCAGTATACAGATCTAGAATAAGCATAATCAACTATATAGAGATAGTTCATTTCAACCATTTGATCCCGATCTATCCTTAGATCTTGTTCTCCATCAACTGGTGAGATCCCTCTTTAGCTCAGATCCAGATCTGCACCATAACCCAATCACAGTATTCCAAATCTAGATTTTCAATAATTCAGATGATGCTTTGCCAAATGATCTCCTTCCTCTTTTATAGCCTTAGTCCTTTCTCAATACCACGGTCCAAAACCATAGGATCAAAAAACTGTTGGATTAATACCATGAACCAACCATGAAAGTGCGTGAGATCAACACTTTTGGATGAAATACCACGGACCAAAACCATAGGATCAAAAACTGTCGGACTAATACCATGAACCAACCATGAAAGTGTGTGAGATCAACACTTTTGGATGCAATACCACGGGCCAAAACCATAGGATCAAAAACTGTCGAACTAATACCATGAACCAACCATGAAAGTGCGTGAACTTTTCTCTTGCATGAAGGGAACTTTTCTCTGCATGAAAGTGCGTAAACTTTTCTCTACATGAAATAAACTTTTCTCTGAATAAAAGTGTGAACTTTTCTCTACATGAAATAAACTTTTCTCTGCATAAAAGTGCGTGAACTTTTCTCTACATGGAATAAACTTTTCTCTGCATAAAAGTGCGTGAACTTTTCTCTACATGGAATAAACTTTTCTCTGCATAAAAGTGCGTGAACTTTTCTCTTCATGGAATAAACTTTTCTCTGCATAAAAGTGCGTGAACTTTTCTCTACATGGAATAAACTTTTCTTTGCATAAAAGTGCGTGAACTTTTCTCTACATGAAGGAAACTTTGTTGCACTATAATTTATCAAATAAATTTGCTGCACTATAATTTATCATTTGTGTGATTTGCCGTCAAGGACAACACTTGTCTCATAATGCCAACAATCTCCCCCTTTGGACTTGTCATACTGAGAATTGTCATCTGATATCTCTTCCGTAGATTCATCTAGATATATATAAGTGAGTTGATCTTCTATGAGTTGTTTGCCATCAAGTACAACACATGCATCATAATGCCAACAATCTCCCCCTTTGGACTTGATGGCAACAATACCAAATCACTCTCCCCCTTTGACATCAAGGGCAAAGGGCGAACCAAGATATTCCCTTTCCTAGAAAGGCATTCCGCTGTTCATACTCCCCCTGAGTACCTGTTGAAATCTCTGAATGAGCTCCCCCTTTGTATATGCCATGGTGCACCAATCTGTCCATGCTTTTTCTGAGAACATGCTGAAATCTCTGCTTTGCTGAAATATGCTTGTTCATGCTCCCCCTGACTGTTAAGCAAGGTCTGCAAAAAGATGTTCTAGAAGAAGTACATGACTCTATACATCATAAATGACCTTCCTATCACCAAAGACTCATACATACATCTATCTCCCATCACAATGGTGATATACCAAAAGTTTACAGATAACATAAGAGAATAATATCATTCATCCCAGGCATAGTGGGGAAACCAACATAGGCCGTTACATGACCTGAAGAGATCTCATCAAATGACTACAAAAGATAGAGACACACTATTACATCATGAGTCTTGATATGACCTTTACATCGAGTGATATACATGACATTTATATAGAGACCAAACACCTAAATAAGATCATGATAAACATCATCAACGACACTGTATGATCTGCTCCATAGTATCTATCATCATATAGGAAAGAACTCATCATCATCATGTCTCCAACAATGCAACATTGAATAATCATCCATGTATCCAGCCAACAATCCTCATCCATATATGTGCCAAGAACAATAGGAATCTTGCATCATAACTGTAATATATGATCTTTATGCATATGACGACAACATCATATGAGTGACTCATCATTAAGTAAAGAAGATGTGAATTCAAGCTGTGTACTTCTCCTTATCCTTATGAAGATCACCATGTAAGCACCATTAGAGAATCAACCACAAATCTGATCTAAATATCAACTATGTAACCCCAAGAATCATCTGAACAACTCATAACTATATCATAGCAAGATGAATCATTTATCCACATAAGCATCATTACCAAGGACTATTAACCATAATTCCAACAATGCATTAAGAGCATATGCTCCCCCTAAACCTGTGCCATCTGTCAAATCTGATCATGCATATTAATAAGAAGTATCAAGACATCAGCAATATCAAGTTAGAACCAAAATACTTCTAACCATCATATCCACACATCATTAGCAAAATGCTAGAGCAAAACGGATCCTTTTCTTGAATCTGTCCCTACTGCCTTTCTTCAAACAATCATATACGCGACTGTGCAGTAACAAATTCGCGTATATATGCAACTTCCCTTTATCAAGCTTGCGTAGGAGATTGAAGTTTTACACTTCCGGCTCCCTCTGTTATGTCTGTATAATGTGTTGTGCCGCCACTTTCTGACTGAACTTCCTTTTTCTTCCATATCTTCAAGTGTGATGATGTTTTCTCCTTTTGGTGTGATGTCCGTGCTTTGTTCCTTTATTCCTTTGCTATATGTCCAAGCTTGTTACATGCATAACATCTTAAATGTTTCATATTCCTTTTGTAGCAATCAGCAGCTTTGTGACCAAACATATTGCAAGAAAAGCAATATCCATTAAAATACCTTGACTGAGATGATCTGTTTGTTTGATGATCTTGAGCCCTTCTTCTTCTACATCTGGCTGCAACATGTCCAAGGTTATGACATACATAACATTAAACATTGTTCATAGGAGGAGTAAAAGATTTTCTTTGAAGAATTTCTTTCCTTGGTTGATGATGAGATTGACCTTTCATCTCTCTTATCTCCTTATTGATCATTTTAGATTTCTCTTTAGAGTTCCTTGCCTCACCTTGTGAACTAGATTCACCTTCAACAGCTTCATGAAAGCCAAGACCAGTTTTGATAGCAGGAGATCTTTGACTATTAAGAATATCATCCAAGGCTTTAGTACTATCTTGAAAACGTAAGAGCTTATCCTTTTCTTCTAATTTAATTTTCAAGATATTTACCTCAACCTGAAGTTGTTCTTATTTTTCTAGATATTTCTTCTTCATGTCTTCTTCAGCTTTCCTTTCTTCTTCCAACTGATGCTTTAGCTTGAGAATCTCCTTTTCTTGTTCTTCATTCAGATCCTGTTGCATTTGACGAATTCTGAAGGCACATTCTAGCTGAGATTTTATGCTGATAACTTCGTTTCCCTGTTTTTCAATATCTTGGACTAGATCTTTATTCTGCTTCTTTGATTCTTCAAGATCTTCCTTTAGAGAGCGGATCGTGGCTTCAAGACTTTCATAGTAACTGGATCTATCTCTGAGTTTCTTGATGGTTGTGTTCTTTTCATTGACTTCATTCTTTAGAGATGTTGCTTCAACCTGCAACTTTTGATATTTCTCCTTGAATAACTCTCGTTGAGCCTTTTGTCTAGTAACAGCTTCTTTGAGGGCACCACTCTTTATGTTCAGAAGTCTTTCTTGTTCACTAATTTTGTTTGTCAGCCTGTTAAATTCTGCTTCTATTTGATATCCTTCTTCCTCACCCATAAGAGCACATTCAGTTGTTTCGTTATCACTTCCATCTTTTCCAAATGGATAGATAGCTGGAACATTAGAGGATAGAAAATTCATACCTGATAGTTCATCTTCATTCTGAAATGATTCCGAATCTGAATCTGAATCTGAAGAGCTTCTTATACCTAATCCCCAATCGATTCTCCCACTGTCATAGTTCTTCTGAGATGTCCTCTTCTTCTTATGAGCTTTCTTCTTAAGCTTCTTTCCCATTGTTCCACGGATCTCCTTCAAGCGATCAAGCTTCTACCAAAGGACCTGCTCTGATACCAATTGTTGGAAATAATACTGAGAGGGGGGGGGTGAATCAGTATTATCACATCAATAAAACTTTTTCATTTCCATATTCAGATTCATATATGCTACTTCCACAACTTCTTATGATTCAGTTAGTTGATCCTTAATGAGTGCATTAGAACATTATCAACCATATTAACAGTAAACAGGTGCAGTAAAATAAAACAGATCATCACACATAAGCCACACACATGAACACCATGATATAAGGTGGAAACCCAATGTGGGAGAAAACCACCTGCTGCAAGTTATCTCAATCTTCTTCTTAATAAGAAAATCCTTTTACAATATTTCTGTACTGGTGCAGTCTTATACCGGTACGCAGGCTTCTACCTGCAGAGAGCTACAACCCCCATAGTTCTTGTACTAGCCGATCCATTTACTAGTACGCAGGCTGCTACCTGCTACAATGCTCCAAAGTTTTCAACTGCTACTGGAAGGGAGCTACCACCCCCGTAGCTCTTGTACTAGCTAAGATACTAGTACGTAGGCGCCAGCCTACAATCTTCTCTCCTCTGGGTACCACGTTTCATACATTTTCAGACTGGATACACCTGAAGCACAACACATAATCTGAAAGGCCACGTTTCATCCAATTTTCATACTGGACCCATAAATATCATTGAAGCACATAATCAATCAATCTTCTGAATCACCCAATCACCAGATCAATACATATACAAGGATAATATGAGTGTTAGCAACCCGATCTAGTCCATTAGATCCATTACTAGATCTCATCCATCAACACAATCAATCAAACTGAATATGTAGAATACTGACACCATTAAACAGTCATCAGAACACATCAACAACCTGAACCACCTGTAACATTAAACATCATAGCTCAAATGGTATATGCTACTACAATGAACCAAACCTGCATACATACGTGCTTTCACCAAAGCCAACCCGCGTACAGATCTATAAATATTCAATCATGACTTGCAGCGATTTCAAACTTAAGTTATACCCAGTTCAGATCATTACAAGTGTCAGTATACAGATCTAGAATAAGCATAATCAACTATATAGAGATAGTTCATTTCAAACCATTTGATCCCGATCTATCCTTAGATCTTGTTCTCCATCAACCGGTGAGATCCCTCTTTAGCTCAGACCCAGATCTGCACCATAACCCAATCACAGTATTCCAAATCTAGATATTCAATAATTCAGATGATGCTTTGCCAAATGATCTCCTTCCTCTTTTATAGCCTTAGTCCTTTCTCAATACCACGGTCCAAAACCATAGGATCAAAAAACTGTTGGATTAATACCATGAACCAACCATGAAAGTGTGTGAGATCAACACTTTTGGATGCAATACCACGGACCATAACCATAGGATCAAAAACTGTCAGACTAATACCATGAACCAACCATGAAAGTGCGTGAGATCAACACTTTTGGATGCAATACCACGGGCCAAAACCATAGGATCAAAAACTGTCAAACTAATACCATGAAACAACCATGAAAGTGCGTGAACTTTTCTCTTGCATGAAGGGAACTTTTCTCTGCATGAAAGTGCGTAAACTTTTCTCTACATGAAATAAACTTTTCTCTGCATAAAAGTGTGAACTTTTCTCTACATGAAATAAACTTTTCTCTGCATAAAAGTGCGTGAACTTTTCTCTACATGGAATAAAATTTTCTCTGCATAAAAGTGCGTGAACTTTTCTCTACATGGAATAAACTTTTCTCTGCATAAAAGTGCGTGAACGTTTCTCTACATGGAATAAACTTTTCTCTGCATAAAAGTGCGTGAACTTTTCTCTACATGGAATAAACTTTTCTCTGCATAAAAGTGCGTGAACTTTTCTCTACATGAAGGAAACTTTGTTGCACTATAATTTATCAAATAAATTTGCTGCACTATAATTTATCATTTGTGTGATTTGCCGTCAAGGACAACACTTGTCTCATAATGCCAACAATCTCCCCCTTTGGACTTGTCATACTGAGAATTGTCATCTGATATCTCTTCCGTAGATTCATCTAGATATATATAAGTGAGTTGATCTTCTATGAGTTGTTTGCCATCAAGTACAACACATGCATCATAATGCCAACACACTCGTCGCAACTGTTCCTCAAAAGGGTAAACAATCAAGTGGAAGCATATGATTGGTCAAAAGAATGGAGGTGATGGAAGAACACAACGAAGGTTCGAAAGGCTGATAGAATAGCAATCATAGAGGTCATTTACTGAAGGTGGATTCTTTTTTGAATGAGCTTGAATTAGGAGAAACTATACTCAGTGGCAGGATTATTTTTTAATGAGCTTGAACCTTGCAGAAACATTACTCGTGCTAGTCATTTTAAAGATGTTCCTTATTAGTTTTATAATGTTTTAGTGTTTTTAAAATGTTATCAAGACTAATCAAACTCATATATTTGTGCAGATGTTGGACTAGTGTGACCAGCACCATGCCCAAGGGCAGCAACTGACGTTCCAGCAAGAGAGGCTGTAGGGAGGGCTGTCCTTCATGATCTGGACATAGCAGAGACCCTGGCAGTGTCGAGGGCCTCACTCTTGGTATTCAAGATGTGAGGATTGATGAGGTACCTCTGAGGTTACAGCGCCATACTACTGGCGTGCCGAGTCGATGGACTAGGCTCTTGTGTATGATCGCACAGGAGGTGACATGTTATCTCCAGCATCATTAGCCTAGGATGTTTTCCTGCATTCATTTTTGAGTTTCTTGGTAATGTGACCGATTTTGTCTTGGACACAAAACATTTTGTAAAAACTATAAACAACTATATATTTTTGATTTTCAGAGTTTTATGTTGGTTAAGTTATGTGATCCTGATGCAAATGTTAATTTGAAATGCTTTTCTTTACAAATGTTGCAAATGTCTATCTAATAGATAATTTGCTAATGAATCAGTTAATGTGTTTAAGTTTCTGGAAATGTTTTGATATTGAATGGAATCAAACTGCCTTTCCAAAATCTTGTCTCTTAGGAACATACGATAGATAGCTGGGTTCCGAACAGAATAGATGCTAGTAAGTTGTAGAATGATGAGTTGCGAATCTAGCCTGACAACAAGTCAGCATATGCCATGTGAAATGGAATCAGAGAGAAGCTCCATCAATGCACTATACTCAACGATGTATTTCATTGACTGACCAATACATATCCCCCTGAAACTCACTAACTTGCCGCTTGGAGCAAAAATGGCCCAGGCTGTAGAAGATAGGTTCCACGTACTACGACTAGCCTTGTCGGCATACCCAATGAATGTTTCCAAAAGGTCTGACATCTGCAACAAATGCAAAGTGGATTACCTAACCAAAATGACAACTCTTGATGAAAACAAAAATGTAACAAAATCATATCTATAAAGAGATTACTACACTTAATCAAGCATAGTAATGCTTAAGATACAACCCATTTCGGGGTTGCGACAGTGGAATCCCATCGTAATCTACCAGCTCGTAGGCTCCTTTTGCTAATACTCGTTTAACAATATAGGGGCCCATCCATAATGGTTCGAACTTACCTGCTCCCAATTTATTGGAGTCCTAATCGTAAAGCAAGACCAGGTCACATTCTGACAAAACATGAGGCTTGACATTTTTGTCAAATTACACTTTGACACGTTTCTTATGTGCTTCGTTAGCCAGCGCAACGTCATGACGGGTTTCGTCCAAGTGGATTAGTTCCAAGAAACGCGCCTCTTCCTACGAAGTTTCGGGTAGTAGATCGATTGCGAGCTTGAGAGATGAAATTTCACACTGAATTGGTAAGACAGCTTCCAGGCCATACACCAACTGAAAGGGTGTAAATCTGGTTGCATTTCTCACCAATGTCCTATATGCCCATAGAGCTGGGTACAATATTAAGTGCCAATTCTATTTGTAGACTCCAATCATCCTCTGTAGCATGTGCTTCATGACTTTGTTGATGGCCTCAACTTGTCCGTTAGCCTGTGGATAATATGGAGTAGAACTATCGTGGGATAGTCTTAATTTGGCAGTTAATTCAACCATCAGGTGATTGCGAAAGCGCGATCCATGATCTATGACTATAGCCTGTGGAACACCGAATCTACAGACTACATGATTAAAAAAGAAAAGAGCAACCATTTCGCCATTGTTGTTTAATGTAGGCATTGCCTCGGCCCATTTGGTAAAATAGTTAACAGCGACTATGATATACCCATGCCCCTCGGCAAAGGTGGGGTTACATGTCATGAAATGTATTCCCCATTTAGTGAATGGCCCAACAACAACTACTAGATGCAGCGGTGCAGGTGGTAATCTAGTTTTGTGGTCGAAAATTTGACAAGCATGGCAACTTCTAACTGTAATTACGCAATCTTTATATTGTGGGCCAAAAGTAACCAACTCGTAAGATCTTTTGTGCAGTGGTGTAACCAAATTGATGCCCCCCACATGCACCTGAATGACAATAATTTAGGATTTTTTCGGCCTCCTCATGTGTGAGGCACCTTTGTAGAACTGTATCGACACCACGACGGTAAAGTGTATCACCGACGATCATGTAGTTTTTTGCTTGGTATCGAGTACGTCGCTATTTAGAGCGAGAGGTGTTAGGCCTAAATGTTTGGGTTTGGAGATAGATCAGTATACCTCCGTACCATGGGTTGCTTGATGATATCAGAGATAGAGTTTCATCCACGATTGATGCTTTAGATGTTAAATCGTTGGATGACGATGGGAGGTCACAAAGTAACTCTGCAAAGACTAGAGATTTCTTTGATTTGGATTTTGTGAACTCCAGATCAAACTCTTGTAAAATGGCTATCCATTTGGAATATTTTCCCCTTTAGCAATTGACGCGACAGAATGTAAGTCATAGGGTTGCAATATGACAAAATGGTAGTTTTGCAAAAAGGTATATAGTGTCGAAATCTCTGTACTGCTTGAACAGCTGCCAAAGCTAGCTTTTCAACATAGGAGTACTTGCTTTCTGTATCATTTAAGTTGCGGCTTAAATAATACACAGGATGTTCTATTCCATTGTCTTCTTGTACTAAAACCATGGTGATGGTTGTATCTGTAGCGGCGAGATACAGGTTAAAGTCTTTTTGATAGTTAGGAGTGTACATTAATGATGATTTTACTAGGGATACTTTTAAAGCATCAAAGGAAGCTTGCGCAACCTGATCCCAGTTGAAGGGTACTTCTTTTTTCAGAAGATGCATATAACCTTCAGCAAGTTTGGCATAATTTGGAATGAACCTCCTTAGAAAGTTTGCTTTCCCTTGGAGTTTCTGAATCTGAAGCAAATTTGAAGGTGGAGGCATGTTGATGATTGCCTGAAACTTACATGGGTCGAGTCGAATTTCATCCTTAGAAACTACGAAACCAAGTAACCGACCAAAACCAACACAAAACACACACTTGTGTGCATTGAGTCGTATCTTGTAGTGTCAGCAACGTAGAAATATAGCTCTCAAATGCTGTGGGTGGTCAGTCTGCTTCGCAAATGAGTTAGTAAATCGTCGAGATATGGTTGAACAATGTGTTTGATGTCATGGAAGGCGTAGTTCATTGCCCTCTGAAAATTTTCCCCTACGTTCTTCAAACCGAAAGGTAGTTTACAGTACACGAATGTGCCCATGGACATATAAAGGCAGTCTTCGACTGGTCCTGTGGGTGGATATTGATTTGATTATATCCAGAAAATCCATCCATGAAAGAAATATTTCACATCTGACACATTCATCAATTATCTAGTCGATGAAGGGTGTAGGGTAGTTATCCTTCGGACAAGCTTGATTTACATCTCTATAATTGACGCACACTCTAATCGTTCCTTGCTTTTTCATCACAGGAACAATATTCGATAGCCAATCTATTAGAGAACAGCGTAAATGAAGCCAACATGTAAAAGTTTTTCAACTTCTGCCTTAACAGCAACAACATTCTTTGGGTGCACCGGTCGAAGTCGTTGTCATATTGGTTTGAAATTTGGATACATCTTGATTTCATGCTCGACAATACTCGAGTCAATGCCTGGCATTTCTTCATATGACCATGCAAAGACATCTCTAAATTCGTGAAAGAGAGCGCAATATATTTCCAGTTATGAAGGAGAACAAGATTTGCCAACATGAATATTCTCTACAAAATTAGTTTTGGTCGAGATATTAATGGCGATTGTTTCCTCAATATGGGACAGATTTCACTCGGAATCCACCGTATTTACAGTATTTGATATAAAATAAAAAACTGAAGGATGATTAAGGTCACTGGAATAATCTTCATTGTTATCTTGAAGATGGGAACGATGGTGGTAATATTCCCATGGTGCCTCTCCTATCATCATTGACTGAATGATTCCTTCATCTGTAGAATGTATACGAGACCAAGGATCGGATGAGGTGCCATATTATAGAGACTTGTCTATCAAAACACTTGCTGAGTGTTGATTTGGGTTCGCCGTCCATGCCCAGAAAATTGATTGCTACATCAATTCTATAGGGCTTGGGGGTAACACTTGACGATGATCCACACTATAAAAATGGTTAAAGTTCTTCTTAATCTTTGTTGATGTAGAAGATATCATATGACAGGTTTCCACTGTGGCCACTTCCGCCAGACTACTCAGAGGCGGGAGGGCAAAAGTAGCCATTAAGGAAGGGTCTTTTAGGAGACCTACTCTGAAATTTTGAAGCATTTGAGAGTTTCCATGGATCAATGGAATGCTTCCAGTAGCTTGTGAACTGTTGGGGAAAAAGGTTAGTTGGTCAACAATTGTAATTCCTCCTTGGAAGGGAAATGCAATCTTTCTAAAATATGTTGACACAATAGCAGCCATAGCATAAATCCAGGGCCTGCCCAGTAACATATTGTAGTCAAGGTTTCCATCAATGACCTTGACTTCAATTTCTACTGTCTTTCCCCCCAGTTCAACTTGCAAGTTACTTAGTATCCCATACGGCGTGTATTTTCTTCCATCGAACGCTTTTGATGTTGTTGATGATCGTGACAAGGGTGGTGAGCCTAAAGTTTTCCAGCAACTCATTGACATAATACAGGTAGATGCCCCCTCATCAATGATTGTTCGATGAATAGTATTGTTGAGGGCTTTTACCTATATAAGGAAAGTGAGTTGGGTTGGTAACTGAGGTTCATATCCTTTATGGTTAAAGGCCACAAGATTTGAATCTGTTGGGTCAATCCCACCTATTGCTGATAATAAAGCCTACTATTGGGAGGGGCAATTTTGTAGTACTTCAAGTGTCGACCTAGTGGAAGGTGATTGGGCAAAATCCTCCACTATATTATAATTCTGTGTTGCTCGAGCATGAGGATTAAATGTCGATTTATGTACTTCTTCGTTTGGCGGCTTTATAGTTAATTCAGGAATGATGGGTGGCGCAACTTCTGACGAAGTTGTTGTCAAACGACTGGGTTGATCTGTAGCCATGTTATTCGACATCTGTGAATTCCCATAATATTTATTCCTCATTGATATCAAAGCATCATTTTGTTGTTTCGAGATGGATAAAATAAGCACTTGGGATGGCGAAGCATGATCGATAGCAACCAGATTGGTTTCCAGGTTTGGAAATGGATCAGTCAATACCGCTGAGGTACTTGAAGTCTTCAAAAACTTCGTGACCTCATCTTGATGTGGAAAATCTCTCATATAATGGTCCTCATCACATATGAAACATGGCTGATTAGGTTTCTTTCGCCCAGCAGGGTTTCCAGAAGATTTATTAGGAGTCGAATCTTCTCCTTTCTTCTTTTTGTTTTTTCCTTTTATCTTGCCCCCTGGTTACTTTAGTTCCTTGCCCTTGTCAAATGACACAACATTAACCTCTGAGGCGAGAAGTTTGTCATTTGCTTTTTGACTAGAAACTGCAAGGGATTTACCAGACGAAACCTTTGCAGTTTGCGTACTTGAGGTGACAATCATGCCATCACCGGCATGAGAGTCCCTATTTGATTTAGGAGGGGGAGGAATGGAAAATACTGGTCTAGGAGCGTCGGGGATTTTGTCATAGAGCGTGCCAGACTGAGTATATATCAAGTCTAAATATTGTGCACGAGCAATGACTTGCTCTTCAGTGACAACTCCTCCCTTGGCCACATCTTCTGTAATAGAAGGTAATAATGACTTAATAAACCATTCAGCTAGAAGCTAATTAGGAACATATGTCTTTACCATTCGACGACGATGTCGCCACTCATGAATATGATCAGATATGTGAGTGGTTGTTGTCTGTTTAAAGTTGGTAAGGAGTCTTGTTCTCGTTTTGTACCTTATGGGTAACTGAAAGTGGATTAAAAAGGTAGTGGCGAGGGTGCTGAAGTTGTCAAATGAAACTCTAAGAAATTCAATGTACCATTTCACTGCCAGACGAGTTAGTGTTCACTGAAAAATGTGAAGCCTAATTGAATCATCATTGAGGGTGTTAGATGAACACTACAAATGAAAATTCATTATGTGACTCGACGAATCTTCACCAGGATTTCCATTGAATTTAGGAATATCAAAGTGAAGTATATGAGGAATTGCTGGCCACCAAGGGGCGTAAGCAATTGGATCATTCCTCAACCGATTCAGATCTAGTAATTCTAAAGTTGCTACAAAAGGAAACTTTTGATTCAGGTTTGGCGAAGCATACCCAGGATAAGATGGGATTGCCTGAGCAGTAGGTCTTTGCATACCAGCATAATGTATCTAATGCTGATAAATTTGATAAGGTTGATGGGCATAACCATTATAGTATGGTTGTTGATAATCGTTTTGAAAATACAGTTGCCCATTACCTGCAAATCTTTGCTGCTCAGGTCCTCGGTAAGCTTGTTGGAATTGAGGTTGTTGATATTGTACCAGCCATGGTTGTTGGACCATCTTCTGTTGTCCAATACTAGATGTTTGACCAAGATGAGGGGTGATAGTACCCGTTTGAGCTTGAGTCGTTCTAGTTAAGGAGGCACTAATCTGAGGTTGTGATTGAGCCGTAGAGACAAGAGGCTGTTGTATTATGACCTGAGAGACTTGAGGTTGACATACAACAAGTAGCGCTTGTACTTGCGACACAGTCACAATAGCAGGTGTAGTGGGAATGTTCGACACAGGTTGATTTGGTTGGATTGAATATACAACTCTTAGCTGTTGAGGCAGTATTGGTACCCAATCGATGGATGTAATTCTAGTTTGACTTGAATTTTGTTGTGAACTCTCATATGGTTGTTCTCCGGGAGGGAACAATGAAAAAGCATACTGCCCCCCATATGGCGGCAATCCAGTGTTCAAAAGATAGATTGGTCTTTGGATACTGGACTGCCCAAATTGATATTGATGTGTAGGATCAATTTGTTGAGTTTCAACATAAGAAATTCTAGATAGGATTCCAGATGAACAAATAGGAACATACCATGCCATCGAAACAGTCCCTGGGTGGACTCCATCTAGCAGTTGATAACTAGTTGGGATAGATGGTATACCAGCAAACATCATTGGAGTAGCAGCAGGAGGTTCTGCTATTGTTGTATCAGATGACACAGTCCTAGATGTTGATGGTTGCTCAGACATATTTAGTCTATCCAAAAGATTTCTTAGCGATTCGACAGGAACTTGCGATGAAGGGTGATTAAAAGAACTAACTTCAGTAGTAGAAGGATATAGGTGGATCCCAATTCGAAAATGCAATGGGGTACTGGATGGAAGATCCTCTACAATCTCTTCTATAAGAATCGGTCCATGTGGAGGAGGTAGACCGTCAGGTCCATAAAATATTTTTGGAGCCGAAGAAGGTATAGCTTCTACAGTAACAGACACTGGAGGGGTGACACCTTTTGAATTCGAGAACTCAACTTCTAGATGTTTAGGTAAGTGAACTTCAGTTTCTGGATCAGCCCTAGATGGAGCTATTTCATGGATAGAAGTGTCTACTGTTACACTAAGATCAATTCTAATGTCCTCTTGTAACTGCGGAACTTCTTCTGTAAAGGCAGACATACCAGAAATGATTGGAGTAACTGGAGTCTCTGATGATGTTGAAACACAAGTTTCAAATAAACTAGGAGAATTCAACTCAGTTAAACAAGACCGTTTTTCCCGGAATGGTTTCATTTCCAGAGTCAAAGACGGTTGAATTGCTAGTCTCCGTGAACGACGAGGTTTTGATTGAATTTCTTCCATGATTGCGGATTACTTGATCAACTCAAAATTAAAGGGAAAAAAGTTATTTCGAATTAAATAAATTTTATGATTCTTTGACACAACTTTGCTTTTTCAATTTTTAAGAGTCAAGAAAAAGCTAAACATGACTCTAGTCGCCTTCGATTTTTAATGAGCCTGAAGTGACAAGTGCTTAGATGGACCTTTTCTTTTAAGGAGTCGAAAAGGAACGAAAGTGACTACTCTGGAAATCTAGATAGAGGGATTACCAAACCAATCACAAAATTGCAATATACACCTTGGTGGTAAATTAAAGAGAAATTACCAAGGACTTTACTTATGACAGTCATTCTTCCCGAATGTTGTGTTCAGTGCATTACGATCAATAGGGCGGCAGACATGACTTCCTATGGATAAAGGATATCAGCCTATTGTGGTCTCCCAATATATAGTCGACGGTACGGGGAGCACAAGTCCGTACTAGCACTTTTCGTATCAAAGAGGAGGAATCACCCAACCTCCAATGAAAATGATAGTTACTAGGTTTTACAATGTCAGAATATGTCTCTAGCCTAGACTTCTAGATATGTTGTGTTAGGTTCCAAAGCATTTTTATGTTCATTGAGATTTATTTTAGTGTTGATCTTGTTTAGAAGTTTGTCTTTCAGGGTTCACCGTTTGATGTAGATGTAAAATTCCTAAATATGCAATCTAAAATGATAAACAATCATTTATTTTCTTTTAGCCATGAAAATCTAGCTACTAAGGAAAGAAGATTAAGATTCTTTCAACAGAGAGCAAAGAGCACACACTAAATGCACTTTTCCTAAATCATCTTTCGCACACAGTCTAAATGCAAATGCAAATGCATGTATTTGTTTTTCGTTTCCTTAATGTGAGAATGCCAAAAAGGAAAACTAAGTACAGATTTGAACTATTTTCTTCAAAGCGACATTTCAACAATTTCTTTTCAAAATGAAAGGAAGACTAAAACGACACTTTCGATTTCGAATGGAAAACTACTTTTGACACTTCAAATATTGACAATTCAAATCAAATACAATGACAAAAGTACAATCGACTATCTAGAGGAGGAAGACTTTACGACACTCTTCTTCTTGACCCAAAATGACAGTTACGACACTTTTGAATAAAAAACAACAGTTCGATTAAGCTACTTTTGACAAAGAAAGACTATAAATGATGAAAAATACATAAAAAACATTTACAAATCCTAATCAATGGAGGCTGAATAATGTAAAGGAAGGAGGCTTTAGCAATGGGATACTGATCATAAGAAGCAAAACTACTGAATAGAGCTAAAAATAAGGAGGAAAAACCAAATTCCAAAGAGAGAAACAGTATCACTCAGTGATCGCACTTGTCCTTCAGGGAAACAGGAATGCATCTCACCTGCAACACATGGGAGGTGTGATGCATACAAGCTACCAGTTACAGATAGTGTGATGGGCCAGGGAGTGAAATTGAGTTTGGTTTTTGCTCAAAATTTGCAGCTAAGTTCAGTTATTTCAGCTAAGCTATGATGGACAATAAAAACAAAGTGTAGGGGTATGATCTTAAGAGGTTATTGAGCTACCACAAGGGCATTTAGAATGCTTGTAAGTCAGATGTTCAGTTCATAAACCAACCCGGAGATTGAATGAAGCAGCATTCATCTACTTTGCAATTGCATAGCAAGAGCAGTTCGAAGGCTAGCTGGCTAACTTCAGGCTCCGTCTGTAGTTTATAAAGCAAACAACAATAACAAACAAACGAACTAATCGCTCCCTAGTGGAGTTGCCATTTTTTCTGGGAAAACTAGTGTCTTTTCGATCTGCTAGTCCCACTAATATGGGTAGCTATCTTAGAAACAAACAATCAAAGCAAATTGCGATTTCCTTTACATATGATAGATAAGAGAGAAGCAAAGGGGACCAACCTGGATCTTTCGCTTGGCTCCTTGCTTGTTTCCTCTCCCCCTTGATAGAGCTTGCCACACCTTTCCTACTTGTCCTGCTTTAGAGAATACATGTAGAGCCAAAGCAACAAAACACCATAAAAGCATCTCGATCTATAATACCATAAACAATGCAGAATCAGAAATACATTGACCATACAATTGCATTCACAAATAACAAGATTCACAAATATACGATTATATGGAGGAAAACTCAAATAACTTTATTAATAGTAGAAGAGAGGATTACAACCCAACTATCTGATCTAGCATCATCCTCCCAGCATCAAAGCCCTTTTCACCTCATGAAAAGCAAGATCACCCAACAATACAATGTCTCTTCTCAAAGAGAAACCAACAACACTTCCTTACAAATTACAAAATTCCAGCCTCTAGATCTCTCAGATGAGGGATTCATTTATAGATGTCTTGCAAGGGTGTGAGTCAGCTCTGGGTTTCTGATTAGTGTCATTCCATTGATAGTTCTTGGTTCCACTTGGAGATTTCTTTGATCTCTTACTCATCCCTAGGCGAAGTCAGAGAGGCAAGTGTCATATGAGAAGTTTCTAGAAGATTCCCTGGGCATCCACTTAGCAAACTGTCTCTGCCATTTGTATATTCTCACTCATCGCACCCCACAGAAGGTTCTTTTAGTATGCATCGTACTTGGCTAGTGTAGCAGCTAGTATGCATCACACCTTGACCATGGAGCAGTCAGTATTGTCCAGTTTTGGGCAATTCTTACTGGTTTTTTCAGGTGGAACTTCTGGGAAATGATTTAATCAGTTGACCATGATCCTTTAGGGTATGAAACAACAATTTTAGGGGTTAAAGAGCCCTTGGTTTATCGACATATATGATTGGGGTTGAAGTGCCCAAATATGTCTATAACAACGAGTTTGCGATGTGATATCACAATCAAAAATAACAATAGGGGAGAGTCCTAAAGACCATAAAACCATGGGAACTCCGCCAATTGTGATGTCCCAGATGCGATTTGTTTATGGATTCCAGTTTATAATTTTGTTGGGTCCACCACATTCATAAATATTAAGCCCACTAGTCCCTACCAGTTGTGATTTCCAAACCTGCTGGGAAGTATGGATCCGATGGCCGAAATGTGGCAAAGTTGGCAGATTTTAGGCTGAATTTGATGGTTGGTGGCTGGAAAAGGGGAACTTGTTGAGTAAATTTTGGTAGAATGATATGGGGTAAAATTCATGGGATGAAAACTACCCTCGAAAGTCTTCTCGGGACTTCTGACAGACCGCAAGGTTATCTGCAAAAGGTACTTGCTACACACATGTTCATCTATCTAACATATATTGATAGGATATATAGAAAGGATCACCTTTGGTTCTTTCTAAATTCGGTTGGGGATCTCCATGCGGTAAGAAGAACTCCTCCTGACCGGCTCCAAGACGATTCCTACACAAAAGAACGAAGCAAACCAATCACATCATATACTTCTAAAAATAAATGTAAGAATCTATAACAAACATGTATAAATGTGTAACTAATCTACTCAACACAACAAGCATCAGAATGGACAAATAAATGCACAATATCACTGACACTTTCAGTAGTGGAACACAACTGCAGTCCTATATTTAGAAGAGTGATTTCAACAACCCTATTGCATCAGCCTTACTTATCCCTTCTTCCTCTCTCTCTCTCTTTCCTTCTTTCAGCTAGCTCCTTCAAGAATATGACAATACCACAATAGCACCATGTACTATCCTTCTAAATTCTCTGACCTTTGTGCAATGGCCCTCTCGTTGCTTAAATAGCAATCGAATTAGGGCTTCCCAACTCCACCTATAGTTCATTTGGGTAAAAACCATGAACCTGCCTCTTTTACCAGCTTTTTCCCATTTGCCTCTATTTTCGAAATAGAATTTCTTCAAATATCTTGATTTTTGGAGTTTCCCTGCTTTTCTTGCACAAATTTGGGGAAATAATATCTAGATATTTTATGGCAGATTCGTCGGCATAACCACTTGACCGTCACTAAAGTTCACTAACACTCCCCCTGGTCTAACAACATGAGTTAGTAGGTGACTAATGCTCCTTTATGCTTGTAAACAAGCTTTATAAAGTAGGTTGTCAGTGTACAGAGAGCGTTAGTGTGGATTCTGGGCCTACAACTGTGGTCATTCTTTCAGTCATCCTGTCCTTCTCCTCTAAATTGATTAGGAGGTCAATTTGTCCTATAACAGATGCCCCCTAAAGTATGAGATCAGAGGTAGAGACGATGGCCGAAATACTTTATGAAAACACTGTAATTTCCTGTCAAAATCTTTGTAGAGAGAGATAAGTGTCGGGTGATAAGGAAAACTTGATACAACAAAGGTACATATATATGAACTGCTAAAATCATGTCCTGAGTCAGGCATTCCCATGCTCAGTAGCTATGTTAGAGTAACTTTCTCCTCAGAGATATAACAATGATGGCTGCCAACATGGCACAGGGAATATCCAGTGTCATAATAGATTATCCTGAAATGGTTGTCTTCAAAGAACAATATCGCAGCTTGGGAGAGGAAACAAGGCTGAATGATGCAAGCCTCTACCCAAGGTCTTGATTCCTGCTTCAACGAACATCATAGATCGGTACATGTGATAAATGAGTTGACATCGAACATGCATGAAATCATCTGATTACTAGCCAATAATTGAGACTATTAACAGATGCGAGGGAGGCCACCGATAATGGTGATGGTCTCCAAGATGCACAGTGCAAACTAGTGAGTGTGAAAGATTTCTTGTCGTCGTACACTCGTAGAATCGCCTAACCAGGAGCAAATGATGAAAACCCGTGATCAAGCAGAAGGTTACTTGCCACTAATGTCTGCAAGCACCAAGGCACTGAATGTGTTTCTGGGTTATCTTCCTAGATAGAGTGTTGAAGTCGATAGGAAGGAACCTGTTGAAAGGTAGGCAATGACGTGTCCTGCATGAGTTGACACGAAATCGGACAAGGTTGATTTTGTTTCCTAAAGAATCTTTTGAGATTTTGGGTATAAACAATGGAGGGAATGATGAAAGGATATGTAGGGTCAGTTGATCGAGGAAACAAGTAGAGACCCTTGAACAATAGAAGGCATGACAATGGTTTTAACGAGACAACACTAGACTCATGAACACTACAAAGTGTTTAAGATACGGAGATGCGATGGCATCGGGGTATATAGGCTAAAAACTCATAGGTTGGTAGGGTTCATATTGAGAGGCTATCAAAATGACGATTTATCTGAGGGAGTGCCATGTTCAAGGGAACTTTTGCTGCCAAATCATGCTTTAGGATACGGTTGTATTTCCACATTTTCCCCATCTGATTTTTAATGAGTCAAGACGGGTAAACTCATCGATCTTTTCATGTTTAGAGAGTCTGAAAAGGATTGCAAAAAGAACGACTCTTTGCCCTATCTGATTAGTTTAATGAGTCCAGACAGGCAAACTCGTCGATTTTTTCATCTTTTAAGAGTCTGAAAAGTATCGTAAAAAGAACGACTCTATATCTTATCTGTGTATTTAAAGAGTCTAGACTAGACAACTCGGTGATCTTTTCATCTTTAGAGAGCCTGAAAGGATCGTAAAGAGAGACTCCATGGTGGTCCCTTTGTCATATTTGTTAAATGGGTGTGACAAAAGGTTAATAGTATACCCATATTGGTTACTTTACCGTATTTAATCTATTGGACCCAGATAAAGAGAAACCTTTTTCCAATAGATGTCGACCTCATTTTGTTACGAGTATGAGGCGACGGACTAAACTCATGTTTTGTCGTGACACTTTAACAAGCTCAGTAACAAAAACTCGAGATTTTTCATTTTTTAACAAGCTTGAAAAAAGTACTTGAAAGAATGCTCGGGTCATCTTTAGCATGTTTAATGAGCAGTAAGACACAGCTCGGGAATTTTTTAGTTTAAAGAGTGAGAAAAAAGTGCCTAAAAAGGATGCTCCATTTGGTCTTTTTCAGTTTATGAGTTGGAACTAGATCAAAAAAGAGGCGCTCAGAGCATCATTTGCATATGTTTAACGAGTGCAAAGGATGAAAAACTCGGGGATTTTTGTATTGTTTAAAGAGCAATAAAATATCTCAAAAAAGTGCTTTTACAGGTTGTGGTATATATGTTTAGTGAGCTCTACCACAAAAACTCAGAGGTATTTATGTTTTTTAAAGAGTGATAAAATGTCTCCAAATTTTAGTGCTCTATTTATCATTGCATATATTTAATGAGCGTAAGGACAAAAGCTCGGGGATGTTTATATTTTTTAAAGAGCAATAAAATATCCCTAACAGTGCTCTATTATTCTTCGTTTGTAGTTTAACGAGCCCAAAGAAGAAGATTCAAGGTTTTTCAGATTAATGAGCAAGAAAAAGATCATAAAAGGAACGCTCGATCTTTCTCGATCTCATGCTTCAAAATAGAAGGGTCTATGCCATGCATTTCCTCATAAGACCAAGGAAAAACATCGTGGAAGCCCCTGAATGGGTAGGTGAAGCTCACAATTTCCTCAGGATTGTGATTGGCCCCACTCTATATGTTTTCCATGATGCCTGTCATGATAGAAATATCGAAGTGTAATGTTTGTGAAATATTGCCCCTGTTTCCTTCCAAGTCCAAAAGCTGGAGAGTTGTATATGGCGAGGAAAAGATTTCATGTGTGTCAGGTGACAGGATTTGAAGAGGCATCATGTTTGAATCAGATATCAAAACATGATGGTACGAATCCTCCCAAGGTCGCTCTTCTAACCTCGTGATCTCTCTAATAGCTTCATCCAATGATAGGACTTGATTGAGTGGATCGAAAGAAGGAGCGGTTATGGGAGGGGCAGTGGTATCGTTAGAACCAGAGATTCGGGTGCAATTTGAATGGCTTCAGAGGCCAATTTAGTTGGTGACAGCAGCATCTGGTCTTCGAAAGTGTCAATGTCTGAAGGAGCTGGTAGGATCCATGGATCAGTCTGTTCATGAGGAAAAGATGAAAACATGTTGACTGATTGTGAAACCTTTGGTGGCTGAAGAGGGAAACAACCCTTGAGGGAAGAAGCCTTCAGTAGACCGGTACCTAAACTGACGTAACTGTCAGTTCCACCTCCTACTAGGGGTACAGAGCCACTTGGTAATGGTGAATAATCAAGGGTGTAGAAAGACAACTGATCTACTATAATAACCTTTCCATCCAATGGAAATTGGATGATGTGAAAGACAGTAGATACGACGGTTGTCATGGCATACGTCCAACTACAACCCAGTAACAAATTATAGTCGAGTTCTTCGTTCACGACTTCTACATCCACCGTTACTGTTTTCCGAGCCAAAGTGATGGGATAACTAGCTAAGTATCCTTTTGGGACAAAGGTGTGGCCGTTGAAAGCTTTAAGGGAGTTCGACGACGGGGAGAGGGTTGGGGAACCCAAGGTGAGCCAACATGAAGCCGACATGACGTAGGTCGAAGCACCTTTGTCGATGACAGTTTGGTTTATACCTTTCCCTTTCGAAGTGATATGCGCCTGAAATGCAAGTTGGTGGGAAAGGGGAGGTTTACACTTGTCCATGTCGAAAATGGCAAGCATGGAATTCACAGGGTCACTACCCCCGATAGCTAAAAGCAAAGCTTTCTTTCGGCTAGGTCATGTCTATAATACTTTGAGCACCGACATAGCCGACGGTGCTTGCACCAAATCCTCTACGATGTTGTAGTGTTGGGCGGCACGTGCAGATGTGTTGTGCATTGTGCGTCGAAGTGCCCCATTGGGGAGTCGAATTACAAAGTCCTCAACCAGCCTTTCGATTCGAAAATCGTTGGGCGGTGATGGGTTTTGACCTGTGGATGGTTCTACTATCGAAGCGATATGAGCTCCATAATATTTAGCTCTTGTGGTGAGATCTACCGTTCCAAATGTGTAAATGGTAGAACTCCCTTCACCAGCTAAAGGGTGTTGTGAACTATTGCTGCCCCCTGACGTGGGTTGCGGTTGGTTGGCAACGAGATTTTGCTGCTGTTGAGTAGGAAAAGGATTTCTAAGGACAATAGGTGCCTTACCAGAATCTTTCTTGGTAAGGTAATCCACGCATTCTTGAAGATGCAGACAACACCAGGTTATGTGACCTTCAAGATAGAGCTTGCACGAATAGTTGGTGCCTTTATCCTTTTCCGCATCAGTAGGTGAAACGGCCTTCTATTTTGGGTTGGGCTGCTTAGATGATTTCTACTTAGAAGGAGTGGTCTTGTTCTGTTTCTTCTTGTTCTTGCTACTAGATTTCTGTGTAGACTGCACAGAGTTAATCACAGTGGCAAGAAGAGCAGTCGTTTTGGTAGAGGGGTCAACTGCCAACTCGACAACGGACCCGCTGAGTTGTTTTACAGTGCCTGTGGAGGTTGTGCCAATGATCCCATCGGCATGCGCTCCAGGGCGCTGAGTGGTGGGAGGATTAGGGTTACCGGGAGCATAGGGGATAATTTTGTAGAGAGTGCTAGACTGTGAATAGATCAAATCTAAATGCAAGGCACGACGTATGGATTGGTCCTCTGTGACCGCACGACCTAAAGCGAGATCTCTAGCAATTTGTGGGAGTAGCGACTTACAGAACCAGTCTGTTAAGAGAAAACCAGGGATGGGGTCTTTGACTAATCTCTACCTACGTCTCCATTCATGGATATGATCGGAGATGTGGGTGGAGGTATCCTTACGAAATGAAGTGAGGAGTTTTGTCCCTATCTCATAGCGGATAAGTAACTAAAAGTGCTTTAGAAACTCCATCGCTAAAGCATCAAAGGTATTCAGTGACGCACGTGGTAACTCAATATACAACCTTGCAGCATTGCCAGTGAGGGTGCGGGGAAAAAGACGCAACCGGACACTGTCATCCACCATGGAGTTAGAAACACACCATAGACGGTAGGTGGTGAGATGAGTGCCCGGATCCTCCCCTTGTTTTCTGTAAAACTTAGGAATGTCCGTCGGTATTTTATGTGGGATCGGTGACCATTGTAGGTTATGGTAGATGGGGTCATTTGTCAACTTGTATAAGTTGGGGATATCCAATGTTGCCAAAAAAGGAAAATTGTTGGGTGCCCCAGACTCGAACCATTGTGAAGATACATGACCTGAGGAGCTCTGCGCTCCTCCCATCGTTTGGTTCCCCATGGTGTACATGGGCTACGTGGTGTAGTAGTTGCTTTACGGTACGGTGTTGTAATGTGGATTACAATGAGAATTTTGATACGGGGTATGAAGTTGCCCCCAATATAAGCGGTGCCCCCTTGACTCATCTGAGTGTGTGAGTAGGGTGCCCCCATGGTTTGGGTGGGAATCCATTGTGGATTCCCAACCGACATTGAACTAACCATATGGCTTTGATTGGCAGAGGGAAAATTCATGTCAATCAGTGACTGTCCATGCATGCCTGAGAACGATGGGGGGACTATGAGATTCCTCGCCGCCATGTGCATATTGGGAACCACCCCAGATGTTTGAATCTGGGGGTTATAAATGTACATTGGTGGCCGACCTTGGTTTTGGTAAATTGGAACCGCGCCCATAGTGCTACATTGAGTGTTATATAGAGCACTGTATGTGGCACTAGTTGAAGGTATGCTTTGATGCACCATAGGAGTGGAACCTGGCATCTGCTGGGTTCTGCTGATAGAGGGTGTTATGTGAGTTGCAATACCTGGGACAAACTAGATTGAGGGGTTCCACATTGCCCTTGTTGTGATGATTGTCGACTGAAGAAGTGGTAGAGGACTCACAGTGTCTCTATAATTCCACAACCCTTGAGGTGTCAACTAAATAGATGGGAGAGTTCCTCCCAGTGAAGAATGAAGTACTGGTACGACGGGTTCAATAACAAGATCCAATATATTTGTAAGAGGGGTATTAAAATGAGGAAGAAATCCTTCCGTAAAGAAATCCTCTGGCAAATCAGAATCGTCGATCGTCTAGAATGATCCTGTGTGCAATTTAGGAGACTGATCCCTCGAAGATGAGGAATCCGAGTTAGTGGATCTCGGCAGATCCTCCACAGTGAGTGGAGGAAGTCCTAACAACCGACTGGATTGACGGTGAGGGATGGATGTAGCCACAATGACTGGTAAATTTTATCAGATAAATTTTAAGGTGATATTCTTTAAGTCTAAAAAATGATAGCACACAGGTACCTAAAGGAAAAAATACACTAAAAATGACAATCAACAAACAAAGTGAAATTACCTTTTCTGATAAACACCGAATACTAGAGATGAAACCCAGTTTCTCAATGAGTAACAGAGAATGATGGAAAAATGTACAGTTATGGTTACTTTTGAGCTTCGCCTGAACCTCAGATTGAGGGGCCAAGTACTCTCGTGAAGACGAGCACCCTCCCAAGAAATGAATACAAAGTAGGTCCGTCCGTTTGAGGTACCATGAAAACCCGTCCCAATCACCTTAGGTAAGTACCTAGAAGTATTGGCCACTAGAGATACCTCCAATCATAGACATTACTAGGGGGGACATAGTTGTAGACAACACATTGTGTGGGCAGGATTCCTAAGTCCCCGACACAGAATGCCCAAAGGAGTTGTAAAAGAAGGCGAGTTACCTTCGATTACCATCTGATGTTGTCTCATATTTTCCTCAAGTGTGAGTGGAGTGGTCCTGGTAATATGAGTGTAGAAGGATTTTTCACTCTTTAATGACACTAGTTTGATTTGCAACCTTGGGTAGTTGACTCACTCTCTTAACCCAAGGTCCTAATCTATCTAATGTTGGTTTGCTCTAAAAAAGAGTATCTAATTGATTTTAGTGTAAATTTTAGTGTACTTTTTTATTTGTCTTTAGAGGGGGTGTTGACGTATGAATATGATGAGATTCTCGACTTGATAAACCATGCAAAACTATGCTTTGAAAAAAAAATTTCAATTTCTTATGCAAACAAGTCTTATTCTACACATGTATTATTTCACATATTCATGTATTAGCCAGTGCATCTAAAGTCATTCAACACTTTTCATAATCAAAAGTTCCTTTTCTCAATATTCCCTAACAACTATTGAACCAAAACAAAGCAGCCTACAACTATTTCGACAGAAGGAGATGTTCAGTTTATTAGCTTTTGTTTCAACAAAAAATTCTTTTATGAGAGAAAAACTAAAGCATTTTCTTAAAAAATAAATTTTAAGACACCAAATTTGTTAGCATGATACTGTTGCAGATCCTAATTTAGCCATTGGGACAAGTTTCCCCCCCTTTTGGTCCACAAGATCTCTTGAAAAGCATGGAAATGGGTCATTAATGCTCTGTCTATGTGTAAAGAGAGCTTTAGTTTCACCATTAATGCTCCCTGTGTAGAGTCAAAGAGCTTTATAAAGCTTTGCTTAGACCAGCAACCTGCGTTAGTGAGGGAAAGAGCTCAAAAAGTGGGCTTTTGGGATCGGTTTCTAAAGAGAAAGCAACTTTGCAGGATGCAACAAACTAGATGGTGGATCAGAGAAGGATATGAAGAAGCGGGATGCTCATAGAAGAGATAAGAGATCTGAGAGGAGTTTGGATAACCGGGAACTAAATGTATAGTCCCTAGTGGAGTCACCGGTTCTGCTATGGGGTAAAATGCACGGGATGAAACTACCCTTGAAAGTCTTCCCGGGACTTCTGACAGACCGTAAGGTTATCTACAAAAGGTACCTGTTACACACATGTTCATCTATCTAACATATATTGACAGGATATAGAGAAAGGATCACCTTTGGTTCTTTCTAGGTTCACTTGGGGATCTCCGTGCGGTAAGAAGAACTCCTCCTGATTGGCTCCAAGATGATTCGTGCACAAAATAATGAAGCAAACCAATCATAGCATATACTTCTGACAATTAATGTAAGAATCCATAACAAACATGTATAAATGTGTAACTAATCTACTCAACACAATAAGCATCAGAATGGACAAATAAATGCACAATATCACTGACACTTCGAGTAGTGGAACACAACCACAGTCCTATATTCAGAAGAGTGATTATAATAACCCTGTTGCATCAACCTTCCTTATCCTTTCTTCCTGTCTCTCTCTCCTTATTTCAGCTAGCTCCTTCAAGAATATGACAATATCACAACAACACCATTTACTATCCTTCTAAATTCTCTAGTGCAATGGCCCTCTCGTTGCTTAAATAGCAATTGAATTAAGGCTTCCCAACTCCACCTGTAGTTCATTTGGGTAAAAACCATGAACCTACCTCTTTTACCAGTTTTTTCCCATTTGCCTCTGTTTCCGGAATAGAATTTCTCCAGATATCTTGATTTTTGGAGTTTCCCTACTTTTCTTGCACAAATTTAGGGAAATAATATCTGGATATTTTATGGAAGATTTGTTAGCATAACCACTTGAGCATCACTAAAGTTCACTAATGCTCCCCCTGGTCTAATAACATGAGTTAGTAGGTGACTAATGCTCCTTTATGCTTGTAAAAAAGCTTTATAAAGTAGGTTGTCAGTGTACAGAGAGCGTTAGTGTGGATTCTAGGCTTGCAACTGTGGTCATTCTTTCAGTCATCCTGTCCTTCTCCTCTGAGTTGATTAGGAGGTCAATTTGTCCTATAACATAAAATTGGGAGAGGTCATAACTTCTTCAGTTCTTATCCAAATTAGGTGAAAAAAGAGTCAATTCTAACCGTTTTGGCTATTCTAAACTCATTGAGACAGATTTCAGAGGCATTGGAGAATTGTAAACACACTTAGTTGTAATTTTGAGCATAATAGGGAGGCCCAAGCATTGGAAGCTAGAACAAGGAGACATAACCTAGGAGGGGTGAACTCCTCATCAAATCTTTGTGTTGTGTGTTGTATTTCGATTTTCTCTATTTTTATTTTGATGTTGTTCAACATATGTTATGTTAAATTGTTTATAACATTTACATAAGAAACTCTCATGGGAATCAATTAATAAAGCAAAAATGGTGAATCCTTAAGAACTTGATAAGGAAATGATAAACAACTTGGGTTTTATTCTGAATGGGGAATTAACACAACATTACTAATATGCTTCATTTCATATCATTCATAAAGACCTGTGTAGATCTATGAAGACACAGTCGATTGGTGGAAGTTGTTAGTTCTTCACTTTTGTTGATGATTTTAGTAGAAATACATGGGTTTATTTCTCGAAGTAGAAATCTGAAACTTTTGCAAAGTTCAAAGAATTCAAAGCCCTAGTAGAGAAAAAGAGTGAAATTTAGATCAAAGTATTGAGTTCACATCATGGAGGAGAATATGATTTGAGATCATTCTATGCTTACTACAAAGAACATGGAATCAGGAGGTAGTTTACAACTAGATACACACCATAGTAAAATGGTGTAACAAAGAGAAAGAATAGAACAATTATGAACATGGCAAGAAGCATGATGAAAGGAAGAAACTTGTCTAATGAGTCTTGGGCAGAAGTAGTTGCATGTGTTGTTTACGTAATAAATAAATCTCCTACAAAGAGTGTCAAGAACAAAGTGCTAGAATTTCTTGTTGCCATTTCTCAACACTCCCTCTCAACAAGAAAGGGATTATCAGCTACATCGATCCCATCTTTGTGAAACTCAAATTTACATCTTGACGATGCCTTTGTCAAAATGTTAGCATCTTTCTCCTTCGTGGAAATGTAATTCAACAACATAATCCACCTCAATACACAATCTATGAGATGATGATATCATATATCAATATGATTGGGTTGATCATGAAAGACTGGGTTTTCAGAAAGTTTGATACAGCTCTGATTATCACATTAAATCATAGTTGGATCCATTTGTTAACTAAAATAACTAACCAAAATATTCGTCATTTAGATGGCCTCACATTCTTCCTGACTTGCATCCATGTACTCCGCCTCTACCAAACTGAGTGCAACTGATCTCTGTTTCTTGCTGTACCAAGAAACTATTGCTGACCCAATACTAAAGATCCCTCCTGATGTTCTCTTCCTGTTGTTGGCATTATGACACAGGTTTTGTTCTATGACACAGGTGTTGTCCTTGATGGCAACTCACTCAGATGACAGATCATAGTTGAGGCTCTTAGAATGAAGAAAAAAAAAATACATAGGTTCCCCTTGACCAATCTGCGTATACACGTGGGTTCACTGACCAAACGGCACGTATGTGTATACACACACTTTCATGCAAGGAAAGGCGCATACATGTTGGAGAATTTGGCTTTGGTCCAAGGTATCTGGACCATGGTATTTTGACCCATGGTATTGGTCCAAGGTATCTTGTCCGAAGTGTTCACCCTAGGTATTTTGTCCATGGTATTGAGTCTAAGTGGTTTTGGACCATGGTATTGAGTAAGGCCTAAGACTATAAAAGGAGGAGGAGATCATTAGGCAAAGGCACTCAAGTAATTGAATATCTAATGAAGAGCAAGATCTAGAATACTGGTCATTGGGTTATGGTGCATAGTTGGATCTAAATCAATGAGGAACCTGAGCGCTTGAAGAAGGATAAGTTCTATTGATGGGTCAAGATCTTCAGACTTGAAAAGAAGTATCTTTATGTGGTTTTGATCTTTAGTTGGCACATGTCGTAATCTGCAAATCTGATGATCTGGGTATCACTGATGTCTGAATAGTTCTAAATGTTAAATCATATTTTACAGATATGTACACAGGTTCATTATAGCAAGGGCGCGTATACATGGTGGTTCAACATTTCAAAGCAACGTATACGCAAGTTTGTCTTGAGTGAAGTGCGTATGCACACAGGTTTGACACATTGAAGTAGTGCACACCTCATAAAATATGTTTTAGCTACTTCTGTTTGTTGTTGGAGTGTTCTGGGTTCTGGCTTGGGTTCTGTGGTTACTATTACTTTGTTCTGGTTACAGATTTCAGAAAAGTGAATGTTTGATTCAGTTTTGGTTGGTACAAAGAAGATTGATTGATGCAGATATATTTGATGTTATTGATGGATCCAGTATGAAAATTTATGAAACGTGGTCCCTGGAAGAAAAGAGAAGGTTGTAGCCTTCTGTAGGTTAGCGCCTACGTACTAGTACATCAGCTAGTACAAGAGCTAAAGAGGGTTGTAGCTCCCTTCCAGGAGAATTTGGAGAATGAGAGAAGGTTGTAGCCTTCTGTAGCTAGAAGCCTGCATACTGGTATAAGACTGTACCAGTATAGAAATATTGTAAAAAGAAATTTCTTATTAAAAGAAGATAGAGACAAATTGTAGTAGGTGGTTTTCACCCACATTGGGTTTCCACCTTATATCTTGTGTTCTTGTGTGTGATTGTCTGCTCTGTGTTTACTATACATGTTACTATTTATATGGTTTTGATACATAGATTAAAGATCAACTAACTAAATTATAAGTTTGCAAGGTATACGCTAGTTGCTCTAAACACAATTGTGTATATACGCAAGTTGCATTAACAGAAGTAGCATATATAAATCTGTTTATGGAAATAAAATATTGTTAAATTTCTAATACTTATTCACCCCTCCCCCCCTTTCAGTATTATTTCCAACAATTGGTATCAGAGCAGGTCCTTCAGAAGAAGCTTGATCACTTGAAGGAAGATCAATCATCATGAATAACTGTGAAAGAGAGGCATCCATTAGACCACCAATCTTTGATGGGAGCAACTTCATCTATTGGAAGGTAAGAACCACAACCTATCTTCAATCTCCTGTAACAGATGTTTGGAAAATCATGGAAGGAGGATACACATTTCCATCAGCAATTCCTATAGATACGTTAGGTAAAAAGTAGTATGAAACAAATGCCAAGGCTTTCAATACTCTATTGGGGAGTCTATCACAATCAGAATTTGTCAAGGTTATGAAGCTTAAAACCAGCAAAGAAATATGGGACAAGATCATTCTAATCTATGAAGGAGACGATCAGGTAAAACATGCAAAATTATAATCTCTCAGAATTCAATATGAAACTCTCAGAATTCACAATGATGAAAGGATAGCTAATTATTTCTTAAGTATAGATGAGATTGCTAATCACATGAAAAACTTGGGTGAAGAGATAAAAGAATTTACTTTAGTTGAAAAGGTTTTAAGATCCTTGTCTTCTAAGTTTGAATCAAAAGTTTCTGGCATAGAAGAAAAGTAAGATCTTCAGAGTATCACTATGTCACAGCTGCACGAAATCCTAACTGCTTATGAAATGAGAAAAGGGGGTCCATTAGATATGAGAGAAGCCACATTCAAAGCTTCAAGAAGAGAAGAACTCAATGAATCAGGACATACGTTAGAAGGAGAGGAAGAATCAAACTTTGTTAAGAACCTTCAACGAGGTTATGGAAGATTCAAAGGTAAACTACCTTTCAAATGTTTTTCTTGTGGAAGAGTCAGTCATTATGCGACCAAATGTCCTCACAAAGAAAATCTTGATAAAGGTAAGAAATCAGCAAAATGGAATAGAAAACAAAGTGTAAATAAGAAGAGCTACTATACCCATGAACATAGTGATGGTTTATCAAATAGTGATGAAGATGAAAATAGTAATGATTATAGACTTCTGATGGCTTTTGAAGATGATGATTTCTTGGATTCTTTAGATGAAGATGGTCTCTATGAAGAAATTTCTAAACTTCAAATATGTTTAGAAGAAAAGAGTATGATTATAGATACTCTAACATTCCAACTTGTTGAAAGGGAAAAACACAATGAAAAGTTAGAATGTGAAATTGTGGGTCTAAGAAAAGATATTGAGAAAACAAAAGCTCTCAATCTTAGGTTTGCTAAAGGATCAGAAACTTTAGATGGAATTATCAAAGTGCAGCGTTCTCCTCTGATAAAGACAAGTCTTGGATATACTGAAGAATCATCTCAAGCACATAATCCATCAACCTCCAAAAGCTATCTTGATGCAGCAAGAAGAAGTGAACAGGTTGACAATCGTCAGTAAAGGCTTAAAGTAGATCACCAGGTAAATCGAGTTCAGTCCACTTCAAGGATGAACAGAAGCTATAACCAACCACAGGTAAATCATTCTCAATTTTCTTCAAGAATGAATGTCAATGGAAACTACAATCACTAGGTCAGTAGATTCGATAATCGCAGGAATTTCTTTAATGGCCAATATTTTTCATGTCATAACTTTGGATATAAAGCTGCTCAATGTGTTACTTACAAGACCATCATGACTAGAGAAGCACGAAATCAAAGGAATGTAACTGGGATCATGAAAAGGACCTACAATAACTTTTCTCCTCTTGAAAATGAAATAGAATTCTCTATCTGTAACAACTTTGGTCATGTAGATTCTGAATGCAGGAGCAAGTTTCAACAAACATCTTAGAAGGAGAAAAATTCATTGGGTCCCAAAACATGGAGAAAGAAAGAACCACAAACAGAAAGATGTGGTATAGCCTTGTATGCAGAAGGACAATAAAATCAATGGTATATTGATAGTGGATGCTCGAAACACATGACAGGTGATAAAGAAAAACTTCAGTCATATAGTGCCTTAGAAAAGGAAAAGAAGGTCTCATTTGGAAATGACACCCCTGCTGTCATAAAAGGTAAAGGTTTTGTTCTCTTAAAAGAAAAGGTTAAAGCTGGGAATGTTATGTATGTTGATGGTCTTAAGCATAACCTATTGAGTGTCAGTCAAATGTGTGATCAAGGAAATGAAGTAGTATTTTGATCAAATGGATGTGTTGTTCATGAGCTTGATACAGGAGAAACAGTGATAAAAGGCATAATAAATCCAAATAATTTATACATACTCAAGGGAGGACAACAACAGTGCTATCTAAGAAAAAATGATGAACACTGGCTATGGCACAGAAGATTGGTGCATCTAAGCTTCCCTCAAATAAGGAAGGCATGCAAATTCCAGGCTGTTTGCGATCTTCCTGACATCAAAATTCCAGAAAATACAATATGCAAAGCATGTCAATTTGGTAAGCAAACCAGAGCACATTTCCCATAAAAGGAAGGATCAGCTAGCAAGCCCCTTGAATTTGTTCATACTGATTTATGTGGTCCTTCAAGGAAAACGTCACCTCGTGGAGAAGAATACTTTATATTGTTCATTAACAATTTTTCTAGGATGTGTTGGATAGGACTTCTAAATCAAAAAGATGAAGCATTTGAAAAGTTCAAAGCCTTCAAAGCTTTGGTTGAAAATGAATCAGATCGCAAAATCAAATGCCTCAGATCTGATCGAGGAGGGGAATTTACCTCAGATGAATTCTTCAACTTTTGTGAAGAACATGGAATAAGAAGAGAATTTTCCACTACAAGGACTCCTCAACAAAATGGAGTGGTAGAAAGGATGAACATAACTGTTCAAAAAATGGCTCGTGCCATGTTAGATGAGTTTGGAACTCCTGCAACCTTTTGGGGTGAAGCTGCATTTGCTACCGTTACTATTCTCAACAAAACAAATGTTCGGGTAAACAGCACTCAAACTCCACATGGACTTTGGTATGGTAAGACTCCTACTGTAAAATACTTCAAAGTTTTTGGAAGAAAATGTTACATCAAAAGGATTGATGAAAAACTTGGCAAGTTTGAACCTAGAGCAGATGAAGGCATTCTCCTTGGTTACTCTTCTCGAAGTAAAGGATACAAGTGTTATAATAAAAGACTAGGGAAAATTGTTGAAAGTATTGATGTGGTGGTTGATGAAGTAGGAAAAAATCCAAAGCAGGCAAAAACTGAAGAATGGGAAGAAGATGAGGATTATCCTTCCACATCAAATCAGACTAATGTTGAAGAAGAAGAAACCAATGAAGCACCAGAAAAGCAGATAACGACAGAAGAAAAGACTCCATCCAGATATGTTCAGAAAAATCATCCAGAGACTCAAATTTTGGGACAGAAAGAGGCAGGTGTGCAAACAAGAAGAGCTATTACAGAAGCTTCAAGCTATCTAGCATTACTTTCCTCTATTCAACCTAAAAATGTAAATGAAGCATGCAAAGATGAATGCTGGGTCAAGGCCATGAATGAAGAACTTGACCAAATTGAAAAGAATAATACTTGGGAATTAGTTCCTAAACCTCATGATAAGAATTCCATAGGAACCAAATGGATATTCAAAAACAAGCTGAATGAAAATGGAGAAGTTATTAGAAACAAGGCTAGACTTGTTTGTAAAGGGTATGCTCAACAAGAAGGTATATACTTTGAAGAAACTTTTTCACCTGTTGCTAGACTTGAAGCCATAAGAATGTTCCTTGCTTTTTCTAGCTTTCAGAAGTTCAAAGTATATCAAATGGATGTGAAATTTGCCTTTCTTAATGGAGATCTAGAAGAAGAAGTATATATTGAGCAACCAAACGAAATCATCCTTGGAAATGATCCAAAACTTGTATGCAGACTCAAAAAGGCTCTCTATGGTCTAAAACAAGCTCCAAGGGCCTGGTATTATCGTCTTGACAAATACCTTCATCAACAAGGTTTTTCAAAAGGATCAACTGATAGAAATCTATATATTCAAATTGACACTGATATATTGCTAATACTTGTTGTGTATGTTGATGATATCATTTTTAGTAGCAATGAAGAAGCTATGAGTCAACACTTCGCTTTGGTAATGCAGAAAGAATTTGAAATGTCCCTGCGTGGTGAGCTCACATATTTTCTTGGTTTACAAGTTCAACAAAATAAAGATGGTATTTTTCTATCACAAACCAAGTACCTCAAGCAGATCTTGAAGAAATATGGCATGGAAGATTATAAACTAGTATGTACCCCTATGGTAACGGGATGTAGCTTCAGCGCTAGTGATGAATTAGCAGCAATACATCAACCAACCTATAGATCCATGATTGGTAGTCTGCTCTATATAACAGGTACCCGACCAGACATCATGCATGCAGTAGGAATAGTTGGAAGATTCCAAGAAAATCCAAAGGAAGCACACCTTTAGGCAGTCAAAAGGATTTTCAAATATCTTCAAGGAACAAAAAACTTTGGTTTATGGTATCCTAGGGATACAGATCTTACACTTCATGCATATACAGATGTAGATTGGGTAGGAAGCGTGGATGACAGAAAAAGCACTAGTGGTGGTGCATTCTATATGGGTTCTAGATTAGTATCTTGGTTCAGGAATAAACACAGTTCAATTGCATTATCTACAGCTGAAGTAGAATATGTGGCTGCTGCATCTTGCTACACACAACTCCTTTGGATGATGCAAACATTGCAAGAGATTCAAATCACATGTACTCCACCCATCTCCATTCTATGTGATAATACAAGTGCAATCAGTATTTCAAAGAATCCAGTCATGCATTCCAAGACCAAGCACATACCTATCAAATATCATTTTCTCCGTGAACAAGTGCTTGAAAAAAAGGTCAAATTGGAGTAGGTTCCCTCCAAAGAACAGGTTGCTAATATATTCACCAAACCATTGCCCAGAGAGACATTTGAATATCTTAGATAGAAGCTAGGAGTAGTTGATGCATCATCTTGTTGTTGAAACCTATGTGGTTCAAAGAGAAGTGGTTGTACGTGAGTTTAATGAAGCGTATCCACGTACATATGTTGGTTTCTATGGATACAGTTGCGTATATGTTGGTCTGAAGAAAAATAGTGGGCTAGACTCAGGATGAAAAGAGTCTAATATGGGTCTGACAGTGATCATCTGGCACAGGTTTAGAGGGAGAATATACTTCTAATAATGTATTGTTGGCATTATCTTAGAAGATCTGGGTACAGTTTCATAGTTTTTTTTTATACAGGTGGAATAGGTGCAAAGGGAGATCATGGTTGCTGGTCTGGATGGTGACTGACAGATGTTGCTGATGACTATCATAGTCTTGTTTTAGATATTTTGTCTCTATGTCATGTATAAACTTTTGGTGTATCCCTACTGTTGAAAAATGTGCAACAAGAAATGTTATATTAGAATGTGCTAAAAACAGGACTCCTAAAAATATCATGTTTAAAAAATAGTAGTTTGGCTAGTGAGGTCATTGGCCACCTTGGGTGAGAGGTGAAACTGCTAAAAATAGAAAGTTCTAAAAATAGCATTTCTGGGTCCCTTCCTATTTATAGCAGTCCCTAGTCTATCTATAGGAAGTAAAATTAATTTTGGTCTTAACAACAGTTTGAAATATTAATTAATTAATTCAGTTGAGTTAATTCATTATGGAAAATTAAACTTGAAGTCTTTGTGAGATCATGCAATTATTTTCTCCCATGATTTAGGAATTTATCCCTTGATTAAAGGAGATAAGGTTCAGTTCGATAATGAGAGAATTAGTTGAATTAGTTCTAACTAGTCAAGTCCAGTTAGATAATTTTAACAAGTTGTTGAAATAATAAAATATAGTTTGTTAATGCTTGCATGCATGTGACAACTATTATTTTAGATAATTGAGAATTCACTCATGGATAACTGTTGCATGTCAGTTCTGTCAGAGACCCAGTTGAGATCAGATGTGGGACAATGTACTATCAGATGCTTGGATATTTCTAGTAAGTATTCCTTCCGTGGAAAAGGATCTATTATAGGAGATTGGAGGAGTTGTGGCCTATATATTGAGGCCTAGTTAGTCCATGATTTTCTTCTTTTGATTGGAGATCATCAGGGTACAGAGAGAGCAGGATAGGTTTTGAGCTGATTCTTTTTATATGTTGATGAGGATTTCCACTTGATTGATAATATAGTGTTGGGGTTTTAGGATGGTGCTTTCCCCTGGTTATATCTTCTGTGTTATCTGTGTTTGATTTCTCCATATTAGTTATATGTGTTCTTATTGATGTTGCTCATGGTTGATTAAGCTTCTGCTAAATTGTTTGTAGAAGTAGATCAAGTGTTTTGCTTTAGTACATTGCATTACCGGGTGATATGCAAGTGGGAAATTTCTACATGGTATTAGAGCTAGCTAATTTGTAGAAAAAGTTCTACATGGTATCAGAGCTAGCTGATTTGTAGAAAAATTCTACAAAATTTCTACATGGTATCGGAGCAAGGTGATCAAGGAGAGAACAATATACTGAGAGGAGATTTCAAAGTTTTGAGTTTTGGGCCGAGAGTTTGCGGAGCATATCTAAAAATTTATGTATAAAATTTTCAGAAATAAATAGCCGATTTGGATGCCTTGTGGAAAAATACCGAAAAAAAATAAAAAAATCGGTTGAATCAGACTTCAGATGAGGGAGATATCGCTGATTTAAAGTCAGCTCTTTTCCCAGGAAATTTTGTGACAACGGGAAAGTGGAAATAGATTGGTGTGCTAGCCAAGAACCTGTATGCACTTGAGGTACAAGATGCATGCAAAGCCTTGAGGAGCAAGGCAAAGGTTAGAGACTTGGTGGTTGAGATGGACGGTATATTAGCTCTAAACATGTAGAGCCAGAAGAAGTCTCAAACGATTATGGAGGAGCCATGATTGGTGTAACATATTTAGGAGGTTGTGGAGCAGCCAAAACAGGAGAAGCTGAGTGGAGATCGAGTAGAGACATCTACTCGTGCAAAGACCTCAATTAGGGGGAAATTTCGAGCTAGGTGGACAGAGGGATCACATGCAGCCATACCTCCAGGTAGGAGGTGGGGCAATATAGAGTGATCGTCCCAAGGAGGAGCCGCAGGATCCTTGAGGCACCATACCTATTGGATGAGACCTTGCTACGGGAGCCACGATGTGGAGTAGCAGGAACTGACTGATTGGGTAGAGACATATGTGGATGGAGCGGCAGAGAGAGCGACAGTGAAGGGAATCCTAGGACAACACATAGCTAGCAGGCTACAGCAATGCGAGAGGCACAAGTGTTTTGCACAGTGCTAGGTGGCACAGATAGGTCTGCAATGGTGCGAGATGCATGGAGATGTTGCAGTAGCGCAGATGTTAGAGAGGGAGCACTTGTCAGCAGCAGTTAGAGCATCAGCATCAAAGTATGTTCCTAGCCCAACAGAGTGGTTAGTTGGGAGTGTTTTTGTTCCAAGTGTTGTTGGAGCAAGTGGACTAGGTAGATGTGTCGGATGTAGAACATTCCAGAGTTACATGATCAGGTTTGAGAGAAAGCCTTTCTTGTTGAGAGGGAGTGTTGAAAAATGTGCAACAAGAAATGTTAGATTAGAGTGTGCTAAAAATAGGACTCCTAAAAATTGCATGTCTAAAAAATAACAGTTTGGCTAGTGAGGTCATTGGCCACCTTGGGTGAGAGGTGAAACTGCTAAAAATAGAAAGTTCTAAAAATAGCATTTCTAGGTCCCTTCCTATTTATAGCAGTCCCTAGTCTATCTATAGGAAGTAAAATTAATTTTTGTCTTAACAGAAGTTGGAAATATTAATTAATTAATTCAGTTGAGTTAATTAATTATGGAAAACTAAACTTGAAGTCTTTGTGAGATCATGCAATTATTTTCTCCCTTGATTTAGGAATTTATCCCTTGATTAAAGGAGATAAGGTTCAGTTCTATAATGAGAGAATTAGTTGACCTAGTTCTAACTAGTCAAGTCCAGTTAGATTATTTTAACAAGTTGTTATAATAGTAAAATATGGTTTGTTAATGCTTGCATGCAGATGACAACTATTATTTTAGATAACTGAGAATTCACTCATGGATAATTGTTGCATTTCAATTCTGTCAGAGACCCAGTTGAGATCAGATGTGGGACAGTGTACTATCAGATGCTTGGATATTTCTAGTAAGTATTCCTTGCATGGAAAAGGATCTATTATAGGAGATTGGAGGACTTATGCCTATATATTGAGGCCTAGGTAGTCCATGATTTTCATCTTCTGATTGAAGATCATCAGGGTACAGAGAGAGAAGGATAGCTATTGAGCTGATTCTTTTAGTATGTTGAAGAGGATTTCCACTTGATTGATAATACAATGTTGGGTTTTTAGGCTGGTGCTTTCCCCTGGTTATATCTTCTGTGTTATATGTGTTTGATTTCTCCATATTAGTTATATGTGTTCTTATTGATGTTGCTCATGGTTGATTAAGCTTCTGCTAAATTGTTTGTAGAAGTAGATCAAGTGCTTTTCTTTAGTAAATTGCATTACCGGGTGATCTATAAGTGGAAATTTCTACATGGTATTAGAGCTAGTTGATTTGTAGAAAAAGTTCTACATGGTATCAGAGCTAGCTGATTTGTAGAAAAATTCTACAAAACTTCTACACCCACTTGGTTGGGTGGATGAGTCAATCTTGGTATATCCCCACTTGTATAGGAGATGGATGTATGTATGAGTCCTTGGAGATAGGAAGGTCATTTATGATGTATAGAGTCATGTTCTTCTTGTAGAAACTCTTTTTGCAAACCTTGCTTACAGTCAGGGGGAGAATGAACAACACACTTTAGCATATCAGAGAATTCAGCATGTACTCAGGGGGAGCATAACCCTTTGCGCTTTATGACAAAGGGGGAGAATGACTTGGGGTTGCCATCAAGTCCAAAGGGGGAGATTATTGGCATTATGACATAGGTTTGGCACTATGACATAGGTGTTTTCTTTGATGGCAACTCACTCAGATGACAGATCACAGTTCAGGCTCTCAAAATGAAGGAAAAAGAGATATACGTAGCTTCCCCTTGACCAATACATGTATACACGCGGCTTCACTGACCAAAAGGTGCGTATGCGTATACACGCACTTTCATGCAAGGAAAGGCACGTACATGATGGAGAATTTGGTTTTGGTCCGTGGTATTTGGACCATGGTATTTTGACCCATGGTATTGGTCCAACGTATCTTGTCTAAAGTTTTGACCCCAGGTATTTGGTCCAAGGTATTGAGTCTAAGTGGTTTTGGACCATGGTATTGAGTAAGGCCTAAGACTATAAAATGAGGAGGAGATCATTAAGCAGAGGCACCCAAGTAATTGAATATATAATGAAAAGCAAGATCTAGAATACTGGTCATTGAGTTATGGTGCATAGCTAGATCTAAATTAAGGAGGAACCTGAGCGCTTGAAGAAGGATAAGTTCTATTGATGGGTCAAGATCTTAAGACTTGAAGAGAAGTATCTTTATGTGGTTTTAATCTTTTATTTAAATAGTTGGTGCATGTTTTAATCTGTAAATCTAATGATTTGGGTATAACTGATGTCTGAATAGTTGTAAAGGTTAAATCATCTTTTACAGATCTGTACGCAGGTTCATTACAAAAAGGGCACATATACATGTTGGTTCAACATTTCAAAACAATGTATACATAGGTTTGTCTTCAGCGAAGTGCATATGCACGCAGGTTTGACACATTGAAGTAGCGTACACCTCATAAAATATGTTATAGCTACTTTTGTTCATTGTTGCAGTGTTCTGGGTTCTGTGGTTACTATTACTGTGTTCTGGTTACAGCTTTCAAAAAAGTGATTGTTTGATTTAGTTTTGGTTGGTACAAAGAAGATTGATTGACGCAGGTATATTTGATGTTTAATTGATGTTATTGATGGATCCAGTCTGAAAATTTATGAAACGTGGTCCCTGGAAGAAAAGAGAAGGTTGTAGCCTTTTGTAGGTCAGCACCTACGTACTAGTATGTCATCTAGTACAAGAGCTAAAGAGGGTTGTAGCTCCCTTCCAGGAGAAGCTGGAGAACGAGAGAAGGTTGTAGCCTTCTGTAGGTAGAAGCCTGCGTACTGGTATATGACTACACTAGTACAAAAATATTGTAAAAAGAAGTTTCTTATTAAAATAAGATAGAGACGAATTGCAGCAGGTGGTTTTCACCCACATTGGGTTTCCACCTTATATCTTGTGTTGTGTGTGATTGTCTGCTTTGTGTTTACTATACCTGTTATTGTTTATATGGTTCTAATACACAGATTAAATATCAACTAACTAAATTATAAGTTTGCAAGGTATACGCTGGTTGCTCTAAACACAGTTGTGTATATACTCAAGTTGCATTAACAGAAGTAGCGTATATAAATCTATTTATGGAAATGAAATATTGTTAAATTGCTAATATTGATTCACCCCCCCCCCCCCCCCCCCACCCCCCCCCTCCCCCCTCTTAGTATATTATTTCCAACACCTGTCAAATGGACTCACTTCCCAATCTACATCGGTGAAGCCTTGAAGCTTCACTCCCTCTATTTGTTTGTACCACAATCCATACTGAGTAGTTCCCTTGATGTATCTCAACACTTGCTTTGTCGCCTTCCAATACAACTTGGTAGGCCTAACCATCGATTGACTAATCTAGTTAACTGCATAGCACATATCTGATCGTGTGTTCACCAAACACATGAGTGAATCCACAAGCTGCCTATAAACAATAGCTTCCACTACTTCCCCTGAAGTAACATCCTCCTTCCTCCAGTTACCTACTAGAGGAGTCTCCATGGGTTTGCTGCTCTCCCTGTAGAATATCTTTAGTATCTCATTGGCATACTTGCCCTCAGACAAATAATTTCCCATCACCCTACCATACTTCATGCCTGGGAAGTAATGCATGAGCACCATGTCCTTCATCTCAAACTCTCTTGCAAGGTCATCCTTGCAAGACTTGATCAACTGATCTTCACCTATCAAAATCAAAGTGTTGACATATAACACAATGATCAAAAATTTACCTTCCACATCTATGTGGTATAGGTTCGCATCCACTTCACTCTTGGTGAAGCCCAACCCGGTGAAGTAGCTATCAATCCTAGTGTACCAAGCACGAGGTGCTTGCTTCAACCCATACAACGTCCTCTTAAGCCGACACACATGCGAGTTATGGTCGAAGGTCTAAAAACTTTTAGCCTGCTCTATGTACACATATTCCTCAATCATGCCATTAATGAAGGATTTCTTTACATCCATATAATGTATTTTCCAACCCGTCTGTGCTGAGAGTGCCAATATAGATCTAATTGATGAGTACCTTGCAACAAGAGAAAAGGTATCATCATAGTCAATCCCCTCTACCTATGAAAAGCCACAGGACATAAACTTGGCCTTATGCTTCTCCACACTATCATATGCAGCATGCTTTACCTTGTAAAGCCATCGAGAGCTCACCACTGACTTGTCCTTCCGTCTCGCGACCACATCCCAAACACTGTTACGAACTATGGAGTCATACTGCTCCACCATGGTACCAACTCAAATCGACTGCTGCATTGCTTCCTTAAAAGAATATGCCTCTATCTCAACACATCTGATCATAATAGCCATGTATCTAGTGTACCACTCAGGTGACCTCCTCCGCCTGTGCTAATATGTGGGTGCTACGACATTCTCCCATGCATCATGCAATAACTTGTCAGCCTCTCTAGTGCGCTTTCTCCTATCTCTAGAAGAATCTGCCTAAGTGGATGTCTCTACTCCTGGATCCTCTGCATGTGGTTGCTCCGCATCAATCTAAGGCTCCTCATCCTTAGGAGCTAAAAGCTTCTTAACCGCATGTAAATCAAGTTCCCTCTCAAGGGAAACTCATATGGTCTTCTCCTCATCGAATATGACATCCCTGCAAATCACTATCATCCTGTTGGTCGACACATACACCCAATAGTTGTGAGTTGTATTAGTGTACCCCACAAATAGCCCAAAATCTACTATTGTCTCAAGCTTCTTCCATGCATATTTGGTCACATGGAAATATACCAATGACCCAAAGATCCTAAAGTGACCAACATCTGGTCTCTTACTAGAATAAGCCTCCTCTGGTGTCTTCATCCGAAGAATCCAATGTGGGATAGGGTTCTGCAAATAAAAATTTGTGTTGCATCCCTCATCCCACAAGTGTAGTGGTAGGCCCTAATCATGCAACATTGCTCGTGTTGCCCCTATAATGCTTTTGTTCTTCTCCTCAGCCACCCCATTATGTTGTACATTATAGGGTGCTGTCAACTCTCATTTAATCCCTTATGCTGCACAGAAGTTCTTAAACTCATTTGAGACATACTCACCACCGTTATCACTCCTTAGAGATTTAAGCTTCTTGACAGACTCTTTCTTAAACAATGCTTTAAATTCACAAAACTTTGTGAAAGCTTGATCCTTCATCTGCATGAAAAATATCCAACATTTATGGGAAAAGTCATTAACAATGATAACATAATACATGTGTTTAGTCATGGATTCTGTCGAGAATGGTCCAAACACATCTGAATGGAATCACTCTAGAATCGTGTCTACTCGACTGTCTCTTTCGTGAAAGGAAGCCTTGGTGTATTTTCCCAAAGTACACCCCTTACATGTATCAACTTGCTCAAGCGTACCTTTGGGAAGACCAATAGATATCTGCTACATGATTTTTATAGCCCCATGATGCAAGTGGCCCAATCACTTGTGCCACAACTTGCTAATGTCTCGTCTCTGCATCTTTTCTGATTCCGTTCTCAAATCATCACAATCCTCTACCTCCAGTTATAGAGATTCTTAACTTGAATCCCTATCTTCTTTACTTGACCCATGGCTATGTGTCGAAAGAACACCTTTCCTTTCAATAAAATCACATCATAGCTTGTATCCTCAAGCATGACTATTGATACTAAGTTAGAATCCATATAGGTACGTCAAATTTTAAAAATGTTATGGAATAAACTATTCAAAGTTTAATCAAAACTCTCAACAAGTTATTCCGAAACATAAAAAAAAAAATGATACTAAGTTCTTCAACCTGGGCACATACATAACATCCCTCAAGGTGAGAGGAGCACCCTTTTCCCTCTGAAAAGTAACCATTCCCAATCTAGTAGCACTATAACTCCCGTCGTCACCCATCTCGATATGCCTTGAGATATCCTCCTCTTCGATGTCACTGAACAACTCCTTGTCACCAGTCATGTGGAATGAAGCTCCACTTCCAAGGTACCATACACTACCCATCATTGATGACACCATGCATGCAATGAGAGTAAATTCCAATTTGAATTGAGAGGCCAAAGCCTCACCTGCTACTCCTCCTGAGGACTTCTTCTTGGACTTCTTGAGTGGACAATTTGTACCAAAATGGCCCAGCTCATGACAATGAAATCACTTAACTTTTTTCATGTCTTTCTTCTTACCTCCATGGCAACAATCCGATATGGAATGGGACGCCTCCCATTTCCCTTTCCTTGCCTTACTCGCTAAGGCATATTTTTCCTCATCATCAGTCTTTGATGGGGAACCATTTGTGGTGTTCCTTCTGATCTCCTCTTCCATCCAATCCAACCACAGTAGTTCCCAATATGGCAACTTCTCCCTTCCATTCACAGAGTTCTGATATCTATTCCAACACTTATGAAGGGCTATGAGAGCTAGGCTCACCATATCATCCTCATAAGCCGTTATTCAAACACTTACAAGCTCATAAGGACAATGAGTGAACTTGGTCAAGTATTTTGGAATTGTCTCACCTTTCTCCATCTTGATTTTTCGAAGTTTGTATTTTAGTCCTGAATTCCTATGGTCATTATTTTTTTGGAATAGGTTTGTCAATGCCTTCCACATAGTATACAAAGTTTTCTTCCCATGGAGACTCGAGGCAATGTGGTCTCGAAATCCCTGAAGGATTATCCGCCTCACCTTTGCCACACACTTCTTCCATTCAACCAAATTTTGTGCATCTGATGCTATTGTCCTAGGAATTCCTTGATCAACGAATTCCTTCAAGCCATTATCCTCCAGAAAAACCTCCATTCTATCCTTCCAGGCTATATAATTCGAGTTGCCTTCCAAGGCATACTCGAGTCGCAAACTGTAGAACGTCATCTGTTGATCCTGAAGTATGTATTGCAAATTCGAATTTCACTTGTAACCCAAAACTCGAAACGTAGAAATGTCCTCTAGTATACTATATTCAACTCTAATACCATGTATATTTTCCTATAGAATCATATCTCATGTAATGTACTAAAACACAAGACAAGAATCTACTTTAGTCTTTAAACAATAGAAACCAATGATCGATAAAAAAAATAATAGACATGAGGAAGATAATCAAAGACACATAAGACAATTTTTTCTTTGGGGAAAGCCACTTCTCAAAACCCTAAATCTCTATTGCATTAATTAGAAATTTGAGTGATAATACAAAGCTTGTTCTCACAAGAAGAATTCTTGCACAAGTATGATTAACTCTCTACCTCACAAGCTCGCATTGACCAAAAATTAGCCAATTTCTGCTGCGTGTTGAGCCCCTATTTCCTTGTGCAATTCGTGTGAGGACCGGCCTATATTTAATTGGGAAATCCTTCCTCCATAACCATGCAATCCAAACTTAGGTCCTTCTCTAATTTCATGCATGATCTGTACAACTCAAATCATTCTACAACTGATAGTACACTATCCCTGCACTCTAGTCTCAACTGGGTATTTCTCTGGACTGACATGCATGAGTTTCTCATGAGGGAATATTTAGTTAGATGGAGTAGCACTAAGGATGCACCAATGCACCAAATCATTACTAGACCTCTACTAGTTCCACAAACATTTATAACTAGTTTAACTATCTATAACTAAGTCAAACTGAGTTATATAATTACAACTCAAATAAACTCATCCTGGACCCCTAAAATTTAGGGAGAACATATACATGACTACAAAAACACTTCCAACTTGAATTTACTAATCTATTTAAGTTAATTAAACTTAATTACTATTTAAAAATTGCTATGAGAATAGAATTCGATTTTTAATTCACAGCTTAATTCATGGACAAATTAAACTTGAATTTCTTGTTGCCATTTCTCAACAAAAGGCTTTTCTAATGTCCACAAAACAATAGAAGAGATCGACTTTATTGTTGTGACATTATTCTGCAATGATCTTGAGAGTGAGAGGATGGTCAATAGTTGAACGATGTCTCCTAAAACCAACTTGCCCTTTATCTCTTTTACCTTGTCTTTCAAGCCAAAGGCTAAGTTTTTTTTTCCAAAATGAGCCCATATAGCTTGCCCGGATGTGGCTAATCATAATGGTCCCGTAGTTAGAGGGAAAACTTTTGTTCGCGTTTTAAAATATAGGCACAATAAGGCTTTGCATCCAAACCTAAGGGAAGCCATGCTTTATAACCAAATTGAGAAGCTTGTGGAGATGAGGAAAGAGGATAGATCTTCCCATTTTAAAGATATCAACTTGGTATCCTTAAATATATTTAGCTTTCCCATTAGTGAGTTTATTAATCCCAGAGTCAATGTCTTCCAAAGAAAATACAACCTCCTTAGCATGGGTCTTTAAGATGGTGCCCATAATGTCTAGAGAGTCATACAACTTCTTAAGATAGTTGTCCCAATTTTCTAAGGGGATAAAATTATTATCTTTGGTTTTATGAACAACCACATTCCACCAAAAATTTTTGGGCACAACTTTAGAGATATGGAGAAGATGTTCTTGCCTTTTATTAATATATGACCTCTTCTTCCTCTTAATTAAATATTTGTATATATTTATATTTTGGAACTTAATGGTTTCATTAGGAGCGTCTCTGATTGCTTTCCTGGAAATTTCACAGTCTTTGTCACACCATGGATTAAAAGTTCTATGATTCTACTTATATGAAGTCTCATTAGAGAACTTGCTAATGGTATTGGAGAGGGTAGTAGTAAAATGATAATAAATATGGTCAATGTTCCTACTATATGTCATGGAGCCTAAATCCCTTAAGAAGAGGTCGACCTTACTTCTATTGAAATGTGTCTTTTGCTTTCACTGGTCTCATGTATGTGGGTGGTATGCATAACAAGATTGAGGGATAAATATTGAGGTTTATGGTTAGAGTCAGGTTCGAATCCGTTAAGTAGCTCAAAGTTTGTAATATGGTTGAGGACAAGGGTGTCATAAATTGCCTAATCCATGACACTACTACCCAACCCATGAAAACAAGTCATCTTACTAGAGAGGGGCCACTTGTTAATACCATTACATATGATTAGGTCTTGCGAACTACAAATTTTGAGGAGCTCGGTGCCGAATAAGTTCTCGATTATGTCTTCATATTTGCTCTTGAATCTATTAGCTAAGCTACTATCTTCATCAAGCCATAAGGGGTCAGGGTTAGAGTTGTTACTTAACATAATAGCTTGGTTAGTAACAGTTCTAGCATTAAAGTCCCCAAGCAAAATGATATTACCTTCATTCCTTAGCTTGAAGATGTATTTTTCTAAGGTATTGAAAGGACATTTCTTATCCAAGTTGTTTTTCTTATAGGAAGTAGAGTTGATAGGAGTGAAATAGAAGATTGCAAGAAAGATCCTATTGGCGGTAGAATCAGAGATTTCAATTTAAATGTATTCACTGAAGGGGACAATTTTATGAAGTCGAATGTGAGAGGAAAAAGTGTTCCTTATATAGCAAGCTATACCACCAAAACCTCTTCGAGGGGATTTCTTATTCCAAACTGACCAAAGAGTGAAACTGTCAAGGTGAGGGACCCTAGATTTGTCATGCTCCCAAGTTTCGACTAAAAGAATAAGGTCAATATCACTCGGGATCCAACTTAACATAGGACCTTTACACCATGGAAAACAACAAAAGCTCCAGAAGAGGATCCAGAGTGATGCAAGTCCATATGTATCACTCATGCTTGAGACTTTATCTCCAATAATAGCTTTCCTATTCCTAATGATTGCCCATTTCCCTACCTTTCTTGCCTCCTTGACCTTTTGGACTTCTTTCCTAAGTTCAGCTTGGTCTTCAAGAATGAGATATTCATTTATAAACATTCTTGTTCCTTTTAGGCTTGGGGATTTCCTGAGCATATCAAATTTATGTCCATTACAACTGACCTTGACCCAGATTAGTTTGTGTTTATGCTCAAGTATCTTTCTTACCCTTGTTTCTTTCATGACATAAGTTGTTTAAATTTCAGATTTTCTTTTTAATTGTTCTTTAACTATTTCTAATGTGCTTTCATTATTTTGTTCTTCTATACCCACAATTATAAGGTTTAAGGCTTTTTTTGGCGCCCATGGTCGAGTACAATTAGTTTATTAATTTCCTCATTTATGGGTTTAATATCTAATTTATTCTCAATGTTATTTAGGGATGAGTTATTATGTAGTTATTCTTTTAGATTTTTAATCTCACTTTTCAAGGTGTCATTTTATTTAACCATTGCTTGTTTACTATGTTCTATTTCTTAAATTCTACCTTTCACTCCTTGCAGTTCAGTTTTGAGTGTGTTTAATTTTTTTCTATTGATTTTTGGTTGTTGTCAAGCATTGTAGTTAATTCTAGTTTAAAATGGTCTTCTCTTTCTTCTCTTCGTCTTTCTAGAGATTCAATGTACCGATACAGACTCTCTAGGGTAATTTTACTTGGTCTACCTTTGTTAGAGCGGGGCTTAGAAATATGAGGGGAGGTACTCATAGTGTAACAAAACAAAACTTAACAAGAGGAGGGTAGGTGGGAACTTGTGCACTTATCTGGCAGAACCAATGCGAGGCTGCACTCATCACACCTCAAAGCGTTAATTGTTTAAATTGCTGCACCTCCATCGATTCAAGTGATAGCAACACAAATCGAGCCTCTGTTTAATCACCTCCTTCCTTACCGCAGAAGATCAGACATCTTTTGTTTAATCGAGTGATGACAATACAAATTGAGGGGACATAGCCGGCTAATAGTGGATTAGTTGAATGAAAGCGTTGCTTATTTGATGCAGTGAAGTGTATGTATATAAATCATAACCCAATGCCATCATGGTTGTTTAGCGCAGATGTCCGAGCTGTAGAAGACTCGATAGCCCTCATCGCAGGAATAGAATGGTCCAAGTTGGGCTATAAGCCATAGGGGAGAAGTTTGAAATGAGCATATATATATATATATATAAGGCTATAAGAAGCGTGATATGTTGCCCGTAGGTGAGAATAGAGAATGATATACAGAGGCCGTGAAGATCAAATATGAGAATGAAAGTCTTCAACCCTTCGTGCCACAGAGAAATGAATTTCAAGATGCAGAAGACTCGATAACTCTTACCGCAGAGAAGTGTGATATACTACCTGCAGGCGAGAATAGAGAATAAAGAGGCCACATAGATCAAATGCAAGAATATAGATATATGGGGGCTATAGAGAAATGAATTCAGATATGAAATATACAAATATTATATAAGTGAAGACCACAACTAATATATATATATATATATATATATTTTTTTTTTCAATTATTTAAAAAAAAATGTTTTAAAGTTTTTTTAACTTAAAGTGTATTTTTTTTCATTTGTTTTTAACATTTAATGCTTCTAATTTTTGTTTTAAAATTTCTGTTTTGTTTTTTTGTTTTTTGTTTATTATTATTATTATTATTATTTATTTATTGGGTTTTTAAATTGTATGTTCTATTCTTTTAATATTTTTTTTTTGTTATTTTTACTTTAAATTCGATCTGAATCATTTAAAAAAGAATTGTCATCATTTTTTCATCAAAATATTTTAGTCAACATGTCGTTTTTAGCTCCATGTGCCTTGGGTTTTGATTTTTTTTTTTTTTTAATTTACTTTTTAAAAATGTTTTTTTTTTTATTTTCTTTAAAATGATTTTTTTAGCTTTTAAAAAAATAATTATTATTTTATTTTATTTTTTTATTTTTATGTTTTTTACATCTCAATTTTTATTTATTTATTTATTTGTATGTTATTTATTTCTTAATTTTTATTTTATCATTCTTTTTTCAATTCTTTTTTTTATAAGTTTAATTTTTTTAAATGTTTTTTTTCTTTAATTATTTCTTTTAAAGTTTTTTTAATTGTTTTAATTTTGTTTTTTTATATATATTTTATTTTAATGTTTTTGTTTGCTTGTTTGATTTTTTTTTTTTTTTTTTTAATTTTTAAATTAAGATCATTAATATTATTTATTTATTTTTTATGTATCTTTTTTTTCTCAAATTTTTAATTTCTTTTCGTAAATTTTATTTTTTTGAAATATAATTTTTTGAAATATCTTTTTTTATTTGTTTTAAGTTTTATGTTTTATAAGTTAATTACTTTTTTTTCAAATTTTTGTGTTTGATTTTTTTTGGTTTTCTTTTTTATATATTATTTTATTTTTCATGTTTTTTTAAATTTTTTATGTTTTGATATATATTTTTATTTACTCTTTTTTTTCTTTTTTTTTGATTTTAAGTTTTTATTTTTTTAATGTTTTCCTATTCTCAATATATTTGATTGGATATATATGTCAAAATAAAAAGTATGTAGAAGTAATAATTCTAGGAGAATATTTTTTTGTTGATGATGTACTTCCTTTGCGGTCAATATGATTTTGGAAATGACAATTTTTTTTTTTTTTTGCTTAATCTTCATTATGTTTATTAATTTTGATTTATTGAATTCAAAAGAAATACAATCTTAATATTGATTTTATTTATTTATTTTTTGGTAGGTAAGCACCCACGAGGGATTTGAACCAGTGACTTATCCCAAGGAGTGCCTTAACAGTGCACCTATTCACCACTGTCAATCCAAAGCCCCATGGGCAATTTTAATATTGAATTATTATTACTATATGTATAAATAAAAAATAATATATATATATTTCTGAATAATGAAATATAGTTTTAAAAAAACAATTTGCAAATTTCAAAATCTTAAACTTATTTAAAAATAAAATATTAACACAAATTTCCATAAAAACAAATGTTTTAATGCAGAGAGTATCAAAAACTCCAAAATGACATATAAATTCATTTTCTTTGTAAAATTGTTCAATCATCATAAGTGAAGTGTTGCTTATTTAGTGACTTCATTACAATATATAAAAAATACATTATATTTAATAAATTGTTATCAATATGATAAACTTAAAATAAAAGTAAATTAATATAAATTAGATGGTAATAATTTTTTAAAAGAATATTAACACCATGGTTGAAAATTGTTGGAATTTTAAGGTTTTTCATAAAGGTGATATTTTAGGTGATATTTTATCTTAAATGTCATGCTTGAATATCCTTGGAATTTAAGGCTTTTTAGAGACATGATATTTGATCTTTAATACCATGCTTGAAAATCGCTGGAATTTTAAGGCTTTTTAGATACATGATATTTTATCATTAATTTCATGCTTGGAATTTTAAGTTTTTTCAAAGTCATGATATTTTATCTTTAATGTCACTATTAAAAGATGTTGACAATTTACCCTGAAAAAAATAAATAAATAAATAAATAAATTATTTCAGCATCAACACTTTTCGTTTTCAGGGTGTTTTTTGCACAAACAAATTTGGCTTTTACTTCCTTTTTTAAAAAACATTGAAAGATAACCCTGACAAAAAAAAAAAAAAAAAAAAAAAAAAAAAAAAAAAAAAAAAAAAAAAAAACCATTATTCGAGCATCAACACTTTTCGTTTTCAGGGTGTTTTTTGCACAAAAAAATTTGACTTTTACTCCCCTTTTTAAAAAATGTTGAAAATTAACCCTGAAAAAAAAATAAAAATAAAAAAACACACTTTATTCCTTTCGTTTTCAGGGTGTTTTTTCATGTTCTTTTGGGGGTTTTTTTGTTAGAGTTCACGTTTTGAGGTAGTAGTTCTTGTTTGATCGGTAACGTTGTTTATGATCAGCTGAGATATTGTGTTCCATGAAAAAGAGTCACAGAATTGGAGTGTAGACAAACAATTGATCCAAGAGTACCACTGATAGAAGAAGAGGATGTAGCAAAAAAAGAGCAACAATAATCACAAGAGAAGACACCAATCAAAGTCACGCCAACAAGGACTTCAAGATACTCTGAACAACATGGATCTTCAAGCAAGATCAACAAATAAGAAATATCGTAGCAATCAATAAAGTGATGAACCAAGCAATGGTAAGAGAAAAATGAGAATATTGTAGGATATTTATAATGATTTGGATGTTAGTTCAAATTTTGCATTGTTTTCATTTCAACCTTCATGTTTTGAAGAAGTTATAAGAGATGAAAATTAGGTGCAAGCTATGGATGAAGAAATGAAATATATTGAAAATAATGGTACTTGTGATGTGGTTGATTTACCAAAAGATAAAAATCTCATTGGTGTGAAGTGGGTGTACAAAAAAAAGTTGAATGAGAAAGGAGAAATTGACAAATTTCAAGAAAGGCTTGTAGCAAAAGGTTTCTCGTAGCAACCGAGAAAAGAATTCGGAGAAATATTTGCTCTGGTAGCCAGATTAGATATTGTAAGAGCAGTCTTAGAAAAAATAGATAAAAACAAGTGGAAAGTGTATCGAATGGATGTGAAATCAACCTTCTTGAATCAAATTCTAGAAGAAGAAATCTATGTGCAAGAGATTTCAGGTTATGAGTTGAAGGTCATGAAGACAACATTTACAGACTGAAAAAAGTGCTCTATGGACTCAAGCAAGCATCGAGATCCTCTTATAGAAAAATTGACTATTATATGATCAAGATGGATTTTGTAGAAGCAACATTGAACTGAAATTGCACACAAAAATAAATGAGCATGGAGAAATTTTGATTGTTTGCTTATATGTGGATGGCATGATTTATATTGGTGATCTTGAATTAGATGAGTTTAAAACAGCAATGAAGAAAGAATTTGAAATGACAAATCTTGTTGTTATGAAATATTTTCTTGGCATAGAAGTTGAGCAATCTAAAAAATGAATTTTCATTTGTGAAAATAAATATGCTCAAGAATTGTTGAAAAGATTCGAGATGGAGAATTGTAAACCTGCTCCTACACCAGTTGCGATAGGAACAATGTTAAGTAAGGAAGACGGAGGATCATATGTCATTCCAACTCTATTAAAAAGGTTGGTTGACAACCTTATATGTCTCACAACTACAAGGCCATATATTATCAAGGAGATAGTTTGATTTCTAGATTTATGGAGTCTCCAAAAGACTCACATTTTAGAACAGGAAAAAGAATTCTAAGATACATAATAGGAACTACAGAATGTGGCATATTTTATGAAAGTACAAAGAAGAAAGATTTTGTTGGATATACTAACATTGATTTTGTCAGAAGTTTGGGTGATAGGAAAAATACTTTTGGTTATCTATTTCATCTCGGTTTAGGTGTGATATCATGGGAGTCTAAGAAGCAACCTAGTGTGACACCTCCATCAACAAAAGTAGAATATGTAGCAGTGACATCAAAAACATTCCAAGCAATATGGATACAAAGAGTTTTGGATGGACTTTAAAAATAACAATAAGGATCAACAATAATATATTGTGACAACACCTAAGTCATTGCACTATCCAAGCATAATGTGTTTCATCAAAATAGTGAGCATATTTATACAATATATCATTTTAATATAGAACTTGTGTGAAATGGAGAATTTTATTTGAAGCCCTATAAATCGAGTGATCAATTGGCTGATATATTAACTAAGTCATTAGAAAGATATGTATTTGAGTTTCATAGAGGAAACTTGGGTGTTGTAAGCCTACCTAAGACTTAGACCAGCATGCATGTTTGAGTTGTCATGAGTCATGTCTTAGTTTAGCAGTGGTAATTAAGGGGGAGTGTCAAAGATAGCTAATTATTCCCACATGTAGAGTTGTCTAAATTTAGAGTGTCAGTTAACTGAGTCAAGTGTGAGTGATCAATATAAGAGTAGCAGCTCATGTGTTTTTTGTGTGTGTCCATTTTCCCCTTTGCTCTTGTGACTTTCCAACAGAATGCACATATGGTATAGGAACAAATATAACATAACATGGATAAAAATATTATGATAAAAAGAATTAATTTAGAGTTGTCTAAATTCGGAATTTCAACAGTTCTCACTATTCCACCATGCTTGATTGAGTTTGCTTAACATTGTTTCCTTGAACAGGCGGAGGGTTTAGTTACCCTACCTCTTCTCCTTCAGGACCTTCAACACTTAATTCCTTAGATCCTATGCTCCCTTCATCCTCTTCTCTCGACTCTGTTTCCATTGTTTCTCTAGTTGTGATATTGTCTAGGCCCTGGATCCCATCTGAGATCTTACCCTGACAACACCTCTTGATGAGTTCCTCGATGCAGGAGTAATTAGCTCTCTGGATTCCTTCTAATCAGTATGGTTCAGATTATGTTGTGGATAATGATTGGTGGAAGGACATTGTTCACACAAATCGGTATCAGCCACTTGGGATTAATATGGTGAAACAATATGATCTCACATATCTCCATGTTAGTCATAGCGGGTCTAACCCTAATCTACGTAGGAGGTGGTTTACATGAGGACATACAAACAAGCCAGTTGGGAGGAGATGTTGGCCGATGAAATTACCCACTTTTACCTACTTTTTTTTTTCTAAGTAAAGTCTAATTCTATTAATAAAAGTAAAAATATAGTTACAATGTGGTCGAGACCTCAGAGGAGATCCGAGACTGTCCAGCAGTACATACAAACAATCCTAGGTTTGGGATTAACCAGATACAAAAGCCCAAGGCCATACAGAGAGAACTGGCCATGTTGGTAAACCACAGAAAAGGACAGAAGAGAAGCTGTGAGCATTCTATCTAAACTGCCCAGATAACCATGAGCAAAATTGCAGAACCAAAGACCTGAACCAACAACAGAACTAAAGACCTGATACAAAAGCACATTGACAAAAGCCATATAGGCATAACACATTGAACTGAAGAGCAAAGAGAGGAATAGGGAATTAGACATGGCCCAGGAGTCTTCAAGCATCAGTTTCATGTTCTAGAGCTTCCTTCTCCATCGGACATAGATTGCCCATCCACGAGTCATCAACAGTGTCCTCATTATCTAAATCGCTGCCACCTGGAAGAGCTGCCAAATGCTGAATGCCACTAGAACCACTCGCCGGGTGAACAGAGGCTGGGACTTCCTGTAGGTTTCCATCTGGAGGCTTGGAGACCTCAGGGTAATTTCCTCCAGCCTGCAAATCACCACCATTGAACATAATGCCAACGTCTTCCCCTTGCTGCGTGCTTTCCTCCTGAGACTGCGTTGTCGAGGTATTCACCGAAACAGTAGGCTGAGCTTCTTCCTCCGCAAAAATTACAGTGATGTAGGCTGAGAGAACAAGTTGATTGAGGTGACTTTGAAACTTGAAATGGGTGGTTTGAAAAGAGTTGTGCGGAAAAGGCTTGCGATTGTCAGAGGGAGGGGAAGCTAGAGCCAGAGGAATAATAGGCAGGGGAGCAGGCTAAGAGCACCCACGGCCTCCACGACTGCCACCTCGGCGACGACTACCGCGATGATGCACCATTGTCAAAGTAACGGGGTAGCTTGAAGGAGATGAAGAGCAGGGTAAAACAAGGCAGGTGCCGGTATAAGGGAGCTAGTGACGAGTTATGAACTAGACATTCAACGCCACCTTCGATGCATTGCAAGGATGCAAAAACTGAGGCAGGCTAATGTAGGGAGGCCAGAGGTAAATAATAGCAGAGAGAGCCGAGGCATCCATAAATGGAACTTTAGGTGAAATGTCTCGAACAAACTGCGCATTCAATTCCGAATGCCAATTGATCTGTAGGTACTCATTATAATCCTGCTTCATCCGCGGGAGAGCTTGGGAGGATGTGCTATCCTGCCACCTGCAGGACCAGATGTCGGCGCAGCGTAGACCCTTCATTAATGTAACGTAAATGCACCCGCATCTGGGTCACTTTTACCTACTTTCACATGTCCCTTTATATCTATTTTATAACTCTTATGAGGTCGATTTGTATCCCAATTAATGAAAATGTATATCGTATTGGCATGTCTTCTTGAATTGCTAATTAATGAAGTGGTAGTCATAGGGGAACGATGCTTAGATGATTTTCTGACGTTATTCCTTCCATATTTATATCGAATGTTGTCCAGTGGAACAAAACCCAGCGTGATGTTGTTGACTGTGGACTGGCAGTGCTATTTGAGGACTAAACCTTGAACTGATCGACTACCGAATAGCTGGCAAGAACCAGCTCCGTTGCTATATTTTTATTTTGTTTCCTATTTGAGGAATTATTATATGTTTTTTAACAAACAATATCACCATGATTTCTGGGTTTCTTAAATGATATTCATGTAATGACAGTTGTATAAGTATGACACAACTGAGAATAATGATAGGCTTTTCTTTTGCGTGTAACAAGAAAACTTAATTTTTGTAATTCCTTTTATGAATTAATGTGAATTTTAGTTTACTTTAGTTCCATGTGATCTCTAATTCTTAGCCACAACCCTGATCGAAGAGTTAGGCTTTTTCTCTCGATTAGGTGTTGTTGGATACAGTAGTGTGGATAGGTATTATTTTTAGTTATATTGTTAATGCTTTATGATTGTTGTTCCTTTCCTTACTCCTTTATGATCTTGCTATTATTTCTAATTGATGTTACATCAAATTGTTGTTACTTGATTCATAGAACTCGTTGGGCCTTATATTTCGTAATTTCTAAATATTGGGTAGAGAACCTATGGCCTGCATAGACCTTGGAGGATAACCTTGAAATAACCAGACGAACCCCAAATTGACAAATAATTATAAGAGGGTCTGAATTTATAAGCATATATTAAAACGCTAACTTTTTGGCATTGTTGTTGGGGAGGATATTAAAGGTGCAAAAGTAAAACCAATATTGACCATAGGATCCACTATCTCATCGTGGTCAGGTGGGGCTTTGCACCAAACCTTTTCCAAGAACTAAGCATTATATTTTTTTGATTGTTTTAATTCTCCATTTTTTAATTTATTGTAGAACCCACTCTCTCATCCTGGTCAGGTGAGGTTTGCAGCAACCCTTTTCTAGGTTCCGAGTATTATATTGCTTTGATTGTTTCAATTCTTTGTTTTTTAATTGATTGTAGAACCCAGTCTCTTGTCCTAGTCAGGCAAGGTTTCCATCAAACCTTTTCTAAGACCCGAGCATTAGATTGCTTTGATTGTTTTAATTTTTTGCCTTTTAATTGATCATAGAACCCAGTCTCTCATCCTAGTCAGGTGAGCTTTGTGCCAACCCTTTTGCAGGACCCGAGAATTAGATCACTTGATTATTTTAATTCTCTTCCTTTTTACTATAAAAGCCCACTCTCTCATCCTTTTTAAGCAAGGTTTGTACCAACCCATTTCCAAAACCCAAGCATTAGATTTGTTTTGGTTTTTTTAATTTAATTCTTCATTTCTTAGATTGTATGAATAGGGAAACAAAACCAAGGGGTAGAGGAAGACCCCCAAAAAGAGGTCTAGGAAGGAAATATCTAGGAAAAATCACCTATATTCAAGAAATCATTGTGACATCTGAATCAGGGAACTCATCAAGAGGTGCTATCAGGGTAATATCTCATACGGTATCCAGGCCTAGACAGTCGCAACCAGAGCCCTCCTCAATAGCGAAAACAATGTCCAGAAGAAGGGAGTAGAGGATCCAAGGAATTAAGTGTTGAAGGTACAAAAGGAGAAGAGGTAGGGGAAGTAAACCCTCCGCTTGATCGAGGAAGTATTGTTAAGAAAACTCAATCGCATATTGTGGAACAAACGAAATCTATTGAAATTATAAGTGAATATTAGAGGATATCATGGCCAAAAACATGACCTCTACAATTGAATTCCCAATTGGAGAAATTAGGGATGATGCACCCATGAAAACTATTCCTCTAACAACATTACCTAATTTCCATGGTCTCATGCTTTCGAGAATCTAGATACATTCCACTTCAAGTTCGATGTTGTTTGCCGAGGATATGATTATGTTTTAGATTCTAAAAAAGTAAAGATATTCCATGCTACTTTGAAGGGAACAAAGTTGCGTTGGTTTATGGGTCTAGGAGGAAATTATATCATGACATGGGATAATATGAAGAAAACGTTTCTTGAAAAATATCAAAACTATTGCAAGTCTTGAGAAATTATAGAAGAAATCTTCAAGATGATGGAGAAGGAGGATACGAATATGGAGGATTTTGTGGAGCACTTTAAATATAGCCTGCAAATATCGGGCCATAGTGATTTGGATAAGGGTATTTTAAAGATAATCTTACTCCGAGCATTGAGAGAAGAATCTCTGGAACTTCTTAATTTGGTAGGAAATGGGGATTTCTTAAAGGAAGAGTTTGATACCACCTATGAACTGTGTGTCAAGTGTTCACAATGAGTTGCGAGGCATAAGAAAGGGGCACAAAAATCTTATATCATAACTCTCAAATCATCCAACAGTCGGGTCACAAAAGTAGAAATTGGGAACTTACTGGAGAATTTGAGGACTAACATCATAAGAAAATTATCTTCACAGCTATATGTTCTGCAACCAAAACAAAATCAGATTGAAGCTGAAAAATAAATGGCCATCTTCTGCACACAGTGTAGGAAGAAGCACCTACTAAAAGAGTGTCCACTTAATGTCATTGAAACCTGTGAAATATGTGTGCAAAATCACTCCAGAAGCATGCATCCATCACTTCCTAGGCTGAAGGAATTTTTTCAGGGAACAAATGAAGAGATGGACCAACTCTATTTTATGGGACCAAAGAAGTCATGGAAGATGAGACCACATAATATGAATGAAGGTATAAATCAAGACCCTTCTCAATATTTTAATAATTGGAATTTTAGTTCTTAGCCTACACCATTTCCACCTTCATGGCTACAATATTACCAATATCCCACACCATGGCAGTCATGGTCACCTCAAGCTTGTCCAGTCCCTTCTTGGTATCAGAACTGGCATGGACCCCCTCTTCCTACAAATCAACTTCCTCAACCTATGACACAACAATAGTTACAGCTCCCACCAAATGCCTCCACTAGTACTCCCCTTCTTCATCCTCAACTACCTATTCAAACCAGCACGAACTTGCATAATAAGGGAGTCCAACAGGTTGAGACATTCAACCTTCCTGCATATGGTGTTTCCACTTCAAGATGCAATGAATTGAATCTTTGATCTGGATGAGTGGTGAATACAAGGACTTCACCAATAATTATTGAACAAAATGAGTGTGAAGTCTCGTTGTCAGAACCAGAACTTAAACATCCCTCTAGGGAAGTTGGGGGTAATATGACACAAATTAATGTGGAACAACAAGCCCCCACCAAAAAAATTGTCTCTTAAGGGGGTCATACAGGCCCATCTTATCTTGAGAGGTTGCCGCTGAGTAAACAAATCCCTCAACCTGAATTTGACCTCTTAGGAGAATTATAGAATCTATTTATTAAAATCCCATTGCTCCAGGACATGAAAGATGTGCCTATTTATGCTAAAACAATTATGGAATTGTGCTCAAAGAAACTTGGGAGGAAGCTGAAAGACCCACTTAATATTCATGTTATGGGGAATTTGTCGAACATGATGTTGGGAAAAGCTATACCCGTCAAATATGGTGACCCAGGAAACCTGATCCTCACTGTCCAAATCAATGGGTTTGATATTTAAAATCTAATGGTAGATCTTTGGGCTACAATTAATGTTATAATGTGAGCAACTGTACTTACTATGGGCTTACTTAACCTTAAACCAACCCCAACAACTCTAGAACTTGTAGATCAATCTACTGTGAGACCTGTAGGGAAATTTGAAGATGTAATCATTTCTGTGGTTTCCTGGGAATACCTTGTAGATCTCTTAGTACTACACACTCAATCATCCATGGATCGATATGGATGATGCCTACATTAGGTGTCGATCTGGGAAAATGGTAATATCAAATGGGGAAATTACAAAGAATCTTATTCTTTTTCCTCCTGTAAAACCAAGCTCATCACTGGATCTTGGGTTTACCCTAGTATAAAATGCTTCCCTTTGGGATGAATCTAAACTTGAAAATGAAAATTTTAGACCAATTCTCACTATTGGGAAAGCTCTTTGTTTCAAAGAATAAACGGAAGACAATGCTATTAGTACATTTATTAGTGATCATGACTCTGTTTCTTGCCCGACCTGACGACTATTAGAGTCTTTTATGATTTTTAATTCCTAGGAATCTATTCAACCATAAAATGAAACTAAAAATGTTCTTGTCACAGTAGCCCATATCATTATTCTAGTAGAGATTCATCGAGGGAAAACACTGAAGATCAATCCCAACCCATCGCCCTCCCAAACTGAACAATTGTTAAAAATTCTTTGAAATGAGAAGGAGGTATTTTCTTGGGAATACATGGATATGAAGGGGATTCATCCAGATTTATGTACCCATAACATATATATAAGAGAGTAATGTCCTCTTGTTTTCCAGCTACAAAGAAGAATGAACCCTATTTTGAAAAACATTGTTAAGGAGGAACTGCAAAAGCTATTGGATGGTGGGTTTATTTATCTGATCTCTAATAGTCAATGGGCATCACCATTAGTCATAGTCGCAAAGAAAAAAGACAAGTGGAGGATCTATGTCAAATAGAGGGAGTTAAATAAAGCTACCCATAAAGATCACTCTCCCTTACCTTTCATCGACTAGGTTCGCAACACACTAGTCAGAAAGAAGTTATTTCTTTTCCTAGACTGGTTCAATGGGTATTACCAGATCCATATAGCTCCTGAAGATCAGGACAAGGCCACTTTTACTTGCCCTTGGGGAAATTTTTCATACTAGGTCCTCTCGTTTGGACTCTATAATGCACCTGCTACTTTCCAATGACAATATTGGGAATCTTTTCTGATTTGATTAACGAAAGTGTTAAAATTTACATGGATGACTTTACCCTGTATGGTGATTCTTTAGAAGGTGGTTTGGAAAATTTAGAAAAGGTACATAAACGATGTAAAAATACTCATGTTTCTCTTAGCACTGTGAAATTCCATATGATGATGGAAGAAGGCATCATGTAGGGGCATTTACTTTCAATTGCAGGAATATGGTTTGATCCCATTAAGGTCAAGGTAATATTAAATTTTCCCACTCCAAACACATAGACATCGATACGAATATTTATTGGTTATGTTAGGTATTATCGGCGCTTCATAGAAATTGTTTCTATAATAGCATTTCCACTTTTACAACTACTATCTAAAGATGAAGAATTTGCGTGGACTGATGCTTGTGAATTGAATTTTTCAGGGATCAAGAAATTAGTCTCTGAGGCTCCAATATTGTGTGGCCCCGATTGGAAACTTCCATTCCACATCTCTATGGATGCTTCCCATACAACAGTTGGGGCATTTTTGAGACAACAAGAAGATAAGAAGATGTATGCAATCTACTACATCAGAAATAATTTAACTCCTACTGAACTTAATTATGCAGTAACTGAGAAGGAAATTTTGGTTGTCATTTATGTTTTTAAGAAAAATTGGCATTATATTACAGGGTACCCAACCTTTGTGCATACAAATCATTCAACCATCAGGTATATGATGAACAAACCTATAACCCATGGATGAACCACAAGATGGTTATTATTGTTAAATGAATTTTATATCACTATTGTAGACAAACCAGGAAAAGATAACATTGTGGTAGATTTTTTTTCTAGGCTGAATATTAATGATGAAGATACATTTGTAGAAGATAGTTTTCTTGATGAACATATTTTTGCAATTTCTACTCACACACTTTGGTATGTAGATGTTGCTAACTATCTTGCTCCAGGTAATCTGCGTCATCATTTTTCATACAGGGAACATTAGAGAATTATTCTCCAGAGTGCATGCTATATGTGGATAGAAGGGTACTGCTTCTACACTGTACCAGATCAGAAAATATGACATTACATAGGTGATAATGAGATTTACGATGTCTAAAAGATGCCCACGATGAACCTTGTGGAGGACAATTTCTTGATAAACAAACCGGTCACAAGGTGCTGCAGATGGGATACTATTGGCCCTCTATATTTGGGATGCTAGAATATATGTTTGGGGGTGTCACAATTGTCAACGAATGGGCTAGCTTGTTCAATTAGATGAAATTCCACTGAAGACTCAGCTAGTCCTTGAGCCCTTTGAGAAATGGGCTATTGATTTTTTTGGGCCATTTAATCCTTCGTCTCACTAGAAATTCCATATCCTTGTTTGTACAAACTATGTGATGAAATGGATGGAAGCCAAAGCCATTTCAAAATCCAGTAAACAAACTATCTTAGACTTCCGATTTGAAGAAATATTTGCTTGATATGGGGATCCCAAGAAAATAGTTTCAGATGGAGGCGTACAATCTACATCGCATTCAACAATAATGCTTATGAAGAATTTTGGAATCAACCACCGGGTGACATATCCATATCATCCCCAGGCAAATGGTTAGGTAGGGAGCACAAATAAAGTATTGGAAAATATTCATACAAAGTCTATGGCTAACCACCATCGAATTGGGCTGAAAATCTCCCTGAAGAACTTTGGAGATATGAAACTACATGGCGGAATACAACGGGTTTTCACCATATGAACTTGTGTATGGGAAATACCCTCTCTTTCTAGTTGAATTCACAGTTAAAACGCTTAGGAAAACTCTTGAAGTAGGTCTGAATCTTACTACGACGTAGAAACACTGACTAGATCAACTTAATGAGTTAGATGAAATCCATTTGCTAGATGTACATAACACTTCCACCATCCAAAAGTAGCGAACTAAGTGGCATGATAAATTTATTAAGAAAGATGTGTTTCAAAAAGATGATTGGGCATTACTCCATGATTCTTGATTCAAGGATTTTAAAGGAAATCTCTGCTCAATATGGATGGGTCCATATAAGGTCGGCCCAATGTTTGACAATGGAGTTGCTAAAATCATAACAACATATGATGCACATAGTCCTTTACTTACAATTGGACTGTTGGCTTGAGGGTGATTGGAACCAGGTTCAGAGTTAGTTGTGCTAACCAACAAATCCATACACTACTGGCCGTTTTAGCAACAACCCGCGTAGCACAAGCTGCAGTCTAACCCGAGGTAGTATTAGGGGATGGTAGAACTAGGTTTCTGCATCTAGAGGACTATGTGATGTGTTTCTACCAAACTTAGGGTTTTACCTTGACCTTCACAAACCCTAACCCTTGAAAGCTGAAATTAACAGTAATTAACAATTACCATATTTATTTCCTTCACCGATTGTGCTAAACATGCATAACATCATATAAATAATAAGATCTACTTCTTTGCGAACTTATTAAGTAATTTTCTCAATTAAATGCATTCAATAGATCATAAATATAGTAAATTCAGAGATAAGTAGTAATACACAGATCCACAAATAGTTCTTCAAGATAAGTATTTGATTATGCTTCAAATATTTCAATTACAATTCTTCCCAACCCTACGCACACAGATGTAGAGGCCTGCGCACTCAGCTTCAAACATACCAAGATCTCCGCGCACATAGCTGCTGGAGCCTTCCCCTTCGCCCAAGTACATAATAGGTAAAATCGTACCCAACTCATGATTATTCTTACTTCTCTATCTTATGATTTTCCTATTACTCCCTTTTATATTCTTCTTCATTACAATATCATGGTCTACAAACTATGGGTAGTTCTCAAAACAACTTGACTCTAAAAATATAAGGGGCTTTTCCCTTCCTAAAGCCCCCATTGACTTCTATTGACCTTCTCTACTCGTGCTCCACTCCTCAAAATTCAGAGACTTCACAATATTTAACAAAACTTAACAACATTTGACCGAGGGGACCCTATCACAACAAACCCCCAACATAAAGTCGTGAGTCATCCCGAGGCACTCTACTGGTGTTGCCTCAATATTTTGTTGCAGACTACTGAATTTGATCTTCAATGCTTGAGTATTTGTTGTTCTGTGTGCGGTGGCCTAGGGAACTTCCTCGACCAATTTATCCATTGTTGGACCTTTGACTGCAAGGTCCATGGTTATCTACATATTATGAAGAGATTTTAACTTGCTCTGGATTGTCTATGATAGTTTCCTTGCCTCACTAGCCCATGGCTGCATCCTTGTGGAGATAATGGAGGCCTTTCGATGCAGCTCATCAATCTAGGTTTGGATCAACTTCCCTTCCTGAAGTTTGGTAAACCTTTGCATAGGTGCTAAGATCTGCTCTGTCACCCTGATATCATCAAACTACAACAGTTTTTCAAGGATGTCTGCTTCGATATTCTGCAAGTGTGAATCCTTCCACAGTGAGGTCCACATCTCCATTGTCTGTTTGAAAAATTGGATGTAGTCCTTGACTGCAGCTTCCAGAGTGGTCATTTCTGCTTTAATAGAAACCTTACGCTACTCTTTAACTTTAGGACGAGTGGTTGGTTGCAGCTTCAAATGAAGCTCTAAAATCTACAACTGTAGCTCAGACCATACCTTTCCAATTTCCTCCTTGTATTCTTTGTGCACAGTTGGCCACCACAACCTAATGCGTAGGATCTTCTATTCAGTTTCTCTTCCATCATAATGTCCTCCAACAACTCCTCCATGTGCTTCAACAAGGATACTTTGTATTTCATAATCTGGTACATACTTGTTTAGAACTTCATCCGACCCCATTTTATACAAGTGCCCTGCAATTGTAGAGAAATCCACATCCCTGACCACCAATTCCTTCTTTTGTTGCATCTTATATCCTTCAGGGGTTGTACATGTAGATAGGAATTGGATGATATCCGCAAAATTCTCATCGACAACACATACAACAAAGAGCTCCGCATCAGGAAATCTTTCATCAAGACTTGTAGGGTCTTCTCCATTCTCAATCCGTGAAAGGTGATCATGTCCATCATTTAATTTTCTTGGCTTCAAAATTACTTCAAAATCATACTCCTGAAATAGCAGTAACCACATATAGACCCCCCCACCCCCCCCCCCCCCCAACACAGGCTTGCTGACTAGGTACTTCAAATATGAATGGTCTGTATACATTTTGAAGTGTGAGCCCAATAGATAACGTCTGAACTTCTGGAGCACATACACCATCGCCAATCCTTCGCGCTATGTGCTTGAATAATTCTCCTCTGCTTTAAACATGTTTTTACTTGCAAATGCAATCAGATGGTTGATATCCCTTGCACTTAGTTGGGTTAAAACTACTCCTAGCGCTATGCAGGATGCATCCACATTTACATGGAATTCTATCTTCCAATCAGGGGACACTAGAATATGTGTTGTAACCACCTTTTCCTTTAAAACATATAATTTTCTATGGCCATCATCATCCCAGCAAAATGTCGCATCCTTCTCCAATAATTTTTCCATGGGCGCAATGATCTGCACATATGCTTTTATGAACTTTCTATAGTATTCTGTATGGCACAATGTTTCACGTAGATGTTTTACATTCCTCGGAGGCTCCAAATTGATTATCACTATAGTTTTAGTAGGGTTCACCATCAACCCTTTATTACCAAAAATGTGTCCCAAAAGTATCCCATATGGTATGAAAAATATACACTTCTTTAGATTTAGGGAGATATGATGCTTCCTACAAGTATCCGACATTAGGCGAAGACTTGCAACATGCTTTTTAACTAGCCCAAACACTGTCCAATCATCAAAGTAGACCTCCAAAAATTTGTGAATCAATTATTTGAAGGCTGCGACTACCACCCTAGAAACGATCGCATGGGAATTCCTAAGTCCAAAAGGCATAACTGTATACTGAAAAGAGCTCCATTCTGTGGTGAAGGTAGTCCTACTTTGACCTTCTGGTGTGATTTTTATCTTGTGATATCCTGAGAATCCATAAGTAAAATAGTACGCTTCTTGACAAGCAACTTTCTCCAAGACTTCATCTGTGAACAGGATAGGGAATGGATCATGTACACAAGCATCGTTCAACTTCCTAACATCTATGTAGATCTGGATTTTTCCCTTTGTCTTCTCCTCCTGAATCACCATAGGAATAACCCAATATGATTATTCTACAGGCTCAATAATTCCTGCTGTGAGCATATTATCTAGTTCTTCGCATGCCTTTTATTTTTATTTAGGATGGAATCAGTATGGGTGCTTTTTTACCGATTTCGCATCTAGCTTATAATTGATCTTCATAACTCCCATATCACCTACTATCCCCTTCAAATCAGAGAAATTTATCAGAAACAAGTCCTGATATTACTGCAATAACTCTGCGACCTTGTCAACTATGTCCTCATCCCAATAATTGCCTATATTCGCGAACTTTGTTTGCGCTTCTGATCCAATGTTCACTTGCTTGGTCTTCAACAATTTTGAAATGTCATTGACCTATACCTTAGGCCCAATAACTTTGTGCTATCCCTCTGACTCAGGAGCACTGATATTCCCGGGGTCTTCCTCGCCTTCTTCTCTTATAACATTGTAACACTCAAGAGCATGGTGTGGTTGCATACTTGAGTCAGGTTGTATCCATGTGATAGGATCTAGAGGTGTTTTGAATATCACAACCTTGATCTTATGTAATGCTTGATCAATACACTCGAATCCATCCTCAAAACTAAAGGTTAGTAGAAATCTTTCCTTCAGAACATCCCACTCCACAGTTCCATTGCACAACTCCATTTCTAATTACCAATTCATCTGAATAGTATCCAAGGTATGGCAGAATATATGTACCCATTTAGGTTGTGGCTCCTTGCCCCATACTTTTGTCCAACGAGTCAGATGCTCGTGCAAATCATCCTTCCCTGTATACTTTTCAGAAATACAGGCATTTGCATATCCAAATCACAACTTCATCATCCTTCGGTACTCCTTCCAGTCTGTGAAACTGTTCTTATGTGTACCCCACCATCTCACAGGTGTAGCTCCCAATGTGATGTCCAATGACTAGAACTAATGCTCCTCCGATACATCCCTTTAAAATTTATCAAGAAACAAATTTACATCTTCTAAGCCACCATAATATGGTAAATTGTGTACCTCAGTGGATATACACCAGAGTGATTTAGTAAGTTTGTTACATTGCAATGCTGATACTTCATGCAATATATTATGCCAATGTTCGAGCTCCTCATCTAAATCTAAGTTGCAGGAGTTGTCCTTTTCCCAAGTAATTCTCCTATCCACCGTAGGATTGATCCAATCCTCATTCTGCATAGTAAGCTAATAGATCTGTTCAATATCATCCTCCTCATAGTAATCTTGGATTGGTTCAATATATTGTGCACCCTTGGTTGGATCCAATGGAACAATGGCTCTTAGTTCCTTCTTCTTAAACATAATGCTACGCTTCTTTAAGTTGATGACCACATTCATATCAAACGGCCCATTAATTCCAAGCAACGTCAGGTAGGGATTACTATCATCCACTATTTTGATTACCTCAAAATCCTCTATAGCATGCACCCCTTCAATGTCAACAGTTACTCCATGTAAATACCCCATAGGAATAATCTTCTATTGGTTCGCCATACGCAGCTCAATTGGGGAGCACTGTAGTGCCGACTTTCCCATACTTCCCCAAGTCTATTTATGAAAAAAATTCCTATCAGATCCAAAATCTAGGATCACCTCGTCCATTACAAATTCTTGGATTTGTGCAATCAAACTCATCTCCCGATCAGTCCTTTTCTTACTTTTTTCTACTTTATGCACTACACATTGTTGACGTAATGACTTACCTTTGCCAACACTGTTGTCTATTAATTCCTAAAGTCCCTCCACTACTTTTTGGCCCCTTAGGAGGTTCATGCAAGTCTGCAATAAGGATGTCAATATTGAACGATATGTTTCCTGCACAATAATGACTTCTTCAGGCTTCTCTATTTGTGCACTGTGACTATCTGACATGGAAGCTCCTGAAACCACAAAGCTCTTCTGCAGCTCCATAAATTTTTCGTTTTCCTTATGCAAATCAAATTCAGTATCTTTGTAAGAAGCTTTCAACACCCAAGGGTTCTCTTATGGTTGTTTCCCTATGGCTCTATCTTCCCTAGTAGTTATACTACTTCACGTAGCTATATTAACACTGGGGTCATCCTCGTGTGGTTATAACCTCATCATCTAGATGTTCTAAGTGGGTTGTTGGTTTTTCTTTTCTTGCATTTTTGTGATGCGTACAGGACAATATTCTATAACGTGGTCAAATTGTTGGTAATATTTACAAGATGGGTGTGTCAGGTTCTAAAAATATCGCACGTAGTGGCTTGGCTCTCCACAATTGTAGAAAATAACCTATTTGTGACCTCTTCCAACTCCTCCCCCTCATCCTCTTCCTCATCCCTGGAATCCTCCACATGCTGCAGGTGGACTTTGATCTTGCTACGGACGTGACTCAACCTGTACTCTATATGTCGGAGTTCTGTCCATCATTAACTCATAGCTTCAACAATTTTGCTAATCATGGCTTATAAACTTATAAAAATTGCAAAATAGTTGTTGGGGAGTCTGCATGAACTTTTGCAACAAATGGAAATTGTCAGTTGAGTGTTTTCCTATTATTTGATAGATAGTGCACTATGGCACTACCCTGTTACTCAATCCAATGATATTTTCTAGCTTCAAAGGGACAAGACCTCCCACAATTTGATAGTTCTGATATACCGGGAAATCATCCTTATCATGACCATTTTCTTTGCACTTTAAGAACCATACTTCAGCATGGGTCTCATTTTTTACCTCTTTCCCCTTTTTGAGATCCTACAACTCCATATGCAGGCTAGCCAACTGCGACTAAATATTTTGCACTCCCCAATTCATATCTTGAATAGGCGAAGCCTCCAACTCCATAGCAATTTCCAGTGCTTCAACCTGCATTCCAAGCTTCTACTATGACAATGGTAATCTCAAATGAGGTAACAACGAAGAAATATAAAAATCCTTATATTGCTCATATGAGATCTGTAGATTAGCCTATTGTAGTAGACATTTCAACCTTTAATCAAAATCCCATGTAGATTCATTCACCTTCTGCTTAATTTTTTTGACCTTAGTTATAGACTTGGCATGAGACTTAGTCGATATGAATTCATTACTTAGTGCATCTTTTGTGTCTTTCAATGACGCAATGGGATGAGTTGTATTGTACTTAATATACCAAGTCAGCACCCTATCTTGCAATGTTGTGACCAACTGCACTTTCTTCAGATCGTCATTTTTTATTTGTTGTGACTTCCACACAACATCTTCTACAAACTAGAATTGATCAGGGTCTTCTATCCCTAGACCCCTGAACATAGCCATCTTTATAGTGTTCGCCATACTGAAAAATGAAGGTGGAGGCGAAGGTGGAGACATAGGTGTGTGAGGTGGAGGTGATGGAGGAGGTGGGGTGGATGGATGTGGCATTCCCGCAATGTCGTGATCTACTGAAAGCGACGCACCTCTTGGTGTTTTGGGCTACTACTTTCTTCCTCATTGTCGGATGCTCCCAACAGAGGACTATACTCAACAATTGTATCTAGATCATTTCTGAACTATTTCCCACTTTGCATAGCTCCTGTTGAGTCTCTCCTAAACATCAATTTAGTAGCATGACTTGTTTCTTACACAATAACATTTTAATCCAAGTTTTCAGAGACTTCAGATACTTACCTCTTGGTCCTTTGAAAAAGTAGCATTCAGCTTCACTATAATTGACAGACATATCAATCATGAACTCAGTAATGAATCTGCGCAGAACACTTTCAATCCAATAATTGACAACCTTCACAACCTTGTTTCTTGATCTTTCTAGGTGCTTCACTAACTCTGGAGTCCACATAATAGGGCTATCCAACTTCCATGTAGGTTGACAATCCACCAATTTAGTCAACAATTACTAAAATTCACATGGAAAAGAGTAGAACAAAACTTCGTGTTCCTTTGTATACATGTATCTCTACAACCACTCTTCTTTCGACATGTGCGAATTCTTGTTTTCTTGGGCTGCAAACTCATGTAGCTTCCGATATATCCACTTTTCAGTTTCCTTCTTAGTCGGTATCCACTTATGCCACATCACACATTCCTCGTATAGATCCTAGTCCCAACAACGGAACCATTTGTTTGCTTGAGGGGGCTTGGACCCAGGTTCAGAGTTAGCTGTGCTAACCAAAAAATCACTACACTACCGGCCCTTTCAGCACAACCCACGTAGTAAAGGATACATTCTCACCTGAGCTAGTATTGGGGGGTGCTAGAGCCACGTTTCTGCATCCAGAGGACTATGTGATGTTTTTCTGCCAAACTTAGGGCTTTATCTTGACCTTCGCGAACACTAACCCTTCAAACCCAAAATTTACACTAATTAACAATTAGTAGATTTATGTCCTTCACCGATTGTGCTAAACATGCATAAAATCATATAAATAAACAGATGCACATCTTCACGAATCTATTAAGTACTTTTCTTGATTAAATGTATTCAATAGATCATAAATAAAGTAAATTGAGAGATAACCAATAATTCACATATTCACATATAGTTATTCAAGATAAGTCTTTTATTATGCTTCAGATCTCCAATTACATTTCTTTTGAACCCTGCGCACACAACTGCAGGGGCATGTACACTCAGCTGTGGACTTACCAAGGTCTCTACGAACACAACCGTAGGAGCCTTCCCCTTCACCCAAGTACAAAATAGATAAAATTAGACCCAAGTCATGCACTATTCTTAATTCTCTATCTTATGACTGTCCTATGACTCCCTTTTATATTCTTGTTCATTACAATACCATGGTCCATGAACCATGGGAAGGTCTCAAAACATATTGACTCTAACAAACTAAGGGGCTTTGACCTTCCTAAAGCCCCCTTTGACTCCTATCGACCTATCCTACTCACACTCCACTCCTCAAAATGCGGAAAATTTACAATATTTAATAAAACTTAACGACATTTGACCGAGGGGACCCCATCCCAACATGGACATCGCCTCACATTGTATCATCGTTTGACCTCTAGGGACTCCTTTATTAAGCATTTTTCTAATGATTCTGGTTTTGAAGTCATTTGTGCAGAAAATTGTTCCTCTACATCTCTTATTGAAAAATAAAATAAATAAATAAATAAATATATATATAATAATAATAATAATAATAAAATAAAGTCTTAAGTTTTGTTGTTACTCCAGTTACAATGCTCTTTTTCCTTTCTCTTGTTGCTACTCCAGTTGCAACAATCTTTTTCCCTTCCCTTGCTGCTACTGTAGTTGCAACTCTCTTTTTCCCCTCCCTTTGCTGCTAGTCTAGTTGCTGTGCTTTTTCCCTCTCCCCAACTTCCACTTCTATTGCAACATCTCAATTGTCTCCATTACAGGTCTGTCGATGCTGATACTCCATTGGTGCTAATACTCTACCAATGTTGTTACTCCATTGGATCTGATACTCCATTGGTGCTGATACTTTGCTAATGCTGATACTTCACTAGAGTTGATAATCTTCTGATGTTGATACTCCACTGGAGTTAATACTCTATCAAAATTGATACTCCACTGGTGCTGATACTCTACTGATGATAATACTCCACTGGTGCTAATACTATACCGTTGTTGATGCTCCGTTAAGGTAATTTGCCAATTACATCCCTGAGCAACTCCGTGAATTTAATTGACATTTCATTAATGACATGACCAATCAGGGCCAAGGATGGACATACCTTAGTTTGGGGACAAATTATCATATTTAAATAATGATAATATCATTTAAATTATTCAATCATACCATTAATATGGTATTATTACCCTCTCGTATCATATCCCCATTCGTATCCTTCACATATACCAACACTCATTGGAAATTACACCATGTATGAATACACATATCTACATTAGAATGTGGTAATTTTAATGTATCAAAATTATTACATAATTATTACCATGATTACCACTATTTTTACCATAACCCTCTCTCTGATTCATTTCCCTTATCTCCATTTCTATTACTGCATAGTTTCTCGCTAACTTTTCCCTTAACAACTGTCTACTAATCTGAATGTTACCATAGGGTCATTGATAGGAATAATGGGTGGCCAAGCTATCAGACATGAACCTAAGAATACATAACATGTATGGCGCAAAACTGAAGTATGGCATATTTTCCAAATTGCAGGTTGACATGCTTACTTTGAGCAGTTATAGGGGTTTGATGAAGGAGTGACAGTAGAATTAGGATTGAATCTCGAAGGAAATCGCTCTAGGGTCCTCGGAGTGGAAGTTCAAGTAACTGAGGAAGTCATTGTAGTGGTCAGTGGGTTATCATAGGATGGACATAAGTGGTTTATTAGAAGAGAGGCCTTACCAGAGTTTCCATAGATGTTTCTATAGGTGGGGGAGCATGTGGTGCAAAAAGGAAAGGGATACGATAAGAAATCATTACCATAGACCTCGTTAGACATCACATACTTATTAATATAGTATATCACCTATGAAGGTCAGTTTTCTATTCTTTTTAAATATCATTTCATGCTCCTAGCTTGTCTCCTATTTCTTCAAACGCATTCTATAAATATCACTTTCTTCCTTCTTAACAATTTACAATTGATGGCCCGGTCTGTGTGCCCCTCGTGCTAGGTGTAACAACCCTGGTGAAACTTCCATGTAATAAAAGTTAATAAAGGAAAAATAATAATCACGGTTGATGGAACACTTATTCCAAGCTGAATGTTGGGAAAAGTCCTAGTGATGGGGATCACTTGTGATATTTTATTGGCTAAAGAAAACTGGCAAAGGCAATGGCTAAGGCTTTGGAAAGGTAAAATGGAATTTTTGGCACATTTATTCATGAAAATAATGGAAATTAGGAGAAAAAGGAGGTGAAAGGTCACTGGTTGAATGTGAGGAGGAAATTCAAGGAAAATAATGGAAAATGAAGAAAATAGAGGCCTCACTGATAAAAAGGCTTCTCAGGATCAGTTGGTAACCTTTTGTTAGTTTAGTTTTGGAGCTCTCTCATTATTCTCTCTCTATCATACCCTTGGATAATTAGAGTTTTCTTGGAGAAGCATTGGAGGGAGTTGAATACTTGGAATTTTGGAGCAAGAAGGAAAAGGAAGAGTAGGAAAGCGCAAGAGAACATCGGGATCAATAGCCATAGTGAGATTTTCTTGCAAGTACGAAGCTGTGTGTATGTTTTCCTCACACATTTTTCCATGCATATAATATGCATGTGGATTTTTGGTCATGATCTCTCACTGGCATGGAGGATTTTTTGGATTGACATTGGATTTCCTAGCCTTTCCATTTCCTGGATAGCCATGTAGATTGTGGGTTTACTTCATTATTTTGTTTTTGTTGCATCTCATGTTTCCTTAGCTTGGGTTGAGTTAATAGTTCCTAAAAGCCCTGCAACAACTTGGGTTGAGTTACTAGTCCTAGAAGCCTTGGTTGGAAAAATACTCTGGAAGCCCTTGGTGAGTTGAGTTACTAGCCCTGGAAGCCTTAGTTGGACAAACACTCTGGAATCCCGACGACAACTGTGGGTTGAATTACTAGTCTTGGAAGCCTTGGTTGGAACAAATGCCCTCAAAGCCCTAGAAGGCTTGGATAGAGAAAAAATTGATGATTGTTTTGTGATGTATGACCATGAGGTGGAATAATTGTTTTATGGCTCAAGGTGGATGGCCTCTGGAAGCCCTAGATGGTTTTGTATTGATGTTTTCTATGAGCTCCCACATTCATGATTGGAATATGACATGGGGGTGAATGGCTAAAGAGATATTTGGCTAAGCCATTCTACGATTGGGTTGAATGTGGAAGTCCCATCCTGTGTCTGGATTTTTCATGATTAATATGAGATTATTTCTCCTTGTAAATATATGATTACCATATTGGCTTATATGTGGTTTATATGGTGGTGATTTCATGAGTATTTATGCTGCTATTATGTTGGTTATTTATATATTTTATGACGGTTTCTGTATATGGCTCTCATCATGTTTTCACTTGTAAATGAATGATCAATGTATGTATGACCCAATGGATGAAATTGTAGTTGATATGTTGAGGCATCAATGATTCTTAACGATTCTGTATGTATGACCTAATTGTACTAAGTATGGTTTCAATTATTGTTTTTTTATGATTGATTACATGTGTTTGTACGTGTGTGCATTTGGTTACACATTGCTTATTCATGTTAATGTTTGCATGTGGTCAAGTGTATATTGATGTAGTGGTTGTTTTCATGCATGAGGTTGTGATGCATGTTGTTGATAAGGTCATGCATTGATGGCTGGACCCTAGTTATAATTATGGTTTCATGGTAATATGCTTATGTGTATGTTTCTATATGATGTCTTGATTATTATATACATGTATCATGTTGATTTGTTGATCTTGTAGACAAGGTATACTCCCTGAGCTATACTAAGGTACGCTAGTTTATTCTGATTTGGTTTAGCTGACATGATATACCTCGTAGGAAGAAATATCAAATGGCTAGCATGATGGTAGACTACAAAGACTCTCCCTATGAATCAGAAGAGCAATATGGTGTTGGGAACTCTTCCAATTTGGAAGATCCATTGAGAAGATTGAAGGAAGAAATAAGAAGTTGTAAGGCAGATAATGATTGAATCATCCAGGCATAGGAGAAACAAATAGAGGTAAATGCAGTGATACTTCAGAGTTTGTCATATTTGCAGTGATAAGGACCATGTCAGATTAGTTATGGGAAGGAGATGGGGCATATGGTAGTAGATCGCATGGTGTTTACAAGTTAGATAGAGATTACACAGTCATATATGGTAGATTGTTGGACACTCCGGATAGGAGAAGGGATAGACACAAGTATTATTCTAGTTATGGTTCTGACAGTAATGATGATCCTCACCGTATCATCTGTATAGGAGGAGTGATAGGGGATACTTTCCAGATGAGTTTAGGAAAGCAAAGACACCAACATTTGATGGATAGGTGAAGAAACTAGAGGGTGTAGAGGCATGGTTTCTTGGTATGAGGAAGTTCTTCAGGTTGCACGAATATTCATAGAACATGAAAGCCAAAGTAGCAATGTTTAGTATCAAAGGTAAAGCATACATTTGATGGGAAGATGTGGAGAATGTTAGATTTATTCATGAGGATGATTTGACTTGTAGTGAGTTTGAGCTACTATTCAAGAAGAAGTATTTGTCGAAGATATACTTTGATGACAGGGTGAAAGAATTCTATGAGCTAAATATGGTATCTATGACAGATAATGAGTACACTAGCAAGTTCCTGGAGTTATTGAGGTATGTGCCTTATCTCATAGAGGAAAATTCCAAGATTCAGAGGTTCATTAGTCGATTACTTTTTTCATTCAAAAATAGATTTGAGTTCGATGAGCCTAGATCATTGGAGGAGGAAATCCAGAAGCTAAAGAATTGCTATGAACAATCAAAGTGTAGGCTTGACACTAAACTAGATTGGAAGGGTAATGCAAGGAAAAAGGAAAGTGGGACAAGAAACAAGCAAGACCTTAGAATACAAATGATAAAGAGAATGTTGCACCACCTAAGAAGTTCATTGCATCTAATAGTGGATAGGGACATTGATTTGAGGAGAAGAATAAGGGTGTAGGGTGGAAGCTTATTGAGTGTTGGAATTGTGGACAGGATCATCACAGGAGAGATTTTTCGCGGAATCAGGGTAGTAGGCCTCAGATATATAGTGCGAGGATGCACAGATGGTTGGGGATGTTGGTTAGAGTATTACTTGTATTTATACAACATTGGATAACAAACAAGAAGACCATTAGACATCTATCATTGAGTTGGATGGTAAAATTTGTGATCAATTTATTTCTCTTTTGATTGACCCTGGATCTAATTATAACTTTGTTACTCCTAACATTGTGGATAAGTTTGGTTTGAGTAAGGAATTGCATGCATATTCTTAATTAGTGCAGTTGGCTATAGGTACGAAGAGGTGAGTTCATCATTGCGTAGGAGCTTGTGCATTTGATTTGAATGGTATGCCTACTACAACACATTTGAATGTATTACCATTGGGATCATACAATATGTTGTTGGCCATGGATTGGTTGTATCTACATAGAACCAAGGTGGATTGTTATGACAAAGCTATTGAATGTGTTGATGGAAATGGGGAACCAAGAGTCTTACACGGTAAGAAGAAAGCCACATCAGTTAGAATGGTGATAGCTATGTAGGAAAAGCGTAGCTGCAGAAAACGGTGTGTGTTATTTGCAGTGCACATTTATAGTGACAAGGGTAAGGAAGTTGAGGATGCAGATGTGTTGAGAAAGTACCCAATTTTACAACAATTCAAGGATGTATTTCCTCATGATATTTCAGAGTTTCCACCTTGCAGGGAGGTAGAATTTTCTATTGAGTTAGTGCTAGGGGAAGCTCCAACATCAAAATCGCCTTACAAGATGAGCACACCTGAGTTGGTAGAGTTGAAGTTGTAGTTGAAGGAAATGTTGGACAATAGATACAATAGGCCAAGTGTATCCCCATGGGGTGCACCGATTTTGTTTGTAAAGAAGAAAGATGGTACTCTCAGATTATGTATTGACTACATGAAGTTGAACAAAGTGACCATCAAGAACAAGTATCCATTGCCGAGGATTAATGACTTGTTTGATCATTTGAAGGGTGAAACAATGTTATCGAAGATTTATTAGAGATCCAGATATCATCAGGTACGCATCAAATGGGAGGACATTTACAGGACAATTTTCCAAACCAAGTATGGGTATTATGAGTTTTTGGTAGTTCCATTTGGATTAACTAATTCTCATGCTACATTTATGTGCTTGATGAATAGTGTGTTGTCCGTACTTGGATAATTTTTTTATTATGTTCATTGATGATATATTGGTATATTCCAAAAATGAGGAAGAGCATGTTGAGAATTTAGTTGTAGGGTTGAGGTTGTTGAGAGAGCATCAGTTGTATGCTAAGCTCAGTAAATGTAGTTTCTTTCAGAATGAGGTACACTACATGGGACATGTTCTCTCCAAGGAGGGAATTGTAGTATATCCATAAAAGATAAGAGCCATCATGGAGTGGGTAGCTCCTAAGAATTTGGATGAGGTGAGATATTTCATGGGGTTGGAAGGATATTATAGGAGTTTCATCAAGAACTTATCGCATATTTCTTACCCTATTACATCATTGCAAAGGAAAGATAAGAAATTTGAATGGAAAGAGGAGTATGAGGCTAATTTTGAGCAGTTGTTGACAAATGCACAAGTGTTAAAGATTGCAGATCCAGAAAAAGAGTTTGTAGAATGCACATATGCTTGCAAGAAAGGACTTGGTAGATTCCTTATGCATGATGGATAGGTGGTATGTTATGAGTCGCGAAAGTGGAATGAGCACGAGCAAAACTACCCCACTCATGATCTTGAGTTGGCAAATTATTATAAATGCATTGAGGATGTGGAGACACTATCTTCTGGGTGAGTGATCATAGTGCTTTGCGGTATCTATTTAACCAACCGAATCTGAATGGTAATAAGGCTCGGTGGTTGGCTACAATTAGTGAGTTTGTTTTTGAGGTAAGATATATCACAGGTAAGTAGAACAGAGTGGTGGATGCTCTTAATAGGCAGGTATAGGTAAATCACTTAGCAGCTATGAGATCCTATGGGATAGACATACATGATAGGATCTTGTAGGCAGGTCAGTAGGATGTCACGTGCATGGATATTATGCACAGGTTGTAGTAGAGTACATGTATAGGTACATGCAAAGGTACAAGCATAGGTAGTGGTACCGGTATAGGTACAGGTGCATGTGAACACGATGTGGATGATTGTATTACATTAGATGGATTGGTTAGATTCAGAGAATGGATATATGTGCCAGACAATAGTGAGCTGAAGAAGGCGATTTTGAGGGAGATTCATGTGAAACCATTGTTACACAACATTTTTTCATTGTCCCTGTACTCTCCATCCCATGATCCTGGAGGACCTCTACAGTGAACCCTGTATGCTTTCCCATCATGAAGAAACTCCCATTGCATCCCTCTTCATGCGCAGAATAATCCCCTTTTGCATCATTTCCCAAAAATATCCTGTTTATCCCAGTTTACAAGACCGATGCTAATGACCCATGTCCTCCTTGCACCTATATGCAGGGATTAAAATTGTCCCCAGCACCAATCAGATTGACTACGCCCTTTCTCAGTCATGCCGATCCTCTTTTGGAAAGTTTTTAAAATATGGAGCCAAAGCTTCCAGCTCTAGAAGCTTCATAACCGAAGTCTGGTAAATGGTTAGGCTAGATAGAGTCGAGGAGGTAAGTTTTGGCTCCTTTCCCCTATTAGGATGGAACTAATCCAAGAGATAAGACCTTCTCCCATGATGAGAGGAACCATATCCCCTCCATCCAAGCTATATAAACCTCTCTTTTTCCAAAGCATAAGCTAGTTCTGGTCAGAGTTTTGATTTTGGAGTAATTAACAAGTTATCTATAGTTTGTAGCTCTCTAGTTTGTGTATGAGGGAGAATTGTGAGTTTGGTTTGGTGTGAAGTCTAAAGGGAAGAGCCTTAAGACTACCATTATTGGGGCTATCCATAAGATGCTAGCAAAAGTGTGTGGGAACTCGAATATGTCGGAGGAGAACATAGTTTAAACAAGCTAAGAGGCAGAAATCAAGAGAGAAAGACACACTGATCGAGATCTAGGGTAGACCCTAATCTTCACCTACAGGCATCGACGTGACTTCATAACACACAACAAGCACTAGAATGGTGTAGGTGGGATTGTTTTTGAGAAATGCACGCTGATTGGTGTGACTGTCAAGAAAATACATGCGATGATCGGCGTGAATGTCAAGAAAATAAATGTGTTGACTGAGGATGCAAGGAAAAATTTAAAAAATTTGAAAGGTTGAGACCAGACTTGCTACTGTAAATTTCAGACTCAGAGTAGTAAACCAGGAAAAGCAAATATGACTAAAGGGAAATGGTGATACTAGAAAAGTTCACACAAAACCATGAAATTACAAAAAATCAAGAAGAAAGATTGGCTCCCCAATGGGGTCACCAATTTGTAGTGTAGGTAGATTCTAAGTGCTGAAATAAACAATTCCTTTAGCACGAGAAATCAGTTCTAGCCACAAAAAAAAAATCTATGGAAGATCTCCTTAAGCTAGAATCAAATAAGACGGCCTACCTCTTAGCTTGCTATTCCGCTTGTCGATGATCTTGCTTCCTCACTCTAGCTATCTTTCATTTCCTTCCTTCGAACACTTGAAACAAGTAAACAACAACAAAAAACAAACATGATAACATAAAAATTGCATGTATCCTACTTAATAAGTCAAGAAAAATTAATCCATAAATATGTAAGATGAAATTTTCAAGTAAGAAATCAATCGATAGTTGTATCTATCTTAGTTCAAGAAGAGATTACAACCAATTTCTTGATGTTGCTTTTGTCCTCTGACATATCTGGGCTCCCACACACTTCTACTAGCATCTCATGGATAGCTCCAACAATGGTAGTCTTAAGGCTCCTCCCTTTAGCCTTCACACCAAACCAAACTCACAATTCTCTCTCAAACACAAACTAGAGAGCTACAAACTATAGGTAACATGTTGATTACTCCAAAATCAAAACTCCGACCAGAACTAGCTTGTTCTTGGGAAAAAGAGAGATTTATATAGCTTGGATGGAGGGGAGAAGGTTCCTCTCATCATGGGAGAGGGTCTTGTCTCTTGGATTTGTTACATCCTAATAGGGGAAAGGAGCCCAAACTGACCTCCTCAACTGCATATGACCTAACCATTTACCAAACTTTCATTATGAAGCTTCTAGAGCTAGAAGCTTTGGCTCCATATTTAAAAAAATTTCCAAAAGAGGATTGGCATGACTAAGAAAGGGTGTAGTAAATACGATTGGCACTAGGGACAATTTAATCCCTGCATATTGGCATGAGGAGGGTATGGGTCATTAGCGTCAGTCTTGTAAACTGGGATAAACAAAAGATTTTTGGGAAATGATGCAAAAGGGGATTATTCTGCGAATGAAGAGGGACACAATGGGAGTTTCTTCATGATGGGAAAGCATGTACGGTTCACTGTAGAGGTCCTCCAGGATCATGCAATGGGGAGTACAGGCACAGTGAAAAAATTTTGTGTAACAACCGTATTTAGGTCACCCAGGTTATCAGAAGACACTGACAGTAGTAAATAATTTTTGTTATTGGATAAACGTAAAGAGGGATGTAACAGAGTTTCTGGCTAGGTGTTTTGATGATCAGCGCGTGAAGGAAGTGTGTAAACATCCAGGTGGACTACTACAGCCAATTGGAATTCCAGAGTGGAAATGGGAAGTCATTTCCATGGACTTCATCATAGGTTTTCTGAGGACAGTGAGACAACATGATTCCATCATGGTTATTGTGGACAGGTTGACAAAGGTTGCACAATTCATTCTAGTAAAGTATACATTCTTAGTTAGAAATGTAGCACAACTATTCATTAGATATGTCGTCAAATTGCGTGGTGTTCCGAGGAATATTGTGTTAGATAGGGATGCAAAGTTCACTTCCAAGTTTTTGAATGCATTATTTGCAGGTTTCGACACAATGTTGGCCTTTAGTACAAGTTATCATCTGCAGTCAGATGGACAGATAGAGAGGGTCAACAGGATATTGGAGGACATGTTGAGGATGTATGTGATGCATCAGTAGCCAAAGTGGGAAGACTATCTTCCAATGGTAGAGTTCACATATAATAGTGTTATAGACATTTTTGTGCCTTACAGATCCAAACATGAAATGTCCATAAACCAAGGGCTCCTAAGTCCCTAAAAGTGTTGTTCTAACCCCTAAAGGAACAAGGTCAACAGATTACAGCTTCTCCCAGAAGTTCTCCACCAGAAACTGCTCAGAATTGGTCAAAACAGGATCATTTCAGCTGCTCCACTGGCTAAGTGCGTTGCATTGCACCTAAATACACTGTGAGGGTGCGTTGCATTTCAAAAATCCCTTCTGTAGGGTGCGATGGGCGAGAAATGACAAATGGCAGTGTCATTCCGCGAGGTGCAGAGGCAAAGGAAGCTTCCAGAATCTTCTCCTGTGACACTTGCCTCACTGAATTCGACCAAGGATGAGTAAGAGGCCCTCAGTCTCCAAGTGGAAGCAAGAACTAACAGAGAGAAGACACTAATCAAATCACAAGCTGACTCATCCTCCTTACAGATATCTATATATGGATCCCTCATCCCAGAGATCCAGAGGCTGGAATTTTGCATATTGTAAGGAATTGCTGTTGGTTTCTAGAGACAAACATCAGATTGTTGGGTGATCTATGCTTTGTTTGAGGTGAAGAGGGGCTTCTTTGCTGGGAGGTTGATGCTGGGTCGGAACCACTGGTTGTAACTCCTCCTGGATCTTTTCTTGTTTATCAATAAAAGCTATTTGAGTTTTCCTCCATGCTTCTGTATCATTGATGCTTGTTACATTTATATGGTCAATTTAAATCTGATCCTAAGTTGTTTATGAATATAGATCCATGTCTTTGTATAGTGCTATGCTTCTGTGATCTTTCAGGTACTTTGTGAAGCTGAGTGTGCTAGGGAGCAAGTAGCTGGAGACTATCAAAGAAGAGAGGGATCAGATCAAAGGGTTGGTGCAAGACAGAGGTCGGTTCTTTCTATTCCTCTCTATCTATAATTCATAAAGGAAATACAAAAGTAGCTTTTCTCTGTTTGTTTCTAAGGCAGCTGTCACACCTTACTGGGATAGAGCAGTTCTATATAGACACTTTTCCCTGTAACAAAATGGTGACTCCACTGGGGATTGTCTAATTAGTTTGTTTGTGTATCATTCTTTGTTGTTTGTTTCATAAACTTATAAGTAGCTTTCGAACTGCATTTGCCATAACAAATGCAAAGTAGATAACTGCTGCTTCAATCCATTCACTGGATCTGTTTATGATTTAAACAGCTAATTCACAAACTATCTGATTGCCCTTGTGATAGCTCTTAGATCCTCCTTAGATCTACCCCTGATTGTTGCATTACTGATTTCTTTTTACTCGGCCAAAAACCAAGGACTGAACTGCAAACTGTGACCCAGAACCCGGACAGAGTCTCGTTTCTGGCCCAACACAGGTACTGTTCAGAGATCCTGAATTTCAGCGCACTTCTCCAAGGGGCAACCTACGCTGCATTTCAGATTCTCTGTGTTACAGGTGCGCTGATCAGACTAGCTCTGTGCAGCTGTGGTTCTTGTGCTTCATTCTCTCCAGTTCTATCCCTGAATTTTGCTGCCTGTGATCAGTATATGTCTATTTGAAACTTCTTTTCCTTGCTGTTATTCTGCCTCCTTTGTACAAAAGAACTGTAGATGTTTTTGTGTGTTTGTTGAGTCGTTTACAGTTTTCCATTGCAAAAGTAGAATAGTCGTACTGTCGTCCTTTGATTTGAATCTGTCGCAAGTGTCGATTTCGATCATAGGAGAAAGTTTGATTGCTGTTGATGGTCGATTATATTGTTACTATTTCCTTTGGTCTAAATTTGTAATTTTCTAGTGTCAAGAACGAGTGTTCATTTCAAAATCGTAAGGTGTCGTAATCATCTCTGTTTTTTATTTCGAAAAAGAGCTTGTTTATATTTGTCGCTTGAAAAGAAATTCAGATTTGTACATCAACTTTCTTTTTAGCATCAATACTAAGAAAGTCGAAAACAAATACATGCATGTGCATTTGCATATAGACAGTCTGTTTGGCTTGATTTAGGAAAGTGCATTTACAGTGTGCTCTTTGCTCTTTGTGAAAAGATTCTATCTTTCTTTTCCCCTAGTAGCTAGGATTTTCATTGCACAAAAGAGATAAAAGTTTGTTTATCATCTTTAGATTGCATTTTAGGAATTACATCTACATCTCATGGTGAACCCGAAAGGCAAACTTCATAAACAAGATCAACTTAAAATAAATTCAATGAATCTAACAACCCTTTGGAACTTAACACACAACATTTAGAGGTCTAGGCTAGAGACGTATTCCAGCGTCGTAAAGCCTGGTAACTGTTGTCCTCACTGATGGTTGGGTGATTCCTCCACTTTGAGACGATAAGTGCCAGTACGGACTTGTGCTCCCATGTACTGTCGAGTATATTTTGGGAGACCCCTATAGGCTTAAATCCTTTATCCTTAGGAAGCCGTGTCTGCTGCCCTATCGATCGCAATGCACTGAACACAACATTCGGGAAGATTGATTGCCGTACCGTAAAAAGTATCCTACAGTTTTGCGATTGGTTTGGTACTCCCTCTACCTAGATCTCCAGAGTAGTCCCTTTCATTCCTTTTCAGACTCCTTAACGGAAAAGGTCCATCTTAGCACTTGTCACTTCAGGCTCATTAAAAATCGAAGGTGACTAGAGTCATCTTTTGTTTTTTCTCGACTCTTAAAAACTGAAAAAACAAGTTGTGTCAAAGCGTCTAAAAATTTATTTTAAACGGAATATTCATTACCCCTTTCCTACGTTGATCTTGAGTTGAGAAAATGGAGTCCACCAACCAAGGATTCCCCTTAGAGGAAATCCTAGTCCCTTCTCCTCTTGGGGAGATGTTGGTGCACCCCATATGGCCACATTGTCACTTCCAGGACTGACAATTGGTTTTCATGTATGGCTCTTCTCAACCTCTGTCATTCAGAACACCACTATTCCTGAACAATCGAATCAGCAATTAGACGAGTCCAGAGTTACCCACCAACCTTCTACTTCCTCTAATTCTTCCTCTCCTCCTTCCTCTTCGCTTGATGGGGTTGGTAAAGCCAAAAGTCAAGTTCCTAAGGAGAAGAAGGAAAAGAAGAAGAAAGAGAAGAAGAAGAAGGAGCCAAAAGCGAATGGGGGCAAACGAGTGTCGTCTAACGAAAATCCACACACTGCACCGACCAGGCCTAAATCGCCATGTGTCATTTGCAAAGGAGACCACTTTCACAGAGATTTTCCCTGCATCCCTCGGATCTTAAGGGACTGGTCTCCTCGTTTGCACAACCCAGTGTTGTCAACCTCTGATGATCATGTTGAAAACACACCGTCAACTAGTGAAAGTGAAGCCCCAGGACAAAAAGGAAAATATAAATTTCCTTCTAAACTGTGTGAAGGCGATCATGCCGTCCACTGTTGTCCCTTCTTAGACGAAGCTAAAAGAGTTTTGGATGATCGTCCGGTTTCACCGTTACGACTTCCTCCTGGATATAAAAAACTCTTGCCGAGTTCGTCACTAGTTGAAAATCTGGTTGAACCGCTCAGGTGGTCGGCCGAAGCATCTGTCATTGAAGATGAACCATCTAAATCCATACCAGACGAAAGTCAAAAGGTCGAGGCGGCAGTTGACCCGGTCTTGCCTTCAGAGGTTCCATCTTCAGATGATACAATCACTGAAGAGAACAAGGATGACACCGTCCAAATTCTTTTCATAAGCACAGACTCCAACGAACATGGGGGCAATTTACCCGTTCCTTTACCGCAGGAAGGAAGTTCGTCAGAGTCTTACCCGACCGTCTATTCGGTCCCACCTCCAAGCAACCTGGTTGTCTCCTTCGACTGGAATCAACTAGGCAGACCCCGTTTACAAGCTAGTGTACCATTCCGAATTATTGTTCAGATATATAGAATGGTTATGGCTGGTACCATCATAGATGAGGGGGTTTCTGTGAGTATCCTTTCCTCAACTGCTTGGAAAGCGCTTGGTTCGCCACCGCTTTTGCCTGAGATGAGAAATCTGACAGGCTTTGATAAAGGAACCAGTCAACCGTTAGGGATCCTTCCCGATGTGCCCGTAAAATTGAGAGGGAAAACCGTTCACATGAATGTAATGGTAGTTCAAGGACCCCTGGATTACAATCTACTCCTTGGACGAGACTATATTTATTGCATGGGAGCAATTGTCTCCTCACTCTTTAGAGTAATGTGTTTTCCGCACGAAGGAAGAGTGGTCAAGCTCATGGACTAGCTTTCATTCCCCGGATCATACAGAGAAAATAGTCATATACCACCCCTGAATGGTCTTTTCACGCAAGAAATGTCTCAATCTCCAGTCCATCCTCCCGATGAGCGCGAGTAATTCGGAGGGATATGACTGAAACCTAGGGGGCATGCACCCTGGTCTGCTTCGGCAGGAAAACTTCGGGTATAGGGTAGGTTTCCGCGAGAGAATATGACTAGTCTGTACCCCTGTCCATGATTGGAAGAGGGGGTTATTCTAGAACAAGATTCTCTTGTCAAAGTTATGTGAGTTGGCGAGCACCGCCGCTCACCTTTGTTTATCTCGGTAGACATCGCCGAAGAAGTGTTTTGTTTGCGCTGTGAATAGAACAATCTTTGGGTAACCTGTAAGAGGTAGGCCTCTCTCGGTAAAACAAATGTTTTAACGGACTAAAGAAGGGGTAACCTTGAAACTCTGTTTTATACCTGGGGGCATGCAAACCTTTTGGAATGCAAGCGAAGAGCGACTATTTATTTTTTAAATTTTTAGGACCTCTACCCCTTTAAACTCGTAGGATTGGTCGTTTCCTAACTTGCATAAAGAAAGGATGTGGGGCAAATCTCTAAAAGTTGCCGTTTTTATATGAGACATTCTTATCACAAGACTGGATTAATCGAGCAGTTTTAGCACATAGTTCAAGCTCGTTAAAAAATAAACATAAGACATGAGCAAATGTTTCCACCCGCGTTTAAGCTCATTAAAAAATGAACTATTCCCCGGTAAATAACCATCGTGAATGTAGTACTTCAACCGTTAAAGCCTTGGTTGTGTTTGCACCGTCACCTCCACTTTTCATTGGCCGATCATTCACCTCCATTTGATTGTTTACCCATTTTGAGGAACAGCTGCGAAGAGTGATTTCACTAGCCATCCTTGTGACACTGCCGTGATTGGAAAATTCCAAACCTTACCTGGAATCAACTGCTACCTGTTTTATCACTCGTTCCTCAAAAGACGAGTCTCCTTTAAGCTCTTTTCAACTGACTCGTAAAATATGAAAAGATTGCCAAGCCATTGGCCTCTCCGGCTCGTTAAAGGGACAGGAAGTGCTATCCCTCCTCTAGATTTTAATCTTTTTGGACCTGAGGGATTATTACACAAAACGATTGAGCACTTGTTTTGTTCGACTCGTTAAAACTATCGAAAATTCATCCCTTCTGTATTGTTTTATACTTTTTCGGACTTAAGGGATTAGATGACGAAAAAGGAATTTTGGGTTACCTTTACATTCCTTTTCAGACTCTCTAAAATTGAAAAGGACCGAGTTATCTTTGTCATTAAACTCGTTAAAAAGATTAATAGCGACAAACTTGTCTTTAGACGAGAACGAGTTTCACTATCTCTAGGCTCGTTAAAACATAGCGATGGGTTTTCCCGAAGGGCAAATTATAGAACAAGCATATGTTATCCTCCTCAAGCTTGAAAAAAATAAAGAGGTACTGGTCAGCAATGACTGGGGAAAAATTGGGAAGAAAACTCAAAGAAACTTTGTTGGTAGCAAGTCGCTCTTGAACATGACACTTCCACTCCGTGTCCGAGTCGGGTTGGGTTGTTTCATTCACCGGTCACATCACCATGGTCATGCCATACCATCCACATTTGGGGTTAATGCTACCAATCTATCACATCAGTGTCACCGATATGTTCAAGAGAAGTCATCCAGAGAAGTCACCTGTGTCTCACCCACTACCATACATTATACTCCATTCTTTCATGACCGCCACCCTGAACCTTATATCATCAGATTGTTTTCACCTCCATCAAATCATTTGCTCCATTCCGCGTCATTGATGTGGGATTCATTAAGGCCCTCCTGTGACGGATCACTTCTTGTCGACATCAGCTCATTATCCAAGAAGTTGATCTATGAACACCCCATTCAGTACTTTGAAGCTTGCATGCCTCAATGGCAAGTTTCTCACTTCCGGCGATAGGTTTACATCAATGGCCTTCGACCGAAAGATTTTGCGTAGTGTTCGACGCCAAGTCCTTTATTCACACCACGTGAATTGTACTGCAGTACCTTGAGGATCATTATCATTATCGGTGATTCCTCTCGCACTTGTTAACAGTTTACATCATTGACTGGTAATCAAGCGATGTCTTTTCATGTTCGACTTCAAAACATTTCTCACATGGATCGACTTGTACTTCGAGTGAAGATTGAATGAGATTGAAGACCCCGGATCTAGTTTCATCCATCCAGGCTGCGATATATATTCAGGGAAATAAAGACATTAAATGTACAGCATTGCAGCACAGATAATCATCCTACCAAAAGGATGATGGCTCTATCAGAATCATCAGTCTACACTTAGACGATTGTCTGTGCTATGTACATGAAAATGAATTTATAAAGCTGAGCATGGGAGTGCTCGCCTCAGCTAGATCATGAAAACAATATGAAGATAATGTATTGTATTGTATCTTATTACAGGTCTCCTCCCAGCATTGAAAGAACTTCGGATCCTCATAATAAAGCATTTCACCCAACACCAAAAGGTTAACGGCCTCATACTTTAGGGGGCAACTGTTATAGAAATTTTTGTGCCTTACAGCTCCAAGCATGAAATGTCCATAAACCAAGGGCTCCTAAGTCCCTAAAAGTGTTGTTCTAACCCCTAAAGGAACAAGGTCAACAGATTACAGCTTCTCCCAGAAGTTCTCCACCAGAAACTGCTCAAAATTGGTCAAAAAAGGATCATTTCAGCTGCTCCACTGGCTAAGTGCGTTGCATTGCACCTAAATACACTGTGAGGGCGCGTTGCATTTCAAAACTCCCTTCTGTAGGGTACGATGGGCGAGAAATGACAAATGGCAGTGTCATTCCGCGAGGTGGAGAGGCAAAGGAAGCTTCCAGAATCTTCTCCTGTGACACTTGCCTCACTGAATTCGACCAAGGATGAGTAAGAGGCCCTCAGTCTCCAAGTGGAAGCAAGAACTAACAGAGAGAAAACACTAATCAAATCACAAGCTGACTCATCCTCCTTACAGATATCTATATATGGATCCCTCATCCCAGAGATCCAGAGGCTGGAATTTTGCATATTGTAAGGAATTGCTGTTGGTTTCTAGAGACAAACATCAGATTGTTGGGTGATCTATGCTTTGTTTGAGGTGAAGAGGGGCTTATTTGCTGGGAGGTTGATGCTGGGTCGGAACCACTGGTTGTAACTCCTCCTGGATCTTTTCTTGTTTATCAATAAAAGCTATTTGAGTTTTCCTCCATGCTTCTGTATCATTGATGCTTGTTACATTTGTATGGTCAATTTAAATCTGATCCTAAGTTGTTTATGAATATAGATCCATGTCTTTGTATAGTGCTATGCTTCTGTGATCTTTCAGGTACTTTGTGAAGCTGAGCGTGCTAGGGAGCAGGTAGCTGGAGACTATCAACGAAGAGAGGGATCGGATCAAAGGGTTGGTGCAAGACAGAGGTCGGTTCTTTCTATTCCTCTCTATCTATAATTCATAAAGGAAATACAAAAGTATCTTTTCTCTGTTTGTTTCTAAGGCAGCTGTCACACCTTAGTGGGATATAGTAGTTCTATATAGACACTTTTCCCTGTAACAAACAGGTATCAGGAATCTTTTAGGATGAGTCCTTTTAAGGCATTGTATAGGCGGAGTTGCAATACTCCTATCAGTTGGAGTGAACAAGGTGTTGATTGGACTAGAGATGTTGGCGGACATAGAAAAACAAACGCAGGTGATTAAGAAGATTCTAAAGGTAGCATGGGATAGGCAAAAGATCTATGCATATTGGAACAGGTTGTTCAAGGAGTTCGAGGTTGGGTAACAAGTGTAGTGCACATCAAACTGAAGAAGATCTCCTTGTGGATTGGATTATGTGCCAAGATCGCACCCCATTTTTGTGGAATCTTAAACATTATTGAGAGGATTGGGCCAGTAGCCTATTGACTAGCACTACCTCCGACAGTGAAATTCAATGATGTTTTACATGTGTCATTTCTTGAGAAGTATGCTAGATATGTTGATCATGTGATTGACTGATTTGTATTATAGGTGGCACTAGATGGAGAATTCCAACTAGAGCCTTAATGTATATTGCAGAAAAAGGCGCTCATTCTCTAGAACCGAGAAATCAAGAAAGTTAAGCTGCAACGGAGGCACTTTGGGCCCGATGAAGTTACATGGGAGATGGTAGATCAAATGTAGGCTATGTATCCTTGTTTGTTGGTTGAGGAAAAACAATTTTGGTATGGTGTTTTGGTATATGTCTTGGTATATGTTTTGGTATATGTTTGGTGATTTTGGTATATGTACATATGTTTATGGATGTAAATAGAAGCATGAGCTATGTTATAAAGCTCCAATAAGAGGTATGGGTGTCATGTCATTATGAGGACATGTTTGCTATCTTTTCATGTTGGTTTGTTTCTCAGCAAGTTGATCATTGTAAATATTGCATCGAGCTAAGTTATAAAGCTCCATTGACTGTATATTTTTCTTACAACAGTCTTGTGGTAGGTGCTGTTGAACATTGAGGATGGTGTTCCCCCAAGGGGGAGGGTTTTGTAATAGCCCTGGTGAAAATTCCATGTAATAAAAGTTAATAAAGGAAAAATAATAACCACAGTTGATGGGAAACTTATTCCAAGTTGAATGTTGGGAAAAATCATAGTGATGGGGATCACTTGTGATTGTTTAATGGCTAAGGAAAATTGTCAAAGGAAATGGCTAAGGCTTTGGAAAGGAAAAATGGAATTTTTGGTAAATTTATTTATGAAAATAATGGGAATTAGGATAAAAAGGAGGTGAAAGGTAACATGTTGCATGTGAGGAGGAAATTGAAGGAAAATAATGAAAATGAAGAAAATAGATGCCTCATTCATAAAAAGGATTATGAGGATTAGTTGGTAACATTTTTTCAGTTCAGTGTTGAAGCTCTTTGATTATTCTCTCTCTCTCATACTCTTAGATACTTAGATTTTTCTTGGAGCATTCTTGGAGGGTGTGGCATAATTGAAATCTTGGAGCAAGTAGGCAAAGGAAGAAAAGGAAAGTGCAAGAGGACATCAGGATTAGAAACTACAGTTTGATTTTCTTGCAGGCACCAAGTTGCGTGTATGCTTTCCTCATGATTTTTGACATGCATGTCATATGCATGTAGATTTTTTGTCATGATATGTCACTGGCATGGAGGATTGATAGTGGATTTCCTAGCCTTGCCATTTCCTAGATAACCATGGAGATTGTGGGTTTACTTAATTGTTTTGTTTAGGGTGGTTGTCATGTTTCCTTAGCCTTGGTTGAGTTATAAGTTCTTGAAAGCCCTTGTTGGACAAGTGCTCTCAAATCCCTGTAAGAACTTGGGTTGAGTTACTAGTTCGGGAAGCCTTGGTTGGACAAATGATCTGGAAGTCCTTGCTAGGTTGAGTTACTAGCTCTAGAAGCCTTGGTTGGACAAATGCTCTGGAATATCGACAACCGATATGGGTTTAGTTACTAGTCTTGGAAGCCTTGGTTGGAAAAAACGCTCTAGAAGACCTGGAAGTCTTGGATAGAAACAAATCCAATGATGGTTTTGTAATGTCTGACCGTGAGGTGGAATCACTGTTTGATGGGTTAATGTGGATGGCCTCTGGAATCCCTAGATGGTTTTGGATTGATGTGTTCTATGATATCCCACATTCATGCTTGGAATATGGCATGGGGTGATTGACTGAAGAGAGATTTGGCTCAACCATTCTATGGCCAGGTGGAATGTGGAAGTCCCATCCTGGGTTGGATTTTACATCATCAATATGAGGTTATTTCTCCTATAAATATATGAGTATCGTATTGGCTTATATGTGATTTATATGACTGTGATTTCATGAATATTTCTGTTGTTATTATGCTAGTTATTTATATGTTTTATGATAGTAGATATGTATGGATCTCATCATGTTTTTAGTTGTAAATGAATGATCAATGTATCTGTGACTTAATCGATGAAATGACAGTTGATGTGTTGAGGCATCAATGTTTCTTATTGATTCACAGCTAAGTATGAAACCCATATGTTCAAATCTATTATTTACACCTGTAGATTACATATTCGTAATATGTTTGACGAAATGCCTATCATGTCTAGTAGGGGTTCAGTCAAGGTCTCATTCAAGTGATTGATTTTGGATTCTCATTTCCTTGTTAATTTATTGTTTTGAAGGTATCATGCCATTCTGGTCATTGACCTCGGCTCTGGGCCTAAAAGTGTGGCTTAATTCCAGGGGTTGTTGGCATAGAACTCACAAGAAGAGTCCCTAGATGCTGGCAAGTAGGCCTGTGAGAGAGTCCAAAGGTCCCTGGACATTGCATGCCCATAGCATGAAGACGTACAGAGGTATAGTTTTCCAAAATTTCAATCAGACCAAGGGAAAGTTGTTTGAAGTGTTGGATTGGTTCCTGAGGGTCCTAAGGTTGATGTTGAAGGTTTGTATGGTTTGTTTCCATTGGTTCCACTTCCTTAACATGACTAAAGAGGTTGAATCATATCATAGTGGCCTCTCATCACATGTTTGCCTCAGCTGACCGGTTTCTTGGGTAGATGTGGGTGGAGGGTGTTACACCAAGTGTTGGTCATCCTTACAAATCATGGACTTGTTAGCTTGCTGGTAATTCATGCCTTGTTACAGACGTCTATAACATAGCAACAACTCGTTGAATTATCAAAGGAAGAAGTTACAACCATGATGCCTGTAAGGCCATAAGAGGAATTGATTGAAGAATAAGAAATGGAATAAATACCAGAGGAGGTAGAGGACAAAGGGGATGAATAAATGGGTAATCAACAAGATGATTTGAAAGATGGGGTAGGAAATCAGGATACTAAAATAGAGGATGTTGGCAGCATGGAAACTGAAGTTACTCCTCCTCGCACACCACTTATGGCCTCCCTGTCGAGAGGATTGAAGAAATTTCGTTCTCCCATTGTTGTGGTAATATAAGAAGAATTTCCTCCAAATTGAAGTTTTTAGGAGTTGTTACAGAAGAGGGTGTTGCTGATACTACTCTACAAGAACCAATGTTAGATTCAAAGAAAACGGAAGAAGGGGGTGTTGCTGATACTGATCCACAAGAACCAATGTCAGCTTTAGAACAAATGGAAGAAGAGGGTGTTACCAATACTACTCCACAAGAACTAGTGTTGGCTTTAGAGAAAATGGAAGAAGAGGGTATTGTCAATACTGCTCCACAATTCTAACCAGTTTCAGCTTCAGAGAAAATGGAAGAAGAGGGTGTTGCTGATACTAATCCACAAGAACCAGTGTCAGCTTCAGAACAAATGGAAGAAAAGGGTGTCGTCGATACTACTCCACAAGAACTAGGGTTAGATTCAAAACAAATGGAAGAAGAGGGTGTTGTTGAGACTACTCCACAAGAACCATTACCGGCTTCGAGACAGATTGAGGAAATTTCAATAAATCAAGAACCTGTTTAAGAGTTTTTTGATATTGCACCATGAGTATCAAAACAAGAATAGATGGAGGAAATTGTGATAAAATAGGAACCTGCTCAAGAATTTTTTGATACTTCTCCACAAGGACCAATACCAGGTTTGAGATAGATGGAGGAGAATGTGGTAAAAAATGAATTTTTTGAGGAAGTTGTAAACAGGAAAACTTCTATTTAGCTCCAAAACCAACTATTGTTAAAAGATAATGTTTAGTTAAAGATGTAAATTACAAATCTAAGGAAATGGGTGATGTGGTTGTGGAAATCTGAAATAGGAAATTGAAAAATCAATCATGGTCGAACATCCACAACCCCCAGAACCAATGAGATAGTTTCAGTGGCTATATAGACAAAAGATAGGGAGGTAGTCTCGTTATCTACCCAAATAGAAGACAAAGAGGTAATCTCGGCATCCACACAAACCGAGGCACGCATCCATCTTGAAGAATCACAAGAGTTTATTTTGGTAGCAAAGATCCAAAAGGGGAAGGCCACTACTTTTAGTTTATCGTGTTGGGAAATTACCATGGAGGCTCTTAAGAAAAAAATAAAAATAAAAATTGGGAGAATGCGGCAGGGGAAATTTCCAATTATATAACTAAGATAAAAAAATCTCGACAAAATGAGAAAAATTGCAGAAGAGAATCAGAGAATTGCAAGAACATGTTCACTTGGTGAATATTGATAAGGATGAGATGTTTACTTTAGTGCAACAAATGATGACATGCAGGAACCCTTTCTCTTCATGAGAAATATTTGTTTTTTTGATTGAAAAGTACTCACCAGGAGTTAAGTCACGCAACATAAGACCCCATGAAATTGTTAAGGCTTTTGAGAGCTAATAATCATATTAGCCAACATTTTGTATGTGAACTATACATGCATGGTTATATCCTAGAAATTGATGAGACATTTAACTCGGTACAATTTGTAGGAGATATGAAATTAAGAGGTTTACATTGTTTGTAATCAATCAAATTAAATTAAAGAAGGCCCTTGATACATTTGAGGCAAATCAAGAAAATCTCTCATTGATGGTTAGGATGGAGAATTTCCAATCTAGGGATATTTTTACTAAACATGACTGGTTTCTCAAATTAGAAGGCCGAAAGGACCAAATGCTTATGACAACGATGGTGTGTCGATCCATGGACATGGAAGATCTGCACTTTTAAAGAAGAGGTGGAGGATTCTTGTCAAAGGCATTGGATACTTTCATTATCGACGATACAGGCACAAGAACCTTGCGGGGCACCCAACTTTTCAAGAGCATTGAAGAGAATCCCACGATATATTGCTTGTTGTTATCACCAAAAATTGATCATCTAGCTATAACTTACTAGATGGATCGAAGTATACCATGTAGGTCCAATTTTACCATAATAAAATCACTTTAACTATAAGAAATTACTTAATAAACCACATTTGTTAACTTATTTCTGGTTAAACCCATGAAGAATAATTAAATAAATCATTATTTATTTAATTATCTTCTAAGAATAATTAATTAAACCATTGTTTAACTAATATTCCTTGTCATATTTGACCCAGTAATGAGAAATAAATAGATAAATCATTATTTTTCTTTTTTTTCTCTAGGAATAATTAATAAATCATTATTTAGTTATTATTCCTTGTCAAGTTTGACTAAATCCTCTAGGAATACTTAAATAAACCATTATTTGTTTATTATTCCCTAACCACATTCCTTGAGATGATAAATAAATCATTTATTTATTTATTATTTCTAAATAAACGTATTTAACCAATATAAATACATTTTCCCTCAAACCAAATATAACAAAATATTCCAAATGGTTAATTCTAGAATCTGGTTAATAATATTTTATTATTTTCCATTATTCGAGAATAACCTAATATTTTGCTATAAATTGAAGGGTTTTACATTCATTGTTCACTTTTGATCATTTTCATTGTTTCACTCACTGTTGTAGCTCTAATTATTAGCATTGTTGCTCACCACTTTCCTTTTTCTTTTGAGTTCCCATTGAGCTCAAACATTTTGTTTGTTGAGTTTACACATTGTGGAGAAGAGAGAGGCTCTACAAAGCTAAAGACATTGAGGATAGCCAAGAACCCATCCCACATAGGGGTATTGTTAGCATTATTTGTTCCCTTCATAGGTCTCATATAATAAAACATATTCCTTACATCTGGTTTCCATTGGATTATTGGAGTTATTTGCACTTATCTTACTATTCCATTTTACCGTTTAACTATTTATGTTGCGGAGATCAGGACTTTGGCAGATTTTGTTTCTATCATTTGCTGTAGATCCACAATGTTTTACAACCATTTTTACCATTAAGGCTGTTTTTCATCCACAGTCTAAAGTAGTTTATTTTTGTACACCTTCGAGGAGAACTCTAAAAAATAGATGGCAACTCTGCTGGGGGGAATTAGTTTTTCATTTAGCGACCAACAGATGGCGAATACACTACATTTTTAATTATGATTCATAAACCTGGGTGACCTTTAGTTTTCAGCTTAGGGTTTTTATTTTTTCAATCTCTTAATTTTGTTTACTAGCATTCTAACCCTAGATCAGTCAAATTTCTAACTTCCGAAAGTTTTCTGGTTATTTCCACAGGTGACAGGAACAACTGCACCAGAGATGAAAATTTTTTCCATGACTTGCAGCCCAATAATTGAGGAACAAAAATCAAACTTTTCAACCCCAAACCCATGATCTAGAGGTCCAAAGTTCACTTTTCTAGCCCAAAAATGTGTGATCTTCCCTAAAACAGGCCAGTACCTACAATTTTAGGGTTTGTGGGAATTTTTCTAATCAGTTTCTAGGTTTTCCCGAGAGCATGTTGTTGGGTTGGTTGACCACTATCTTAGCCCGCTTAGGCCTTGACCTACTCTGTTTTTCTCGTCTAAGTGGAATTTAGCCGCCTAGGGATTCTAGTATACTTCCACCTTTGTGGGAGGCGTTCAGCTGAGTAAGAAGTCTGAGTTATTGCAGGGCTTTCAGCCATACATTTCAGATTTGTACATTTCTTTTTCAGATCTTTAAGGATAGGTTGTTTCCATCCATAGTTCCCTCTTGAACCTTGTTTGGTAATTTGCCTTAAGGTGTGACTGTTTGCCCTAGGTTCCACACCCGTTGTCCTATCTTTTGTAGTGATTTTCCTCAATGGTCTTTTGTTTTTGTTGTACCACTTTCTAGCAACATAGTGTCATTTGATCCCAACCACACTGACGCTTAGATCTCTTGGCCATTTTAGTGTGTTTTCAGTTGATTTCTCCACCAACCAACACAATTTTGCAAACCTAGTTTGGGTGGCGTTTAGATAGTTGATTTGTTTTTTATTTTTTGTTTTTAATTTCAATTTATTTACAACATTTCAACAATCCTTTCCTTTTTCTTTTTTCAAACATGATCGGGGCCTAATTAATAAACACACATATTTTCACACACAAGCACACCTTAAGCGAAGGGAACTTGGTTAACACCACCAACCCAAGACTTAACTTAATTAATTTATCTCCCCAATAGAGATAGAGACATTTTGTTTATCTCCCTTCACCATTTCTATGTTACTTTTGTCTCATAACCATTGCACCACCATGGCATTTGTCACAGACTTTTAGGTCTCCATCCTCAATTTCTGATTGGACGTAGTACTCCTCCTTGCAAGGTTTGAGTTATTCATCCCCCGAGTCCCCACAACAACTCTTCTTCTGGTTCATCTGATTCCTCATCTGATTTAGAGCCTCCTTCTCCGCATACCGTCACCATGTCAAGACCCACACCAAGAGAAAGAAACCAACTTGGTGGTGGCTCCAGTTCTATCCCAATAGTCACATCTAGTAGAACTGTTACAAGAACTATTGCGGTAGACCCTTTTCTACCTTTCATGGCTGGGTTAATTCTCCCAGATTTTAACTAGTTGATTAACAACCCCATACAACATGATGCTAGTTGGATAGCTATGCCCACTAAGCTTCATTCAAACATTCCCATGTTTGAGGGTAATTCTAGAGAGGACCCCACTAATCTCATCTACTACTTCCATATGTGATGTTCATCTAATTCCATCACCAATGACTCCATTCGTCTTCGGTTGTTCCAATGCACACTCACTGGAGATGTTGCGAAGTGGTACATTGATCAGCCCTCTGCTTCTCATTCCACTTTTCTGATGCTTGATAAAGCATTCCTTTCATATTTATAGTTACCTATCCAATACGACATTGGTACGAAGCTATTAACTACATTTTGTCAATCCTCTACCACCCGTCTTTCCAATCATGTCTAGGAATGTCATAGAAGGAGTGTAGAGTCCAAGGAATCTCTTACCTTAACACCCTTTCTTCCTATATTTCTTCCCCTTTTCCTATACTTATCACCTAAATAATTTAATAGACACAAGGTTTAGTTAAAGGTAAGCATTTGCATGTCTTCTTCTTCATATTTTACTATATACCTTATTGTTTTGTTAAAGTATGCATTCAGCTACGGAATTGGCCTGTTTCTGCAGATAATCTGGATTTCTGCAGCTACCTCCATTGTTCACAGTGTTCAAAATCTCTAGCTGAGTGAAGGAATATACATATGGATAAGGAATAATCCCCTCGTGGATTCCTTCCTATTCCCTTGAACCAATTCATCAAGAAGGTCACATGATAACACAATCAACCCCAAAGTCAACTGCAAGATTATCGTCGTGTTAGGTCCCTATAATACTAGTGATTCCCCCATTAATATTGTCATTTTATCCCTTATTGTTATTATTGTGGCCCATAGAATCCCACTATTGTTATTTTTGTGCCTTTATATTATTATTGTTAGGCCGGCTTGGTTATATTGTGACCCCTTAGACTCCTATATATAGAAAAGAGGTTTTGTCATTTCTATCATCCAAGAATTGTTCATTTGTGTAATTTAAAGGAGTTTGACCCCTCGAAGAGGCTGAATTCTAAGGCATTGGTCTATATTTTCTATCTTTTTGTGAGCTTCTTTCATAACATTTGGTATCAAAGCTTTGGATTCTAGGGTTTCGCTGCTACAAACAGGTCATTGTAGAAATTTTTCTATAAATTTTTTTCTGCAATGTTTCAAAAGTGAAAAAAAAACCCATTTGATAGGAAATCATGCTGAACCTAGGGTCCTAATTTCATATCTTGTCTCGCTATATTTTCGAAGATATGATTCGAGGAAGTTAGGGTTTTTGCAAGATCTAGAATTTCATCTAAAATAGGTCATTGTGGAAGGTTTGCTATAGCACTTTCTCTACAAAGTTCCAGAAGCTAACAAAAAAACCCATTTTAGATGGAATTCGTCTGAACCATGGATCCATATGGCTCACTATATTTGTGGAGATATAATCTAAGGAAGTTAGGGTTTTTGCAGACCCCCGAATTACATTCCAAACATGTCACCTTGGGAAAATTGTCATAACTTTCTCTCTGAGCATCAGATTGAATTTGCGTAAAAAGTTACAGAAAGAGGATAGTTTGTAGTGTTTTCAGTACCATTTTCAGAACCTAAGGTTGAAATAGTGACCCACAGCATGTCGTACAAGTTCGCTCTATTGAACAAGTCTATACTTAGGTCATCGTGGGAGAGTTGGCATAACTCTTCATTGGAGAATCCAATCTTGATCAGAATTGCGGAGTTAGAAATATTACTCAAAGGGTTATCGCAGAAAGAAATTTTAGACCTTGGAGATCCAAAATTAGAGAAATACATCAAATTCAATATCAAGCTCCTACAAAGTGAAAAAAAAAAAGGTGTGTAGTTTTTTTAAAATTTTTGCATAAGCTTGGTTTGAAAAATTAGTTTGAAGGAATTCAAAGGGCATAGTGAAGCATTATTATTAGTAATTGATGCCCTGAAGAAAGAAAATGGAAACACCTAGTAAGCAACCTGAAAGCTCTAGAAGCATGACTCTTGAAGAAGAGGAAGAAATGCAACATGGTATATCAAAATAATGAGACCAAATGTAACAAATGTCACTCACACAAAAGGTAACAGAATCTAAGATGGATGGTTTAAAGAAAGACGTAGAAGCTAAGATGTATGGCGTGGAAGCTAAGATGGATGGTTTAAAGAAAGGCGTGAAAGCTAAGATGGATGGTTTAAGGAAAGGCGTAGAAGCTAAGATGAATGACGTGGATGCTAAGATGTACAACCTAGAAGCTAAGATGGACAACGTGGAAGCTAAGATGGATGATTTGAAAACACATTTGAAGACAGATTTGAAGACAAGCATGGAAGATTTGAAGACATATTTGACAAAGTTTCTATAAGAAATGCTTACTAATGGTAAAAGGGTAGTAAAGGAAACTCATGATGAGAAAAAAATAAATGTTAATCATGATTTCATAGACTCTAATGTTGGATCAAAGAACCACCATGTTCCAAAGATTGATATGAGGAAGTTTGATGGCAAGGATCCCAGAACATGGACACTACAAATGGAGAAAAGTTTCAATCTCCATAATATGCAAAACACACAAAAGGTACGCATTGCAACTTTGTATTTGGAACCAAATCAGTTTGTATGGTATCGATGGCTTTGCTCTCGTAAACAAATTGTCACTTGGCTATTTTTATGGATGAAATGATAGCATATTATGTGGATACAAAAATCAACACTTTTTTTAGCCAATTGATAAATCTCAAACAAAAGGGTTCAATGATGGAGCAGATTGAGGACTTCCAAAGATTGAATATAGGGATAAAAGATATTCTAGAGGAGCATAGGATTGATGTGTTCATAGGGACTTTAAAAGATAACATCCAACATGAGGTTCACCTGTGGGAACCAGATTCATTGGAGAAGGCATTCAGGATTGCAATAAAAATGGAAAGCAAAATTATGGGAAGAAGGAAGCCTACCACTCACAATCATAAAGATGGAAGTTTTTCTTCCCCTGGCCATCGACAACCTACAAGCTTGACACCACAAAAATAGGAAGAAAAAAGAGCAAAAGGGCTTTGTTACAGTTGTGATAGAAAATACACTAAAAATCATAAGTGTGCCGAGAAGAAATTATTTTACATAGATTGTGAAGAGGAGGAAGAAAAGGAACAAGAAACGTCAAAAGAAGAGGATATACACCATGAAAAAACCCTAGAAAAAAGAAGAAATGAATTCAACCATATCTTTTATTGCATTGGCTAGAATTACCACTCCTCAAACTATCAAGATAGAAGGGAATATCACGAAGAAAAAGGTAATAGTGTTGATTGATTTGGGAAGTACCCATAACTTTATTCATTTTAAGATAGCCAAAGAATTGAATTGCTTCCTATATCCAGCATCAGAGTATCAAGTGATGGTTGCAAGTGGAGGAACCATAAATTTCTCATGAAAGTGCCATAATATCAAGCTATCCATGGGAGAATATGTATTGAATAGCCCAATGCTTTCCATTTCAATGGGTGGTGCTTATGTTGTACTAGGAGTCCAATGGCTATAATCCTTGGGTACAATAGATTTTAATTTTCAAGAAATTTTCATGAAATTCTTTGCAGAAGGAAAGGAAGTTGAATTAAGGGGTATTGCAGGGAAACCGAGAAAGATAATTAGCTCTAACAGAATGACAAAGCTTCTAAAGAAAGAACAAAGAGGCATAATTGCACAATTACATTCACTAGAGGTTCCCACATCAAAACCATCCATTTCTCCAGATCTCCAAAAAGTCTTGGACAATCATTCCAAGGTATTTGAGACTCCCAAAGGCTTCACACCTATTTGTGATCATGATCATGCTATCAACTTGATTCCAAGAAGTGTTTCTCCAAACATCAAGCCTTACAGATATCCCTGTGTCCAAAAGAGTGAAATTGAATGTATGGTTGCAGAAATGCTAGAGGCTGGTATAATTCAACCTAGTCAAAGTTCTTTCTCTACTTCAGTAGTATTGGTTCACAAGAAGGATGGATCATGGTGCATGTGTCCAGATTATAGGGAGCTCAACAAGCTCATTATTAAAGATAAACTTTCCATTGATATCATTGATGAATTATTGGATGAATTGCATGGATCAATTTACTTCAGCAAGTTGGATCTTCGCTCAGGATATCATCAAATTAGAATGAAGATTGAAGAAATTCCAAAAACAACATTTATAACTCATGAGGGTCATTATGAATTTTTGGTCATGCCTTTTGGCCTTAATAATGCACCTTCTACATTTCAAGGTTTGATGAATTCCATTTTCAAACACTTAGAAAATTTGTGCTAGTATTTTTTTATGATATACTAATCGACAACAAGTCTTGGAAGGATCATGTCTGACATGTTGACATGGCGCTCAAAATATTTGAGAAGAAAAATTTCTATGCAAAAATCTCCAAATGTTTCTTTGGGGTACAAGAGGTGGAATATTTGGGTCATATTGTATCTCATGAAGTTGTTAAGGTAGACCCTAGAAAAATTAAAACCATTAAGGAATGGAAAATCCCCACATCCATAAAGCATCTACGAGGATTTCTCGGGTTGACAGGGTATTATCACAAGTTTTTTAAGAATTATGGGAGAATAGTAGCACCTCTAAAAACATTATTGAAGAAAGATGCATTCTTATGGACTCCAGAAGCAACAAAGGCATTTGAACATCTTAAAGAGGCAATGTGCCAAGAACTAATCCTAGCTACACTAGACTTCACAAAAACCTTTATTGTGTAATGTGATGCCTCAGGAAATGGAATTAGAGCTATTTTAATGCAAGAAGAAAGACGGATTACTTTTGAAAGCAGTCCAATCAAAGGAAAGTATTTACACAAAGCTATTTATGAGAAGGAAATGTTGGAAATACTACATGCACTTAAGAAATGGCGACCCAACCTAATGGGAAGACACTTCAAGGTAAAAACAGATCATGATAGTCTTAAATACTTTTGAGAACAAAGATTATCTTCAGAACAGCAACAAAAATGGGTCACAAAGATGTTTGGCTATGACTTTGAAATCGTCTACAAAAAAGGGAAGCAAAATGTTGTGGCAGATGCACTCTCAAGAAACGATGAAGATGTGGAAGCATTTCTTTGCGCCATTTCTATTATCCAGCCAGATTGGATAAAAGAAGAAAGGGATGAATGGAAGAATAATGAGGAAGTATGGGCACTCATTCAAAAAATACAACAAGATACCAGTACATCTGATACATTTAGCTGGAAAAATGATTTGTTATGGTATAAGGATCGGTTATACTTATGTAAGAATTCCCAACTCAAACAAAACATTCTTATGGAATTGCACACCTCTCCTTTAGGAGGGTACTCAAGATTTCTAAGAACCTACCACAGGGTTAAGAAGGATTTTTTTGGGATGGCCTTAAATTGGACATTCAAAAGTTTGTGGCAGAATGTTTTGTTTGCCAACAAAATAAAGTAGAAACAATTAACACCCTAGAACTATTACAACCTTTATCGATTCCAAGCCAACGTTGGGAGGAAGCTTCAATGGATTTTATCATAGGTTTACCCAAGTCTGAAGGAACGAGTGTTATCATGGTGGTAGTTGATAGACTTACCAAGTATGCACACTTTTGTGCATTATCTCATTCATTTAAAGCGAGTAAAGTTTCAACTTCATTTATGGAAACAATTCAAAAGCTACATGGAAACCAAAAGATTATTGTAAGCGACAGAGATCCCATTTTCCCTGGAAATTTTTGGACAGAATTTCTTTCTTGTCTTGGTACTCAGTTAGCTCATAGCTCATCTTATCATCCTCAATATGATGGGCAAACTGAGATAGTAAGCAAATTTTTGGAAGGATATCTTTGTTGCTTTGTATGGGATAAACAGACACAATGGGTCAAATGGTTGCATCTAGCTGAATGGTGGTATAACACTTTTGATCTAGATTTAAACAAGGACGTAACAAATAACATAGATAACCATAAACACAGAGATGCAGCAGAAATAATACTTCATTCCATTAATGTAAAATACTGATATATGCTTACAAACAAAAATGGAAATAAACCAGCTAGGGCGATGGTAGCTTATCTTGGATAATAGATGTGGCAGCTACATGCCTCTGAACTGTGTTACAATGAGTCTCGAAGGCCTATTTATTGTTGAGAAACAATGGAAAACCCTTAACATCCCAAAACCTAACCCTAGAAGATGAAATGCCAAATTGTGGGCCTCGTTTTAGGTAAGTTGGTACATCAACTTCCCGAGGTCGTATCTTTGGCACCCGACCTTCATTTGATGTGTGAAATAGCTTGTTAGAAAGATCTGTCCAAGCACTACAACATTGGGAAGAGCAACATCTATCCATGGACCCATGTTGCTCCCATATTTCCCAAAAAACGTCATTTAGGGCCTCAAAACGGCTTTGGAAGTTCAGGACCTGAAAAACTGCTAAAAATAGTAAATTGTGCTACAATTATGGAAACTGAAAAAATAAAAGAGATAGTTGTGGGTGTCCAAGTGGGATAGGTGGGTGGCCACCAACATCCACCTGCATCATTCCTCACCCCTTAGGAAGCATGGTCCCCATTGCATTGAGTTCCTTCATTTTCTGCACTTGGTCCCTGGTGAGTTGTTCTACAATCTCGGATGTGTCCAGTAATGGTGCGAAGCATGGTCGATGGTAGTACACATTGAACACTTGGTATAGGGGAAGGAATGGAGGAATGCTATGCTCCAAAGCATTATTTCCCACAACCTTGGTAATGGTGTAAAGACCATGCTAGCATGGTCGGAGCTTTTGATGGGCTCTTATAAGGCATTCTTTCTCGAGATGCAACCAAGCTTTGTTTCCCACCTGAAGCTTGTGTGGTACCCCTGTGGGTGAGGATAATTTGTTCTTGTGTTCTTTCATGACCGTATCCCTCTACTGCATGGAGGAACCCTTCACAGGGGTCATGGATGTGGTGACGATCTTCCCCTTACTTTGGGAGCGAACCAGACATAAAATTAATTTCCTAGTCTGGGAGACGATCTTGCTGCATTTCTTAGCAGAGATCAAAGAGGTGGCAGTAGGTGGGGCTACCTCTGGTATCCTGTATAATGAATTGCCCAAAGTAATAATAACAATGCGAGGCCTTGACCCATACACATTATGTCGCCTCCACAAGTATGGCTGGCCAAATAGTACATCACAAACATCTGGAGGTGCAACATCACACTATACCTCATTTGTGAAGGGCTTGATGTTGTAAGGAAGGTGGCACTACTGGCAAACTCGGAGATCTTGTCCTTGGTGAAGCCACCTGATACTGTATGGCTGTGGGTGTGGTGTAATCGGTAGGCCCAACCACTTCATGATCTCTACTGAAATCAGGTTCTTTTGGCTGCCATTGTCGATAATGAATTCCAGTGGTGAACCCTTCACCCACATCTGTGAGTGGAAAAGATGCTCCCCCTCCTCTGGATCTTCTGGCTCATTCTTCTTGATCTTGGTAGTGGCAACAGTGACATTGGGCTCCACATTAGTGATTTGCTTCCCTTTGTCATTCCGCTTGTCGAGTTCTAAGGGTCGAAACATGCATCTGATTTGGAAGCCTTCAACTCGGCCACCAGTGACTACTTGGTTTGACACTCACTTGTGTTGTGAGTGGGGCTCTTATGAAACTCACACCACTTTCCGGTGTCCTTCTTTGACGTCGTGGTGTTGTTCTTTTCTTGCGGCTTCAACGGGTTGTCTTGGGTCACCCCACCTTGGCTTTGTCCTTTGTTCTTCGGATTCGCAAATCCAAAGTCTCGCTTCTTCTGTTTGAACTTTTACTCAATTTTGACAGCGTATTGGTATGTCGTGCTAAGCAAGGAGATGTTTAGGAAATCCATCTCTTCCTGGATGTATCTATGTAGGAAGCCAAAGTATTTGAGTACCAAATGTAGCTCAGAATCTTTGATACCAATTGTGTACGAAGGGTATGAAAAATGTTTGTGAAATCCGGCACATCTTGGTCCTGTCCTTGCCGCAGCATGGTCCACTTTATGTATTTGTCCTCATAGCTTTTGACAGGGTAAAATTGCTCCTTAATGGCATCCCAGAAGGAATTCCAAGTGTGTGTGGCTGAGAATAGTGAGTCTGTACTTTCATCCTTCTACTTGCAGTAGGTTTCCCACCAGTCCTTGACATGGGGAGCTGCTTTGAGAAGAGAAAAAACAATCCTTTCCTGACTAGAAAATTCATGAACAAAAAAATGACCCTCTATCAGATTTAACCATTTATCTACGTCATCTACATCTATCTCACCCTTGAATATGGGGATTTAAAAATTAACTTGTGCCTTAAAGGGCGTGGTGTTTCCAGAGTAGCTACTGGAAGCCGATACGTCACTTTTGGGTAGCCACTGAAGGATCTGGGCAAATTTGTCCATCATCATGTTCCTTTTTCACTCGAGGGCTTCTTCGAGCAAGATTTTGATAGGATCTCCTGCCCCCTCGTCTTTCTTTTTATCCGCCATGGGAGGCCGTCGGGATTTGTGAGGCTAGTCTTGCAAAGGTTCGACCAGTTCAAGCCCTAACTCCTTATATCCCGACCTCATTGGGGACATCCAAAGAAAAACAGAGAAAAGGTAGACCGCTCTAATACCACTGATCTGGATTTAAACAGGAACGCAACACATTACATAGATAACCATAAACACAGAGATGCAGCAGAAATATTACTTCATTTCATTAATGTAAAATACTAAAATATGCTTACAAACAACAATGGAAATAGACCAGCTAAGGCGATGGTAGCTTATCTCTAAGAAGAGATGTGGCAGCTACATGACTCTGAACTGTGTTACAATGAGGCTCAGAGGCCTATTTATTGTTGAGAAACAATGGAAAATCCTTAACATCCCAAAACCTAACCCTAGAAGATGAAATGCCAAATTGTGGGCCCTGTTTTGGGTAAGTTGGTACATCAACTTCTCGGGATCGTAACTTTGGCACCTGATCTTCGTTTGATGCGTGTAATAGCTTGTTAGAAATATCTATCTGAGCACTACAACTTTAGGAAGAGAAAACACGTCCATGGACCCATGTTGCTCCTAGATTTCCAAAAAACATCGTTTAGTGCCTCAAAATGGCTCCAGAAGTTCAAGACCCAAAAAGCTACTAAAAATAGTAAATTGTGCTACAATTAGGGAAACTGAAAAAATGAAAGAGCCAGTTGTGGGGGTCCAAGTGGGATAGGTGAGTGGCCACCAACATCCACCTGGATCAACTTCCTTCCATACTGTAACAAAAATGACCCCATTTATGGCACTTTATGGATATCATCCACCATCCATCACATCATATTTAAGAGAAAATTCTAAGGTTCAAGTAGTGGAAGATGACATGGAGCATCAGCAACAAGTTCTCCATCTCTTAAAGGATAATCTCAACTTGGCACATAATAGAATGAAATAGCAGGCAGATCAACATCGCATCGAAAGAAGTTTTGATGTAGGTGATTGGGTATTCCTACAGCTACAACCATATAAACAAATGTCCCTAAATCAAGCTAAGAAGGATAATAAATTATCACCAAAGTATTATGGTTCGTACAAGGTGTTGCAAAAGATAGGTACTATGGCATACAAATTGGAGCTTCCTGCAGCTTCCCGAGTGCACCCAGTTTTCCATGTTTCTTGCTTAAAGAAGGTTATAGGTGACAAGATTCTAGTTCAAATAATATTGCTAGAACTTGACGACGAAGGAAAAATCATATTGGAACCTGAAGCAGTCAAAGAAACAAGAACTCGACAACTATGAAATCGATCAATTTAAGAGTATCTCATCAAGTGGAAGAACTTACCCATTGAAGATTCCACATGGGAGGATGAGAATTTTATACAAAAGCATACAGAACTACTCAAGAGTTGAGGACAACACTTTTTTGAAGGAGAGGGGCATGTTAGGTCCCTATAATACTAGTGATTCCACCATTACTATTGTCATTGTATCCCTTATTGTTATTATTTTGCCCCATAGAATCCCACTATTGTTATTTTTGTGCCTTTATATTATTATTGTTAGGTCAACTTGGTTATATTATGACCCCTTAGACTCCTATATATAGAAAGAAGGTTTTGTCATTTGTATCATCCAAGAATTGTTCATTGGTTTCATGTAAAGGAGGTTCCCCCCTTGAAGAGGATAAATTCTAAGGCATTGATCTATCTTTTCTATCTTTTTGTGATCTGGTTTCATAACATGCCGGGACAGAGTCCGAGTTGTCACGAAATCTTATCGGTTTACTTTTCTGAATAGAAAATCAATTGTTTATCAATATAGTTTGATTGAAATAAATATATTTAGGCTTGAAATTCTCATAATGTTATGCCGCAAATTATTATAAAAACTAGGGCCACTCTGTGTTTCGGGTGCCCACCGATTTATGTAATTTTTGAGAACAATTGGTTAAGACTTGTCTGCAAGTAGTATACTTGGTTTCATGTTTTCTATATGCTGTGTTGATTGGAGAATTTCGACTGATTCGTGCAAGGCTCCTATGACCAGTACAGGTCTTTAACTGATTGCACTTACATTTATTTTATTACTTAATCATAGATGCTCTGTTTTGTGTGTTGAAATGAATTCACCATTGAATCATTGTATGCATAAGAATTTTCCTTTGCTTTATACATAGTTTAACTCTATCATTTTATTTTCGCTTTATCTGGTACAGTGTGACCATTTTCATTTGCTTTCTATTTAGTGTAGTTCAACTGTTTCATTTCATAGCATAGTTTCTTTTCAGAATGTCTTGTTTGGATGAGGTTTAATAAGTAAAAGAGTGACAGTATTTTCCTTAGCAATTAAATTTAGACACCATTAATTTACAATTTTATACAATAGATCTCTCCTACACATAGTAAATTAGATCTGGTTGCAACATAAAAATTCAAGACAAAAATACAAAATAGTCTAACACAAGTAGAGTCTAGAATCACTCTCATATCATCCATATATTGATTCAATAGAGAGTAACTCCTAAGAAGACTAGCTAACAACTTTAGGGATCAAGACATTAATATAATAAACAATACCATCTCCACACTAATTCTAAAGTTTAGACTCTAATAGGAACATAATGACATCAAATAACTTCTAACACATATAGTGCACTTGTGCTTCATCGGTATACTTGTTGTGGTCGATAATTTATCATTGATAATTCAAGGCATTAAATTGGGCCAACATTTTGACACCATTGCTGGGGAAGTATCAATAGAAGTTAGAAAACAAATCATTAATTCAAAATATGATATGCGTAGGGATAGAGACTCTAGAGGTAGATTTGTAGGGTGAGGAATAAGTCTAATTCCCACAAATCCACTCACTTCATCACGATTTCAAGATTCCACACCACCTACTCAAACCCAAATTCTGTTTAGAGGTCAACAAAGACTTCCTGAAGTCTCAAGATCAGAAATCCAATCCATAACTTCACCTACTTCATCTACTGAAGCTGTAATTGAAGAAAATCCTACATCCCCAACTACAGGAGTAATTTTTCTATCCTCCACTAGTGGACAAATTTTGGGAGAAGAATTAGAAGTTCCTAGTGAAGAAAGGGAACATGAAACTTATTTTGAACAACCATTGATAGAATAACCAAAAGAATTACAAGAACACTATATTAGTTATGAGGAATCTATCATGGTTGAAGAAGGGGAAGGAGAGGTACACAATGTCAATGGTGAAGAAAATAGGATTGGAGGAGGTAGAGGTATAGGTAGAGGAAGAGGTGGAGATAGGAACAGAGGAGGGGGTATCGGTAGAGGAAACCAAGATGCTTTTGTATTTCCTATTCTTGATGAAAATACTACCCTCACAATGAAAAATATATCACCCTCAATTCTTCCTAATTTCCATGGAAAAAGAAATTAAGAGTCGAAGACATTTCTCTTCGAATTTGAGGTATTATGCAGATCATATGACTATCTGCATGATGCTAAAGAACCAAAATTGTTCCCTGCTACCTTAAAAGATGCAACATTAAAATGGTTCATGAATCTAGGAGGGCATTCCATAACAACATGGGGACAAATGAAAGAGGCTTTCTTAGGTAAATATAGAGATTATTGTATCCCTAGCAACCTTAAAGATGAAGTCTTCAAAATGACACAAAAAGAGGAGGAAAATCTTGAAGATTTAGTAAAAATATTTGTCTACAATGTTAAAAGAGAAAAAATGGACAATTTTGATGAGGAAAATTTAAAATCCCTCCTTCTCAAAGCTATTAAATTTGAATGGATCGATCTCCTTAACCTAACCAGGAAAGGAGATATTTCTCAACTACCATCTGTAGATATTTGTGATTTATGTGTACATATCTCAAGGGGTAAAGTACGAGTTGGAAGGAGTCCTAGAGACCCTCTCTTATCAAGAATTAATAAATCTACAGCTTGGACAGTCAGTAGGGCAGAATTAGGAAGTTTTCTTGACACCTTTAAGAAAGATATTTTAGGGAGCCTAAGTGAGCAGATAGACACCCTTAAAATACAAAACAAGAAAAATTCTGAAAAAATGTTGCATTATCTATTTTATGTCCTAAATGTTGAAAGAAACATGCTCTAAGAGAGTATCCCTTAGATTTAAAAGCCATAGAAACTTGTGTCATATGTGCACATAATCATGATACAAAGGAATTCCCTTCTTTACCAGGTCTCAAGGTTGTATTTAATGATGAAGGAATACTAGAACAAGTAGACCCTCTTTACTTTATAGCCAAGAGACCATGGTAAAACCCATAACCAAATCAACCACAAGGGTTTCGACCACAACAAGTTTCTCAGTCTTCACAAAATAATTGGAATCCATCTTGGCCGCCTTGGGCTCAACCACAGTCACAATATTGGAATCAAGGATGGCAAAATCCTTATGGGGTTTATGCTCAATATCAACAATATTCACCATCATATCTTCCACCATAACTTCTACCCAAATCTAATCAAATTCCCCAAGCTAATCAATTACCGCAAATTCAAGTTCAAAATCAAAACCTAGAGCCCTCCCTACCATTTCCACAAAAACCAAATCAACTACCCGCTCAACCACTTCCGAATCCTAATAATAAAATATCACAATAACCTGTGTACAACATGGAAGGGAAGAATCCTCAAACTTATGTAATAACTCCACTAGATCTAAATAATGTCCAATTAAGGTCTTGAAGAGTGTTACAAAGATAACCCCCTGTTGTCATACAGGAAACAAGACCAAATCATTAGAAGCACAAAAACCAATTAGAATAAGGAGAGACCTCTCTCCCTAAAAAAGAGAATAAACAAACATAAAATGTTCCAATCAATACTCCCATCATAGAAGAACCCTCGGTATCATTTAGACCACCTTTCCCTCAATGGTTGAAAATTGATGAAGGAGTAGAAAAACAAATTGTCTTTCCTGATTACAATATGATGGATGAATTGATAAATGCCTGCATCAAGATTCCTTTATTACAAGCCATAAAATAAATACCAATCCTTCTGAAAAAAATTAAGGAACTAATTACCCAAAGATTAGGAAGAAAAATAAAAGACATAAAAAGAATTCAATTAGTCGGAAAAATTGCAGACATTATGATGGGGAAGACGACAATTCAAAGATATTTAGATCTAGGAAGCCCCACTGTAAAAATTCACATCAATGGAAACGAAATACCAAACACATTGATTGATCTAGGAGTAGCCATAAACATAATGAGTAAACAAGTTATGGAGACACTTAGGCTCCCTAACCTTCAATACACACCAACCTTATTACAATTAGAAGATAGGTCTATGACTAAACCTGATGGTGTGTTGGAAGATGTTTGTGTATCCTTAGATTCTTGGGAATATCCTATTGATTTCATGGTGTTAACACCCAAGAATAATTAGGAGGACATCTATTAATTATAGGGAGGCCTTGGTTAGCCATAGTTGATGCTTTCATCAATTGTAGATCAGGTGACATGTTTATCTCATATGGAAATTCTACAAAAAAATTTACATTATACCCTCCTACAAGAACAACAATAGACACAGAAAATGAAGAATGGATAGAGGATGAAGATGATATAAAACCTATTTTTACTACTGAACAAGTAAGAGAGGAAGACCAAATTTTAAACCTACTAGAAAATAATGAATCTTCCTCACATTATGATCATAGTCAAAATGAGTATCTCTCATCTAAACAGGTATCATTTCTCTCCATGGAAAAATTTGGGAATTCTTTGAGAGAAACCGTTCTAGGAAAAACCTTGAATGTTAATGAAAACTTGGAAGAATGAGAAAGGAATCAATAGGTAGAAGTTTTACAGAAACATTCTTCTGCTTTTGAATGGGAATACACTGATATGACAGGGATTGATCCTAAAACTTGCATACATCATATCTACATTGAACAGAGTACAAGACCAGTTAGACAACCTCAACAAAGAATGAACCCAAATTTAAAAGAAATTGTTAAGGAGGAATTGCAAAAGTTGTTAAATGTAAATTTCATTTATTCGATATCCAATAGTCAGTGGGTTTCACCCCTAGTAATTGTTCCAATGAAAAAAAGAAAATGGAGAGTATGCATCGATTATAGGGAATTGAATAAAGCAACATTAAAAGACCACTTTCCACTACATTTCATAGATCATGTCTTAGACACATTAGCAGGAAAAATATTTTTCCTTGTTATATGGGTCTAGTGGATATAATCAATTCAGGTAGCCTTTGAAGATCAAGATGAAGCCACATTCACTTGTCCATGGGAAACTTATGCTTACCGAGTATTTCCCTTTGGATTTTGCAATTCTCTAGCAACATTCCAAAGAGCAGTCCTCGTAATTTTCTCTGATCTTATTCGCGATTGTGTGGAAGTGTACATGGATGATTTCATAGTTTATGGGGATTCTTTCAATGAAGCATTGGAAAATTTAGAAAAAGTTTTAATAATATTTAAGGAAACAAATCTCTCGTTAAGCCATGAAAAACGTTTCATGATGTTTAACGAAGGAATTTTCTTAGGTCACCATATTTCAGGAGAAGGAATTAAGGTGGACTCATCTAAAGTTGAGGTCATTTCTAAGTTATCAGTGCCAAATCTTCAACTAGATGTTAGAAGTTGTCTTGGTTCTATTGGATATTACAGAAGGTTTATAGAAAACTTTACAAAAATTGCATCTCTGTTTTTTAAATTACTTACCAAGGACTGTGAATTTAGTTGGGATTCTGAATGTCAAGCTGCCTTTGAAACTTTGAAAAAGAGAATTTCTGAAGCGCCTATCTTAAAAGGACCTAATGGGAAATTTCCTTTCCATATCTCAACGGATGCTTTAGATTTAGCCTTAGGATTTGTGTTACGACAAAAAGATCTTACTCCTTCTGCAATCTATTATAATAGTAAAAATTTAACTCCTACAGAGTTTAATTACACTGTAACTGAGAAGGAGTTTCTAGATATAGTTCATGCCATTAACAAGTTCAGACATTACATAAATGGATATGAAACGTTTGTTCACACAGACCATTTTTCCATTAGATACCTAATGAATAAACCAGCCACTAATGGAAGAGTAACCAGATGGCTCTTAATGTTACAAGAATTCAACATAACCATTCTAGATAGGCCCAAAAAACATAACACAATTGCTGACATTTTATCTAGAATTCAAAATGATAATAATGATCAACCTGTAGAGGTTAAATTTCCTGATGAATACATTTTTGGAGTATCTACTAAATCACCTTGGTATGCAAATATTGCTAACTATTTAGCTACAGGAAAAATGCCATTTCATTTGTCTCCTAGAGAAAAGAGGAGAATAGTCCACAATAGCACATCTTATTCATGGATAAATGAAGAGTTATACAAGACAGGACCAGATCTCATCATCAAAAGATGTGTTAGAGAGGTTGAAATACCATAAATACTTAAATATTTTCACGATGAGCCATGTGGAGGTGTGGTAAAGTAAAATTATAAGTGCAGACAAAAGCAAATTCCTCTAGCCCGATGATGGGTCTAGCCACAACAAATACATTCTATGGAAGATTTCCTTAGGTTAGAACCAATTAAGAGGACCTACCTCTTAGTACACTTATCCCATTTTATGATGTCCTTGCTTGCTTTCTCTAGTTATCTCTCGCTTCCTTCTTCAAGCTCCTAAAACACGTAAACAACAACAAACAACAACTGTGATAATAGACAAATTGTAATTCAACCTACTTAACAAGTCAAGAAACATTAAGCCATGAATATGTAAGATGAAAAAACATGTAGGAAATCAATCAATAGTTGCATATATATTGATATCAAAAATTTATTACAACCATTTTCTTGACGTTGCGGTTCTCCTCCGAAAACACCAGGTTCCCACTCACTTCTGCTAGCATTCCATGATGGCCTCAATCAACAATAGTTTTAAGGATCTTCCCTTTTGGATTCACTCCAAACCAAATCAAACTTCTCCCTTACACAACTAGATAGCTACAATTATGAATATCTTGTTGTTTACTCCAAACCAAAATAGCACTAGCACACCAACATTAACACTACAACACTAGCTTATGCTTGGGAAAAATGGAGGTTTATATAGCATGAATGGATGGGAGATGGATCCTCTTCCCATGGGAGAAGGTCTTATCCCTTGAGGTAGTTCCATCATTATAGGGGAAAGGAGCCCAAACTGACATCCTCGACCCCATCCGGCCAAACCATTTACTAGACTTCCATTACAAAGCTTCTAGAGCTGGAAGCTTCGACTCCTAATTTAAAAAACTTTCCGTAACAGGACTGGAGCGACTGGAACACAACTTAGTCACTCTAGTTGTCACTAGGGATAGTGCTAATCTCTGCACATCGGAGAGGGGGGGACAAAGGCCATTAGCGCCAGTCTTGTAAACTGGGCAAAGTAGAAGTTTAAGGGGAAATGGTGCAAAAGGGAATTGATCTTCTCATGAAGAGGGACACAATGGGAGTTTCTTCATGAAGGAAAACCATGTGGGGTTCACTGTAGAGGTTCCCTAGGATCAAGGAATGGGGAGTACAGGGATAGTGACAAAATTTTGTGTAACAGATGCCCCCTAAAGTGTGAAGGTCGAACTAGAGTGAGGGATGAAATTCTTTATGAATTAATGGGAGGAACCGTAGTCTGCCATAAGAAAACTTGCAAGCAAGTACATATACATATACATAATCGATAACTCGGTCAAATGATACATGAATTGTGGCATGGATGCAGCGATCCAGAGAATGATCATGTAAATGGATCTAGGTATGGGCACTGCCATCCGTGAAAGAGGATAATAATGAAACCAAGGTATGGTCACAACCATCCAATAATGAGAAGGATCACATATGATAACTCATGGTATGGACGTAGCCATCCATCTGAAAGAGACATGCATATCAACATAATCATGTCACATCACTTCACAACCTAGACTATTGTGATATGAGTCCAGGGTCTTGCGCTCCTAACATGACCCAATCAAAGTACAAATTTTAACATGTGAATAGATGTGTTGACGTCGAACATGCTAGAGAGTCGCTTGATTACTAGTCAATGATGTAAATTGTTAACAAGCGCGAGATAAACCACCAATAATGATAATGGTCCTCAAGGTAGTATTAGCACAATCCACGAAATGTTAATAGAGGAACTGAAGTCGAACACCCATGAAATCACTCGATCGAAAGCCAATGACATGAACTTGTCGTCGAGTGCAAAGAACTTACCATTAGGGCATGCAAGCTCTAAGGTATTGGAAGGGAGTCTCTTGGTCAACTTCCAGGATAATGAGTTGAAGTCAATAGAAAGAAACTGTGTTGAAGGAGGGCCATAATGTTTCCCACATCATCGACACGAGATGAAAGGATGCCAAATGATTTTGGATGATACAGAGAATCAGAAGTAAATGTAACTGCAGAAGGACACCTCTTGAACATATCGATGATACAACTGGAAGTTTGGCAGCTTTTGGATCCATGGGATCGGTTGTCATGATGACATGGCAGAGATCAAATGGAAGGGAAAAATGAACAGTCCAACCCAGAAAGGTCAATGATAGAAAGGAGGGTATCCCAACCCAACACGAAGCAAAAGGTGTCATGTTCAAGAGTGAGCTACTGACACAACTAATAGATTTCCAAATTTTCCCACTCCATTTTTGGCAGGTACCCCAATTACTTTTTAATCGCAAGCTTCAAGGGGATAGCGTATGCTTGCATTGTAAGTTCATCCTTCAGACGAATCCAACCTAGTAAGTTTAACAAGCCCTAGGAAGAGGAAGCTCATGTTCGTCATGGTGATGAACCTAATGTCATTTAATAGTTTAACGAGTCTGAAAAAGGTGTAACTCGACATATTTTTCATGTTTAGAGAGTTTGAAAAAGACACGTAAAAGAAAACTCCACATGTTCCCTTTTGGTACATTTGTGTCTCTCGAGCCCGAAAAGGTAGAAAATGATACTTGAGAGAACCGCTTGACCATTTCAGTCAAGTTGTACCTTTTTCGTAAATAGTGCATCCCAGTCCAAAAAAGGGGTAAATGTATACTCGGCACACGACGTTTCGCAAAAGGGCTTAACCATCTTTTCGCTTTTAAAGGGTCGAAAAAGAGCTTGAAATCAGACCCCCCATTTTATTTTCTTTTTATGAGTCAAAAGGGAAAAACACTCGGAAATATTTTCATATGATCTTAATGAGTTGAGAAAAGAGTTGAAACATGACTCGTCACCATCGTCGAACATCCATCACCTACCACTGTGCAAAAAGGTAAAGTGTATTATCTAGTTCTTGAGGCAAAATATGTTAAAATATTTACGAAAACCTCATATTTTCATGAGAAAATGAATAAAAAGGAGAAAAGTAAACCATTTACCATTTTACCTTGCTGTGAAAACATTTTTACTCACATTTGACCTAATTGTTTCGGAGAATATTGTGGGAGATATGGGAGGTCAATCACGGATCCGCCAGTTACAGGTAAAAGCCAAAGCCCTGAGATCCATTTTCATGTCATTTATTTCTATTCTTAACCATTTTTTTAGTTTTTTGAGGAGGTTTTTGAAAATCTTTTTCACCCTCGATCGTCGCAACTTCCGGGTGTTGGCATTATGATGCATGTGTTGTACTTGATGGCAACCCTCTCATAGAAGAACATCTCACTTACATATAACTAGATCAATCTACAGATGTGACTAAATGCATGGGATGCAGGACAACTCAAAGGAATAAGAATATCAAGTTCTAAGTGTGACAAGTTAGCTTTGCCATCAAGTCCAAAGGGGGAGATTTTTGGCATTATGAGACAAGTGTTGTCCTTGATGGCAACTCACACAGATGGTAGATCAAGTGCAGCAGATCAGTAGCAAAGAATTGATGATCAGACTACAAAGAATGAAGAAAGAAAATATATATACGCAGGTTCACTATATACCAAGTAGGGTATACACGCAGGTTCACTATATACCAAGTCACGTATACGCAGGTTCAACATACCAAGTAGGGTATACACGCAGTTTCATGTACGGAAAAGTGCGTACATGTCGGAAAGCTTACTTTTGGTCCATGATAGTTAGTCCTCGGTATTTGAACCTATGGTTTCGGACCATGGTATCTCGACAAGTGTGTTGATCCAAAGTATTGGGCTCTTGGTATTGATTTATTATGGTTTTGGACCGTGGTATTGAGCAAGGCCTAAGACTATAAAAGGAGAAGAAGATCATTCGGTAAGGGCATCCGAAAAGTCTTGAATATCTGAGGAAGTATGAGATCCAGTATGCAGGTTATGGGTTGATGATGCATTGCTTGATCTGAGCTAAGGAGGGATCTCACCGGTGGATGGAGAACAAGATCTAAGGATAGATCGGGATCAAATGGTTTGAAATGAACTATCTTTATATGATTGATTATGTTTATTCCAGATCTGTATATTGACGCATGTAATGATCTGAACTGGGTATAACTTAAGTTTGAAATCGCTGCAAGTCATGATTGAACATTTATAGATCTGTACGCGGGTTGGCTTTAGTGTATGCGCGTATGTACGCAGGTTGAGTTCATTGTTGTAGCATATACCTTTTGAGCTATGATATTTGCAGTTACAGGTGGTTCTGGTTGTTGAAGGGTTCTGATGACAGTTTAAAGGTGTCAGTATTCTGCATATCTTGTTTAGCTGTTTGTGTTTAGCTTTAGTATTGATGGATGAGAACTAATATTGGATCAGGATCATAATGACTCATATTTATGAGATCTGATGGACTAGATCTGGGTGCTAACACATATATTATCCTTGTATATGTCATGATCTGGTTATGTTTGAAGTCAGGGAGTGCAACAAAGTTATGAATAAGTGATTAATGACATATACGCTGGTTCATCTTGATGAAGTTGCGTATACACATAGGTTCGGCACTTCCAAGTAGCGTATGCACTCTGATGCATGATTTTGATGGTACATTTGGTTCTGATTGTTATTGCAGAGTTCTGCTCTGTGTTCTGGTGACTGTGTTGTTGACAGGGCTTCAGTGTTTCAGTGATTCAGAGATTGATGATGTGAGTATTGATTGTTTTGTGCTTCAATGATATTTATGGGTCCAGTATGAAAATTTGATGAAATGTGGCCTTCAGATTATGTGTTGTACTTCAGGAGTATCCAGTCTGAAAATTTATGAAACGTGGTACTCGGAAGAGAGAAGATTGTAGGCCACCGCCTACGTACTAGTATCTTAGCTAGTACAAGAGCAAAGGGGGTTGGAGCTCCCTTCCAGGAAAGTCTGGAGAACGAGAGAAGGTTGTAGCCTTCCACAGGTTGTAGCCTGCGTGCTGGTAAAGGACTGCACCAGTACATTGGAAAAGAAGTTTCTTAATAAAGGAAGATAGAAACGAATAGCAGCAGGTGGTTTTCACCCACATTGGGTTTCCACCTTACATCATGGTGTTCATGTGTGCTTCTTGTGTGTGATGATCTGTTCTGTTTTATTGCACCTGCTTACTATTCATACGGTTAATGAAGTTCTGATACACTAACTAAAGATCAACATTTAATGGATTAACTGAATCATAAGTATTTTGGATATACGCTGGTTGCTTTAGACACAGTTGCGTATACACGCGGTTTCCCTTGAAGGAAGTACCGTATATGTATCTAAGTATGGAAATGAAAAAGTATTGTTGATTTGATAATACTGATTCACCCCCCCCCGCCCCCCCCTCTTAGTATTATTTCCAACAATTGGTATCAGAGCAGGTCCTTTGGTAGAAGCTTGATCGCTTGAAGGAGATCCGTGGAACTATGGGAAAGAAGCTTAAGAAGAAAGCACCTAAGAAGAAGAAGACATCTCAGAAGAACTATAACAGTGGGAGAATCGATTGGGGATTAGGTATAAGAAGCTCTTCAGATTCAGAATCAGATTCAGAATCATTTCAGAATGAAGATGAACTATCAGGTATGAATTTGCTATCCTCTGATGTTCCAGTTATCTATCCATTTGGAAAAGATGAAAGTGATAGCGAAACAACTGAATTTGCTCTTATGGGTGAGCAAGAAAAGTATCAAATAGAGGCAGAATTTAACAGGTTGACAAACAAAATTAGTGAACAAGAGACACTTCTGAACATAAAGGATGGTGCCCTCGAAGAAGCTGTTACTAGACTAAAGGGCCAACGAGAGTTATTCAAGGACAAATATCAAAAGTTACAGGATGAAGTAACATATCTAAGAAATGAAGTCATTGAAAAGAACACAACAATCAAGGAGCTTAGAGGTTGATCCAGCTATTATGAAAGTCTTGAAGCTACGACCCTCTCGCTAAAGGAAGAACTTGAAGAAACAAAGAAGCAGAATAAATATCTACTCCAAGCTATTGAAAAACAGGAAAACGAAGTTATCAGCTTAAAATATCAACTGGAATGTGCCTTCAGAATTTATCAAATGCAGCAGAATTTGAATGAAGAACAAGAAAAGGAGATTCTCAAACTGAGGCATCAATTGGAAGAAGGAAGGAAAGCGGAAGAAGACATGAAGAAGCAATGTCTAGAAAAGGAAGAAAAACTTCAAGTTGAGGTAAATATCTTGAAAGGTAAATTAGAAGAAAAGGATAAACTATTACGATTTCAAGATAGTACTAAAGCCTTGGATGATATTCTTAGTATTCAAAGGTCTCCTGCTATCAAGACTGGTGTTGGTTTTCATGAATCTGTTGAAGGTGAATCTAGTTCACAAGGTGAGGCAAGGAACTCTAAAGAGAAATCTAAAATGATCAATAAGGAGATGAGAGGTCAACCCCATCAACAATCAAGGAAAGAGACTCCTCAAAGAAAATCTTTTACTCCTCCTATGAAAAATGTTGAATGTTATGTATGTCATAATCTTGGACATGTTGCAGCTAGATGTGGAAGAAGAAGGGATCAAGGCCATCATGTAGAAAAATCATCACATTCAAGGTACTTTAATGGATATTGTTTTGCTTGCAATATGTTTGGTCACAAAGCTGTTGATTGTTACAGGAGGAACATGAAACATGTAAGGTGTTATGCATGTAACAAGCTTGGACACATAGCAAAGGAATGCAGGAAAAAAGTACGGACATCACACCAAAAGGAGAAAACATCATCACACTTGAAGATATGGAAGAAGAAGGAAGTACAGTCAGAAAGATGTGGCACAGCACAATATACGCAGACACAACATAGCACAGACATAATAGACTCAGAGGGAGCTGAAAGTATAAAACTTCAGTGTCCTGAATCTCATACGCAAGTTCCATAAAGGGAAGTCGCGTATATACGTGAGTTGGATGCTGCACAGTCGCGTATATGATTATCTGAAGAAATGCAGTAGGGACAGGTTCAAGAAAAGGATTTGTTATGTTTCAGACCATTATTTTCTCTGTTTGATAATATTTACAGTCTGCTGAGGATGTGTGGAAATATCTTGATACTTGTAAGATGTTTAGAAGGGTTTGATCCTAACTTGATGATGATGTCTTGATGCTTATTACTGATATATGCATGATCAGATCTAACAGTAAACAGATGGCTCAGGTTGAGGGGGAGCATATGCCTTTAATAATGCATTGTTGGCATTATGGATTAATAGTCCTTGGTGATGATACTTATATGGCTAAATGATATATCTTGCTATGATGTGGTTGTGAGTTGTCTATGATAAACTCTCATATGATTCTTGAAGTTACATAGTAGATGTTCAGATCAGATTTATGGTTGATTCTTTGATGATGCATATATGGTGCTTACATGGTGATCTTCATAAGGATAAGGAGAAGTACAAAGCTTGAATACACATCTTCCTCACTTGATGATGAGTCACTCATATACTGTTGTTGTCATATGCATAAAGATCATACAGTTATGATGTAGGCACTCATGTGGATAAGGATTGTTGCTGTTGATCATATCAAGAAGTTTTGTCAAATGAGCTTGAGCTCAAGATACATAGTGCTGATACATGGTTGACTACTCAAAGTTGCTTTGTTGGAGACATGATGATGAGTTCTTATCTATATGATGATAGGTTGATACTTACATATGTTGATTGATGCAGATTTTCCCAAGCAATGATACTTGGATCATGTAGATCTTGATGTTGATGAAATGGCTATGGTGGTTTCACACATGATATAATGTGAATGACTCTGAATTCTGTTCAAAGGGATGAATTGATGCAGACATACCTTGTTATAGGTTGATGACTTATTCTCTACAGGACATTTACAGGTTGCTGATATGGAAATTTGTGTACGCGAGTTGGATAAGGACTATCCGCGTATATACGCTTGTTTATGTAGATACAATGGCGTATATGATAATTTGAAGGAAATCAGTGGGTCAAACTCAAAATGAGAAGATTCTGATATGGGTCTGACAGAGACCATCTGGCACAGGTTCAGAGGGAGCAGATAAACTTCCAATGATGCATTGTTGGCATTATCTTAGAAGCTTTTGGTTCTAGTTCACATTTGTTGTTGGTTTCAGGTGGAACAAAGGTAAAAGGAGAACAGAAGGATCTCTTGATTGCTGATCTGAATGGTGATTGACAGATGCTGCCGATATCAGTTATTGGTGACTTTCATAAGTCTTGCTCTAGATATTTCGTCTCTATGTCATATATCTCTTTTGTGGTATCTCTTTCATGGTGTCAAGGTCATGTAACGGCCTATATTGGTTTCCCCACTATGCCTGGGATGAAGACGTAATGTTCTTGTTTTATCATGTGTAAACTTTTGATGTATCCCCACTTGGTTGGGAGGATGAGTCAATTCTAGTATATCCCCACTTGGTTGGGAAATGGATGTATGTATTGAGTCTTTTGGTGATAGGAAGGTCTCTTATGATGTATAAGTCATGGTTCTTCTTGAAGAACATGTTTTTGCAGATCTTGCCTTCAGTCAGGAAGAGCATGAACAACACACTTCAGCAGTACAGAGACTTGGCATGTACTCAAGGGGAGCATGGATAGATTGGTACACCTTGGCATATACAAAGGGGGAGCTCATTCAGAGAGTTCAGCAGGTACTCAGGGGGAGTATGAACAACAGAATTCTTATCTTGGAAAGAGAATATCTTGGTCCACCCTTTGCCCTTGATGTCAAAGGGGGAGAGTGATTTGGTGTTGTTGCCATCAAGTCCAAAGGGGGAGATTGTTGGCATTATGATGCATGTGTTGTACTTGATGGCAACCCTCTCATAGAAGAACATCTCACTTACATATA